>CM066332.1:77751596-78351596 GCA_033807585.1 Hydrophis major | reverse complement strand
CAGTCCATGTATGAGTCCCAGTCTTCTTGTGCCGGGTCGAATGGAGCGGGTGGTATGGTGCCACCGGTCATGGTTTCCGCCATTGATGCGCCTTCAGCCACGTGCTCTGTTTAGTGCTCTGTAGTGTTCAGTCAGCTCTGACGTCTCCGCATCCCAGCCTCGTCGCCAGTGTTAAGTTCTATGCATGGGCGCAAGGAACGGAGACAAGATGGTGAACAGTGAATTTCAACTCTTTATTATACATTCTGAACAGAGCAAAACCCTAGGGCAGCAGCAGCCCTTTTATAGGGCAGGCTGCCGCTCTAGTAACCAATAAGAGACGTGGAGTGTTAAACCCTTGAACCAATGAGAGTGGCTCGTTAACAGCCAATCAGATTCTCCTGAACGGACCAATCCGATATCGCTATTATCGGCCAATCAGAAGTGCAGGGCTAGAACCCTGCTATTTTCTAAAGCTTTTGATAAACTTTATTTAAGTGTTTTATTAGTTCATAACAACCTTCTTATTATTTTTATGTGATATGTCTTCACTATCAGATATAATTGTGGAAATATTTTTCCAGGAGCAGTAGATGTGCCTCCATTGTTGGGAATTTTATTATGATATTTATCTAAGTTTTCAGGCATGTACAGGTATATATAGTTTTCTTGGTATTACACAAGAAAATTGCCACTGAATTTTATACATCCCTTTAATGTGTTCTCATAGAGTGAAAATAAAATACAAACTACAAAAATACAGTACAGTCTAAAATACAAACAGATGAATTCACAATTTCCTCATGTATTCCAACAACAGCAACATAACTGGAGCAATATAGGGCTTGGCCGCTCTAAGTGTTTCTCCTTCCCCAGCATAAAAAAAATCAAGAAAAGAGAAATGGCTCAGAAGAGAAAGGAGAATGTTTCCAAAGAATCTCTCCAACTGCCATGTAACTTTCATTGCTGTCATATTAGACACAGATCGAAGAAGAATAATTCTGTTTCTCAGTACTGAGAAAGAGGAAGGATAATAAATTGCAGTACATACATGCACCCATTAAGAATGTATCTCGAAGAGTAAAAAAAATGATACACAAGTAAGTAAGTAAAGTGAAACCACAAATAACAAGTGTTTGTATGTGGCAAAGTTTGAAAAGTGTGACCTAAAGTCTATATGCAGCCTATCAGAATCTATCTGGCCTGCAGAGTCTATAAGTTTTGCAGAAATCAAAGACAAGCACTTTATTCCTTAAAAGTATTACCTTTACTCAACAAGTTTGATATGGCCCTCCAGCCAAGAGAACTCACCCACCCTCAGAATATATGATATATCAATAGAAGTATGCATTCTACTTAACCAAAGCAATAGCTCAGACTGATTTTTGCAGAATATTAGATTAAAGAACAGTTTAATGTAAACTTATTAAATACATTCAAGCATAAATTACTCTTTTATTTTAAGATTAGATATGTTATGTATATTTTTTCCCTTTTCTTCATATCAAATGGTCCTTAGATTATTAATACTTAAGAGTTAGCCCTACTTTTGAATGTTTCTGTCAGTCCCTGAGAAACTAGGCGATGAAGGCCAAATGTTTACCAAATACAGAACATAAATAAATATCTATAAGCATCTGTATCTGTGCATGCTTCTTAATTTTTATTTGGTGTCTGTCTTTTCTCAAAAGGCAAATGAAACCCTAACTGAGGGAACGAGAGAAATATAAGGAGAGGGTAAGAGAATATGTAACCAACTGAAACATGTTCAAATCTTCAAGGTCAGAGGAATTATATTCTGACGTACTGAAGTAATGATACTGAAATAATAGCAGAATAACTCTCTGTAATCTTTGATAACTCCTAGAGAACTTATCAGATCCCAGGAAATTGGAGATCAAATTTCATTCCCATTTTCAAAAGGGGAAGCAGGAAGACTCAAAGAACTATAAACTTGGAAGTTTGATGTTCTGTAGTGGACAAAGTCTTAAAACAGATTTCCAAACAGCATGCTTGTGAGCATTTTGTTAGGCATGCTACAATCAACAGGCCCAGCATATGGATAGTACCCAGACTAACTCCTTTGACAGAATTAGTGTATATATTCTATCTTCATATATCATTTTTAAAAATGCATTAAAGCCTATATTAAAATACATTACAGCCTGAAACAGAAAATATTTTCCAATAAAATATTTTCTATTAAAATAACTACTACAGATATCCAAGCTGATGAGCTACAAATACTTTTGAGGGGAAGATAAAATTTATCCATTGAAAATTACAGTAGGAGCAAATTAAAGGGTTTTTAAAAAGGGGGTTTTCCCCCCACATGTGGCAAAGAAAGAAATAGGCAATTCTCTACAATTACTTTCTTAACAGGTTGCACCTCTAGCCAACTGGTAGCAATAAGGCAAAATATTGAAGAGGGCAGGAAATCTAAAATTAGGTTTTACTACCTATAATGGAGGATTTATGGAATAATTTAATTGGCAGTCTTGGGATAGAAACCAGGAGAAAAAAATAATATATACATATTTCTCAATATAGTCTATAAACCTAAACATAAATATTTCTAAAAATCAACTTAAAAATGCAAAAGGTACTAAACTGTTTTTCCATTTATCTTGTTAGGATTGTTAACTACAGTTAATTGGTTCCATTTGGAACATGTTGATTAACAAATAGCTTGTGAGTAGCAAAAAGCTGCAATTTAATCCAATATTTTCATGATATAAACCATGAAACTTAATATTTTATAAATGACAAATTGAATTCATCAAATAACAAATAGTGTATTTTATTATTTCTGCTGAGCTCTTATAAAATATTTTATAGAATTATTTGCAAGACGTTATATGCCACTAGATGTTTTTATAATATTAATAGTGAGGGAAGTTACCCCTCTCCTAGAAGAATGAAATATTTTGGGAAATATTAAAAAGCAGAATATTATATTTCCTCTAAAAGAGAAATAGAAATCTTAAGGGAGACAGAAACTCGGAGCCTCAGCTCCCTGTCCCACTCCCAAGCAGATACTGAACTGGGGTAGCTTTAGAAAGCCTGATTTGATAATCCATTACTGCTTGCAGCAAGGTCTGGCTCTGAACAAAGGTAAGATTAGCTTTCAAGCACAATAGGAATTGCACAACAAGCCCCTTCATTGCATCAGCACACTCCAACCAAACTTGAGTTCAAAACAAACATGACCCCACATGGCCCCATGAGAGTCTGACTACAGCTAATAGAATACATTTCTTGCACAGGAATGGGGCAAGGCACAAGAGAAGGTATAAATAACCCTCACTCTCCACCTCAAATCCATGTTGTCCTGTCCATCTTTCCAATCAGTCTCCATGTTTCCAGTGTCTTTCTCCCCACTTGGAACTGAACATGGATATTTCTTCCAACAATAGTCATTAAGAAAATATGAAGTTTTTTCACTAATACAATGCATTGCATTCAGAGAAGAAACTTGTAGGCTTTAAACAAATCAACCATTTGTTCTCAACCATTATGTTGAGAACCATCAAGTTCTCAACCATTATGAAATTTTTAATTATTGTTTTATTAATTATTTATTTATTAAACAAATTTATACAGCTGTCCAATTCACATAGAGGTGACTCTAAAAATGATTGTAAAAATCCAACATATAATAAAACCATAAAAAATCCAACCCACATATGGTAGCAACAACATTGTCAAATTAAACATTTGCTTGACTCCGTCTCTATTCATGGACCTCTCAGAAAAGCAGCAGGGTGGAGGCCAGTCATACCCTGGGATGAAATGATGTTCCATAAAGAAGGGGCTACCACTGAGGAGGCTCTTTTCCATGACTGCACCAGATGACAATCCTTAATCATTGGGGAACTTATCCTGCCTTCCTGTGCTGATGAGCCAAGTACATGTAATTTAGGGAAGAAGTAGTCCTTCTAATAGCCTGGCCCCAAGCCATGTAGGACTTTTATCTCAAAAATAGTACTTGATTGCTGACACATATGAATATGTTTAATTGCAGCAGTACTTCTTTTTTGGGAAAGCAAGCCCTGAATTATATTATTCATCATGGATTGATCTTTTAAAATCTCTCTCTCTCTCTCTGCACTAGAACAATCAAAAATAGAATTCTTAATACAGAAAGGCAAATGTGATTTAATAGATATTACTAAAACTGAAATTCATGAATGGAATGCAAAATTGAAGGACATAACTTATTTTTTTTTAAAAAGCAGATAAAAGGATGGAAAAGTATTTTTAGAAGGGAGTAGATGAAGGCATATATATTAAGATCTTAACAGGAAACTGCTTAGTAAAGAGGTAAAAGTAAAGTACAAATAGACATTGGGAATACAGACAGATATACACACCAAATGTCAAGATAACCAGTTCCAATATTAAGTGGCTTCCCATGGATGACAATATTGTGGTTCCCCAGGGATGACAATCCTCAAAGGAACCACAGGAGGATTGAGAACTTCTGGGAAATAAGATACCATATGTACAATTGTACAATAATGTGCAATAGAGGGAAATGGAAGAGCAGCTTTGGAAAATGTTACGGCTATATAAGGAGTATTCTCCTGCTAAGAATTAGAAAAAGTATATACACCAAAGAAACTTAGCATTAGAAGAGAAGCTAAAAACAGCAAAAACAACCATTTTTTGGCTGTGACAACTGGAAAGGAAAGAAAAATGGGTGGGCAGGTGGGTTGCTTGCAAAAAGTAAAGGAGAACGCCAGGTAACATGATCTTATTCAATGATATTCAAATCATCTATTGAGAACTGAATTCATGCAGCATAGCATTTTAGACGACTATGTACATTAAGAGCTATCCAGTTCTGTCACTCAGCAGTGTTGCAACTCTGCTCAATTCTCTCTCTTAGCAACAGAAATTTTGGGCTCAGTTGTAAGTCAAGGACTATATGAATAGATGCTTCTATTCTTAATCCTCAAATTCATAACAACTATTATTGTAACAAAAGAAATAGAAACACTTAAGTGTTTGCAGTATTTGAGTTATATAATTCTATAAGATGCAACAGGATAAAACAATAAAGGTATATTTAGGACTACAGATCATCCTCAACTCACAAACATTCATTTATCAATTGTTCAAAGTTACAATAGCACTGAAAAAAGTTACTTACAATCAGACCTTGCACTTAAAACCGTCATAGCATTCTCACAGTCATGTGACCAAAATGCAGGTGCTTGCCAAGTGATGTGTATTTACAACACCCAGTTGCAACACCCAGGATCATGTGATCATCATTTGTGACCTTCCAACAAGGAAAGTCAATGGAGGAAGTTGAATTTGTTTAACAGCTGCACAAATTCACTTAACAATTGTAGTGATTTACTTAACAACTGTGGTTAAAAGTCATACAATCAGTTAACTCACTGAACAACCATCTTGCTTAGCAATAAAAAATTCTGGTCTCAACTGTTGTCATAAATCAAAGACTACCTGTAATATAATTATGTTCAATACATACTTTTTCAAAGTCTATGTTATATATTTCTGGGAGAATGGTTGAACTTATATTTATATACCCTTTATCATACTACTCACACATTATTATACTCATATCCACTGCTTAAATAGCTGATTCTTCAATGATTTATTTCATCACAGTCTCTCTTACACAGATAGTTTGTATTTAGTTTCCTCCTAATACAGTACTTTCTTTGAAAATGGTTTAGAAATTGCAAATGCCCAGATGTTCATGGAAGAACTTGCTGCTGAGGCCCTTTTGGTAATAATTGGCCTCTTTATCTATTATGATGGGAAGAGGTAGAAAGGTGTTAGACTTCATGGGGATTCCTGAATTAGATGAGATCTTTCTACTTTTTGTTTAATAAAAAGAGGTGGTAAGAAGTTCCTAACTACAGTATATCTTTAAAATAATATCTAGTTTATTCCTCAGTTGCATGCTCCTGATTTAACTGAAAGAAGATTGTTATATACAAGAAACCCTACAATTATCTGTTCAAAAGGGCAGTAACTGCCTCTGAAAAACCTATTTCAGAATAGGTATATCTCATTTAAATCCCTGTGGACCTGCGAAACATTTATATCCACTGATGGTGGCATTTTGTAATCTGTAAGCATGTGGCTTTTATTGCAGGAGTTTCTAATTAAAATTGAGTTTAGATAAGTCACTTTGCATATTTTCAATTTCACATCATGGCAGTTGTACCCTCCCTCGTTAATGTTTGGTGATTGGAGTTCAGTGACTAATTTGAAGTCAATCTACAGTTGATTTACAACTGCAGCTTGCTCAAAACAGATGCAAAGAAAATATTAATTCTGACTAAGTCTAAATGACTCACTACACTTAAATTGGAGGTCCTTCAAAAATGATATCATATGGCTTCTTCCATAAATAAAGTGCTCAAATTGTGCAAAGGTTGTTTTTTTTTTCTCCTTTTTCAGTTTTCCAAGAAAAGTACCTTAGACACATGTCATTTTAGTAAATGTTAAAAGTCCATAGTGGTAAAAAAAATGACTATCGAAAATAGCATCTTTATATTTCACCATTTTATTCACTACAAGTATTCCGAGTCATGTCTGCTTATTTCAGTATTGAAAATAAGCCTTTATTACTCTTCATTTCTTTTGGGGTTTCAGTACCAAAACAGGAATGAAAGAGTTAGATGGAATCTCTTCCATGCATCATCGAGAAACTTCTGAGCCAAGTGGTTGCTGCAGAATCTTTATCTCCTGATGCTGCTGTAAGAGCTTAAAAAAACCCCACAGGAATCAGCATTCAGTTTCCCAAAAGAATATGAATCAGTGAATAAATAACCCTTTTATGAAAACAAAACTACACAATTATTTTATTAGAGAAATTAAGATTTTTCTGAATATATCACATCACAGCAAAAATGGGTATATTTTACATTTATGTAGACTGTTTTATCTTATTTTAAATGTCCATTCTATATTTAAATGTATTCACATTTATTTGCACTTTGCATTTTAGGTACAGCCATCTTTCAAAAGAATTCATAGTGGTCAGTATTAATTACATAAAAACCAAACATGCAGAAGTATGATAAAGCAATACAATTGCAGCATCAAGTGCAATAATGTATCTGGTAATAATGGCTGTAGTTATTTTTTTAAGTAGGATAACCCTTATAAAAACTAAGCTCATGATTTTTTTCTGTACATTCAGAATGGATATAAAAGGATATAAAGGATATATAAAAGGATACAAAAAAGGATATAAAAGGATACAAAAAGGATATAAAGATGGACATAATTGTGGTCTGTCATATACTGAAATAGTGAGAAGAAGCTTTGTATTATGGTGTAAAAATGAGTGCACACAAATATATAAAGAGAGAGAAAATGATATAGTTGTTATTCCTATTGACATATGTGACAATTGCTAAAATAGATTATATCTGAAAAAGCCAATAAACTAGCCACTTGTATTTTTGAAACAAATTCTGATAATAACATTGGTGAACAGAGCATGCAACTGAAGTATAAGAACAGAGAATGGATTAAAATGTATTAAATCCAGATTTAAGCATTTATATAATTCCAGATTTGAGTATTTATATTAATAGCCTACTAAGTAGAGATGCAGATTTTTTTTGATAGGTTAAGATAATATTAGTGATGCCACCAAATCTCAAAATTCTTTTGCTTTTAAGTCAAATACAGAAGTTTATAATTTTTGAATGTCTACAAAATTAAGATTTCATTCCAGCAAAGTTTTATTGTATTCAGGATACAGACCAAGACTGAGTTAATCATTTGTTATTTGTTCTGCTGAAGAACTACATAAATATCCAAACTTGAAGCACAAAATGTATTTTGGAATGTTGGGGAGTGTGCATAATATCTGTGAGGGACAGTGATGTAAATTCATGAAAAGATGCAGTCACTTTAAGAGGTTCTCAGCATTTGCTATAAGCTTACCTGAATCACACTTTGGGCTCTGAATCACATTTTGCCCTTTGAATAGAGGCAGAGAGCCCCTTGAAAACTCTGCACTGTCTTGTCCTACCATCTTTGCAGCTATCCAGATTTTATTTCTATAACTATTTTTCCAGAGAAAATGGACTTGAAATGCACAAATATACAGAATATTTTTAGCCATGCTGTTAGCTTGACACCTTTTGTATTAGAAGCAGAAGCAGATTTTTTAAATGGTCTTAGTCAAAAAAGGGGCACCTGAATCTACTACTTTGTCCATGTCAGGCTGCTATGGTAAACAACATGCATGGGATAAAAGCCAGTCAGAATATGATGTGTTGCAATCCCCTTATTACTTCACCAAAATTCATAAGCAAATGTTGAAAAACAATCTGAAAATTTGTAATGAACAATTTTTCTTTAGATTTATTATACAATACTGGATTTCTAAACTCATTGAGCAAATTATGATTTATTACTTGACATCATCAAAAAGATACAAATCCAAGTTTGGAACTGGTAGAAACATTAGATGTGTTTTTCACATCAATCCCCCGTGTTAATTTAAAAGTGCAATCCAGTTCATATTTACTTGGGGAAAGGCCTGCTATTTTTCAATAAGATTTCTCCTTTCTGAAGAGATTTAGAATTCAAATCTTATTTACAGAACCTAGGCAACTTGTTTGTTACTCACTGGAGTATTTGAAATAATATTCTCACTATCAAACAATATGTTACTCTCTAATTAATAATGACAGAAATATGTATTATCATATAACTATTCAGGTTAACGTAACACAATGAACAAGGTTAGAAGAGAGTTTAAATGAGTGCAATGGAGTTTGTCACTACTTTCCCACTGACAGCAGATATTGATTTATGTTGGAAGTCATTCTTGAAGTACACTTAGTTTCAGGAGAAATTTATTAGATAGTACTATGGAGGGATATGTACTTGTCAGGAAGAGCAAACTTAAAATTTCTATGTGCTTGCAGAATTTACCATGTGGCCCTCTGGATTAGGACCATAGTCTTGAAGCATAGTTCTCATTTTAAAATCAAATTACATGGAAAAAATTTCCTCTGAGGCAAACACAATTTATAAGCAATATATTTCGAGAAAATAATGCACTAAAAAAAAAGAAGAAAGAAATTGTGTACCATTTGAAAAATGGTGCAATACCAAATACAGAAAATCCCTCTGATATTAATGATAATTTTTGCTCTCATTCAAATAACAGTGTGCATTCTAAAACTTTGGCAAAGTCACATAGTATTTAATTTAGGTCATTTTTTAAAAATTGTTCGCTCAATCTGAAAA
This sequence comes from Hydrophis major, assembly GCA_033807585.1. Lineage (NCBI taxonomy): Eukaryota > Metazoa > Chordata > Lepidosauria > Squamata > Elapidae > Hydrophis > Hydrophis major. The sequence goes on along the minus strand of CM066332.1, from coordinate 78,342,356 downwards.
ATACAGAGATACATATGTGTGTGTGTGTGTGTGTGTGTGTAGATACACAGACACACACAAAATAAGTTTCTGAATGTACTTGTATACTGAAGTAGAATAGAATAGAATAGAATAACAGAGTTGGAAGGGACCTTGGAGGTCTTCTAGTCCAACCCCCTGCTTAGGCAGGAAACCCTACACCACTTCAGACAAATGGTTATCCAACATCTTTTTAAAAACTTCCACTGTTGGAGCATTCACAACTTCTGGAGGCAAGTTGTTCCACTGATTAATTGTTCTAACTGTCAGGAAATTTATCCTTAGTTCTGGGTTGCTTCTCTCCTTGATTAGTTTCCACCCATTGCTTCTTGTCCTGCACTTGGATGCTTTGGAGAAAAGCTTGACTCCAGTGGTGGGATTCAAAACATTTTACTACTGGTTCTGTGTGCATGGTTTGGTGGGCATGGCAGGGGAAGGATACTGTAAAATCTCCATTCTCGCCCCACTCCAGGGAAAGGTTACTGCAAAATCCCCATTCCTTCCCCATGCCACTAACCTGCTTCCCAGCTCCGTTTTCCTGTGCAGGGCAACAAAAGAAGACCCAGCCAATCAGCTGGAACTTGGGAGGCAGAGAATAGAGGTGGGATTTGCTGGTTCTCCAAACTACTCAAAATTTCCACTACCAGTTCTCCTGAACTGACTATCATGTCTCATGCCTTGTTCATTCAGTAATGCTTTTGCTTGTTCTATACCTTTATGTGAGGGAATTAAACTATATCAGCTCTGCAGAGCCATATTACAGAAACCAGTGTTTTGCAACCCTAATTATATACTCCTAATAGAGACAGAACACTTCCCAAGACAGCCAATACAGTTCTAGACTGCACAAACAGAGGGATAGAAGTGTTAATACCACTTTATAATACCTTGGTAAGGCCACACTTGGAATAGTCATGATGTAAAAAAGATATTGACTCTAGAAAGAGTGCAGAGAAGAACAACAAAGATGATTAGAGGACTGAAGAATGGTTGCAGGAACTGGGTATGACTAGGAAGGATTTTAATTCCTCCAGATCCAGCAACCAGAATCTTTGGTTTTAAACGGGGTGGCACTGCCTTGTTCAGACTTGATACACAATCTGGAGGTCTTCTTGGACTCGAAACTCTTGCTTAAAGAATAGGTTGCAGCTGTGGGAGGGAGAGGGGCCTTCACACAACTGCATCTCATGTATCAACTATGCCCATTCCTGGACTAAGAGGGCTTGCTTATAGTTAGTCATAATTCAGACAATTCTCAATTAACTATTAACTATTGCAATGTACTCTGCATAAAATGATCCTGAATACCATCTAGAAGCTTCACTTGGTCCAGTATATATCAGTGTGGATAATTATGCATGCAGTTTGTTATGCCCATGTGACATTCCTACTCCACAAGCCGTATTGGCTCCTAACAGACTTCCAGCTACAATTCAAGATGTTAATTGTCGTTTTTATAATTCAGACTTAAACTGTTTCAACTCCTTTCCTCAAAATGACACTATAGAGCACTGCACACCAGAACAACTGGACACAAGAACAGTTTTTTCCCAAACACCATCACTCTGCTAAACAAATAATTCCTTCAACACTGTCCAACTGTTTTAAAAAGTCTGCACTACTATTATTATTAATCTTCTCAACACTCCTCACCCATCCCCTCCCACTTGCGACTGTATGACTGTAACTTTGTCGCTTGTATCCTTACAATTTATATTGACTGTTTCCTAGTATGATTTGACTGTTGATTGTACCCTATGACTATTAAGTGTTGTACCTTATGATTCTTGACTCTTGACAAAAATGCATCTTTTCTTTTATGTACACTGAGAACATTTGCACCAAGACAAATTTCTTGTGTGTCCAATCACACTTGACCAATAAAAGAATTATATTCTAGTCTATTCTATACAGCTTTACACGACATAGGACTGGATTACCTGTGGACTGCCTTCTCCCAAGAACATCTGTCTACTCTAGACACTGTCAGAAAGAGTGCATGCTCCAGGCTTCCCCCTTTAAACACTGCTATCTGATGAGGTCTAGAAAGAATGCTATTTTAGTGACTGCTCTCCACCCTCCTCCCCACATCTCAATATATGACAGGCCCCAACACTGAGTGCCTTTAGAAAAGCCATTAAGACTGTGATGACCCTGGAAGTGGCACAAAGGCAACACAGCTAGAGAATAATTATGAATTCCTTTATTAGTTCCAACTTTGCCCCCAACTCTCTGGTCTGGAGAAAAACTCACCCACGAACCTGCAACAGCCTTTGGCTGCAGATGCTTCAGTCCAAACAGAAAACATTGTGAACAGAAAACTTCAAATTATAAATCCAACAGGCAAGATAAGGTAACAAATCCAATGGAACAAGATATGGAGTTGCAGAAGTGAAATAACATGGCAGTAAATCAAACCAGTTGGGACATGCTAGGAACTGAGATAACAGCAGCCAACACTAGATAACTCACCATTTGTTCCTGACAACTGCCCCTCTCATTTGCCTCTCCTTTAAAATCCATCCCCAGGTGTGCCTTGTGAAGGGAATGAGGGCCATTTCCTCCCTCGTAAGCCATGCAACCCACATTGCTCTCTTCTCCATTCCCCCCTGTGTGCCCTAGGATGAAGAGGGGATAGGCCTTGGTCTTCCTCTGAACCCCCCTCTCCCTTGTTCTACCTCTCCCCTGCTCTGGCCAGCTTGACTTTGCCCTTCCCCAGTTTCCTCCACAGTCAATGGAGTCATTCTCCCTCTCCCTGTCAGCTGTTTGTCTTCCTCCTCGGATTCAGACTCCAACAGGGACATGACAAAGACCTGGCTTTCCTTCCAGTCACTGATATCAGTTGAGTGGAGTCCTATTTTGGTTGCCATATTGCCCCTGTCTGCTTGCCATACAGATAGTCCTCAACTTACAACAGTTCATTTAGTGATTGTTCAAAATTACAAAGGCACTGAAAAATGTGACTTATGACTGTTTTTCACAGTTCCAATCTTGGCAGCATTCCCATGGTCACATGATCAAAATTCAGATGCTTGGCAATTGGTTCATATTTATGATGGTTGCAGTGTTCCAGGGTCATGTGATCCCTTTTTGCAACCTTCTGACAAGCAAGTCAATGGGAAAGCCAGATTCACTTAACAACTAACTTATTAAGTTATCAGCTGCAGTGATTGACTTAACAAGTGTGGCAAGAAAGGTTGCAAAATTGGGCAAAACTTACTTAACCAATGTCTCACTTAACAACAGAAATTTTGGGCTCAATTGTGGTCATAATTTGAGGACTACGTATTACATTTTATGTTTTATAGACTGGGTTTTTAAAAAATGTTGTATAGTTTTACAATTGTTTACTTTTGCTATACCCCGCTCAGAGTCATTGATTTAGTTGTACTGGAATCCACATCTGAAGTTTCATTATATAGAATGGAATTTTTGTTTGTATGCTTTTAATATATATTAAATTTATATTGAAATGTTTCTGCAATATATTTCAGTAAAGTATTTTTAACTGAAAACTGTAGTTCTTTGAATTAGCCAATTCAAACAGTTCATATTATAGAACTTAAAATAATTAGCATGTGTTACTTTAACATGTAAATAACAAAAGGTGTTCAAATATTATATGATATTTTGAAAATAGCGCTGACTCAAAATTCTCAAATAGCACTTATATTACCTTTTGTATGTGTAGACTAAAAACCAAGAAGATAAGATGAGGGGCAATTCTCATCTTACTTTCCTATGTTGCTGCCAATTTTCTGACAGCATGAATTCTTCAAACTAGTTGCTGACTAGTAGGTATTTTTCTCTAGATAGTAGTCAACAGTTTTCTCTAGATAGTAACCAACAGTTTCTGACAAGAACAACTTTCTCTTTAGCTTCAATTAAGGTTCTTTCCATTTAATTTATATGGAAAAAACATCACAGAAATATTTTACCACATCTTGGCAACAAAATAAATGATTTTCAAATGCTTTTTGGAGGGTGATATTGAACTTGGTACAATTTTAAGACTTATCTAAATAACTGGTCAATTGATGTATTTTGACCAGCATTAAGTATCAAATGTCCAATTTTATTTTAAAATATACGAAATATAAAATGTACTTGAAAACTTAATTCTACTAAGTATAATTTTTTTATTCATTTATACTGATTAAAGTACAATGATGCTTAAAAGTCAGTGAATATTTTGAATTTTCAATATTTCTGCATAAATATGACCTAAAAATCATCTTCTTCATTTGTCCCAATAAAGAGAACACAATTCAACAAATAAGTGAAAAATATTATAAAGTACTATCTTGGTAGTTAATTGGTTCCAGGAGGTGAGATGAGTACCAAAAACAATGAGTACCAAGCAAATGTTTCCCATAAGAAATAATATAATGGGTCACAAGGCAACTGACATTGATAAGTTCTAGCTTGTGCAAAATAAATTGACTACCAAATTCAATGAGTTTCAAAGCAATTGAGTACCAAAGTATCACTGTACTTGTTAATTTATTTATTGAGAGAAATGATCCAAAGCTACATATTTCTGTGTGGCAAAAACATGTGAAACTCTAAGATTAACAATTCATTTGAAAGTGAAATTAGAATCAAGGGTTTCAATCAATAGGATGATAATCAGATATTTGTGTGGCATGTCCTGCATTATTTAAAGAACAGAATTGTATGTATTCTCTATTAAAATCTGATCCTCACAACAGAAGTATGTGGAAGTGTGTTATAGCTTGAACAAAGGAGATTTCTGAGGACCTTTGAAAACCAGTGGATGATGCTTACAAGCTGGAAAAAGTTACAAAGCTATTTTCAAACTGTTTGGACTTCATAGTCTTCTGTCAGGCTGATTATGTGCAAAAAAAGATAATTTAACATCTTTATTACTTTCTCCAGGAGTGGTGAACCAACCAAAATATAGCAAGAGCAATGTGTATAATATTCTGGGAGGTCTCAAAGAAGTCTAAGGATCTAAAGACCATTCTTGCATTGGTGAAAGTCATTGTTCATGAGACCATCAGCAAGAAAACACTGTACAACAATGACCCTAACCCACAAAGAATGTTGCTGCCTGTCTACGGTTTATGAAAGACCATGTGGATAAGCCAGAAAGCTATTGGAAGAATGTTCTTTGGATGAGGAGACCAAAACAAAACTGTTTACTTGAATGAAAAGTATTATGTTTGGTGAAAACATTGCATTCTACCATATAAACTTTACCTCTTCTGTGAAAACATGATGATTGCTGCCTTTGCACCAAGACAACTTGCCATCATTGATGCATCTCTGAATTCTGAATTTACCAGCAAATTCTATAGGAAAATGTCAGGGTATCTGTTCATGAACTGAAGCTAAAGAGAACATCGTGCAAAACACACAAGATACAATGACCAAAGAATGGTTAAATTGAAGAAACATAATGTTTTGGAATGGTCACATCAAAGACCTAACCTCAACCCTACAGAAGGATTTTGAAAGGACCTTTAGCAGACAGGTCCTATGGGGAAGCCACCCACATCCCTGAGTTAAAGCTGTTCTGTAAAAAGGAGTTATTTAAAACTCTTCAAAGCCAATGTGCAGGATTGATCAGCAGTTATTAGAAGTGTTTGCAGTTTTATACTACCCAAGCAGGGCACACCAGATACTGAAAACAAAGGTTCACCTAATTTTGCGGTTTGGACCATTTTCCTCAATAAATAAACAAGTAAAATGTCTTTGACTCCTTTCTTTAATTGGGTTCTCTTTATCCAATTTTAGGGCTTAGTGAAGAACAGGTCACCTTTTAGACCATATTTATGTGGACATATTGAAAATTCAAAGGGGTTCACAAACTTTTACCACTGTATATAAGGTACTTAAATCAGGTAACATCAATTATTTCTACAGAAAGAGAAACATTCATAACAATCTCATTCTATAATGGCTATATTGCATTTCCACCTTAGTGTTCTTATCACCACAAATTAAAGCCTTTGAAAATTAAACAAAAAACCTTTAACAAGATGACATTTTTTGATTAAACAAGAAAGGAAATTATTTAGAAAATAATCTGAAGTGTGTTCTATAAATTAAGTATTTGTGCACTACTTAAAGCCAATATCATTATTGAAGATAATTTAAACAAATTAGGTAATTTAGTTCACAAATCATATTATGAACCAATAATTCAGCACATTGACCTGTTGCATTTATTAATCTTTTCATTCTTTGACATAAAATAAGAAAACAAAGTTTTCAGCCATAATATCAATAAATAACTTTTTTACAAACTGGGTTTTGTTATCACTCTTTGTAGTACAATGTAGTACAATGTACAATGTAGTACAATTGTAGTACAATGTAGTTAACCATCAAAAAAATTAAACATAATCTATTTTTAAAGTCGTCCAGTTGGAGAGTTCTGAACATTTTTGTGATTAATCTTCTAGAGTTGCCACGTCAATTGATGTATCCTATAAGTTTGATTCAATACATAAAGATAACAAAAATTAAAATCACCAAAAATAATCAAATTATACATGTATGTATGTATAATATCTAACCATAGGTAGCACTACAAAAATCTGTTTCACTTTGGAATGGAAGTTATGCAAAAGTGTAATTTCTTAAAAGCTTGTTGAACTTTTGCTCCATGAAAGTAGTTTTTCTCCTACACTGAAAGTCCGAAGTAGCCCCCAAACATCCAATTTTCTGGCCATTACTTGGTTAACAAGGTTTTAGGTTACACACATGGATACATATTCCACTGAAGTCAATGGAGCTTAGTTAATATATACTGAACTAGTTTAGAACAGCTGTTTTGCTTTCTTCCAATTTCCCATTTTAATGCCCTAATACTGAGAAAAAAAGTGAAAGAAAAATAGAAAAGATATTTCTAGGGATAAAAACAAATATATTTCTGCAATTCCAACTTAAGCCAATAACAGTATATTCTCATACTAGATAAAAACATTCTAATGGAATATTTGGTTGGCTCTTTATTTGTACTCAAAGCACTCTTTGTTCCCTTTGCTTCGAACAAGCCAGAACTGTGTGCTTATAGGGTTAAAACTAAGGAATGTGACAGTTCTCCATGTGCAGTCTATAGACCTAACTTTTCTTCTTTCCCTAGTGGGACACTAAACTACATGAAAACAATGCAGCCCACAAACTACTATTCTGGCTCACAAAAGTTTTGTTCATTTCATTTAGTGCTATTTATACCAGGATGATTTTTATTATTATTTTAAAAGTAGCAATTACTGCGAGTATGGTGTAGGTCTGTAGTGAACACAAATAGAAATAGGCCTTTGCTGGTTTTACTACATACTGAAAGTTACCTAATAAATGGATGATTTACGGTAGATAGTTTGCTGGTCTCATCAATTAATTTTCTGAATCAGGAAATGACATTTGTACATCTATGAGTCTGAAGCTGTGTCTTATCCATTGTATTATTTCAAATACTTTGAAAGACTAAACTAATCCCCTGGATAGTGAACAAAATCTGTAGCAAATTATTGAATTATGTGTTATGGCCTGTACATATGCCAACACAAGTGCTAAATAAAGGTACATGAAATTTAGGTGCCAAATGAAAATAATTTAATAGTTGAAATACAATGCATTATTTAAAACAACTGACCAAAAAGAGTCAAAAATCAAAGGAAAAAGTCAAATGAAACTGTGACAAGTTAATGTAAATATCCATACTGGGTTACTGGATAATAACTTAAGAATGAGTTTTTAAAAAGATAACTACAAGTCAATAAAATGCTTGACTGAAGAAAATAAGGGGTGGAGCAGCATGAAAAATAATGAGAGAGTCCAGGTAATAACTTCAGAACAGCTGGATAGCAAATTAAATGTGTAAAAATATGTGTTTTTCACAACTGCTTTCAATATGATCCAGACATGGATACTTCTTGTTTTCACACAAAAGTATAGATGAATTTAGGATCAAAAAAGAAAAGAAAAATCCCATACTGAGCAGGTAGCTTCCAGAAAGCCTTTGAGCAAGTCCTGTTGCCAAGAACAACAAGGAACAGGCAATCTGATTAAAAGACATCTAGGTTAGTGGAGCCTTTGTATTACAGAAGAATACCAGATAAGCTTACTATGGTGGAATACTCTAGGGCAATAACATAAAGTCTTCCTTTGCTCAGTTTTCATAATCAATGGACCACCAGCTATTTCATGGCACTGGATTCTGTTCTTGTCGCCTCTATTTGTTTCTAAATATTCTCTTCTCCCCCCCCCCCTTTCAGTCAGCAACAGAAAAATGACTGTTCTCTACCACTTGCGCACAAAAGTGGCTTGTTTTATTACAATTGCTAGGTTTTCAGAGCAACGGTTTAAATTGCTGGAGAACCGTAGCTCACCGGCCTATATTCTCCACAGTCACGGAGTCTCTACAGCTCTCTCGAATAAATAACCCCCTCCACCGCCCCCCCAGCCCCGGACTGATTGCTGGAAGTCCAGGCAGGCGCCCACCCGAACGGTTGAAGTCCCCTCATAACTCGGCGGATGCCCAAGCACTCAGCTCAGGCGAGCCTCAATGCCCTGTTGACCCAAAGCATCGCTCCCGAGAAGGCGGGAGAGCCACTTTGCAGGACCGTCCTCACCCACTAGTGACACTTCGCTTCGCCCTTCGGAGGCTGAGAGCCCTCGAGCCCCGAGAAGACCCGCACCCACCTGCTGGCCGACCTACCGCTGTTACCTCCCCTTCCCCCCAGACAGCTGCCTCAGGGAACTTACCTCCTCCAAGTGGAGGGAGCGCGTTGCCCCGGCCAAGAACTGGTATCAGCAGGGGAATGAAAGGGGGCTACCGGTGGGGTCCGCGACCGTCTCTCTTGCATCAAGATTCAGCGGCCGAATACGACGACTCTCTTGCATCAAGATTCAGCGGCGGGCGGCGGGGGCTCCGGTCCCCAAAAGCCTCTTCCCGCCTCTAAGCATGGCTGGCCAGCGCAACTCCGCGCCCCCCCCTTACCCAAGTCCAGCTCTCCAACAGGGGCTCCCGGTCAGGCATCCAGAGACGTAGAAGGTGCTGGCACGCCCCACGCGTGTGTTTACCCAGCGGAGGCTGCGGGTGGGTGCGAGCCGGCTCCATTCAAATCCACGAAAGTTTGGCCATTGGCTTCAGTGGGAGGCGCCTGGTGCCCCCATAAGCTGACGGCCTCTCAATCACCACCATTCCTGTGGCTAGAAAGGGGAAGGGGCTCGAACGCGCAGCGCCGGCAGACAAGGCAGCGTTTTAAAGTGTGGGTCCTAATTAATGAGTTCCGGGAACATGAAAACGACCACCACCATTAAAACCAAAACCAAAAACAAAACCACTCGTGGAGCAGATTACCTTCAAAATCCCCTTTGTCAGAAGAGAAAGAAGCAAAAGTGAGGCACTCTTTGATAGTTAAGAAGTCTGGAGTGATGAAAGGAGAAGGTTCAAGAAGTCTCCACGTCGAGCTTCTCGGTTTTGGATCTCAGAGGAGGAACGGTCGAAAAGTCAGGATTGCGGAGGATGAGGCTGGACCGCGCACCAAACATTTGGTGCTAATTCGCAGTGACGAAAAAAAAAATCACCCCTAGCTGACGCCCAGCCTTCGGGCTGACGGCTTAGGATCACGCTGACGGAACATGAACACGGGTCAAATCCGGATAACAGAGGCGAAGAAGGAGATTCCGTTTGCTCCCTCAGACTTTAAACGCCTCACGAAATAAGCCGGCCACAAAATAGAAGCAGCTCGATTTGGAAAGACGAATTTCGGCAGTGGGAAAACCCGGAATCGGACTTTTTTTTTTAACAGCCGCCAATCCACAACCGATAGTATTTAGAAGGCTGGGGAGGGGGGGCTTACCGCTCTTGTCCCGCGATGGTTCCCATTGAATTTTCTTGGCAGAACACTTTTGTTCAATAAGACCTATTGGTTTGCTGCTGCTCTCAATCCTGGGCTGAAAACTTCTTCCCCCCCCCCCCCCCCACTCTGAGATCCCAGATTTCCTACTGAGATACAGACCGTGCCAAAGAGAAACTTGACTTTTTAAAATTTATATATATATGTAAAATAATAATGACTAAAAGCGTCAGCACTTTTTCTGGAAAAAAAGCAGCACGTTTATATAATGTATTAATTGGTTGCTATTAATGTACTTTTCTTGAGCATAGCGCACAGAAGTCTGATTGTGAGCAAAGAGTGTTTTCAATGAAAGTAGAGTTATTTTAGCTGCAGACGTGTTTACATTTCTGTGGTTTAGTCTATAACTTTCTCTTTTTCTTGCTTCAGAATTCTGCTCTATGAAGCAAAGCCCTTAGCTCCCAGACATTCCAAAAGTCTGCCAAAATAACAGGGGGGATGGCAAAGGAGATTGTAAAAAAAGCTATGCACATGCAGAGACCCCCATGTCCGGGTCAGGGGAATCGCTATATACCCCTTTTCTTTTTAGTCAGTTCAAAAACCTTCAGGGCTTCATTTCCTGTTTTTAAGGGGTGGGGGAATAGGGAATACAGCAGGTCTATTAATATTTATTTTAGACACTCTATAAGTCTATGCTAAGGACAGCAGTTGACAGTATTGGACAATAGCACATTCTATAAAGAAAAAAACCATAAATATACTCCGTGTGTGTGTGAGAGAGAGGGGGGGGGGGGAGAGAAGCTATTTATTGTGCTGAGATCTAAGACACCTGTAACGCTCCTGAACTATGTATTCTTCTTAAGTACTGGAGTGATGCAAAATTTGATACTATGTTACCAAAAACCAGATGAAAATCTAATGTTATTATGTAACATTATGTTATTACAACTACTAGTTTAAAGGACCTCTCATTTATTGATGGGTTCTATAATTTTAAAAATAAAGCTTTGCAACCAGTAACAGCAATCCTCAACTATTTTTTTAAAATTACAAATAAATCTTCCATAAAAGAACAGCTGGTTCTTCAGCTCCTGCTGTACTCTGACCATTATATTAGTTGGTGGAACAATGGGGCATAGTATAGAGGAGAAGCCATTTTGTTGCTGAGTCTAGGGTCTTGGGTATGTAGTTGAGCCTTTATCAGAGTCATGTAAATTGAATAGATTGGGTTCTTTAATCTTTGCTGCTGTATGTTGTTTACTATTTTGTTCTGCTGTTTATATATTTTTATTTATTGTTAGTCACTGGTTCCTCGTGGTTGTAAAAATTAAATACATTTGATAGATAAATATAGAATACCTGAATCATTGAGTAAACATTAGCCGTAAGGAAAGTGAATGGAGAGAAAGAAAATCAAGATAATCTCATTTTGAGTCTATATGGTATTAGAGGGGGCAAAGAAAAATTGTGATAGGCTTCTAAGATTCTGTTATTATATCCTACATCTACTTTATTGATTTATGATGTAATAACAGAATCTTTAAGTTCCGATTGTTTTCTGACCTGCCCTTTGTTGAAGGACTGACTTAGGAAGGTAGAATACATCCTAGAGGCACGATCCTATTTTCTACTTGAAATTTATTACATTTCTTTCTGTTTTAAGTGAGCTAAGTATCCCCTATAATCTGGACAGTATTAAAGTGTATTTTTTTTTTTACTTTTTTCAATTATTTGATTTTGCTTTGGGTTTTAATTTACACTTCCAAGCAGTTCAGATCTACCTGCATAAATCCTGAATTTTGCAAATTTTACATTCAGATGTTATGCTTTCTATTTCATCATTGCTTTCTCATTTTTTTCCACACCAAATTGGCATAAAGACATCACTAATGTTGGTCTAAGTAGCCATTTACACATATAAAGTAAATAGATAAAGGACAGGAAGGATTTCTTCACCATTAAATTTGTTGCAGTCAAAGTAGATATAAGAATGAAGGCAAAAATTAAGGCAAACTATTAACGGTATCAGATGTGTAGCCAGAAGCATCAATTTCCATTATCCTATAACAGATCCAAGACAGGCTCCACATTTCTACAGTCTCTTCAGATACCTAATCACTCTAACTCAAAACTGCTTCTTCATTTCACACATTTTATATCCAATGCTTTTTTAGTTGTGAAATTTTTGTGCCTTGATAAATATTTCCTTAACCGGGAGATTTTAAGGTATTAGGGGATCTCATTCATGTAACAGAATTAATGTCCAACACATAGTTTTGGTATTGGCTGAAAAGTAGGCCAATTTAATTGTCATTTTGAGTGATAAAATAATGTGATAAAGAGATAAGAAAAAATATATACAATGCATTTTCATATATCTGTGTAGCTTTCAAAATACTGCAGAAAATTGGAACTCTGATCAATTCCAATCATAAATAGTTGAGAGATGGTGACAGACCAAAAGGCAGACATATAGATAAATTGTGCAATTTAAAGTAAAACAGAAAAGTCAAAATCAACTTGAGGGTTTCTTTTTTATTTTTATCACAATTATAGGATACTCATGTTCAGTTGAACTATTCTATTATAGTGTCAAAAACAAGAGGAACTGACTATTAACATGAAGGAAGAGGTCCTAATATATCCACAAAAATGTGCAATAATGCTCTCTCTATAACTTTTAGGACTTTAAAAGCTATCAACAAATAGTCAGGTTTCTATTTCCATTCTTTTTACTCATGGTTCATCCATATCTATATTGGAAAAAGAAATGCCCCTTTCACCTAGTAAAAGAAGACAGTAAAATGGCTTGCCTATCTCCCATTAATAGTTTAAAGATGGAAAAAATAAACCCTAAACAAAAATATTATTTGTTAATATAATATTCCAATATCTTATTGAAAACACTTTTAATTCAATTTTCTTTAAATATCATATTTAAAGAGTCTTCAGGTGATAACATTCTGAATGCTAGGTATTATCTGCCCCAAATGCTCTAAAGGATGTTTCTATATCAAGATTTTAGCCCTAAAAAGGCTATAATTATCAAGCATTCATATAAAAAAATAAAGGGAAGGGAGAAAAAAAGTCTTTTAAGAAGATGTTTTATATTAATTTAAGTATTTGTTGCTGGATAACATCAGACTGTCTCTCAATGAAATATCCTATATGGGCTGCCACACTTGCTAAGTATAATCCCCTCTTTCTTTTGAAATTCTATAAAACAGTCTTTAAAGATTTAAATCCTCCAATCTGGAGATTTAATTGCTTCATTTATAGTTTTTTTAAAGAAGGCCTTGCAAATTTTAATATTTTTTTTTGATATTTTAAAGGTGGTGTGGTTATTCACTGTGGATGTAAGAAGTGAAAGTTGAAGCAATCCACTGTCAAGAATTATTGATTCAGTTATGAAAGGCCCTGCAGGATAACTTCTGCTTCTTATTCTGAAAGTTTTCAGAGCATAAATGCCTTGTCTTTATTTTATGGCTTCCAAACTAGTTCAATATCAAAATAAATGGTGCTGGCCTAGTAAGTATATGCTAATGAGGAAGTGAATGATTCCATTTTAGATACAGAATGAAAAATGATTACCATACCAATAGACTTTAATCTACACTACTCATAAGTCCAGCATCAAGGTTTTTCAATTTAACAGTAATAAGAAAGGCAGAATGAAAAAGCTTATCTACTTATTTTAACCTTTGTTATCCATTGATTAGATTAATATAGAAAAACATGATATTCACAAACAATGTTAGCTGAGAATTAGACTTTTTAAAAGTTGCATACACTCCGATAGTGACTAGATATTGTTATTCAAATTTCAGGTGTCTGTCCAGCCGCAAGCTGCAAATATCATCCTTCGTTGGATGACTTAATAAAACATTTCTAAACCCAAGAATATCAATAGGCTACACACAAAAATAACTTCCTTTATTACAATTGTTTATTCATTTACAAATGAACATTACATGATAGAATAAGAAATGAATAAAATAAGAGAATTTCCAGAGAATCCAATGGGAACATATTCACAAGAAGGAATGTTTATATGATTGAATATTCTGATCTTTATTCTTTCTAAACTTTGGAAACATTTCCAGAAGCCATTATCTCCAAGATGATCGGTATAATAGTTTATCTACCTCTAAAGTCTTAAGTCCCTGTTCTAGTGTTCTAAATTTAGGTACATTTAATCTGCCAATGGCAAAGAACTATGTCGATCTCCCCCCTTGCCTAATATATCTAGGACAAGATCTACACATAATTCTGATGTGTTGGAAGAGCTGGCCATGTATGTACTACAAATCAGCTTCCCTGCAAACAGAGAACTAGCGTGCCTTGATGGTATACACAACCTTGGGGTCAGCATTACAGTTCCACATAATCTATTTTCTGGTTTTAATTGGTTTCCTGAGGGGAAAGAGACAGCTCTTTTCTTTTTCCCAGAGTTTTGAGGGAGATAGAGTGCTAAGGGGAAAAGAAACCTGGCAGTGTGTAGGACACTGGGAAGAACTGGATATACATATGTGTGGAGGAATGGTTGGTAGGTATGCATATGAATATACATGTAAAGAAATAGAGTAAAGATTTGTGTATATGTTCCTGCGTTTTGGGGAAAGAGGTTTTTTTTTTTTTATGTATGCATGAGTATGGTAATGTGCATTGCATAGATGTCCTCTGCTTATACCTAACAATGTTGCCGTTACCTAATATAATTCTTACCTTTTTCTTTAGGTTTCTGGCAAAATATTAATGACAAACTCTAATATTCTGAATATTCTGAGATAATTCTATTCGATTAGACAAGGCTTTTTAAACATGTATTTTACAAAATGTTATTTGTTATGTTGTATATAAACATAACAATATTGTAATTGTGTTACTATTAAATATATTAAAACACAGAGCAAAAGAATTTTTAAAAAGATAATAGACCAAATAAATTCAAACAGTTATTACCTCATCATGCTTTAACTTGGAATTTTATTTTATCCAGCATAAAATTAGCTGTTTTCTTTTCAAAATAACACTTTAGGTCAGGGGTGTCCAACCTTGGCAACTTTAAGACTTGTGGACTTCAACTCCCAGAATTCCTCAGCCAGCTTTGCTTTGTACCCCTGCTTTAGGTAGTAATTTTAAGGAATCAAAGGCCATAAATCACAATTGTATTCACTAGCCCCTCTACAAGTTTGAGATTGACAAACTGTCAAGAGCTCCATTCATTTTTGACTTAATACAGTATGTCCTAAAAAAGCACTCTGGCTTTTTCTAAAAACTATTGTAGTGTCTTGAATTTTGGAAGCCAGTTAAGGATACAAGCATAAGGTATGGAAGGCTATACCTGCATATATCTGAATAAGCAACTACACTGTAGAGCAGAGGTTGCCAAAAAACTAGTACAGTGTCATCCTGTAAGTGGTAGAAGATCCAAGAGGGGCAGCACATGGACATCAGAACCAAGGGAATAAAAAAAGATTTATTTTTACAGTACTTATTGTATATAACAAAAATCTATGCCCAAAAGTATAAGTAATAAGCATTTAAATGACACATAAATGATGCAGAAAATACAATGAAAATACATTCATGAAAGTAGAGTGTTATTTTATTTTGTGATACAAAGTTGGAATTAAAGTTGGAAATTTTGGTGACTTGGTCTGGACGGGACACACTCCACAAAGCAGCCAAACCAAACAGCACTATGGATGTGGTCTGGTAAGCAAGAGGGTGGCAGGAAAAACATTTGGAAACCACGGATGTGGAAGATAATCATACTAATTATTGGAAAATATACCACTCTTCATACCTTTACCAACTCAATGTATCAGAAAGCTACTAGAAATATTTAAAAAACTGTCATCAATCTTGTTCATATCTAACCAATAGATTTCCTATAGAAAACTTTTATCTGGGAAAATATAGGGAGTCATATCAGAGTGAGGTGGTCTTTCCAGCACTGTACCACTGGCATTTCCTTAGGATTGGCTTGATGCTACAACAGGATTTTGCAGCATGTCAAAAGATGATGAAGCAGTGTCACACTAGAAGCCGTTTATAGGAGTTCTAAGGGGAGAAATAGTCACCTTATTTACCAGTAAGGCTTAAAACACCTGAAGAAACTCAAAATCCCATCCCCTTAAATCCCACATTGTAGGAAGAAGAGTGTTTTAAGCCACATTGCTTCAGAGAGCTGTTTCTGGGATCTAAAAGGAAAGACTGATGGTCTGCATGCTGCTTCCAGGCTATGCTTATGGGAGCCTGATCAAGGCCTTTCCTTCATCATTTTACAAGAGTTCTGTCATATATGAAAACCAGACTAGGTTCCCCACCCTCCATCTTCTGCCTTTAATATAGTTCAATTATTTTGCTGGGGCATGCTTCTTTTTTACAAAATTATACTCCCATGTATTGATTGGAATCATTTTTTTTCTGTTATGGACAGATAAAATTTTTCAATCACCATGTAGAATTTAAATATATGAATAAGATATAAACATTCAAAATGCTATGATCATCGAATCGTATGTTGCATTTCCACGATTAATCATTCTTCTCCCACATTGTACAATCCTAACCTAACAGCAAAAATAAGGGTTTCTTGTGTCCCCGTTGGCCTCCATGAATTCAGTTTACATCACAAGTTGAATCAGCCATTCCGGTATAGAATGGAAAGGCTTGGTTGTTGTTATTTGATTATTTGGTATAACACTTTCATATTTTTAGCTTTCTATCTGTTTGGTTTAAAAACTAAAGAATGTATTTTATCCTATAATTGTATCCATATTGAAGAGAGTGGTGTAACATTTTTTTCTTTTTATGTTATTTTTGGTGGGGGTGGTGTCACTTTTTAAACTTTCCCTGTTTTCCCCCTTCCCCCCTTTTCCCTTTTCATTGTAATTTTACATTTTAACTTTTTATTTTTGAAACTTAACAAAAATACATACATACATACATACATACATACATACATACATGATTCCCCAACAATGATACATATCTATGATCAATGTTTCATTCCCCCTTTTTATTAAAATGTATTTAAGATATCTTAAATATGATACAGAGAAGAGGGTGAAATAATATTGAAGAAATGTAACCAAAAATGCAAAACAGGACAGCATAAAACATAGGAAGAAAACCATCTTTAAAATGCCTACAAAAGGGGGGAAAGAAAATTGTATTACAGGAAGTGGTTCCCATTCTATTTTATTTAACAATGTAGATTACTCTAGAAGAAAAATGTGGTAGGTAAGATTATTAAAATTTTCAGATAAAATCTATTTTGGAAACATGAGGAAAAGAGCAAAAAAATTAACCCCAGAATAAATGTTAATCAAACTACCAGCATACCTGAGAAGCCTAATTTCAAGTAAAGAATGAAAAAAAAAATGTTAAAAGAAGAATAGGGTTACCATAAGAGTAAAGAAATTAAAAATATCACAATTTTAATGATAGAATTTTCTTTTCTCACTCTTTCTCTCTTTTTATTAAATGAGCAGGATAAGATCACAATTAAACCCTATATTATCCATGTACTGAAAATAATGTCAGCATGCCAACATTATAATCAATCTTGTCTTTGAATATTTAAACTCTATCTATCTACATTAGTTACCATAATATATTTATTTTGTTTAGCGTATGACAAATATATGGACTTATAGTAGTTCAAATGTGAATGTCAGTCAACCCAACCATTCAAGGACAGGATAGTCTATGTTGAAAAAAATCAGACATTGGGCCGGTTTAAACTCTTGATGGACATTCAGACACAATGTGATGGATATTTCGTTGAGGAGTACCACAGTCACACTGAGGGGTAGAGAAAAGACCCCACTTAAACAATGAGTCCTGGCAGCCACCATAAATAATTAAAATATACTCAAACTGACAAAAGAATTAAAAAAAAAAAAAGAAAGTGTGGTGGGGAGAGAATAAAGAAGTGGGTAGGCAACTGTTAGAGTGTGTCCTAGGAAGTGGTTTAATGTCTTTGTGTGGGAATTGTCTGTTGTAAATAAAGATACATTCATTTTAGACAACAAATGATCCCTATCATGTACCAAAACTCCCCTTCCCCCTTTTTCAGCAGTGCTGTAGTGAAGATCTGATCTAATCCAATGATTAAATGTAATGGCACAACAGGTAAAGGTCATAGCTCTTGTACTGATGCCTAGAAGACAAGGCTTAATTCAGGGAGACGTCTAAACTACCAGGAACGTGGTTAAAAACAAAGATTTTTATACACATTGAGTTCTTTCAGAGGCAAAAGTTCATGTTTTGAACTTATTAATACAATACAACTAAATGTACCTTTTCCTAATTTTTTTTCTGATTAAGAAACTGGTAGCTTTTTTTCATAATATCTCCAATAAGCATCTTTCTTAACAGTCATTTATTCCTCATAAACTAGCTGAGCACTCTCCTGCCAATTCGTTGTAACACATGGCCTGTGCTGGGCAAATCTTGTTGAATGCTAAAGTATTGGCTTTCATTGTCAGGCCTTTTGACTCATTAAAAGCTGTGTAATAGCTAGTGCTTGCTTACTTGACACTTTCAAGCTTATTTAGAAAACGAGCCAATTTCTTTTTAGAAAATAAATTCTTTTGGGGTTAGATAAAAGTTTCCATTTGCTTTCCAGAGTAGTTTCTCTCCTTCCTAGTCACGTGGCAAAAAAGTGTGGGATGGAGAAAGAAGGCAATACAAGGCCAACTAAACTCTACAAGCAAAGTTACATGTTCCTGCTCCTTTTGGAACATGGTTTCATTCATCACCAGTCTTAGCCAGAAAGAAGCTAAGATGTTGGGCTGACTGTAGAAGCTTCCTTCCTACCTGTATTGGCTTTTGCAGTTATACCGAAACAGAAGATTGAATCAAGATTCTTTTTAAATAAAAATCTTTGAAATATTTTTCAAGTAATAAGACAAGAGAGAGGGGGGACGGAGGGAGAGGAGAGAGAGAGATTTTAAAGATAGCTAAATGCATAAGGGATAAGGGATAAGCATAAGGGATATTTGGGGAGGAGGCATCTATTATTATTTACTGCTTCTTGGAGTCCACTCAAGATAGAAAGTCCTTATCTTCAAGATTCTAGAGTAAGAACTTCAAATATGCATTGGAAATAACCTAGATGGTGCATACAAGAAGTCATTGCACTCTTAAGGTTTAAAACTTACTATCAACTTACTATCATATGATCAATTACTTACTATCAACTTACTATCATATGATCAATTTCGATCATATGATGTGGGATGCAGATGTTTTTGACAGAATGATTTGGTAAACCATGAAAAAAGGATGAGAACTGTTATTTTAGAGAACACATGGGTGTGCTGATTGAAAACTTTCAGGCAAAGGTATTAAACACAAAGGAAACATTTGATACAAACACCCAACAGCCAAAAAGAATGAAAAGTGGTGGAAGTATGGTTGTATTTCAAAGCCTATCAAAGTACTAAGCCTACAAATACCTAGAACTGCAAGCATAAAGCATACTGCTAGAGAAGCTACCAAAATGGCAAAGCAATTTGAAATCCTGGCACTGATACACAAGGCAGGCTTTGCTTGCTGTCTGTGGCAACTTCCAGATGTTGGATCCCTGAATTGAAATCCAAACAAAGCTTACCAAGAATATGACTATGAGTATTCAGGGTAGTGCTTCAGTGGAAAGGTTCTGAGAGAAAAAATGCAGTTATTCATAAAAATACTGTTTATTTTGATTCCTCCTCCCATTATTGGGAGGGTGGAACAGGAAAAAAAAAAAAGAAATATCCAAGGGAGAAGGAACGTTTCTCCCACCCCACCCCTGTGCCTTTCTTGGGAAGCCTTAAGACACTAAATTGCCACTGTGCAAAATGAAATCCAGAATATTTAGGGCCTTGGGAAATGATCCAATGCAACCATGCATAAAATATGAATTGTGTTATAGAATTGTTTTGTTTTGTATTTTTTTTAATGGATTAAATATAGATATTGATTAATTTTCAGCTTAAACTATCATGTGCCTTGAAATTGCATTAAATGTTTACAATTGCTAGATGTCCCATCCTGAAAGAGATAACAAGAAAATGTTAAAAAGTTGAATTATTCTGATTTCCAAACAAAACCATAATAATAAATTGTAATAGCTCATGTGTATTTCTTTGGAAGGCATTGGCAGCTTTTGCAGTTCAAGTTGTAAAAAACTTGTGAGCTAAATATGTAAAAAAAAAAAAAACATTAGAGAATGAGCTACATTTACTGAGGCTCCTTGTAGTTTATTTTTAATTTTCAATTTATTTTAAGACTAAGGGGAGAAGGTGGACTATCAGATTTTAAGTAAATGAAATTGCATTTTAAGTAGTGTGCATGGACATTTTTAACAGAGAACAGAGACAATATTGGAAAAAAAATTAAATGCAGAAAGTCTAAAAGTCAACATTTTAAATTGTTCTCACTTCATCTTCTCTCTAAAGTTCTGAGGAACAATTTTAAAGTCCTTCTGCAAATCCCTTACAATAAGCTTAGTGTTTAAGTCTGTAATATCTCCCCAGAAAGTATAATAAAGTTGCAGATTTCCCCATGGAGACTTTGCTCTGGTTTAAATCAACTGTACTTTAGTCTTGATTATAAATATTCTCTGGACAAGATGCACCTGGATTTGGAACAGCATTTATTATTTCATTTTGTTTCAGTCCCCAAACCAGATTTTAAGGAACATTCTGCATTTCAATAAATAATGTAAATAATGCTGCAGTTTGTCTTTCTGTCTTGCTGGAATTGCTTTCATACTCTCCCCACCCTCCCTTTTCATCTCCACTGAGCCACACCTCTCTAAAAATACTCACTTTTTAATGAAAGCCATCTTTTTAAAGCATTGTTTGTGCGTGCATGACCTGCTGAGAAGCTCGCAGAGTCTTTAAAGTCAGTTTCAGATGACACATGTCTTAAAAAGTCTGGGATCCAGCTCTTGTCTGACCTCCAGGAGATCAGTCCCAATTCTTTTTGAGAAAGGGACAAAAACTTCTGGTTTTGGCATTCTGTATTGGAGCCTGCTTTAAGCTCAGAAGGTGGGGGTGAGGGGAGCAGCAACGTAGAGTCTAGACAGAAGAGATTGAGTTGAAATCTGGAAGCTATTCAGTGAGGCTACAGCACATGGCAGCTTGACTGCAGAAAGGGATCACATTACTCTGCCTAATTACACATGAAAAATGTACACATCACCCTTTTAATGCTTGGAAAAATAGATGTTCAGATGGCAATTGTGTACTACAGCTACACAGGCTGCTTGCACATAACTGTAACATTTGAAAAATCGGCATTTCAAAAATCCTGTACTTTCTTTTCTACTCTCTCTTTCAATGTGCAATGCATTGTGATCTGTATTACATTCATATTTTAAAAAATCTAAATATAGCAGACGATTATACTGAAAGTGGGTATTAGAAAGGAAAACAGAATGAACCAAAGAAAAATATTAAATGTTTTTCCTAGTTTACATGAATAACAGAACTCAGACAGGGCAGGTAAAAATATGGATGATATACATCAAAGCAATAAATTAAAATATCAAAATGTATTTCCT
Source organism: Hydrophis major (assembly GCA_033807585.1). Classification (NCBI taxonomy): domain Eukaryota; kingdom Metazoa; phylum Chordata; class Lepidosauria; order Squamata; family Elapidae; genus Hydrophis; species Hydrophis major. Next base: position 78,320,936 of record CM066332.1, on the reverse strand, counting down.
AATTTGAGTTTATTGTGTGCTAAGTAAAAAGATCAGAGCCTAAATTTAGTGATTGCAACCAGAATGTTGCTCCTTTATTCAAGATGTACAGCATGTCTTGTGTAGCTATTCTTGGAATAGGGAAGCACCACTAAATGTATTCAATACTTTCATTTAGGCTACCTCCTGAACAAAATTATCTCCTTATATAATGTTTTTATTACAGTGGAAACTATAAAGGTTGAAGACTAATAAATAAACATCATTTGAGAAGACTGGGAAACAATTAAAGAAATTAAGATATGACAGAAAACACAACAAGGTGTTTTGTGTATATGTGCCTATTTTTTCCTACGTCGGGTTGAATTTTGCTTCTTGCTTATTTGGTTCCTTGATTTGTGTTAATGCATTTGTTGATATTAAAATTCAATTGATTATTCATTAATAATCAATTCAACTCAGTGTCAACCACACAAGTGTAACTTGTCTGGAATAATCTGCCCCTAGCCTCAATAATCTGTTCCTTCAGGTATTCCAGCAATGTGCCCAGCGCCACTATAATTAAATTCATCCATATATTTTCCAAAGTCTTCAATAACAATTTCAATTCAATTTAAATTATTTATATTTCACCTTTATTATTTTTATTAATAACTCAAAGTATCAAACGTACCTAATATTCCTCCCACCTCCTATTTTGCACACAACAACACCCTGTGAGGCGAGTTGAGTTGAGAGAGCATGACTGGCCCAAAAGCACCCACTTGACTTTCTTGTCTAAGATTGGACAACAACTTATAGTCTCCTGGTTTCTAACCAACTGGCTATTTTGTGGTTATACTAACTGCTACTTATTTGGCATGTATCAGTAATAATGTTTCTTGTTCTTTGTCCCTTCTTATCCCAAGACTAAATATCTGGCATCTCCAGATGGGATTCTAACATGCTTGAAAAACCTAAGCATTATTTTGCTATCAAGTAAAATATAGTATTTTGTATTACATGTTAAGTGTCTTTTTTGGTATTAATATGTAATATTGGCTTAGCAGTGAGAGCTCCCTCTCCTCCTCCTTTCCTTTTCCCCAGTTGTATCTATATTTCTGCAACATGACATCCTTCTTTAGAAGATGAAAGAATTTCAGGATCAGTATTTTAAAGGCAAAACTTATTGGGAACTATTCCTTTCTAAACAAAGAAGATATTGGGAACCTATACTATATAGATCACTTGCATAAAGCTATACTTTTGTAAAAATAAAATAATAAAAAATCCCATCATGTGGGTTTGAAATGGCAAGATGGGGTACAAATGTAATATAAAATATTAATAAAAATATTTTAGGGATCTGAATGCCCAATCTCATTAAGATGCATTAGTATTTTAACTGCAGTAGATTTCAGTTACAAAATCAGAAAATTAAACTGATGTTGAAGAAAAATGGTAGTTGTACCAAAAGCTTGGCTTATGTCTATATTATACAGCAGCCTCACATCTCTTTAATGACTTAGGCTAATTAAATTCCATAAAGTTAGAAGATTCTTTTTAAAGAAGCACAAACATGTCACTCTTTTGAACATGTGAGAATTTATATTTTAACTTGTTGATCCATATCTGTTATTCGTGTTTTCAAGGATCAAGGTTATTTTATAGCGACATAAAATATAATTAAAACATTTGAATTAAGAAGGGATTTTTTTTCTTTAAAAAGTAATAAATAAGATATTTCAGGAAAAGAAAGCACTTTTTCAAATAATTTTCAAAAACGGAAAATTTTGAGCCTTTCCATTTGAGTAGGACGTTGGAGTAAGTTAGGGTATACTTCTTCACATGCCTATCACTTGCACTAAAAGTAAAGATTAAAAAATGGCCCAAGTGTATCTATGAAAAATAAAGTTTTTATTATATGGCCCTCCTGTAAATTCTTCATGAAGGTTTTCAAAGATAAGGACAGGTCAGTGTTGTCTCTATTTTGCTCTTCTTTAGATGCTGAGCTCACTATTCAAGGAAAGTATCTGTAAACAGCTAGCACAGAAATGATTTATGCAGCTCTCTTGTTTATACATTGAATTCTTGCTTTTTAAATATATATTTTGGTAGTTTGTAGTTTTATTTTGTAGTCAACAGCATGGCTACAAATGGCTAAACAAAGTGCTTAATAAGTTCATTCAGTGCAAGTGGCAAAGATGCACCAATCATAGTAATCTACTTAGACATAGCAATTAGACATCTCCATATAATATTTGGCACACCTGTCTAAACCTTTTGGCCCTGCCTTTTATCTCCCAGCCATTCCTTCTGAATACAAATTTATATATGAACATACTCATTTACTCATTTCTCATTTCTAGAAATATAAAATACTCCTAGAGATTCCTAAGGAATAAAGGAATGAGGAAATGAGAATGAATGAGCCTTTAAGGGAAGAAAAACAATAACTTGGTCCTGAACAAGTGGAAAGTGTAAGAAAGAATCTCTAACATTGCTTTGATTTTATTTGGCATAAGAGGAACAGATAAAATCTTTAAGGCTTTCAAAACTAATGTCAGACCCTTTCAGTCTGTTAGAAACAGATTGAAACACAAAAATTAAGGGATGTTTTATTATTACTGTAGTGTATAGTAATAGAATATCAAATGCCTGTCAGAATGTTTTGTATTACACTTAACATGTAATACAAAATACTATATTTTACTTGATAGCAAAATAATGCTTAGGTTTTTCAAGCATGTTAGAATCCCATCTGGAGATGCCAGATATTTAGTCTTGGGATAAGAAGGGAAAAAGAACAAGAAACATTATTACTGATACATGCCAAATATTTTTCCCGAAAATAAGACTGGGTCTTATATCAATTTTTGCTCCAAAGATGCAATAGGGCTTATTTCCCAGTTAGGCCTTATTTTCAGGGAAATATGGTACTAAAATGCACCTTTCTGACTGACAATCTTAACTGGGGCTTATTTGGGGGGAGGACTTATATTACAAGCATCTTGAAATATCTTGCTAGGGTTTATTTTCTGGTCAGGTCTTATTTTGGGGAAAACATGGTATATTTATGAACAAATTCCTTATTGTATACTTTGAATCCTTTTCAATCATCGCATATTTAACCCATATTCTCAAAATAATGGCATAGATGGTGAAGCCATCACAGGAAATATAGCACTTCCTGAAAGGACCTTAGCTAAGTTATTTTTACCTACATTCATTTTATTTTTTGTCTTTTGGGCTTATACCTATAAGACATGTATAAATAACATGAAGGGAAAATAAAAAATACAAAGAAGGAGTGAGTGAGTGAGGAAGAAAGGAAGGAAGGAAGGAAGGAAGGAAGGAAGGAAGGAAGGAAGGAAGGAAGGAAGGACCCACCCAAAAGCAACAATAACTTTCTAGAACCATATTTTAAAAGAAAACAAAAGACTATTTTAAGATTAAAGAACATCCTCAGAATGATTAGTTTTTCTGAATAACTAATAAAAAAGATCTTCTCCTAGTTTCTTGAAGTAGTTCCTTTATTCTGATAGTTTGGACTCTCAGTGAACTTTTATACCTCTAAGACTGGTATAGAGAAAATATTTTGGGATGCAGTTTCTTCGGTCCCAACAGCTGTACCTGACAATATTTTCCTTTCAGTTGTTAAAGGAACAGTAGTCCTTTCAGACTCTCAGATTGGGAAGATTATGCTTGTCAAAAAAGAATGAGGTCAATTCATTATTGTTCAATAGTTCCAGACGGTAAAAATAGGGCAATATGAATCCAAGTTCATAGGTTTACATCAAATTTCATTTTTAAAAAAATTACAGGATTCTTTGTGCAAATAATGTTTTTTTATTCAAATATTTTATTCATATATGTCAAGACCCATAATCTACACACTATAAAACTTCAAAAATATATCATCTCTTGGAAAGCATTTTTTAAAATGTATTTATTTGTTTGTTTGTTTGTTTAATTATTTATTTATATATTTTAGCTAATCTACCAGATGAAACCCTGGACAAGCAAACAAAAACCTGTCTATTTTATTTATTTATTTGATTTGTCAATTGCTTACAAGATAATAGGTATAAGTATAAACATGAGTAAGAATACAGGAAATAGGTACAAATAAATGGGGACAATAGGATAGGGGATGGTAGGCACGATGGTGCACTTATGCACACCCCTTACAGACCTCTTAGGAACAGCATTGGGGGCTCAATAAAGCTCCTACTGTGCTAATCCCTTCAACATGTCAGCCCTAGTACCTGAGGAAAACACTTACCTTTGGAATATAAATCAATCTTAATATTTCATACCTATGTGAACTTATCCAAAACTAATTCAATTTTCATGAGGCTTACATCAAAATAACCTTGCAAATATTTGCAGGATGATTTGAGAGTTTGCAATCATTATATAGTCAAAGCCATTTTGAGACATTGGGACTATACCTCAAGGGGCAAAATTGGCATTGTTCCCACTCTGCCACCAGGCTTAGCTCTTCATCTCTTTATTGTTCATTGGGAAGGTTCCCAGCTCTAACCCATATCATCTAACTGAGAATAATGAGACAATTAGTAATCAAATGTTATGTCTAGCTATTATGTAATACTAGAAGGAACTTAGACATGCCAGAGAGTTCCAACATTGGATTCCCGTACCCATTATTTAAACAGAGGCCCAAACTCTTCAGCTCATCAACTTCTTCATGAAGTTTCAGTTTGAAATTAATTTATGAAACTAATTTAATAAATACTACTTTAACTAACAGTACTATGAATAACAATAAGGTATCTTGGATAGTCCTATTGATCCTTGATAGTCAGTATTGACCACTTTGGGAACCCTGATTTAAATTTTATGTATATACTTAAATTATCAATTTAATGTAGAAGAAAGCTTATTGGGACTGAATAGATACATACAGACTTGAATTATTAGTCATTCTCAGATAATACTGAAAAAATTGCCTAATCCAAAAAGCTGGAAAAAGAAAAATGATGGGTACACAGTTAAAATCTTCCTTTGACTCTCAACCAAATAGGGTCATATATGCAGCTAATAATGTTAATAATAATTACCTCAGAAAAAATAAACCCTCACTTTAACTAATAGCTATATCTTACGCAGCCTTGAAGCAGGGGTTTCCAAATGTCATCACTTCTTCCTGGATAGCCCAGAGAGAAAAAAGCAAACTGCCTCTGATTTCTTGGTTCCAAAAATACCTGGGTAGCTTCTATCCTCTCTTTCTTTAAATACAAAAATAAAGGCAGGCTGAAGAGAAGCCCAAGCTCATGAGCACATCAGTGTTTAAAGGAGCTGCCAGTGGCTTGAAAAATACTCCATATTTTTTGTTTTGTTTTGTTATTTTTAACAAAATAATCTGCCTTGCATGCCTTGGCAAAATGACAGGTATATAAATGCAAAAAGTAAATGGGAAGAAAACATACAATATTTGAGGACAGGAAATTGTGAAGCTCAAAGGGGAATGAATGCTCTCCCCTCCTTCTATACAGTCTGGATCCCATGTAAATGCACCTCTTTCTCTTCCTTTGGAAAGTCCATGGAGTCATGCTAGGAAATATCTGCAGCAACTTTATGCCTTTCATTTTGATAACTCACCATGGGGGAAGGGAAATCAGCAAGGCTACATGGCTGGGATGGAAAGCCCTGTAGTTTTTACTATCTGATCCACATATTCTACAAGAGGGATGTGCTAGAGTCTTTGCCGAGACTTCTACATCTTTCCCCATATTGGGTAACATCCACTTGGAACTTCTGGGAACTGTTATCCAGAAAGCAAATGACTTCCCTCCCTTCGTATGGCTCAACTACCCAGCAGGACTTCTGGACAAGTTGGTTGCTGTGGGAGAAGTGAAATACATCAGGAAAGTTGCATTACCACTAAAGTAGACATCTTCCATTTCCTCTCTACACTTAGATTCAGAAAAATTAATTCTGAGGCTAATCAAACGCAAATTGAAATCTGTATGGATTCATAATTATTGAATGCTTTCCTATCCATATACTAATAAAGCTTTCATTCCTTTACTTAGCAACAATGTAGGGCAACGATTTTTGAACCAATGTTCCTCAAATAGGCTGACTTACAGAATACGTCCAAAATTTGAAAGTCATAATTTCTGCAGAATTGAAATTTGGCAAACTCTATTAAAACATTTTATGGCATAAAAATGATCATAAAACATTTTATGACATAATACAAAATGTCATAAAACATTTCCTGGTAGCAACCACTGATGCTTGACTATGTTATACAGTTCAACATGGCTTATATGCCAGTGAAGGCAGCACATTATAAGTTCTGTCATTGTTGAAAACATTGAGAAATCTGGTAAGGAAATATCTATGAAACTATGAGCCAAGGGGAATGGGGAGGTTCACAGGTTGTCTATTTATAGGAAAAAGTGAAAGTGGTACCTACAACTTTTGGAATCTACTTCTTTGTCATTAAAACAAATTGTTGTTTTCTCCAGAAATAATTTTAAAAGCCAGCTCTTCAGTTTGCATTATTTAATCTTCAACAATTCAAACTATAATTCCTAGTTGTCATTTTATTCAGTTTGGTTTTTAAATCTCCTTTGCCAGTATGCTTATAGAAAGGCATTTGTATAAAGAGTAGAAACAGATTGCCACCTCAAAAGTCTCATCCACTATTACACTAGCTAAAGTATACATAAAATAAAATTGGTTCATGCAGTACTATTTAATGCTTTTATCAAATGGACTTTGAAACTACTCTACAAATATAGCCATTTATAATATCACAAATAGTCGTGTCTTAGTGGGTAAAATGAGGATAAAAATTTAAACAAAGAAAAAATATATAACGTAAGCAACATCCCCAAACAGATATTTCTGGAAAAGTTGCACTCCCATAATTTGCCTGCAAATACAGTTGTTGTCCATGCTAGAATTTGTTGGGGAGGCAATCAAGTATAGTGACAAAATATGTGGCATGATTTATGTACTCTTTCAGCTGTGAGGGTACAATTGGTGCCAGGAAAACTCCAGGAAGTTGTTCCCATTTTTGTGACATCATGTCTTGCTAAGGACAGGGCTATAAAAGCTGCCTTTTTGATCCTTTAAACTGAGTCATAAGAAAAACAAAGGGTCCACTACATATTCAGAACTTCTAAAAATTCTTAAGAATTCAAGTGTTATATACGAAGTGTAACTAATTTTCTTTTTTTCTTGACAGAAAGTTTGTATACAGCTATATTATTTATAAATCCCTTTAAGTCAATATATTACAGCCAACCTGAAGTAAGAAAAGAGAATACTATTTAGACATCAAGGATAAAATTCCAGATATGGGATCTGTATGAGAAATGTGACCATTTAGTTGGTGCTACCTAGTAAGCACTACAGATGAACTTTTGGATGAAAAGCAAAGTGGGTTTTAAACAGACAAACACTTTTAGAATATATTTTCATAGATTGAATAAGTTGAATTGATTCTGGACAAAGCTGAATTGAAAGTCTTAACTGTATTCATTTAGTTATCTAGGAATTTAATGAAAGTATTATTTGAATTTATCTTGCTAAATTTTTGCTTTTCTTTATGGAGAGTCAAAGTGCAATATTGTATTGGGAGGAGGGGTTGAAACAGCTGGGCAACTGCAGTTTTCTGTTGGTATTTCTCACAGTTTGACTGTTGCAATGTGCTGTACATGGAGCTGCCCTTGAAGATCTCACAGAAGTTTCCAATAGTCTATAATGCAGTTGCACAAGCAGTGATGGACCTACCTCAATATTTCTATATAAAAACTCTACTTTTACAAGCTTGTACTAGATGCCAGTGTGCTTCTGGGTACAATTCAAGGTACTGGTTGCTATCTAAAGCCCCATGTGGCAGAGGGCCTGGTTACTTGAGGGACCACAGATACCATAGTTGCCTGGCAGCAGATTTGATCTTGCAAATTGATCTTGTTAACATGCTCTGGGTTCCTTTGATTAATCAAGGTCCTCCATTGGGACCCTAAAAGCATGCCTTCTCTGTTGCAGTGCCTGTCCTCCAGTATGAGGATCCCCCAAGATTCAACTATACCCCCCCTGCTTTATTCAGGCCTCTTCAACCAGGCCAGTTGCCATCTTTTATCTTTAAAACAATGTAATTTCTTTGATTGTTATGAGCCATTTAGAGTTGGCAAGAGTATTTATGGATTTATTTATCTATTCATGTCACTTGATGTATTTCTTCAATATTCCTATTAATCCACATCTTAATTTCTCCCACTAGAAAGAATGGTATCATGCAGGAATTACAAGGATGAGTGCGGCCACTGTGTTTGGAACTCTTTCCTACTAGGCAAAGCCTCACAAACCTCACATGTACTTTGGAGCAAGGGTCTCCAACCTTGGCAACTTTAAGCCTGGTGGACTTCAACGTTGAAGTTGAAGTCTGTTAGGGATAACATTGTTTACCCTAACTGGTTTAGGTAAAATAATAAATATGTTGTCATGGTTTGTTAGTTAAAATGTCTGTAACTTTAACTGTAAGAATGTAATTAAGGGAGTGGTTGTAAAAGCACCATAAAAGAAGCAAGGCACGGCAGCTTGCTCTCTCTGGCTTGATGATCCTTAATTACTGGATAGACTGAAGACTGCGTTTTTCCCCTACTGGAATGGGAGAGAGAAAGGACTGTTGATTTATCAACTGTGAGAGGACTGATTTATTGTAAGTGAACTGACATTGGATATTCTACACAGACTTTGCTAATTGAATATCCTTGAATGGACTGACTAAAACGATACATGACTAATGGACTGTTATTTTGACTATGCTTTAAAACTCTAAATGGAATAAACTATATTTTTGATAACACAAGCTTATCTGTTATTTTTACTATATGTTAACTAACATACAAACTTATCTCACACATTTATCTGTATGCCTATCTGACTAACGCTGCACTTTCTGTTTAGCTTGTCTCCTTAACACTGGTTGGGGAACCCAGGCTTAACACTGGTTATGGGCCCAGAGGCTGCAAAGTCAGTTTAACTAGGATAAAACAGATTTATGTAAAAAGTGAGAGTTTGTGTTGTTATACGTTATAGTAAACAGACAGCTGTGTTTTATTAATTATAGTTTTATATCCGTATAAGAAAACATGGCACAAGTCAATCTACAAAGTTTGTCCCTTATATCCAAGTTGGATGGAACAAACTATGTATCATGGTCTATGAAATGTAATCTACTTCTACGAAGAGAAGGTCTGTGGAACATAATTGAAAATCCACCAAACATAGAGGAATGGGATCCAGAGATTGAGGAAGATAGACAAAAGATAGAAGACTTTAAACAGAAGAATGAACAAGCTCTTTGCATAATAGGACTAACACTATCTGACCAGCAACTTGTTCATATCCGTGGAGAGCAAACGGCTGTTAGGTGTTGGCAGAAGCTGAAGAGGATTTATGTCCAAGATAACGATGGTACTCACATAAATCTAACACGGAAGCTTTTCAGGACGCATCTCCAAATGAATGGTGATATGCTTAGTCATTTGAAAACTATAAAAAGCATTTTTCAAGAACTGCATGAGAAAGAACTTATTTTCTCTGAACTACACCAAGTCTACATAATTCTATCTTCACTAGATGAAAGTTATGATAACTACGTCACTTCCCTTGAAGTTTTGCCAAAGGAAAGTTTAACTTTAACTGATATAACTGGCAGATTGATTGAAGAGGCCAGAAGAAGACTTGAAAGAGATCAGTTAAGGAGGGAGCAATCTCAAAAAGAAGATATTGAATCTCCTACTGCATACGCAATTAAAAAGTGTTTTAATTGTGGAGGAAGAGGACATTTGGCAAGATTTTGTAAAAAAGCAAAGTGCCAGAACGCTGGCCAGAATACTAAAAGTAACCAAAATAAAAATAAAAATTTAGAGTTAGCCATGTATATTAACGGAGCTGTAAAAAATAATTTATGGGTGGTTGACAGTGGAGCATCCCACTGTATAACAAATGATAACAGAAATTTTATTAAAATGTCCCAGAGTACACAGCAGATATTGTTAGCCAATGGCTAGAAATTGAAAGCTAAAGGTCAAGGTATAGCATATTGTTCTTTCATAAAAGAGAATGTAAAAATTTTATATGTACCACAACTTAAGTTTAATTTAATTTCAGTTAGAATTTTGGTTAAACTAGGATATTTAGTTACCCTTAGGGGAGATAACTGCATAATTGAAAAAGAAGATAAGAAAATTACTGCATCTTTAAGAGGTGAATTATATGTTTTAAATGATAATGGTTTAGAGGTGGCTAACATGGTTTATGATAATAAGAAACCTCATGATGAATGTATTCACTTGTTACACCGATGGCTAGGGCATTTAAATTTTAAAATGCTTAAGAGAACTGTTCAACTATCTAAAGGAATAAGTTTGAAACCTTGTAATAAGTATTTGCAATGTTTTGCTTGTAATCAAAGCAAAAGCAAGGTCATACTGGTAAATAGAGTTGATGGATTTACTACCAAAGAGCCTTTAGAGGTAGTATTTGCCGATGTAATAGGTCCGAAAAAACCAAGTGTAGGAGGAGCTCAATACATATTAAGTATAATGGACCACTATTCTAGATATGGGTTTTGCTATTTAATGAAGAGCAAAACTGAAACATATCTAAATCTCTTTAATTGGATTAAATTTGCAGAAAGAAAAACTAAAAAGAAATTAGTAACTCTTATAACAGATAATGTTGCGGAATTTACAAATAATAAATTCCAGAATAGACTTAGAATGTTAGGTATTCAACATAAAAAGTCTGCACTATATAGGCCACAACATAATGCCTTTACAGAGAGACGAGGCCAAACACTACAATCAATGGCACGTACTATGTTGTCTGATTCAGAATTACCTGACAATTTATGGGGAGAAGCAATAATGTGTGGTAATCATATATTAAATAATGTTGTTAATTCAACAACAGGTGAATTACCATTCACACTGTGGCATGGTACAAAACCTGATTTAAGTTACATGCACACGTTTGGAGCACCAGCATGGGTGCATATCCCTACACAACTCAGACACAAAGGACAGCATAGAGCTAAAAGATTATTTTTTGTAGGATATGAATCTAATCACAGATCTTATAGATTCTGGGAAACAGGTACATCTAGAGTTTACACCAGTGCTAGTGCTAAATCCCTAGAACATGTAGGATGGAATAGATTAGAGCAAGATTTAAATAATGAAGTAATTATTGAACCCTACAAAAGGCAAAAAGATCAGACTAGTTATAAGAAGAGTCCAATAAAAGAAGAAGTCCACAAAGAGCAAATAGGACCAGAACAAGAGGAAACAGTTGATCAGGAAGAGTTAGATAATCAAGAACAGTTAATAAATGAAAGTCCACCTGTAAGTCCTGTAATACCGTACTACATGTGTAACTAGACCACCTGATAGGTATCAAGCAAGTATAGTTTGCCAAGTAACTAAAGTTCCAACTAGTGTAGATGAACTTAGGATATATCCTGCTAAGGATCAGGAGAATTAGCAAAAGGCAATGGAAAAAGAACTAAATTCATTAAAGTTAATGAAAGTATATGAAGATGCTAAATTACCTCCAGGAGAAAAATCCATTGGGTGCAAATAGATATTTAAAGTAAAAACTGGAAATGATGGGACTGTTTCCCATAAAGCTAGGTTGGTAGCTCAAGGATTTAATCAAACTGCATCTGATTACGATGAAGTTTTCGCACCAAGTCTTAAAGCAACATCTTTGAGAGCAGCTTTAGTGTGGGCAGCTAAGAAAAACTATGTCATTAACCATTTAGATGTAGAAACTGCTTATTTGCATGCACCATTGCAGCACACTATATATTTGAAAAAGCCAGTTATTATAAAAGACAATAAAGTAAATAGTAATGATTGTTGGAAACTCAAAGAGTCTTTATGGGTTGAAACAATCTGGCTTTGAGTGGAACCAATATATTGTGAAAGAATTAAACAATATAGGATTTAAATCTGGTTTAGCAGATCCATGTGTGTTTAAAAGAGAAAATAATGGAACGGTGTCATTATTGTTATTATTTACAGATGATATTGCTTTGATAACTAAGACTAATAATGAAGCTAATGAGATTATATCATTATTAACTAAAAAGATAAAATTAAAGCATTTAGGTGAAATTAAAAAGTATCTAGGATTGACAATTAACAAAACAAAAAATGGATTTAAGCTATCTCAAGAAGATAAAATATGCCAATTAATTAAAATGTATAAAATGGAACTTTGTAAACTGGCAAAGACTCCAATGAGTCAGGAGGTTTGCCAAACTGATGATCAAAGTCCCAAATTTGATAAATCTATATATCAATCTTTGATTGGTAGCTTATCATATATAAGCAATTGGTCAAGGCCAAATATAGCTTATAGTGTTAATCAACTGGCACGTTTTAATTCAGATCCACATCAATGTCATTGGCAATCATTAAAAAGAATTTTAAGATATCTTAAAGGAACAATGAACCATGCATTGTATATAGAACCAAAGGGTGATTTGAGTCTTAGTGCCTATGCAGATGCAAGTTTTGCAACTGACATAAACACTAGAAAATCAACATCTGGGATGGCTATATTATTTGGTAAGACACTAATAGGGTGGAGGTCAATCAGACAATAGCATATCAGCTTGTCCACGATGGAAGCGGAATTTTCATGTCTGTCATTACTATGCACTGACTTAATTTTGTACAAACAGTTATTATTAGACATGGGTATAACTGTTAAAGATTCCATTATTGTGTACCAGGACAACCAGGCAGCCATAAATTTAGCTACTAATATTGCTGTAAAACTAGATCAAAGCATACTGATTTAAGATACTTAAATGTTAGAGAATCTGTAAAAAATGGGCTAATTAAATTGGAATACTGCATGACGGAAGAAAATATTGCAGACCAATTTACAAAAGCTCAAGGAGTAATTAATTTTAAAGAGAGTTGTAACAAATATGATTTAAAGATGTAAATAGTTATAGTATTATTATTACCTAAATGGGGAGAATGTTAGGGATAACATTGTTTACCCTAACTGGTTTAGGTAAAATAATAAATATGTTATCATGGTTTGTTAGTTAAAGTGTCTGTAACTTTAACTGTAAGAATGTAATTAAGGGAGTGGTTGTAAAAGCACCATAAAAGAAGCAAGGTACGGCAGCTTGTTCTCTCTAGCTTGATGATCCCTAATTACTGGATAGACTGAAGACTGCATTTTTCCCCTACTGGAACGGGAGAGAGAAAGGACTGTTGATTTATCAACTGTGAGAGGAATGATTTATTGTAAGTGAACTGACATTGGATATTCTACACGGACTTTGCTAATTGAATATCCTTGAATGGATTGACTAAAACGATACATGACTAATGGATTGTTATTTTGACTATGCTATAAAACTCTAAATGGAATAAACTATATTTTTGATAGCACAAGCGTATCTGTTATTTTTACTGTATGTTAACTAACATACAAACTTATCTCACACATTTATCTGTATGCCTATCTGACTAACGTTGCACTTTCTGTTTAGCTTGTCTCCTTAACACTGGTTGGGGAACCCAGGCTTAACAAAGTCCACCAGGCTTCAAAGTTGAAGTCTGCCAGGCTTAAAGTTGTCAAGGTTGGAGACCCCTACTCTGGAGGGAAGGTTTTCAGAATGTTCCTTTGAGCAGATAATATCTGGCTCTTTGAGATTTAGAGATAACACTGTGTGTAGCATATGTTTTCAATCGATTTGTCACCCTTGCAAGTCTTGTCATCTTCATTATTACCATACAGTAAAAGGTAATATAATCTAAAGTGAAATACAGGCTTCTTTTCGGCTGCAAGCCATTACCAATTCTATAATGATTGGAAAACTCCTAATTTACTTCAAGGAATAGTAATATTCACAGTTATGAATATTAATGAAGCTTGTTTAGAAAGAAAGAAAACCCAAGTCTCTTTCATAATAAATATGACAAGTGATAGAGACAGGCTGCTAAAATAAGAAGTTCTGCCAAAGAAGCAGAAGAAGATTTACTCAAGACAGTTTTTTTAAAAAAAATAAGAAAGCCACAGTGCACGCACTCACGCCTACACACAGTTAATCTGCTATAGAAACTCTTTATATACGTTATGGTTTCAGGCCACTGTTCAGACATCACACAGAGTATAACACTTTCTCATCATAATTAAATGCCAGCACAGAAGAATATGTTAATATGCAAGTTCCAGAAGAGATCAATCATGGAGCCTTGTGTGGGCTAGCAAAGACGATACAAATTGGACACATTCTTGGCCACCCATATGAAGCAAGAGGAGCCAAGGTTTCTCCTGAGTGTCTTGTGCCACAGTTCTGCATCTGAACGGCTTACAGTTGCTCCAGATGCTGCTTTCTGGCTGCTCTCGAAGAGAAAGAGGCAGGGGGTGGGGAAACGGAGGAATCAAATCACTGGAAAGGGTGGGTTTTAAAGTGGATTAAGATGACAGCCAAGAATATGAAGGGTGGTGGAAAACCCAAAAGGCCCACAGCTCCTGTCTAGTGCATGCTTGCCAAGTCACACAGATCTATAGTGTGACACATGTCTTCCATTTTGAATCACATGGCCACACACATAACTGTCTTGTTCACTGTGCTTTTTTATAGGTTTTCTCTCTTTTGGCTTAAAGTGCCTGAACCACACATGGTGTGTACTACTGTATGGTATCTTTCTTTCTTTCTTTCTTTCTTTCTTTCTTTCTTTCTTTCTTTCTTTCTTTCTTTCTTTCTTTCTTTCTTTCTTTCTTTCTTTCTTCCTTCCTTCCTTCCTTCTTTCCTTCTTTCCTTCCTTTTCTTCTTCTTCTTCTTCTTCTTCTTCTTCTTCTTCTTCTTCTTCTTCTTCTTCTTCTTCTTCTTCTTCTTCTTCTTCTTCTCATCCCTAAAGTGTTTATGAAAACAACACACAGAGCATGCCCTAGAGGTTACACTGATGTAAATGATTCCTCTGGTATTTTCACATTGAAATGTTCTTTGGGGATATTTTTATATAGAATTTCTCATGAAAATGCAGGAGAAGAGGCAGAGGCAGAATGTGAAAGACAAGTATCTGCTCTGAGTATCATACATATTTTTGATTCTGAATTGGATTAATATTTTCAAATATGTTCAGAGTCTGAAAAGTTTAGTACCATCTGATTCCCTAAACTATCAATATCACTACATACCAGTACTTAGGCTGCAAGCAATAAAGTTGAAATTTTCCCATTGACATGCTTTGGTTTATTATATCCCATTAGGTTTCTCAGTTTTGGAAAAATCATATTTTTAAAAATGTTAACCAGAACAACATGCTTCATATAACCATTCTTTTTTCTAGCCATTAGGGAAACAGCATCATTCACTTACAGGCATAGTTTCCCAACCTTGGCAACTTTAAGACACACGAACTTCAACTCCCAGATTTCTCCTGTTAATCATGCTGGTTGGGGAATTCTGAAAATTGAAATCCATGTGTCTTAAAGTTGCCAAGGTTGGGAAAGTCTGCATCAAGGGGTTGCTCTGGACAGGGAAGACTCAAGCTTTTTCAATCCTGCAATGAAGATATTTTCTTGATACTTCAATGACATTGAATTCAAAATGATAATGTTCTGTCCTTAATTAGCATTCTTTTTTTTTTGAAACAAATTTTTATTAATTTTAAAGATAAAACAACACATCATTAACCATTAAATACATAAACACATAAAACCTCTTAACATTGTAAATCCTTACAAGTCAAACAAAACATTATTTTTATACAGCATAATTCCAATTTATCCCATCTCCATATGGACACACAAATATCTTCCAGCAAATTTCTCATTATTTCTCTTTACTCCTATTCAATTTCATTTCTCTTCCATATTTATCCATTTTATAGTCATCATATTCTTTTCTTTCTGGCTTGTTTAAATTATTCTTGTCTAACATTCCTCCAAGGTTTTATTGATTCTTTTTTCCTTTTTTTTTTTATAAAAAACAAATTTTGTTAGTTTTACCATAAACACAATACACAAGACATACAAACACAAAACATAAACAAAACTAAAAGATCTTTTCTGAAGGTTGTCTGTTCCCGGGTTAAAACTCTTTACACAGACACAAATTCAAACATCATATTCAACCCATATCTCCTTCCATATCTTATTATCATTTTCTTTTATATATATATATATAAAAACCATTTTTATCAGTTTTATAAGAACAATGCACAAAGAATCAAGGCATAACAGCTTATAAATTCTTTTCTAAGAAAAAATAATAATAAAAGACCAATAAGGCATAACATTTCCAGATTATAATATCAATATTTCATATAATATTAACTTCATATCTTGTCCCTACTTCTCTTTTCCATCCAAATTATTTATTAATTAAAATTTTATTGCCTTTTATCAATATACAAAATCCAAAAAAAAAAAAGCATATATATCCTTCCATATCTTATTACCATTTTCAACAACATTCTTTGTCTGTTTTATTTCCAATTATCCATTCATCTTTTTTTTTCTTTTACTATACTTCTCCTGTACACCAATTGGAGTAACATCTATAACTCATTACCCTAACTTAGAAATACTACATATTACAATCTTTCTTGGGATTCTGTTTAAAAGATTCTAAAATTACATAAAAACACAATCTTATATACCCTCCAGAATCCCTCTTTTAATCTAAATTAAATTCACCCATTGTCTCTAAATAAACTTTTTTTCTTTAGGTCTTGCTTCCCCCCATTAAGGCTTCTCCTCCCCCCCTTTCTCTCTTGCTTATTCTTCTCCTTGCCCTTTCTACCCCTTTGCTTTTTCCCATCGCTTTTCTTACTCCTTTTCCTTTGCTTTCTAACCTTGCCTCCACCTTTTCGCTCATTTTTCTCTCTTTTGGTTGTTTTTATAATTCTTAAAATCCCCTTTTTCTTATCCTTTTTCTCCTCCTCTCCGGAAGGGACCCATTGTTCATCAAAGATGGCTTCTTCTTCCTCTTCTTCCTTGTCCCAGTCCTTCTGCTGCGTAATCAACTTTTCAACAGAACATAATGCCATTTCTAAGAATTGAAACAAAGCGCCCAAAGTATCTTCTTTTTTATATTTTTGATATTCAATCTCTAGTTCATCCACAAACAATGCCATTATAAAAAGGGAAACTTTTTCCAAAACAACCACAAGTATTTTTAATCAAAGATAATCAAAAGCAATTAAAAAAAAAAATTCCAAAAGTTAATACTTTTCTTCCTTCTTCTCTTTCTTTTTCTGGATTAATTTTTAATCAAAGAGGTCCAATTACCATATATCTTCTTTTGGGATCCACAAAGACGTTCTAGACAATCTCCTCCTTTTTCAGCTTCTGCTCCAATTTTTTTTTTCTCCCTTCCCACTTGCAATGACAATTTTAAATAATCAAAAATCCATACCTCCAGCAGAGATTTTCCAATTTCTTAAATTTTTCAATGTCCAAAAATCCCTTTGTCTCTTAGCTTCAGCTTTCAAAGCAATCCACTTTCAATGTCTAATATATCCAAATATTTCTGCTTTTTCCGTGGGGTGGGAGAGTAAAAAAAAAAAAGAGTTCCCTTTAACAGCTTCTCCGCCGCTTTTCGCTCTTCTTAGGGATACAATGTATCCTCCAGCAATTCAAGCAGCTCAATTCCAGGCAGTTTAAAAGGTGTTACTTGACCCGGCTCAGACAGAACTTTCACTCTTCACACTTCCTCCAGCACAGTTCTTACCCGGTTGCTGGCTTCTTCATGGCGGCCATTGCTGACCGCCGCTCCACCGCCTTGGGAAAAAGGGGTTTTCCCGGAGAAGGGGGGGGTCTGCGACACCCCCACCTCCCTATCCGACTCCCCTCTCTCTTCAGCTGTCCCTACAGGGCAGCCATATCCCCCTGACCCATCTGGATCGGGGGTACCTCGACGGCTAGCACAGCAGGAATCGCGAGCTGTCGCGAATTCCTGCTGCCCCGAAGCCACGCAAACCGGAAGTTCCCCTTAATTAGCATTCTTGAGATCCCCGCGCTTTGATTGGCCAAAGCGCGGGGCTCTCTGATTGGTCAGGTGAGCCGCGCCGATTGGCTCGCTGAGAATCTCCCGCGATTGGTCCATTCGGATCGCGGGAGATTCAAAGCAGTGCCATTGGCTGCGGCCGCCGCAGCTAAAGGAATAAAAGCTGCGGGCTTTTTCCTTTACGCCAGTTCGGTTCCAACTTTCAATAAAGAGCATGATTTGAAGTCACCGACTCCTGGCATCATTTCGCGGGCACAACACTGGCGACGAGGATGGGATCCAGACCCTGAACCGAACCACGTGTCCGACGGAAGCCAGACGAACCACCGCGATGGCAAAAATCGCACCCCCCGCACCCTTCAACCCCGCCACCGAGGACTGGGAATCGTACTCCAACCGATTCCGCATGTTCCTCGAGTGCAGTGACCTGAAGGACACCACTGGCCCCATGAAGCGCGCCGTCTTCCTGACCCACTGCGGGACCGAGGTCTTCAAGATGGCCAAGGCGCTTGCCAAACCCGCCGATGCGACTGCGATGGACTGGGACGTCCTTGAACCCATACTTCGGCAGCACTACGCTCCAGAGGTACCCATCCTGATCCGATGCAACGAATTCTACCGTCGGGACCAGAGGTCGGGTGAGAGCTTCAGCGACTTCGTCACCAAGCTGCGGCGCCTAGAGGGGCTCTGCGAATTCGACAACCTGAACGACGCCCTGCGAGACCGAATCGTGCTCGGTTTATGGGACCCCGTCCTCCAGAGCCGGCTGATGGCCAAGGGCAACATCAGCCTAGCAGACACCCTCACCACAGCCGCAGCCACCGAAGCAACCCGAACTTCTGCCGACCGCATGCGCAGACCGAACACTGGGGACCGCAGCGGAAACAACAACCCGGCGAGGTCGACCGAGGCCCAACCCGAGACGACCACCCACCAGGGTGACTTCCACTCGGCATCGGGCACTTCCGAGGACGAGGAGGACATCCATCGCCTCCAGACAGGCCGCGACCCATGGAACCGGTGGGGTCGTAAGTCGAGGACCAACTGTGCCAGTTGCGGCGGCGACCACCCCAGGTCGGAATGCCGGTTTTTCGAATCGATCTGCCGGCATTGCGACAAGAAGGGACACATCGCCTGTATCTGCCGCCTAAAGAAGAATCGCAGCCCAGCACGACGGGACCAGAGCGACCGGAGGAGAGAAAGCACACCACCCCGGACCAGAGATCGCCCCTCGGACAACAGATGGGACCGGAACGGACGATCCCTGCGAGGCGGCGATAACCGGCGAAGAGAGGAGACCCATCAGACGGTCACCATTGACCACGCCATAACCAATGACGCCCGGAAGGTCCACGTGGAGGTAGGCATCGAGGGCCAGCCATGCAAAATGGAGGTGGACTCCGGGTCCTACCTCTCCATGATTGCATGGCATGTAATAAAGCGCTTGGTGCCTACCATCCAAAGGAGGAACCTAGACAGCCAGAGACTCATTATAAAGGACTACCAGGGAAACCACATCCCGGTAGTCGGAACCAAACACTTCAACATCACCTATAAAGGGCACACCGAAAGACTTCCCCTGACAATCGTCGACCGCGACCACCCAAGCCTACTGGGACTGCAATGGTTCGCCCCGCTCGACATCGCACTCACTGGGAGGGGGCAAGGTTTTCGCCAAACTCGACCTCACCCAGGCTTACCAACAGTTGCCAGTCGACGAGCAAACGGCAGAAGCGCAAACCATAGTCACCCACCGGGGGGCATTCAAATGCAACCGACTCCAATTCGGAGTCAGCGTGGCACCGGGAATATTCCAAAGCCTAATGGAAAGACTACTGCAAGGCATCAAGGGGGTGGTACCTTACTTCGATGACATCCTAGTGTCGGCACCCAACCAAGCCGAACTAGAGGGTCGCCTAAGGGAGGTCCTAACCAAATTTAAAGAGACCGGGCTAAAGGTCAAGAGGGAGAAATGCCAGCTATGCATGGAACGGGTCGAATTCCTAGGATACCTCCTAGACCGTCACGGCATTCACCCCACAAACAAAAAAATCAAGGCCATCAAAGAAGCCCCCACACCCAAGTCGAAGACGGAACTACAGGCATTCCTGGGGCTACTGAACTTTTACAATGTTTTCCTGCCCCAAAAGGCGACGGCGGCGGAGCCCTTGCATAGGCTTCTGGACAAGGCGGCGACCTGGACTTGGGGGAAATGAGAGCAAGCCGCCTTCCAAAGAACAAAGGACCTGCTCACTTTGGACGCCGTCCTCATACAATATAACGAGACCCTACCTCTGGCCGTCACATGCGACGCATCACCCTTCGGCGTCAGCGCTGTCCTCAGCCATACCCTCCCCAACGGAAAAGAAGCACCCATTGCGTTCTTTTCAAGGACCCTCACCAAACCGGAGCGGAACTATAGCCAGCTGGACAAAGAGGCTCTGGCTATCGTTGCTGCCGTAAAACGATTCCACGAGTATCTCTACGGCCGGACTTTCACCATCATAACCGACCACAAGCCGCTGCTGGGAATCCTTGCAGGAAACCGGGCCACCCCGAACATTATGTCTCCCCGAATGACAAGGTGGTCCGAGTTCCTGGCAGCCTACAGCTACAGACTCATACACAGACCGGGTAGGATGATCTCCCATGCAGACGCCTTAAGCCGCTCGCCGCTACCAGAACCTGACACCGACCCAGCACCCACAACGACCACCCTCAGCATAGAGACTCTACCCAACCTGCCCATAACCGCGTCAGACATTGCCCGAGAGACTAATAAAGACAAATGTCTGGCGCGGGTGTTGCATTGGGTAGAGAAAGGGTGGCTGGAAAGGGACAACGACGAGTCCGCCAAAACGTTCCAAAACCGCCAAACGGAACTCTCTTTATTAAAAGGGTGCATACTATGGGGGGATAGGGTGGTCATTCCAGAAAAGCTACAAGGGAAGGTTCTGGAACTGCTACACGAGGGGCACCCTGGCATCGTTAGGACTAAATCCCTGGCCAGAAGTTACGCTTGGTGGCCAGGGATGGACAAACAAATTGAGGCCTGGGTAGCAAGGTGCCAACGATGCCAGGAAACTAGGCCAAGCCCACCCACAGCACCCATCCTAGAGTGGGAAACCCCAAGGGGACCTTGGTCTAGGATTCACATAGACTTCGCCGGGCCCACAAAAGGACACACCTTCCTCATAACAGTTGACGCTTACTCCAACTGGCTGGAGGTAAGCAACATGAAGACGACAACCACGGAGGCCGTGATCAAGGAACTCTGCAAACTCTTTGCAACACACGGCCTCCCAGACGTCGTCATTTCCGACAACGGGCCCCAATTCACCTTGCTGGAATTCAAAAAATTCCTAGCGGAAAGGGGCATCCGCCACGCGCTGACAGCACCGGCGCACCTGGCGGCGAATGGTAGGGCGGAACGGATGGTCCAATTCACTAAGAAGACCATCCGGAAAATAGACCACGGGGAGATCCAGGAGAAAATGAACAAACTACTCTTCACCCAACACATAACCTCAAATACCACAACGAATAAGAGCCCAGCCGAACTATTAATGGGCAGGAAACTAAGGTCCCCACTCGACAGGTTACACCCCACGTATAACACGGAGAAGCCCCCAGACTCAACCAGCAAACACCGAACCTTTGCACCCGGCGACCCCGTATACGCAAGAAACCTGACGGGAGACCCACTATGGATACCGGCCGTCATCACACAAATAACAGGCCCACACTCTTACCGGCTACAAACAGCAGACGGACGAGCGTGAAAACGCCACATCGACCAACTAAGGTCGAGGACTACCAACCAAGAGACCGCCGACGCACAGACAGGCGAAACCAACCCCCACAACACAAACCAAGGGGGGGAGGGAATACCCAGGGGACCAAAACCAAAGAAGAATAAACCAGCCGTACTTACCGGAAAGCAGCCATCATGACCCCTCACCAGGAAGAGACAGCCAGGCCAGCTCGACCGACCCGGAAAGACTGAGCGGGAGCGGCGAAACCCACAGCTCAACCAACCCGGGAGGCCCAGGAGGGAGCTACGGAGAGCGGACCGGCCCGACCGACCAGCCGGTTCCCATGACGGCAGCAGGAGCAGCAGAGATCCCGACCGAACCGGCCGGGATCCAACCTATGACTGAGCTGCGCAGGTCCAGTAGGCTCAGACGGAGCCCCGCCTACCTATGTGACTACGCGACATAAGGACTGAACCAAGAGGGGAGGGGTGTTCTGTCCTTAATTAGCATTCTTGAGATCCCCGCGCTTTGATTGGCCAAAGCGTGGGGCTCTCTGATTGGTCAGGTGAGCCGCGCCGATTGGCTCGCTGAGAATCTCCTGCGATTGGTCCATTCGGATCGCGGGAGATTCAAAGCGGTGCCATTGGCCGTGGCCGCTGCGGCTAAAGGAATAAAAGCCGCAGGCTTTTTCCTTTATGCCAGTTCGGTTCCAACTTTCAATAAAGAGCATGATTTGAAGTCACCGACTCCTGGCATCATTTCGCGGACACAACAGATAAATTACCTAATTCAGGATTATAGTGCTGTCCTAATTTTAATTGCTGAAGTGGGACAGTCAGCTTGAAAGTTTGAAGTCTGTGAAATGGGAACATGCTGCAATATGCTGAACTTGCTTTTTTTTTTAAACTGAACCCTTAAAATAAAAACTAGGTTGCTCTATTAATCATTACTGCATTCTCAATTAATATGCAGATTTCCAAGGTATACTAAAATCTTCACCAGATGTTGCAGAGAATATTAGTTTGTTCTGCTCCATGACTGACTCCATACCTGTGACCCCATGTTATATGTCTCTTTTTAGCAGATAAATTGATTTGCTTCCATTTCAAACACAGTTCAAAACAGTCTGAAACTGCCTTCAGTTGAAAATGCTGCAAGATCTGTGGAGTAAGCCCTTTGCCATTGGAGGGAGCTTTTTCTCATTAGGCTTACCAGCTCTTCCATTTTAATTGTCATTTTAATTGTCCCCAGAGGGGAAATTGAAACAATATGGTGTCAATTAGGGTCAGGACAAGATCCAGCAAGTGGCACATTATTTGGATGTTGTTGTTTTTAAATCTTCTTGGTCTCTTTCCTTTTGTAATAACCTCGATGCGTGAGTTGTTGTTGCTACAGGATTTGCCCGAATTTTGTAACATGTTGTCAATGAGAAGTGGTATTCAGCAGGTTCTGACCAGTTCTGGAGAACCAGTAGCGGAAATTTTGAGTAGTTTGGAGAACCAGCAAATCCCACCTCTGACTGGAGATTTTACAGTATCCTTCCCCTGCCAAGCCCACCAAGCCATGCCCACAGAATCGATAGTAAAAAAATTTGAATCCCACCACTGTGTCAATGGTTCTGAATTTGCAGCTATAATAAAGGCAAAATGGATTTTGAAAAAAAAAAAATGGACTTGGAAGAAACAGAATAGAAAACATTTCTAAATTTTAATGTTGAAGAACACTCTTGAGCATGCCTTGGATATCCAAGAAAACAACCCAATGTATCATCAAAGAAATAAATCCAGAGTTTTTACTTGACACACAAATGGTGAGGTTTAAATTATTCTACTGTGAACGTGTTATGCAAGGACTTAACTTGGAGAAAGCTCTAATGCTCAGAAAGCTTGGAAAAAAAGAGAAGGAGAGAACAATCAATACCAAGGTGGATGGGTTCAGTTATAGAGGTAATGAAAGCAACATTGAAAAGACCACTGCAAATTAACTGTATGTGTTTGTGAATGCAGTGGAGTTTTTTTTGTGGATCTCTAATTATCTGACCCATAAGCAATTTTAGCTGTGTTACCTATATGGTCGAAATATATTTTTCTTTATGTGATGAAATATAGTTTTGATCTTAAGAAGTTTATCACCAGTGACAAAAGAAATTCATACAATTTATTAACGTCTTGGATATAAAAATGACCTTCATGTTTATACTGTAAGCATCTAAGGCAGGGTGGGTACTATTGGAAACAATAATAAGCATGCTCATGTCTTTAGCTTTGAAATTCATTTCCATGAATATTTGCCAATGAAATTCAATAACGCAAAATGTTCAAAGAAAGGGAACATGAAAAGGGACACAAGCACAGCCAAAATGAATCTATTTAGTGACAAAAATGAATATGCAAGGAAAATCAGAACAATGTTCCTTCAGCTCAAAGGCAAACAAGTCACAAAGCCAAACCTCAAAAGCATTAATGTTTTGTTAGCTGACTTTTTCACCTTAACCCAAACGTGACAAACAGCATGAGCAGAAGAACAAAATCTGCTTATAAAGAAAGCAGACTGTTCTTTAAAAAAATCTAATGGTACAAACTGAAAATATGCTTTTAAGATTGAGATTTTTTTTCAAGAAATTTAGATTTGCTTCAGATTTACATTTAGATTTACAAATATTTGTCATTTATGAGTAAGGCACAATAATTTGGATACTTTTGAAACTTGATGGCATGTAGGATAGTTGTTAGTTATCACAAAAGAGAAATAATGTCATCAAAAAAGCAAATAGAAATTTCATCAGTTTTGCATTAATTGTGCATACTTTATTTGTATAGTTATGAATAAATACATTTAGAAATAAATAATGTAAATAAAAACAAATTCCTCCCATTTTCATGGGAAGACTAATTGTGTGAATTCCATATGTGCTCTATTGTAATTAATTGTTGACTGACAATTTCAACTCCTCTCATTTCATAATGCTTTGTTTGTAATCCATACCTGGATTGGACAACACATTCCATATAGGCCACCATCAGATGGTGTAAAATAGGATACCATCCTAGTTGTATTGTGGTGCATGGAGATCATAAGATGGACAATATTGGGTCTCTCTTACACTACTGGCCACAAACTAGGACCAATATTGAAATTATAGGAGTCATCACCAGTAACCTGTCAAACCCATATTCCTACAGAAACTGTCATGCCCATGTCAGAATCTGATTCAGAGACAGAGGCCAAACAGCTGACAGGAAGTGGGCGTGTGGCTCTGTTGGCTGTGGAAGAAACTGGGGAAGGGCACAGTCTGGCTGGGCAGAGAAGGGAAAGGTAGAGCAAGAGAGAGGAAATTCAGAGGAAGACCCAGGCCCAACCCCTCTTCATCCTATGGCACGCAGGGGAGCAACGTGAGTTGCATGGCTTACGGGGGAGGAAAGGCCCTTGATTCCATTCATTAGCTGCAACTGCAAACAGTGTTTAAAAAGGGAAATTGTGCACAGCAAGTTGTTGGAAGCAAATCGTGAATTATCTGGTATCATCGAAGCTTATCTGGGTTCTTGGCATCTTTCCAACTGTGTGTGTTTGGCTGTGCTTTCAAGTCTGCAATTCCTTCTCCTTCTCCTGCCCCTGTCAAATTAATTACTGCAGAATGTTTTTTTGAA
The DNA here is from genome assembly GCA_033807585.1 of Hydrophis major. NCBI lineage: Eukaryota > Metazoa > Chordata > Lepidosauria > Squamata > Elapidae > Hydrophis > Hydrophis major. The sequence continues at coordinate 78,295,536 of CM066332.1, read as the reverse complement.
TTTTTAGTTACAGTTTGTATATACTTTGTTTTCAGACTGAATTTTCTCCACTTAAAGACTGTTCCTGAGAGAATTTTTCTTCAGCCGAATATAACCTGGACATTGGGGGTGGGGGCAAAGTTGGAGATAATGAAAGGGACCTTCTTACTTATTTTTGTGTTGCTTTTGTGCCATGCCCTGGATCATCACAGGAACTCAGTAAAAAAAAATGTCAAGAGAGTGCCTGAGGGTAAAGTCAAGAGAGCATTCAGCCTAGAATCATTACATGTCCACAAATGCTCCAAGCCCATCCCCCTCAAAATTCTAGCACCAATTTAGTGCTGACCATTACTTGACTAGCTTCTTGCATATACCCTTGAATTTGTTAACAAGAATTTACTATATGGTACTGATCTTTTTTGCACCTGGAAATAATGTTATTTGTGTAAAAAAGGTATCCTAAACTTGAAAGCACAGTTGGAACTGGATTTTTCCGTAATAAATCAGGACAATCACCAAATGTCATCACCTCATCAAACCCAATTTTATGACCATTTTTTCTACGTGGTTAAGCAAAATCATGTCATTAAGCAAATAATATGATTGTAAAGTGAACTCAAATGGAGATCACATGACCATGGGATGGCGCAATGGTCATAAGTGTAAGGACAAAATCACTGTTTCCAAGACCATCATAACTTTAAACTGTCACTAAACAAACAGTCATAAGTCAAGAACTACCTGTACTAGCATGGAGAAGCCACTAAAATCTAAAGACTCAAGATATTTCTTTAAAAAACATTCTATAGAAACCAGACCATATTGTACTGGTTATGTTTGTAAGGTAAAATTATAATTCTGGGAATAGCTATAATATGTTTCATTATAACAAAAAAATCTTTTTAGCTTTCAAGAATTGCTTCTGGATTAGGGAAGAACATTATCATTTATCAAGGGCATTGTCCAATAAATGTCCATTCTGTTTACACCAATTATGCATCAGCACTGGCTTCTGAAGGCTAATTTTGACTATTCTGGAATTTGTACTATTATGAAAATAATAGTGGAGCTATGTTAAACCAGTTAAACAAAAATGTTATTCCGTCGATGGCAGCTGTACAAAACACCAGTGTTATATCTCTGGTTCTGAAAAAGCTGAGAAGATCATCACAAACTGAAATCCTAGGAATCTTAATACTAACTGTAATATTACAGATTGGAAGAGGGATGGTACACACAAGATTCACCAAATCCAATGTAATCCATGTTATGTCCCCCATCTGAACCATGGCAAAGCTACTCATTATCAATTTCTACTCTTCAAATTCCTTCCTCTGATACATATGTGTAGTGTTCTCCATCCTGATGTCTATTAAAGTAATTGTGGAGACCAATGCAAGGATTTATAGATACTATAGCTTGATTCAGGGAAGACCAAGTTCTACCATTCTTAATGACACTGCACCTTTCTTCTCTCCTGAATTCAAGGCTTTCAACTTAGCTGAAGCACAGGCGAATCATTGGCAAAGACAGATTTACAAAGGCCATGTTGAAGTTGGGGCTGGCTGGTTTCCCATTAGTGGGCCTTTTACAAGCTACAGTGCTATGCCAACATCTCATCATACTCTAAAATAAGCAGAAGGATACTAGTGGTTGATCTTTGGTTTTTATTGTGGAAAAAAACTAATGCAAGGCAAACTAAGGGATAAGAGGAATAAAGAGCTGACTGGGTGCCATTTTGACATTCTCCTATTGACCTTTAGAGGGATGCAGGTTTTGAGCCCAATGGGACACCTGCAGGTTTGAAGATAAAACAGTGGCTATGTGGAAGTGAATTCTCCTGAAGGGGAATACCAATCAAGAAATATTGGAGTAGGATTCATGTACAAAAGATTTTTAAAGTTTTTAAATAGAAAGATAAAACTAGAGATTTTTATTTGGGATTTAATGGGAAAATATTTGAGGGAGAAAATGTACTTTGATATTATATAGATTGATGGCAGCGAGATTACTATGTCCAAAAAAAATGGAAGAATGCTTTGATTCCTACAATAGATGAATGGCTGCAAAAGTTGATGCAGTTAGCAAACATGGCCAAATTGACTGCACTGATTAAAGAAAAGAACATAATTAACTTTGTTTCTACTTGGAAACCACTTTTGGACTTTATGCTTGAGGTAAAAAAAAAATGAAACTTTGATTTTGGGTTTTGCCAAATAGAGAAGTTTGTTGTTATAGAAATGGTTAGTTTGTATTATATAAAAGTAAAAAGTTGAGGTTTGATACTATTATTTTATTCTACTGCAACAAAAGGAGTTAGAAATCAATGCTTTTTTTTTCTTTTTCTCCTTTCTCCTTCCACATTCTCTATTAATTTCTTTTGTATTTTTATATTATATTAATAACATTTTGAATGACAGAAAAAGGGGGAATTCCAATCAAAGTTGTCAAAATCCATTCTTACTGGATAAAGGAATATGTCTTTATAATAATCACATCAGAACCTAGAATGTTTCATTTGAATTATTGTATTGCCATTTTAGTAAGTGGTGATTTGACAGATGGAATTAGAGTGGATCAAAACTGATTTATATCCCTAATTTGGGCTCCAACTCTATTCAGTTGTTTAACATCTCATTTCCTTGTTGACCCTGAATTCCTGAACTGAATGGAGAATGGTCCAAATATAAGGTATTATATTAAAATATAAGGTATTTCCCTTACTTTGTCAGAGAACGTTAATTTGGTTAAAATGAACACACATTCACATATATCTTTGACATTTAATAGTACAAAACTTTAGTCAAAATAGCAAAAAAATCACTGGATGCTTTCTTCAGAAAATAAATTGCAGGAACTCTATTTACTTGGTTTAATGTTTGCATGGACACTTGGGATAATGGGGAAGACATTTTGCAATTTTGAAGCAAGCCAAAGCAGAAGTCTTTTATGTCAAGCAAGTATGTCAGTCATCTGATCTCATAAGAGAGATACCTCCCCTAAATGGTTTTCCACTCTGCCTCCCTTGCCTTCACAGGTTATTAAAATGACTGACAGAATGAAAAGCAAATTTGGCCATAACTCTCAAAGAGCTGGAGTGGAGTTTAAGCCAATTCTCCATTTCTTTCATGTGCTGTGCTGAAATATGAATACAAAGAGAGGGCAGCAGAGTTAAATATTCTGTCATGAGGTAATTCAGTTTTTGAATGAGAGAATACAAAGATACCAGTGTGCTATTGCCATAAAACCTCATATAACAGTGAGTTTAGCCAGCCCTTAGAACATACCAGTGAAATGGGAATAGGTAGGAATTTCCTCAAATCATAATATCCAGAAATGAATGATCCCATCTAGATAGCAAACCAACTATGGTAGCAAACCAACTATTAACAAACCTTGACTATTAGCCACATAAAAATACATACCAGTAGCTATTTTTCATCTAAACAAACTTTTGCCAAGTTCATTCTTATCAAACAACTGCAAATTATCACTGGAAATGCTCAGTGTGCTTCTAGCCAAGGAGAAAATTGTTAAGTATTCTGACATGGGTTGAAGTAAATTGGAGACAGTCTTTGTTGGTGAACTCTCAGCTCTTTATTACATAGTGACTTGTCAAAACAACAGTGAACCCTGCCTTATATAGGCAACCTTTGTGAGAATTGTCCAATAGCGAGCTATGAACGCAAGTACTTTAAACCAATAATAATCCTCTGTTAAGGGCCAATCGGATTCCTAAGAACTAGCCAATCCGATCTGGCCGCCTAACAGCCAATCAGAAGTGCAGGGCCAGAACCCTGCACTTAACCTCAAGCTCATACTTTATTAACTATGGTACATACATAACACCCCTTCCCCCTGGCTTCTTAATTATGGTGTAGTTATATAATCCTTTAAGTAGGATGGTTGTCTTTTAAGTCTTTCGGATTTTCGTTGGACTGGTTGATTGCAATCCTGTTGAGGTAGATTGTTGTTTGGCAGTGTTTCTGCTACTTGCTCAGGTGCAATTTCTTGTGGTGCAAACAATTCTCCTTCCTGCTCCATTTCTTGAGTCTCACTTGATTCGTCGCTCTCTTCGAGCAGGTTCCCTGGAACGTCATCTTCTTCTTCTGTACCCCCCCCCCTCGGTTTGGTCATGGGGGAGTTGTTGACTGGCCGTTATGAGTCGTGACCATAATTGGTCGATATGCCATTTCCACAGTCTATTGTCACAGCATTGCACTTTGTAGGATTTGGGGCCGGTCACTTGTACTACTGTTGCCTCTATCCATAACGGGTCGCCTGATAAGTTCCATGCGTAAACGCGGTCTCCTACCTGGAACATGCGACAGTGGCCACTGGATCCTATTGGCTTTTCCAGTTCGTAAGCAGGGTGCAACCGGTCGAGGTGGGAACGGAGTCTTTGTCCCATCAGTAGTTCTGCGGGAGTTCTGCCGGTGACGCTATGTGGAGTTATGTGTTACAAAAAGAGAATTTGGTTGACTTTGTCATCGATATTGTCATAGTCCATTTTTTGCAAAGTCTTTTTAACAAATTGGACCATGCGTTCTGCTCGGCCATTGGTCGCAGGGTGCGCAGGCGAGGTGAGCGCATGGCAGATGCCGCAGTCAGCGAGGTACTGCTCGAACATCAATGCTGTGAACTGTGGCCCATTATCGGACACCAGGATGTCAGGCAATCCGTGGGTTGCAAAGAGTCTATTTAGGATCTTAATCACTGCCTCAGAAGTTGTGGCCGTCATACGATGAACTTCTAACCAATTGGAATATGCGTCGACTGTCAGCAGGAAGGTATATCCTTTGGTTGGCCCTGCGAAAACCAGGTGGATTCTGGACCAGGGTCCACGTGGCGTTTCCCATTCAGTAGGCATGGCTTTTGGTGGGGCGTTGCTGGCTTGTTGGCAACTGGTACACGCTTTGACCCACTGCTTGATTTGCCGGTCCATGCCCGGCCACCATGCATAGCTTCGTGCGAGTGCTTTCATCCGCACGATGCCGGGGTGGCCCTCGTGCAGGGTTTGTAGTAGCGTCTTCCGGAGTCGTTCTAAGACAACGACTCTATCGCCCCAGATGACACAGCCTTTTTGTGAAAAAAGTTCAGTCTGTCTTGCTTTAAATGGCGCGAAGTCATCTGGGACTTGGTCCAATGGCCATCCGCGTTCTACCCAGCCTAGGACTCGAGCTAGGGTGTGGTCTCGTTTGGTTTCTCTCGCGATGTCTCAGGTGGTCATAGGCGGCAAGTTGAGTGTTTCGATCTGCAACATGGTTGCCGTTGGTGCCGGATCATCAAGAGTCTCTGGAAGTGGTGCTTGGCTTAATACGTCGGCGTGGGGAATGGCTTTCCCCGGGTGATATTGCAGGCGATAATTATAAGCAGCTAGAAATTCTGACCAACGAGTCATTCTCGGGGATAATATGTAGGGGGTTGGCTTGTCCCCGGCTATTATCCCAAGCAACGGTTTGTGGTCAGTTACAATGGTAAATGTCCTTCCATACACATATTCATGAAATTTCTTTACAGCTGAAACGATTGCAAGAGCCTCCTTATCAATTTGTCCATAGTTCCGCTCTGCATGTGAAAGAGTCTTCGAAAAGTATGCAACAGGGGCCTCGTTCCCATTAGGCAGTACATGACTCAAAATGGCGCCCACCCCAAAGGGTGAGGCATCACAGGTTATAACTAATGATAATGTCTCGTTATACTGCATGAGTACAGAGTCAGATGTAGGCAATTTTTTTACATTCCGAAACGCTTGTTCTTCCCGGTAACCCCAAACCCACAATGCTTTTTTATCTAATAACCGATGTAACGGTTCAGCAACAGTCGCCTTGTGCGGTAAAAACACATTATAGAAATTTATGAGGCCTAAGAATGCCTGGAGATCGGTCTTGTTATGGGGCCTGGGAGCATTTTTTATCGCCTTTAATTTACTCTCCATAGGGTGAATGCCCTGACTATCAATGCGATACCCTAGAAACTCAATACTGTCAGTATATAAGTGACATTTATCCTTTTTTACTTTAAGTCCTGCCTCTTGGAATTTTTTAAGAACACATTTCAAACGATCCTGCAAAAAATTTTTTGTTGGTGCTGCAATTAATACGTCATCAAAATACGGAACCACGCCCTTGATTCCCTGTAACAACCTTTCCATTAGGCTTTGGAATATCCCTGGGGCCACACTCACCCCAAATTGCAATCGAGTACGTTTAAAAGCACCCCTGTACGTTACAATTGTTTGGGCTTGGACCGTCTTATCGTCCACTGGTAATTGTTGATAAGCTTGAGCTAAATCTAATTTAGCGAAAACCTTTCCGCCCCCCAAGGAATGGAGGAGGTGCTGCACCACCGGAACTGGATACGCATTCTGCTGCAGGGCATGGTTTAGAGTGGCCCGGTCGTCCCCACAAATTCGAATTGACCCATCTGGCTTAATGGGGGTTACAATAGGAGTCTCCCATGGAGAATGATCAATGGGCTTCAACACCCCCTGTGCAATTAGTTTGTTGAGTTGTTCATCTATCTTAGCTTTAAGAGCGAAGGGAACTCGACGGGGCTTCAAACGGATTGGGGCTACTTTTGGATCTAGGCTAAATGAGATTGGGGTCCCTTTATACTCGCCTAAATGATCTGCGAAGACATCGCTGAACTCAGAAATAAGGTCCTCCTCCTACTCACAATCACCGATTCGGTTCACGCCGGCCACTTCGATGCCAAGTGGCGTGAACCATTGGAGGCCCAACAAACTAGGCCTATCTCTGTCGATGATCATTAGAGGTAAGTATGCCGTATGTTTTTTAAAAGAGACTCGGACTCAGCAAGACCCGACTATGGGGATTCGGTTCCCTTGGTAATCCTTGAGGATGAGGCATTGTAATCGGAGGTCTTGGCGTTGGATTGTAGGGATGAGTTGCTTTAATGTCTTCCACGACACCATTGAGAGGGACGATCCTGAGTCGACCTCCATTGGCAAGGTTGGTTCTCTATAGCTACCATGACTCGAATTTTCTTAGCGTCCATGGCTGAGGCGTGACCTATAGTGATAGTATGGTGAGCCTCTTCTTTTTGAAATGCTCGATTTCTGTAGGAGTGGTTTACTGGTTCTCGTCTTACAGGACGGTTTCCTGTCGATTGGCGATAGTTGGTCCCTTTTGAGGCCTGGCTGGGTCCTGGTAAACTGCAGCCAAGGTGCGGGGCGATCGGATTGGTTAGGCGAGCCGCGCTGATTGGCTCGTTGAGAATCTCCTGCGATTGGTAGATTCGAATCGTGGGAGATTCAAAGCGGTGCCATTGGCCGCGGCCGCCGCAGCCGCCGCAGCTTGGAAATAAAAAGCCGCAAAGTTTTCCTAAGAGCCAATTCGGTTCCTGACTTCAATAAAGAGCTTGATACAAAGTCTCCGACTCCTGGCCTCCTTCCACGCGGACAAAACAATTTGTACAGATTATTTTGTAAAAATTGGGTGACTAAAATAGACAAGCAGAGAGATTCTGATTGTATGCATTGATTAAAGCTGCTACTAGTGGTATTTATATTATTTATTTATGTATGTACAGTTATTTCATTATCACTACTGTGATTGATGACATGTAGAGTGCAGTTCAGAAAAGACAAATCAAACTTTACCTAAACAACAATTGTCGGATTCCTGCTTACATAGTGGCAAAACACCATGGAAAAATAAAATCTTTTTTACAGAAATTTGAAGTGTAGAGTGGGAAATTCTAGAACTTCAAGTTGCTGTTAGGATTTTGGGACCCTAGAAGGAAAACAGTTTTCTTGAATAGCGCCACTTTATTGCTAAGAAAAATCTTAGCAGCAGCACTAAAGATTACTACTGAATTTTTAATAAGGAATAATGGAATGCTGATGGAATTAGGTGCATCTCCAATTTACATAGAATGTCTGTGATATTATTGAGTTGTATTGTTGATTTTTCCCTTATTAGTATTGCCTCATACAATTACTTGGGCCTATACCTCTGCTGTCAGGAGTTAGTTTCATTCCACCTTTGTTAAGGTAGGTAGTATTTCTTTCTTTTTGGTATGGAAGGAATTAAAAGGCTTTCTCTTATAAAATAAATCTTTATCTTTCAGTCTGGTTTAGGATTATGTTAATGGCAACTAGTCCAATCTCTGCCATGTATACAAAAACCATAATTGACCTTTCTATTCAAAGGAAATAAAACAAACCTTGCTGTTATCCATCAATGACTTCCAATGCTAGAATTCAGCTATGCATTCAACTGTCATAGGTAAGTAGAAAAAGGTGGAAGAAGGCGGAGCTTCGTTCCGGCGATACAGCTGCGATCTCAGGGCTCTGAGATCGCAGCTGATATTTTCGCCCCTGGTCAGTCCTAACGGACCTAAACCATCCCGTAGAGACGGTGATCGTGAAGGGCATTGTTCCAGGATCCCAGAGATATCGCAAAATCTCTGGTTAGATCCGGAAGAAGCCCTTTTGCTGGCGGCGGAGAGGCAGCCTCCATAGCTGCTGAAGTCGGGACAGCTCCGGAAGGAAAGTGATTGAAGTGAAGTGTGTCGGCTGGGTGAGAAAAACTCTTTTGTGCTGTAAATTCGCTAAGGTTGGAAAGTTCATTCGATATAAAGAAGAAAGCTGTGAGATTTTTTTTTTTGACTGAAATTGTTTTGAGCGGCGTTTTTTAAAGTGATGTCAAATTGAGGCTTGGTTTTTTTTTTTTCTTTTCTTTATACTTTTTGGGAAAGATTTTACTGTGACTTTGTAGATAACCGGATTGAATTTTCTTTTATATATAGTTTTATGCTTCCTTTGATTTTTTAACTTTCTTTAGGATAGAGGCTCCCTTTGGCTATTTTTTCCTTTTTTTTTCTGCATATATTATTCCCTTTCTCTGGCGGGGGGGGAGAAAGAGCATTAAGAAACTTTGTAACACTGCCAACTAGAGGCTTGAAAGTATCTTTATTTGAATTGGAGAGAATTGCAAAAAGACCTCATCTCAAGGACTTTTTAACCTGATAAGATAGAGGGAGAGCACAGTAAAATATTATTGCAGGTGCTTTCCTGGACTGTTATCAACACTTGAGGTTTGGCTTTGAAGCTGCTGGAGAAGAGAGTCATAACAAGAGCCTTGGATAAATAACAAAGTGCAGTGTGTCTTCTTATATATACCCCATTCGCCAGCCTTTTTCTAAATCTTAATTTTAGTAATATTTTTATTTTTGCCTTTTACTTTAAAGGGAAAGCCTCAGAGTTTTTTCTCTTCTTTATTTTTCTTTTCTTTTCTATTGGGACTTTTTTGCTTTTCATATTTATCTTTTTGGACTATTTTGTTGTTGTGGTTGAATTTTTTTTTTTTTTTTGGATTATTGAGATTTTTTAATTGGATTAAGGTGTGAAGAATCTGAAGGAACTTTTTGTTTTTTGTTTTTCTTTTTTCTCTTTTTGCTTTTTCCTTTTTCTTTGCTCTTAATCAATATTATTATTTTTGGATTTGTTTGTTTTTTCCTTTCTATTTTTTCCTTTTTTATGGTGGACTATCTCGTAATTGGATTAGGGTCTAGAAGAACCTGAAGATCTTTCTTCTTCCTTTTTTTTTTTGTTTCTTCTTTGGTCTCGTGTTTTTTACTATTGGAGTTCTCCATTTTGGATTATAATTGGCTGCTCTACCAGTTGGATTAAAAGTTAAGAAGAACTTGAAGTTTTGGAAATATTGAAATGAGCAAGAAACCAATACCATCTGGCATTTCTGCTTCTACCTCTGCTTCCCCACCAGCTGGAGGACAACGTTTAATTCAGACAATGTTGAAGCAAGATAAGGAACAAGAAAAAATAACTTTACAGTTACAGATGATTATGCAAGGAATCCAAGAACTCAAGACAAAATCAGATATCATTGAACAAAGAACAGGAAATATTGAACAAAGAACAGAAAATATTGAACAAAGAATAGAGAAGACTGATGAAAAAGTTGAAAATATTAAACAAATGATGGTTAAGTATGAGGAGAGATTCCAAAAAATTGAGGAAGAAGGAAAACAAAGAGAGAAGAAGATTGGAAATATTGACAGCAGATTAACAGTGGTTGAACAAGAAAAAGGTGGGATGTTGAGGTGGGAGATGGAAAGGTCAGAATTTTACCTCAGATTTCAAAATATAGAGGAGGAAAAAGGAGAAAATTTGGCAGCAGTAATGATAGAAATTTTGGCAGAGGCTTTGGAAATTACAGAGGAAAAGATAATGGATGGAATAGATGAGATATACCGAGTCTATACAAGATATGCGATGAGAAATAAATTACCCAGGGAAGTCCATATTAGATTTACCAAAAAATCCATTAAAACGCAAATATTACAAGTAGCAAGAGAGAAAATACTGAAATACAAGGATAAAGAGGTTGTGGTTTTAAAACAAATACCTAGAAGAGTGAGAGAGATGAGAAGAGAATATCGATTTCTGACCAAAATACTATTGGAAAACGAAGTGAATTATAGATGGCTGATTCCAGAAGGATTAATGTTTACGTGGCAAGAGCAGAGACATAGAATTGACTCAATTGAGAAAGCAGAACTTTTTCATGCAGAATTTTTCGGAGGAAGAAGAGAGGAAGCAGAGAAAGAGGGTTCATTAATTGAGTTTCAAGATGAACAACTGGAGACTGAAAAAGAGAAAGGAGCAATAGGGGGACAGATTGATAACAAAGAACAGCGTGAAGTGAGATCCACGAGAGCTGTTAGACCTAAATATAAAGCATAATCATGGAGGAAAAAAAACTGATTACAATGAATATAAACGGACTTAATTCAGCAGTTAAAAGAAGGAAAACTTTTCATAAACTAGAGAAATTAAAATTTGATATAATTTGTTTACAAGAAGTTCACATTAAAAAACAACATGAACAATTGCTATTACAACCAAAATTAGGGAAAATATTTACCTCTTTGACTCAATGTAAGAAAAGAGGTGTGGTTTTATACATTAAGGAGGCTATTCCAGCAAAATTGATTTACTCGGATGAAGATGGAAGAGTATTAATGGTAGAAATAATGGACAATAATATAAAAATACTCTTGATTGCAATTTATGCTCCGAATGATAAACAAGACGAATTTTATAAAAAGCTGCACATGAAAATAATTGGACTGGACTATGTTAATATAATTATGATGGGAGATTTCAATGGAATTGTGGACAATAAACTGGACTATATAGCAACAACAATAAAGCAAAATAGAAAGGCATTTAAAATGACAGATGAATTAACTTTAAAAGATATTTGGAGAGAAAGAAACGCTAAAGCTAAACAATATACTTTTTATTCAAATAGACATTTATCATGGTCCAGATTAGATATGATTTGGATCTCAACAGAACTAATATCTAATATTAAAGAAACAAGCATTGAAACAAGTACCTGGGCAGATCATAGCCCAATGACAATTAAATGGAAGGGACAAAAAAAAAGATCGAGATGGACATTAAATAATACTATTTTAAAGGAGAAAGATTTTACACAATGGATGGAGAAGGAATTGGCTTTTTTCTTCAGAGAAAATAAAAAAGAAGATACTTCAACGCAAAATGTGTGGGACACTATGAAGGCATACGCTAGAGGTTTGATAATAGATTATACAAGAAAAAAGAATATTAGGAAAAGGCAAGCTTCTAAGGCCTTGGAAAATGAGTATAAAACTCTTGAAAAAGAATTACAGAAAATGCCACAGAAAAAGGATATTAAATTGAAGCTGGATGTAATCAAACATAAAATGGAATTAATAGAGAAAGAAGAACTGGCACAGAAAATTAGAAACTCTAAACAGAATTATTTTGAAGATGCAAATAAACCAGGTAGATGGCTAGCATATAAATTGAGAAAAGAGAAGGAATCAAGAAAAATATTGAAGTTAATAGATGAACAAGGCCAAGTTTGTTATGGGAATAAGGAGAAAAAAGAAATTATTCGAGATTTTTATGGGCAACTATATAAACAAGAGAATATTGATGAAGAAAAAGTCAAACAGTATTTACAGGAAGCTAATTTACCAAAGATACCTAAAGAGACTGAAGAAATGCTAGAAAGCAATATAACAATGATGGAACTAAATGAAGCATTCAAGAGACAAAATAATGGGAAAGCTCCGGGCCCAGATGGGCTTCCAGTAGAATTTTATAAAACATTTCAAGAATTATTGAGCATCCCATTGTTAGAAGTTATGAATGAAGTTATGTTAAAAAAGATGATACCTAAAACATGGTCAGAGGCTTATATTACACTTATACCAAAGGAAGAGACTGACCCATCGCAAATTAAGAATTATAGACCTATTTCTTTATTGAATGCAGACTATAAAATCTTTGCTTCAATCTTAGCAGAAAGACTTAAAAAATATTTAAATAATTTTATTCACTCAGATCAAAATGGATTTCTGCCAAAGAGACAAATTAGAGACAATATGAGAGTAATTTTGGACACTTTGGAATATTATGAGGCTCATCCTGAAAAGCAAATGGCTTTGATATTCCTAGATGCTCAAAAAGCATTTGACAATGTGAATTGGAGATTTATGTTATTATTATTGGAGCAGATGGGTTTTGCTAAAAAATTTATTCAAGCAATAGAAGCTATATATAATAAACAGACAGCAAGGGTAATGATGGAGGGGGAACTTACAGATTTTATTAATATAAGGAAAGGCACAAGACAAGGATGCCCCCTATCTCCTTTGCTATTTGTGTTGACCTTGGAAGTGTTGAATAGAAATATTAGGGATGATAAAAGCATAAAAGGAATGAAAATTAAGAAGGAAGAATTTAAGCTACAAGCTTTTGCTGATGATTTAGCTTTTATTTTGGAAGATCCGATTGAAACAGCTCCAAAGTTACTGGAAAGGATAGAGTAATATGGAGAGGTGGCTGGTTTGAAAATAAATAAAGATAAAACAAAGATTTTGACAAAGAATATGTTATTGAGACAGAGAGAAGAATTGGCAGATCTTTTGAAAATTCAAGTTACAAATAAGGTTAAGTATTTGGGGATATATTTGACAACAAGATGTAGCACATTAAAGGAGAATAATTATATTAAACTTAAACAACAGATAACTACAGATTTGAAGAAATGGGAAAACTTGCAATTGTCATTAATAGGGAGAATTTCAACAATTAAGATGAATATTTTACCTAGAATTTTATTTTTGTTTCAAACAATACCAATTAGGCTTGGAAAAGACTATTTTGAAGATTTAAATAAAATTATGTTGAAGTTTATATGGCAAGGGAAAAAAGCGAGAATAAAGCTAAAGCTTTTGCAAGATGCTAGAATTAGAGGAGGTTTTGGTCTGCCTAATTGGGAATTGTATTATCAAGCTGCAAGTTTGATGTGGGTCAAAGAATGGATAACATTAAGGAAACATAGGTTGTTGACATTGGAAGGACATGACTTGCTGTTGGGTTGGCATGCTTTTTTATGGTATAAGGGAACTAAAACACAGGGTTATTTTAGAAGACATTATGTACGGGAGTCTTTGTGGTTAAATTGGGAGAAGATAAAAAGACAATGTTATTTGAAAATTCCAGTCTGGTTATCTACCATTGAAGCATTTTCCTATCCTATAATTTACAAGAAGGAACAAACAGTTAGATATGGGGAACTTTTGGATGAAAAGGGTGAACTTAAATCGATCCAAAACTTAGAAGAACAAGGTATAAGGATGAATTGGTTTTCATATGCACAAATACACTCAAGGTATGATGAAGATTCTAAAACGGAGGGATTTTATGATAAACAGACTGATTTAGATAAGATCTTGATGGGTACTGATGAGAAGGTGATTAAAAAATTATATGGTTATTTACTGGGAATGAAATTAGAGGAAGAACAAGTCAAAGAAACTATGATTGTTTGGGGGAAGAATTTTGGATATGGGATTGATTTAGAGAAATGGCAGAAATTGTGGTCTCAAAATTATAAAATGACAATGTCAACAGCATATAAAGAAAACTTGTATAAGATGTTTTACAGGTGGCACTTTCCTCCGACAAGAATAGCAAGAATGTTTAAGAACAAATCTGAAAAATGCTGGAAATGTCATCAGATACCCGGCTCGTATTACCATATGTGGTGGACTTGTGAGGATGCTAGAAAATATTGGACTATAATTCGCATGTGGTTGGAAAAAATGACAAAGAAACATATAGATTTGAAACCAGAGATCTTCTTATTGGGAATTTTACCTGATATATATAGTAAAGATTTGAAATACCTGATTGTAAATGTATTAACAGCGGCCAGGATTGTATTTGCTAAAAATTGGAAGAATGAGAAAATACCATTACAGGAAGAAATTATTAAGAAAATATTGGAATGTGCTGAGATGAGCAGATTGACATTTGAAATTAGAGAGCAAGAGGATAAACAATTTTACGAAATTTGGGATCTTTTTTATAAATGGTTAGATGATAAAACACGATAATAGAATATTCAGAATGCTAGATAGTAAGGAATATCTTTATTTTGCTATTATTTTGCTATTTGATATTATATTTATAAAGGATTTCTTAGGATTGATTTGATATGATCAGATGATTTGTTAAAGAGTAAACTGGTTTAAAGTATTGTTAGCTCATTAAGCATGAATGATTAAAAATATAGTCAAAATCTTCTTTTTTTAGTGATATTAGGATATATAAGTTTGGACTGACAATATGAGTTGTTATGTAACATAATTGTAATTGAGACTACAGAATGAATGCACAAAAATGATGAACCAACTGACACACTGGATGTATATATAAGAGTTGATGTTTTTATGTTTTGTCTGTCTTGTTTGTTTGTAGAAAATTAATAAAAACTTTTTTTAAAAAAAAAAAAAAAAAAGAGTCTCTGGAAGCGGTGCTCGGCTTAATACGTCGGCGTGGGGAATGGCTTTCCCCGGGTGATATTGCAGGCGATAATTATAAGCAGCTAGAAATTCTGACCAACGAGTCATTCTCGGGGATAATATGTAGGGGGTTGGCTTGTCCCCGGCTATTATCCCAAGCAACGGTTTGTGGTCAGTTACAATGGTAAATGTCCTTCCATACACATATTCATGAAATTTCTTTACAGCTGAAACGATTGCAAGAGCCTCCTTATCAATTTGTCCATAGTTCCGCTCTGCATGTGAAAGAGTCTTCGAAAAGTATGCAACAGGGGCCTCGTTCCCATTAGGCAGTACATGACTCAAAATGGCGCCCACCCCAAAGGGTGAGGCATCACAGGTTATAACTAATGATAATGTCTTGTTATACTGCATGAGTACAGAGTCAGATGTAGGCAATTTTTTTACATTCCGAAACGCTTGTTCTTCCCGGTAACCCCAAACCCACAATGCTTTTTTATCTAATAACCGATGTAACGGTTCAGCAACAGTCGCCTTGTGTGGTAAAAACACATTATAGAAATTTATGAGGCCTAAGAATGCCTGGAGATCGGTCTTGTTATGGGGCCTGGGAGCATTTTTTATCGCCTTTAATTTACTCTCCATAGGGTGAATGCCCTGACTATCAATGCGATACCCTAGAAACTCAACACTGTCAGTATATAAGTGACATTTATCCTTTTTTACTTTAAGTCCTGCCTCTTGGAATTTTTTAAGAACACATTTCAAACAATCCTGCAAAAAATGTTTTGTTGGTGCTGCAATTAATACGTCATCAAAATACGGAACCACGCCCTTGATTCCCTGTAACAACCTTTCCATTAGGCTTTGGAATATCCCTGGGGCCACACTCACCCCAAATTGCAATCGAGTACGTTTAAAAGCACCCCTGTGCGTTACAATTGTTTGGGCTTGGACCGTCTTATCGTCCACTGGTAATTGTTGATAAGCTTGAGCTAAATCTAATTTAGCGAAAACCTTTCCGCCCCCCAAGGAATGGAGGAGGTGCTGCACCACCGGAACTGGATACGCATTCTGCTGCAGGGGATGGTTTAGAGTGGCCCGGTCGTCCCCACAAATTCGAATTGACCCATCTGGCTTAATGGGGGTTACAATAGGAGTCTCCCATGGAGAATGATCAATGGGCTTCAACACCCCCTGTGCAATTAGTTTGTTGAGTTGTTCATCTATCTTAGCTTTAAGAGCGAAGGGAACTCGACGGGGCTTCAAACGGATTGGGGCTACTTTTGGATCTAGGCTAAATGAGATTGGGGTCCCTTTATACTCGCCTAAATGATCTGCGAAGACATCGCTGAACTCAGAAATAAGGTCCTCCTCCTACTCACAATCACCGATTCGGTTCACGCCGGCCACTTCGATGCCAAGTGGCATGAACCATTGGAGGCCCAACAAACTAGGCCTATCTCTGTCGATGATCATTAGAGGTAAGTATGCCGTATGTTTTTTAAAAGAGACTCGGACTCGGCAAGACCCGACTATGGGGATTCGGTTCCCTTGGTAGTCCTTGAGGATGAGGCATTGTAATCGGAGGTCTTGGCGTTGGATTGTAGGGATGAGTTGCTTTAATGTCTTCCACGACACCATTGAGAGGGACGATCCTGAGTCGACCTCCATTGGCAAGGTTGGTTCTCTATAGCTACCGTGACTCGAATTTTCTTAGCGTCCATGGCTGAGGCGTGACCTATAGTGATAGTATGGTGAGCCTCTTCTTTTTGAAATGCTCGATTTCTGTAGGAGTGGTTTACTGGTTCTTGTCTTACAGGACGGTTTCCTGTCGATTGGCGATAGTTGGTCCCTTTTGAGGCCTGGCTGGGTCCTGGTAAACTGCAGCAGACCCGGCCGATGTGGCCTCGTTTTCCGCACTCATGGCAGAGTGCGTCGTGGAATTTGCATTCGGCCCTGGCATGGTTCACTCCACAACCTGCGCAAGGGCATAAGGGCTTAGGGCGAGGGTCCCAGTCGGACCGCAGTCGATGGACCCCTTCTTCGTTGCTGTCTGACGATGAAGAGAGGTCCTCGTGGTGCGTCGTTAGTAGCTGCCCTTCAGACTTGGATAAAATGTCGCTTGTCGGTGGCGGTACCGGAGTGCGGCTTCGCCGTAGTTGTGCAGCTGACTTTTTGGTCGCCTCCACAGCCATGGCTTCAGCGATGGTGTCAGCAAGGCTGATGTCGCCTTTCGCCATCAGCTTGCTTTGCACGCCTAGTGCATCTAATCCCAGAATTAATCGATCTCTCAGTGCTTCCTCTTAATCTGCGAACCCGCAGAGGCCCCCTAAATTTCGGAGATCCGCCACAAAATCGGCCACGCTCTCTCCTTTTCACTGGTTTCTCTGATAGAACTCGTGGCGTCTCATGAGTGTAGGAACGGTTGGCGCGTAATGGTCTCTCAGGATGGGTTCGAGGTCGTCCCAGCTCATGGTCTTCACTTCTCGAGGTTTCGCCAGCGCTTTAGCCATTTTACAGACAGCCGGGCCGCAGTGCATCAGGAACAGTGCCCGCTTCTTTGCTGGTGTGGCGTCTTTCAAATTATTTGTTTCGAGAAACATTTGGAAGCGATCCATGTAGGATTCCCAATCCTCTTGGTTTGGATCGAACAGAGCGGGTGGTATGATGCCGCCGGACCTGGTTCCGTTGATGGCGCCATCTCAACACGTGCTCAATATCTCTTCCTGGCTTCTCAGATTCAAATGTCTTCAAATCCCATCCTCGTCACCAGTGTTAAGTATTATGACATGGGTTGAAGTAAATTGGAGACAGTCTTTGTTGGTGAACTCTCAGCTCTTTATTACATAGTGACTTGTCAAAACAAGAACAGTGAACCCTGCTTTATATCGGCAACCTTTGTGAGAATTGTCCAATAGCGAGCTATGAACGCAAGTACTTTAAACCAATAATAATCCTCTGTTAAGGGCCAATCGGATTCTTAAGAACTAGCCAATCCGATCTGGCCGCCTAACAGCCAATCAGAAGTGCAGGGCCAGAACCCTGCACTTAACCTCAAGCTCATACTTTATTAACTATGGTACATACATAACAAAAATCATGCTATGATGATCATTCTATAAGATGAGCTGGCCCACATAAATGTGGTAGAGGCATCCAAATCCTAGCAATGATTTTTTAAAGTGTTCTTTAAGTCAGCAGTAAATAATGGCCAAGGCACTGAATCATTTTCATTCATCACTTTTAAAGGTGTCTTAACAAAATCTCCTTAGGCAGACTTCCATCTAAGTAAGGAATTCTTTTGCACATATTCTGAATAAAGTTCTTTATTATGCACTATATGGTTAGTTATCCATTATCCATTATTACTTTTTCCAAGGCTGTATAATAATTATAAAGCTGGTGCAGAGTACAGCAGCATGGGTAGTTTTGGAAGGGGCTTCGAGAATGGCCCCTGTAACACCCCTGCTCCACCAGTGGCATTGGTTGCTAGTCTGCTTTTAGGTACAATTCAAGGTGTTGGTGATCACCTTTAAAGCCCTTCATAGCATAGGGCCAGTGTCTCACTCCACTGGGATTAGCCTGTATCATTTGTGTTGGCAGAGGATGCCTGTTATGGGTCCCATCAACTTGATTATTCCAGCTGGTGGGGTCCATGAGGAGGGCCTTTTCTGCTATTGCTCCTGCCCTCTGGAATGTCTTGCTCCCCAATGTAAAGTTGTCCCCAACCCTCCCATCTTTTTGTAAGGGCCTAAAGATGTGGCTTTGCTAATCGGCTTGGAGCCCCAGTGGGAAACAGCATAATGGAAGTGATTTCTGAGTAATAACAAAGGTTGTAAAAAATGAGGCATTAAATTTTGACTCATTTAACAACTGTCTCACTTAGAAACAGAAATTTTGGCTTCAATTGTCATGGTAAATCAAGGATTATCTGTAGTGCAAATCTGCAGAAAAAAGAGTCCTGAGATTAATGGTATTATGGAAATACATAAACATTGTCTAATGAGAATGAAGCTGAGAACTTTTGCCCAATTGATAAAAGGGGCACAGGAGCCCTATTTAGATGGACCATGTTCTGTACGATCATTAACATACTTGTAAATGCCGCGTAGCAATTGGTCAAAGCGCACGGCGATCTGATTGGTTGAGCGAGCCGCACTGATTGGCCCACCGCGAATCCCCCGTGATTGGTGGAAACTAATCGTGGGAGATTCAAAGCGGTGCCATTGGCCGCGGCCAAAGAATAAAAGCTGCTGTTTTTCCTTTGGGAGCCCAGCCGATCTCGGGACCAAATAAAGAGCTGAAACTGAGTCACTGGCCCCGAGTCTCCTTTCCTGCGACGGACACAACACTGGCGATGAAGGTGTGATATCAAGACTAACCCCCATCAAGCACATGTCCTGAGGAAGCGAGACCGACAAGATGGCCAACATCACACCGCCCTCACCTTTTAAATCCGCTACCAAGGATTGGGAATCGTACACAGACCGATTCCTAATGTTCCTCGAAAGTAGCAACTTAAAGGATGCAACCGAGCAGAAGAAAAGAGCCGTCTTCTTAACACACTGCAGGCCCGCAGTGTTCAGGATGGCAAAAGCTCTCGCGAAACCCGAGGACATGAAGGCGATGGATTGGACTGATCTCGAGCCGTTGCTCCGAAACCACTATGCCCCTGCTGTGCCCACCCTCATCAGGCGGCACGATTTCTACCGGCAGGACCAGAGATCGGGTGAGAGCATCAGCGACTTTGTGGCTGATCTATGGAACCTCGAGGGCATGTGCAGGTTCACGGACATGGATGAGGCTCTGTGAGACCGTGTCATCCTCGGGCTCAGAGACCCAGTCCTGCAAAGCCGACTGATGGCAAAAGGCGACATCGCCCTCTCCGAGGCCACCGCAGCTGAAGCAACCCAGAAATCGGCGGCTCGAATGCAGAGACCAGACACCGGGGACTGCACCGCAACCACCGAGATGGGCACAGTGACCGAGGCACACCCTGAAGCAAGCCGCTGAGAGACCACCGCCCACCATGGTGACTTCAACTCCACCTCCGATACCACAGACGAGGAAGAGGACATTCATCGACTCCAGACGGGACAAGACCGGCACGACCAGCAAAGTCATAAGTCAGGACCCCAATGTGCCGGGTGCGGGGGCGACCACCTTCGATCGGAGTGCTGGTTCTTTGATGCGATCTGCCGACACTGCGATAAAAGAGGCCACATCGCCCAAGTCTGCCGACTTAAGAAAGCCTACAGCCCCCGACGGCGAGATCACAGCAACCGGAGATGAGACGCCCCCCCCCCAGGCCCAGAGACCGCCAAGCCGAAAATCACTGGAACCGAGACGGACGGGGCCGACGGAACGGCGAGAACCAACGGAGAGGGAAAACTCACCAGATGGTCGTCATCGGTCACTCATCCAGCGCAGATGCCCGAAAGGTATACGTGGAAGTAGGCATCGAGGGCAAACCATGCAAGATGGAGGTGGACTCCGGGTCCTACCTCTCCATGGTTGCATGGCTGGAGATCAAGCGTTTGGTGCCCAAAATCCATGAAAGGGGACTGGAAACCCAGAAATTAATCCTTAAAGACTACCAGGGAAATCGCATCCCGGTAATCGGAACAGGACATTTCGAAGTAACCTTCAAAGGGCGCACAGCAAGGCTTCCCCTGACGATCATGGACCGAGACCGCCCCAGCCTTTTGGGACTACAGTGGTTCGCGCCACTCAGGATCGAAGTCACGGGCGTCGATCACGTCGCAGATGCCGACTGGGAAGAGCAACTCGCAAGGGACTTCCAGAAAGTGTTCGATGGCACCCTAGGCAAGTACCGAGGGCCCCCTATTTCTTTCAGCCTAGACCCCAGCATTCTCCCGATATGTCTAAAACCACGGCGGGTACCTTTTGCACTCCGGCCCAAGATCGATGAGCAAATAGACCAGCTCATCAAACAAGGAGTCCTAGAGCCAATCGATCACGCCCGGTGGGAGACCCCCATAGTCACCCCAGTCAAGCCCGATGGGTCAGTGAGAATTTGCGGGGACTATAAGGCCACCCTAAATTGCGCCTTACAACAAAGCGCCTACCCCTTTCCAGTAGTGCAGCACCTTCTACACTCACTGGGGGGAGGCAAGGTTTTTGCGAAGCTCGATCTGGCGCAAGCCTATCAACAGCTGCCAGTCGATGCAGAAACCGCAGAGGCGCAGACTATAGTAATCCACCGGGGAGCGTTTCGCTGTAAGAGACTCCAGTTTGGAGTCAGCGTGGCTCTGGGAATTTTCCAGAGCCTCATGGAGAGACTCTTGCAAGGAATTAAGGGGGTGGTACCCTACTTCGATGACGTACTGGTGTCAGCAGCCAACCAACAAGAACTAGAGGGTCGTCTAAGGGAGGTACTTACCAAATTCAAGGAGGCCGGGCTAAAGGTGAAAAAAGAAAAATGCCAGCTGCACACAGAGCGGGTCAAGTTCCTAGGATATGTCCTAGACCGGCATGGCATCCACCCGACCGAAAAAAAAATCAGAGCCATTAAAGAAGCCCCCACATCGAAGAATAAAATGGAACTACAGGCATTTCTAGAACTGCTTAATTTTTATAATGTGTTCCTGCCCCAAAAGGCAACCGCGGCGGAGCCTTTGCATAGGCTTTTGGACAAGGCGGCCACGTGGACTTGGGGGAAATGCGAGGAAATTGCCTTCAACAAAACCAAGGACCTGTTCAGCTCGGATGCCATCCTCATCCAATACAAGACCCTACCACTAGCTGTCACATGTGATGCATCACCTTTCGGCGTTGGCGCCATCCTCATCCACACTCTCCCCGACGGAAAAGAAGCACCCATCGCCTTCTTTTCAACGACACTCACCAAACCAGAGAGAAACTACAGTCAGCTGGGATATGGAGGCCCTGGCTATTGTCGCCGCAGCGAAGAGGTTCCACGAGTACCTCTACGGCTAGACATTCACCATCATCACCGACCACAAGCTGCTGCTGGGAATCCTTGCAGAGAACAGGGCCACCCCAAACATTCTATCTCCTAGAATGACAAGGTGATCCGAATTCCTTGCTGCCTACAGCTACCAGCTCACACACTGAACTGGTAAGACGATCACCCATGCAGATGCCCTGAGCCGCACGCTGCTACCGGACCTAGACACCGACCCAGCACCCACGACAGCCACCCTCAGCATAGAGACTCTGCCCAATCTACCCATAACCGCGTCAGACATTGCCCGCGAAACTAATAAAGACAAGCGTCTGGCGTAGGTGTTACATTGGGTAGAGAAAGGGTGGCCAGAAAAAGACGACGATGAATCATTCAGGACATTTCGGAATCGGCAAACAGAACTGTCGTTACAAAAAGGTTGTGTACTTTGGGGGGATAGGTTTGTTATTCTGGAAAAATTACAAGGGAAGGTATTGGAGTTATTACACAAGGGGCACCCGGGCATAGTTAGAACAAAAGCCCTGGCCAGGAGTTACGCCTGGTGGCCAGGGATGGACAAACAGATCGAGACTTGGGTGGCAGCATGCAAATGTTGCCAAGACACCAGGCTGAGCCCTCCCGCCGCACCAATCCTGGAATGGGAAAACCCCAGGGGACCAGGGTCCAGGATTCACATAGATTTTGCTGGGCCCACTAAGGGACACATATTCCTTATCATGGTAGATGCTTACTCCAATTGGTTGGAGGTAAGCAACATGAAAACCACCACCACGGAGGCCGTGACCAAGGAACTCAGCAAGCTGTTCACAACCCACAGCCTCCCAAATGTCATCATGTCGGACAACGGGCCCCAATTTACCTCTCTGGAATTCGAAAAATTCCTAGCGGAATGGGGAATACAGCATGCACTGACAGTGCCAGCACATCCGGCAGCAAACGGGAGGGCGGAATGAATGGTTCAATTTATGAAAAAAACAATCCAAAAAATGGAACATGGGGAAATCCCAGAAAAAATAAACAAAATGCTTTTTATACAACACATAACCCAAACACAACAAACAACAAAAGCCCGGCAGAACTATTAATAGGGAGGAAATTAAGGTCCCCACTCGACAGGCTGCACCCCACATACAACCCAGAAAACCCCCCAAACTCCTCAAGCAAACACCAAACATTTACACCAGGCGACACAGTCTACGCGAAGAACCTTACCGGGGATCCACTTTGGGTGCCAGCAACCATAACCCAAGTGACAGGTCCCCGCTCCTACCAGCTGCAAACAACCGACGGACGAGCATGGAAACAACACATCGATCAATTAAGATTGAGAACAACCATGGGAAACACAACCGACATGCAAACAGACACCCAGAGAGAGAAGGGAACTCACATAACACAAACCAAGAGGAGAGAGAATACCCTGGGAACCAACCACCAACAGAAAGAAACCAGTAATACTCACCAATAAGTAGCCCCCTTGAAGCCTCACCAGGGAGAAGCAGCCAGGCCAGCTCAACCAGCCCAGAAAGACCAGGCGGGAGTGGCAACAACCGCAGCTCAACCAGCCCAGGTAAACCGGGAGGGAGCTGTGACAAAGGGCCCAGCGAAACCTTCCAGGCAGTTCCATCGACGAGGCAGAGAGCTACACAGAACCCCGACCAAACCGGCCGGGAGCCAAGCACCAACTAACCTGCGCAGGTCAAGTAGGCAAGTACGAAGCCCCACCTACTTATGGGACTACGTTACGTAGGACCATACCAAGAGGGGAGGGGTGTTCTGTACGGTCATTAACATACTTGTAAACGCCGCGTAGCGATTGGTCAAAGCGCACAGCGATCTGATTGGTCAAGCGAGCCGCACTGATTGGCCCGCCGCGAATCCCCCGCGATTGGTGGAAACTAATCACAGGAGATTCAAAGTGGTGCCATTGGTCGCGGCCTCCGCGGCCAAAGAATAAAAGCCGCTGTTTTTCCTTTGGGAGCCCAGCCGATCTCGGGACCAAATAAAGAGCTGAAACTGAGTCACTGGCCCCGAGTCTCCTTTCCCACGACGGACACAACAGACCAAAAGGAGAACATTTTGAGTATCACCACACCTAGTATTTCTTTATTTTATTATTTAATATAAAACATTTATTTAATGTATGTTCCTCTAGCCCGCAGCTTATTGGACTATTTGCATTTTTAAAGTCTTGCCTTAAAGCACAGCCTTTTCCAATTTGGTATTCTCCAAATGTGTTGGACTAAAATTTCTAGAATTTGTATTCTGTACTCTAAACATTTCTATTGTTAACCTGGCATACACTAATGAAATTCATTAGTCAAACATAGAAAGATAAAGATAAGCTGAGTTTCATTCCTGAAGTCATTCACCCATGCAGTTTTCATGTTAACATTGCGGAAATGATTTACCGATTTCCAGGGGGTTCTGTTAGTAACCAAACCTAATTTTGCCTAATTTCTAAGATTAACCCAAATTGCTAGATGCTAGCACGACTGTTACTGCACATATACAAAGATGGGAAAATATTGAAAAACCCACAACAGAGAAATAGATTGTGAATATGGCTGAACTTGCAGAACTGGTGACATAGACCTGTTTTATCAGGATCAGATAGCAAATACTTTTTTAAAAAAAAAACTGGAAAGCTCTGATGGACTTTTTACTGAAGATGGGAAAATATTAATTTGTGGTTTATGGATGTTTTGATTTAAAAGGTTGAATATATAGAATATGAATAAGAAGAGCATCATACCATAACTTTAAAAAAGGGAGGAAAGATAATGAGTTTGTTCGTAACTTCTGCAAAAAGGAACTGAAACCATTCATTCTATATATAACTTTTCTTTTCATCGTTTTTTTTTCTACCTTTACTGTTTCTTCTATTTATTATTTTCTCTTTTTCTTAATTTCACTCCATATAATTTCATGTTTACCTTTTACTTCTAGAAAAATATTTTTATTACTTATTTTTAAAAGTATTAAAAATACACAAGTGTTTTTTATACTTTTATTAAGTGTGTGTCTCTCTCTGTGTGTATACATGTATACACGCTTTATAAAAAGTATTTTTTAAAAATTCAATTCCTGCTAGAGCCAGGAGATGGCACTAAAAGCAAATGCTTAGTTGCATTGTTTGGTGGGGGAGGGGAAGTTGCCTTAATTTTACAACTACTCATCATTTATTTATAAAAGCATTTTCTACATTGTTAAGATGTAAATCCTTATAATATTGATGCATATATTTTATAAAAGTCCAAAGCTAATTAGATACATAATCAGTTAAATGTGATGCTGTTTTAAGCCTATGTAGACTTTTTTGTATTTTGCCAGACCAGGCATTTCCATCTTAGCATAAAAGTAAAAAAAAAAGTTAGTACATATTCAGAAAGCATCCAACACAAACTGAACAATCATGTAAACTACAATATGTTGCAGGCCAGAAAGATAATGAATGTTGAGCCATTTTTCATCTGTAATGCTTAAAATCTCCCTCTTCCTTTACCAGAACCTCCAAATCCTCAACCTCCTTGATTATTCCATCTTGTCTCATTGTTGGAATAAATGTCCAGCTGCTTTCAGTTCTAAGTGGGGAAAAAGACACTGGAAACATGGAGACTGCTTGGAAGGATGGTTTAATGGTGAAGCAGAACCACCAAGCACCTGTGGTTCTGGGTAACTGACAACATGGAGTGCAGAGTGAGAGTTATTTATACTCAGTGGTGGAATGCTGCCAGTGTAACAACCAGTTTGCTAATCATGCACATGCACAGCCTTCATAATTACTTACCTTCGATGTTACTTGGGGAAGTAATACATCTGAGGCACGGCAATCCGCTCAGCCACACGAATCAGCAGAGCAGATATAGATGAGTACAGTGCAGGGATAGGCAGGTGGGCCCACATGATTGTCGAAGCGAACTGGTTTGGAGCCAGCTGATCATCGGAGCTAGGGGTTCACCCAAACCAGTCTGAACTGGGAGAATCCCACCCATGTTTATATCTCTCTTGGGCCCTGCCCTTGAGCTTGCTGTTCCTTTGCAAGAAATGTCCCAGGGGGCTATGCAGGGATAACTTTGTAGGCTGTCTGAATCAAGTTTGATTGAACCTTGGGCTGATGTAATATTCCCAGGTGCCATGTGGTGAGTTCTATTGGTAGATGAGTAGAGGGCTAATCCTATTATGTCCTGAGAGTCATGTCTTAATCCCATTAGTGGTGGGATTCAAATTTTTTTACTATTGATTCTGTGGGTGTGGTTTGGTGGGCTTGGCAGGGGAAGGATACTGTAAAATCTCCAGTCAGAGGTGGTATTTGCTGGTTCTCCAAACTACTCAAAATTTCCACTATTGATTCTCCAGAACTGGTCAGAACCTGCTGAATACCACCTCTGAATCCCATCACCTGGAGTTGAGGTCTTTTGTTTTGTAGATAGGCTGGCACAGTTCTCAATAGGCACCAAATATCTGCTGGGGGCAGGGAGCTGCAGAGAGCTGAGTTCTGCCTTTAAAAACATGTTGTAAGGCATCCAGAAAGTATCCATGGCATCAATCACTCTGAGACATTTCTCTCCAATTGATTTATTTAGAAACAGATCTGGCATGTCAAAGGCAATTTCCCAAGTGAAATTATTTTCGTGCGTTACACAGAATCTACCTTCTCTCCTCCCTTCTCTCCTCACTCCTATGCTTCATAAATCACAAGAACTAATTAACTGCCACTGGAATTTCTTAATATGACATAGAGAATAACCTTGAACTTTTCAACTCCTCCAACTCTCTTTAAAAAATTGGCAGCTGAATTTTAAAGCTGACAGGCGTCCCTCCTTGAAAACTCCTCCTCCTAAAAGAAAGGAAAAAAAACAGATACAGGGGTTAACACATTTTCCTTAACCCCCTCTCCCCCCACACAAGGACCCTTCAGTTTGTGGGGAAAATCCTCATGGAATTGGTTAACCAATTGATCAGCATGAACATCCCAACTCTTTACCCAACTAGCATCAGAGAGAGGGTATCCTTTCCATAAGACCAAATATTGCAATCGGCCACGGTGTAATCTAGAATTGAGAATTTTTTGAATTTCATAATGTGTTTCCTCCTGTACCATTAACGGTTTAGGGGGACCGATTGGCAGTGGTCTTATCATTGATGTAGTGGATGGTTTTAGTAAACTACAATGGAACACCGGATGAACTTTCTCCAATAGTCAAGGAAGACTTAATTGGACAGTGACCGGATTGATTATCCTTGAAATTGGGAATGCACCCAAGAATTTTGGACCCAGCTTCTTACTAGGCAGTTTCAACCTAAGATACTTGGTCGACAAATATACCTTGTCCCCTACTTTAAAAGGCAGTTGAAGGGATCTATGTTTATCAGCTGGTTTTTTATAACTTTTTGCAGCTTCGGTCAAAGCTTTTTTTGCATTTTCCCATCCTTTCTTTATTTTTTTTTAAATTTTTATTGGTTTTTAAAACGAACATAGACAAACAAAACATAAAAACATCAAGCCATCTTACCTATATATACATATAGTGTGCCGGTTGGTTTACAAATTATTTTTTGCTTCCCATCCTTTCTTTAATGAGTTCATCCATTCTGTTAGGGACATGGATGAGGGAGGTTATCTAGGTAACTCTGGCATCGGTACAAAATCCATTCCAGTGTTGATTTGGAATGGAGTCAATCCCGTGCTGCCATGTTCTGCATTATTGTAAGCAACCTCTGCAAAAGGTAATAACTCAGCCCAATTTTCTTGTTGATAATTTACATAGCCTCTAATGTATTGTTCAATCATGGTGTTAGCTCTCTCCGCTGCTCCGTTTCAAGCAGGATGGAAAGCTGAGGATAACACTTGAGATGAACCAATGGATTTCAGAAATTCCCTCCAAAATTTTGCGGTAAATTGTACCCCTCTTCTGATATTATTCTATGAGGTACTTCATGTAGTCTATAGATATGTTTCATGAACAGCTTTGCAAGTTTTTTCGCAGATGGAAATCCTTTGCAGGCTATAAAATGGGCCTGTTTAGAGAATAAGTCAATTATAGTCCAAATGATCATATTCCCTTCACTCTTAGGTAATTCAACAATAAAGTCCATTGTGATCCCTTCCCAAGATTGGGTTGGTTCAGCAATTTGTTGCAGGAGGCCAGGGGTTTTTCCAGTTTTGTGTTTCATTGTGGCACAAATTGAGCAAATTTTTACATAGTCCTTGACATCAGGTTTCATTTTTGGCCCCCAGAACTGTCTTCTCAGTAAATGTAGGGTTTTTAGGAATCCGAAGTGGACTCCCAGCCAGGAGTCATGGCTATGCTTTAGTACCAGTAGTCTTAGGGTTGTGAGTACCTAAAACTTAGTCCCTTTCCAAGCTAGTCCATAATTCATTGTCAACTTGGCTTGATGGTCCAGGAACCAAGGGTCAGTCAATAGGGCTGTTTTCAATTCTGTAGTCAGCTTATCTTCCAGGTGTTTGGGGTTGTGGTTGGCTTGGGCTCGGGTGGTCACTTGGCCTGCCAATTGAGCTTCTGAAATTAAGGCTTGTACTATTTCCTCTCAGTGGCTGTCAAACTGAGGTTTTCTGGACAGAGCGTCTGCCAATACGTTTTTCCCTCCGGGGATATACAGTATTTAATGTTAAAGTTGAATTGCTTGAAATATTAGGCCCAGTGAACTTGTTTGGGCAATAATCTCCTAGGGGTCTTTAGAGCCTCGAGGTTCTTATGATCAGTCCATACCTTAAAGGCCTCTAGCGCCCCTTCTAGAAAATGCGTCCAAGTCAACAAAGCCCATTGTATGGCAAATGCTTCTTTCTCCCAGACCGCCCACCTTCGCTCTGTGTCTGTCAGCTTTTTGGACACATAAGCACAAGGCATCAGTCAGCCTTGAGAGTCTTTTTGCAGCAAAACAGCTACATCACTTGCATCCATTTAGACAATAAAAGGCTTGGTCGCGTCTGGGTACTGGAGGATGGGTTCAGCTGCGAAGAGGCATTTTAAGGCCTTGAAAGCTCTCTGACAGTCCATAGTCCAAGCCAGGGGTTGACTTGGCTTCGGTTTGGTGGGTGACGGGCCTGTTTTTAATAGCTCCATCAACAGGAGGGCAACTTCAGCAAAGGATGGAATGAATTGTCTATAGAAGTTGGCAAACCCCAAGAAACTTTGAAGTTGTTTTTGGGTTCTGGGGGGTTGCCAGTCCAGTACTGCTTTCACCTTTCTGGAGTCCCTTTCAATCCCCAGGTTGGATATTCAGTAGCCTAAGTAGTCTAATGACTCTTTGTGGAATTTGCATTTTGAGAATTTCACATATA
This sequence comes from Hydrophis major, assembly GCA_033807585.1. Lineage (NCBI taxonomy): Eukaryota > Metazoa > Chordata > Lepidosauria > Squamata > Elapidae > Hydrophis > Hydrophis major. The sequence continues at coordinate 78,266,443 of CM066332.1, read as the reverse complement.
ATTTGGTGGCTAGAATTGTTTCTAGAACTTGTCGGACCAATTGAACATGTTCTTCCATGGTTTTACTGAAAATAAGGATGTCATTCAGGTACACAAGGACCCACCGGTAAAGGTGTGGGTGTAGCACCTCATTGATGAGCTGCATCAATGCACTGCAGGAGTACTGCAGGAGCTCCCTCAAGTATGAAAGGCATGACTTTGAATTGGAAGCTACCCTGTGGGCAGTTAAAAGCAGTTTTCCACTCATCTCCTTCTTTGATGCAGACCCGGTAGTAAGCTTCCCTGAGATCTAGCTTGGTGAATATCTTACCCTTCGACAGGTGGTTCAATAAGTCCTTCATCGGGGGAGAGTGTACATGTTTTTGACACATACAGCATTCATGCCTCTAAAGTCAACACACAATCTCAACCCGCCATCTTTCTTCTCCTTGAACAACATGGGGGTAGCTAGTCTTGATTTGGCAGGCTCAATAAAACCTCATTCCAAATTGCTGTTGATGTACTTCCTTAATTCAGTCATTTCAGCAGGCATCATGGAATACATCTTTGGTTTTGGTAATTTTACCCTGGGTTCTAATTCTATGGTGCAATCAGTGGCTTGATGGGGAGGTAAGGCATTACACTCTTCTTCACTGAATACTTCAGCCAAATCTTTGCATTGGTCGGGTACCTGGGGGTTATCTGGGAGAAGGTGGGATGCCATGAATACTGGTTCAGGCTCTGGGTTCAAGCTGACCAGCAGCTTAGTAGTGGGTGGAAGAGGGGGCAATGGGCCCGGTCCAATGAGGATTTTTCTGAATCCATCCTCCCATTTGATCGTTGGGGCCCATTTGTCTAGCCAAGCAAGTCCCAGTATGATTGATTCTGACATCTTGGTGGCCACTATGAAGCGTATGAGTTCACGATGGGGCCCTAATTCCATCTTGATCAATTCAGTCATCTAAGTGGCTGCCCCCCCCCCCCAATTAAGCTTCCATCCATTTGCTCAAATCTGATTGGGCATTTTAGCAGGTTAGTCTTTATGCCCAATTGTTCAATGATGGGGAGTCCTATAAGACATCTAGAACACCCAGTATCAATGAGAGCTTCTAACTCCCACAGCTTCCCCTGTGTTTGGTACCACTAACTTGACCTTGACTGTAAAAGGTATGATGGGATCACTCACCATTGGGTTGTCTTCACAGGTCGGGTTCTCAGGGACGTGGTGTCGGTCTGGTGGTCTGTTGCTCCCATCTGCGCAGAGGGGCTTTTCCAGCTGTGTTTGGCGAACCTGCCCCTGCCCGGAGGTCTTCCTTGATTCTTTTGACCTCTAACAGCTGGATTAGACTTCAACTGTGAAGCTTATGTACAGGAGCAGGGGCCAGACAGTCTCCTGATCTATGGCCAGCTTGGCCACATCAGTAACATTTCAGCACCCTGAGAGGTTGGGTATGAGCAGGTTCAGCTGATCTGGTCGGCAGTCTCCTAGCCACAATTCTCTTAGCAGGACTGCTGGAAGGGGTTTCCTGTGTGGGTTGATTCTGCGATCTAAGCTGAGGGATGCAACATACCACGATTGTAAAGTCTCTGGGATTCCCCTACATTCACAGGCCTTCTTTACTTCTGGATCAATGGCATTTTTGAAATAGTGTAAAATCATTCTTTCAGGCCAATCCATGAAGTGGCTTGTGACCCTTCTAAAGTCCCAAATAAATTCTGACAAGGGTCACTTGCCTTGCCTCATTTCCACTAACTTCTCTTCATTGTCTGCTACCCTGTCTGGATTTTCAAATCTGAGTCTTAATAATTGAATAAATCCATTTACATCATGTAATTTGGGGGCTTGTTCATAGTGTAGTTGGGCCACCCAGTCTGAAGCATCCCCTTCATTCATCCCATTTGTTATGGCCATAACCAAATCGTGCTCTGTGGCGTATTGTTTTCCAAATTGTTCTATATGAGATAGGATTCAAGTGAAGAAGTAATTGAAATGTTCATGGTGGCCATTGAATATTGCCTTAAAGGGTATTTGGTCTGGCCTGGGTTGTGGTTACGGAAGTGGCACAGGCCAGGCCCCTGCAGGTTGTACTGGAATGAGAGGAACCAGCCTGGTGGCTTATGTAGGCTGGGTAGGCTCCCTGTATCCTGGCTGGGTGGTGCCTCTCTGGAATAGGGGTCCCTATGGCCTTGCTGCTGGTTGGGGTTGCATTTGTGGTGGCTAGGAGGAAGATGGGTGTGGCTTGGTTCCCTGGTCAGATGGAGGGGAAGTGGCTGCTGTCTGTTGTCTGGGCAACCCCCCTTCAGACCAGGGCTGGGTTAATGCTGGCTGCCATTGGCATTGAATCCACCCCTGGCCTGGATAAAATCCCCACCCTGGAGGGACACTCTCTGCAGGGGGCAAAATTCCCTCTGGAAAATGAGGGGATTGCTTCAAAGGCTGCAACATACCTCTGTCAGTAGATGCATATTTCTGGCTTCTTCCAACTGGCATCTGTATAGTCTCCTCCCTCCAATCAGACAGAATAGCAATCTGCTGGGGGCTTGAGAAGGATTTCTCTTCAACCGGCTGGGTTACCTTTGGGTTATAACAACTTCTTGAATTGAAACACTTTGGAATAGCTCCCAAACCTCTTTCCTCTACTGTTATTCTGAAAGCATCCATCATCTCCTCCAAGCAAAGGCTTGCAAATTCAATTAATGTTCTAGAGAGAGGGCCTCCATACTCTCCCCCCTGCATATCTCCAACTTCAGCTGATTGTTGATGATTCTCCATCTCAGGAAAAAGAATTCCGGGGTATCAGCCAAGCCCCTTCAAAAAATAAAAGTTTGACTTGGGAAATAAATGTAAGGCATCCAGAAAGTATCCATGATAGCAGTCACTCCAAGACATTTCTCTCCAATTGATTTATTTAGAAACAGATCTGGCATGTCAAAGGCAATGTCCCAAATGAAATTATTTTCTCTCATTACACAGAATCCACCTTCTCCCTTCTCTCCTCCCACTTCTACACTTCATAAATCACGAGAACCAATTAACCGCCACTGGAATTTCTTAATATGACATACAGAATAACCTTGAACTTTTTAACTCCTCCAACTCTCTTTAAAAAATGTGGCAGCTGAATTTTAAAGCTGACTCATGTTTCTCCTTTTCTCATCCAGGGAAATATACCGTATATACTCAAGTATAAGCCGAGTTTTTCAGCCCATTTTTTGTGCTGAAAAAACCGTGGGGCTGGAGAAGGGGGTCCCTGCTTGCTTTGCCCGTCCGCGCCTGCCTTCCTTCCTCCTCCGCCTCGGCGCAGTTCCTCCAACAGCCGCTACGGCACCATGCCTGGCCTGCACTGGCGTGGCTGCAACCGATCGCGCCTCCAGGGCAGCATAGCCGCCGCGGCTGTCTATCCACTGAGGGCCACACAGGCGACCCCAAGCGGGCTCTCCTTCCCCATTAATGGGTGCTCGGGGCCCCCGCGAGCTCCTGCATTGCGCGCTTCCAGCTTCACCAACAAACCACCAGGCTCAGGCAGCCTCCTCCGCCCCCTACCCTAGCGGCGAAGAGCGCATGCGCTCCGGGGGCAGCGAGACAAAGTGCTTGGCTGCGCCATGGCGGGAGCCGCCGAGTGGAACAGGGCCGCCCTCTCCTGGGGAGCGTTTGCGGCTCTCCTGTTCAGTCCCCAACGCTGCCCCGGGCAACCATGTTCCCACCAAAGACTTTCGGAGCTGCAAATCTGGTAATCGCCTCTTTACGAGGGCAGGCAGAACCCTCTGATGGGGTCTTTCCAGTTCGGATCCAGGGGCGGCAGCCGCCCGGGCGTCCTCCTCTCGGCTTTCTGTGCCAGGAGTTGCCCCACCGCCGTGCACCGGGGAAGTGGTGGCCGCTCGCCTTCACTGCAGTTGGAGCTCTTCGGGGGCACCCCTCATCTCTGTCTGACCTCGCAGTCTCTGCCGTCGCGGCTGCGATCGCCTCCCGTCAGGGCGCTCGTCTGGAGGAGGCGGTGGTGGCTTGCAGAGCCTTGGCATGAACCCCCTTTCCCCGCACTCCCCCCCGCACCCCTCTGGCAGCAGCAGGCGGAGAAAGCCCCGCTTCCCCCTGGCCTGTCTCGGGGAGAGGAAGCGAAGGGCCCTGTCTCGGCTCCCGTCCTTCTCAGATACCTCTGGGTTTTTTTCCCCCTTCCAACTGGACAATGGCGATGTCCTTGAGCAAGTCTTAAAATGCCGGTGATGAGGGGCCTCCTGGCTCCCCAAAACACCTTCCTGGATACCATAGCAACCCGCTTTGATGGCACGCGTGAGTTGGCTTCCCACTCTTTTTTTTTAACTCTCCTCCTCCTCCTCCTCCTCCTCCTCCTCCTCCTCCTCCTCCTCCTCCTCCTCTCCTCTCCCCTTGTTGTCTGGTCTTCCCTAAGGAAACTCGAGGGCTCACACTTCCAGGTGTTTCTCCCTGTCAATGATCTTTTCTTCCCTTCCCTTCTCTCAGCCCCATCCTCCTTCACCTTTGTCACCACAATCCTGAACAGATGAAGTTTGTACTTCTCAAGAAAGGTTGGATGTTCCTTTTGAGGAGGGAACCTAGTATGACATCTGTATGTTGACCTACTACTGAGCCATGGCATGTGTGCACATGCAACGGAGGCATGAGGGAGAGCTGTGAAAGAGATGGTGGCTCTCCAAAACAGGATGTACATGCAGCACATACACATGCTTTTTTCTTGCAAGGGAGAGAGTGACTCTGTTTGGACATACAGATGATGATGAGGAATCCAGTTTTGAAGGATTTTAACTCTTGTGTTTTAGCTTGGTTGCTGATTGAGCTAAGGTTTTTGTACTTTTAAAGTTATTGTTGATACCATATTGGTTTTGTTGGCTCTCTTTTCCACTTACAGAGCTAGTTTACTGTTTTTCTTTGAAATAAATATTCAAAAACATTTAACCTACTGATGCCTCAATTAATGTAATTTTATTGGTATCTATTTTTATTTTTGAAATTTACCAGTAGCTGCTGCATTTCCCACCCTCGACTTATACTCAAGTCAATAAGTTTTCCCAGTTTTTTGTGGTAAAATTGAGTGCCTCGGCTTATATTCGGGTCGACTTATACTCGAGTATATACGGTAATATTCTGTCTTTTCAATATTTCCTAGAATATTTCATTCTTCTAGGAGAGGGGTGGGTGCTAACTTTTTTCAGTGGCCTTCTGTTAGAGGCACATCTGTTTGGAAAGAATGGAGGAATGAAGAAGAGCAAGGAGAAGGAAGTTGACTGATTTTATCTGGAGATATTCATGCATATTTGAAGTAACTCCAGGCCTTAGAGGTTAACATATTTATGCATTGTGTTATATATCAGCTTCCTGGTATATATAATTGGCATACAGGTGGGAAAAATAGCCAGCTGTAAAATAAACATCTTTTCTGTTCTCCAATGTGAATGGCAGCAGAAATATTTCAAATATTATAGTCCTTTATTTTTCTTAGACACTTCTTATAAAATTCAAAATTTTACTTACTGGTCAGAGTGTACTTAATGTTTTCTTTCCTTGAACTAAAGTGATTAGGTTGTTTGAGGTCTTTGACTGGCTTCATATATCACATTAGCTAAATCCATGATGACAAACCTATGGTACGCATGCCACAGACAGTACGCAGAGCCCTCTCTGTGAACATGCAAGCCATTGCCCCAGCTCAGCTCCATTGTACATGCACCTCCCATCAGCCAGCTGGTCTTCGGGTCTCTGCCGCACATGTGCATTTACTTAAGAAATTTACATTGCCTCTCATCTCACAAATGTGACTCTGCAAGGTATACAATAAATGCAACAATTAAAACAATCTTAAATAACCATTAAAAACAAATAGGCATACATATAAGCAAAATATATACACCCAGAGAAAGGCACCTATGTACATAACTCTGTTAGCTAACTAGTTTAGCTAAAACTAGTTTCTAAAAATAGAAACAATAGAAACATCCATATAAATATAATGTGAAAAAGTAAAAGTAGCCAGGTTAAAAACAAGTAGCCAGGTTAAAAATAATCCTTAATCCTTAAAAATAAACACACAAGCTGGGGTCCATTGTACTTAAGGTCTGAGGGAGGAATCTTACTTTTAAGCTAAGGCTTTCCAGAAGGCCAATGCTGTTGGGGAAGATTGCTCCATTTTGCAGTTGCTGCAAGAGACCAGGCACACCTCCTTAATCCCATAAAATGGCACTCTTTCACAGAAGGTTAATTTTTCCTCCTATTCCAACACTATCCCCAGAGAGCCTCAAGAAATATAAAATGTGTTTGGTAGTCAACCAATTGCAGTGCCTTAGAATGGTGGCAAAAGAGGCAGGATAAGAACAGCGGTGGGGATGGATAATTTCCTGTTGACTTAAGGATGAGTGGAGAATTTTCAATTCAGTTATGGGAAACAGCTGCAAGCCAGAATTAACTTACTATCTCTGTAATTTCTCATTCCTCTATGATCTTTTTTCTCCATTGTTTCAATACCACGTAGGGATAGGAAAGTATGACTCTTTGGGTGATGTGGAATGTTATTTTTATTTATTTATTTGGTTTTTTTTTTATCCTGCCTTTATTTTAATTTTATAAATAATTCAAGACAGTGAAAAAACACACTATTCCTTCCACCTGCTGTTTTCCACACAACACTCACCCTGTAAGGCAAATTGAGCTGGAAGAGAATGACTGGCCCAAAGTAACCCAGTCAGTTTTCATGACTAAGGCAGGGCTAGAAATTACAATCTCCTGATCATATCGCCTTGATTAATATATCACACTTGGCTCTCTTCTATGGTCAATGGTATGTAATGATGAGTTTTCAATCAACAATATATAGTGAGGCACATATACCATATTGGGGATATAAACAAGCATACCTATTCTTCACATTCAGTTTCTTCTTAAACTTTCAAATTGTTTCTGATAGTGTTAGATTTTTCCTTAAGTTAAGCTCCTTTTCAAGCATGGCAGCTTACTTTAATCTAGCTGGGAAGTGCTTCATGTAGAGGAAAAATGGAAGAACATGCACTAATTATGCTGTTTTAGTTCCTGGGGAAAATGACTTAATTGCAAGCAAATTTTGAGGTCTTTCTATACTGTGGTATGTTGTTGATATCTTAATAAAAAGTACTTATTTTTTAAAATACCATAAGACTTTGTTGTTTTAATTATTTACATAATTTAAAAAGTCACACTCTTTGAAAGCAACTGTGCATTGCTCCTTGGGAAAGGAACATGGAAAATAATTTCAATGTGTATGGGAAGCAAAGATGACTCAGGTAATTTATAAAGCATGTTAACTAACATAATGACATGATATCAATAGTTACTGGCTCTGCAAGTAATATCCATAATGCAAAGGTGAAAGACTATACATACTGCATCCCTAATGCCAACTCTCTATTATGTACTGGCAATACAATATATATTTCTTCTAAGTATTCTTTACGAAGAATTATTTATTTATTATTCATTCATTCAAATTTTTTGCAGCCCATTTTGCAGTTTAGGCAACTGTGAGCAGCTATTTGGCCAAAGTTACATGTTCTTTTTTTCTTGTCCTTTTAGAATTGTCATATCGAGCATGAAACATGAATATCCTCAAAAGTAAAATTGCAGGGGGCTATTGGATAAATGTATATGCTCTCCTCAATGAAATAAAATCTGCCTCAAGTCTTCCATTTATGCAAGTCTGACAAATACAAGGGTCTTCTCAAAGGCATATTCTTTTTTATTTTTATTTATTTATTTGATTTGTCAATTGTTTACAAGATAATAAGTATAAGTATATACATAGTTATGAATACATGAAGTGGGTACATATAAGAAAAATAAAAGAAACAATAGGGCAGGGATGGTAGGCACGTTGGTGCGCTTATGCATGCCCCCTACAGACCTCTTAGGAAAGGGGTGAGGTCAATAGTAGTACAGACTGCACTTGGCTACAAAAAGAAATGATAGAGTTCCTCAATCTAGAACGATCTCAGTGTGAAACAGAAGCTTTCCTCCACATGTCCTTGGCCCAAAATATGGGAAAGGCACTTTATATCTCTTCAAAGGCTCCATGGCTCACAGTAATTTCTAGCTTTGTGTTTTGAGATCTGAATATAAACACAGGTTGCAGAGGGCTGTAACAGAACTTAGTGTGCCAATAGAAGATAACATATTTAATTCAGAGTTACGCTATGGGTTTCCTTATTTAGTGTGCTTCAAAAATAAGTTCTTTTAAAAAATATATTGAGAATTTTGCATAAAATAAAAAATGGGGAGGGGGTAGGAAAGAAAAAGAGAGAGAGAGAGAAAGAAGAAAGAAAGAAAAAAAGGAAGGAAGGAAGGAAGGAAGGAAGGAAGGAAGGAAGGAAGGAAGGAAGGAAGGAAGGAAGGAAGGAAGGAAGGAAGGAAGAGAACGCTAGGTTATAAAATACAGTATTATGAGTTCCAATCTTCTCTTCAACAGTTAATTACAATTTAATAATGTCTTCTCCCTCTTTAGATGTTATACAAGTTACTTCAGGCCCTCAATTGAGTCATATCTTTTTTAATCCTCAACCGTAAATGATATCATACTTTTTCTTCTTTCAGCAAAAAGCCATGTAACATTTCCAGTCATTATAAAAAAATTTTTCCCTCTGACAGGTCAGTTTTGCCATCTCAGCAATTTCTAACATTTTCATAATCCATTCCTCACTGTGGAAACTCCATCATTCTCCATCATTGAGCATACAATAATCTTTCTACAGTTACCATATACAAAATCAGTCTGACGTGAGTCTTTTCTAATTCATTGTCTATAGGTCTCAGTAAAGCATACAATAAAATAAAATAAAAACACCTATAAACCAGGCAGCAGCAAGGCACTCATTCAAAATGTAAAACAATTTCAATTTAAAAACCTAGGAAACAGAAATGTTGTCAAAACGATAGGAATATGATCCCAGATCAAGTTTCTCTTGGAGCAAGGAAGGGATGGGAGAGAAGGAGGGAGGATCACTCAAAAAAGACCTACTTCACCTCCATTTGGGAGATCTGGAAAAAGGCATCTTTAGAAGGTTCTAAGATCCAAATAGGTACTTCCAGGGTGAGGACACTTCATCAGGTAACTTGGTCCTATGATTGTGGAAAGCTGAACACTCACACAGCCATCGGCCACAAGCTGCCTCACTCAGTTATGTCCTTAATTAGGTGTGGCACACAGCAAAGGCAGATATTTTTAAAAAACCTTCTGATTAAAAATGGTTGCCTCATCACGATCAACTCAAATCAACTGCCTGCTTAAAAAAGGAGAGACACTGGAGCTGCTATGCCAAGAATGACAGTTTTATCCCTTTTTTTCTGGCGTGGCAGAATGTTCAATAGTGCCCAGGACACCAGGGAGAAGGCATTCAGTTTAGATGTGTTGATTTATATGTATAGATTTTAAATTTAAAGGTTGCCATAATTTAAACTGAAGTGCAGTATAATTCACCATAGTGGGAGACAGATGTATATCTTCTCAGAGGTATTGTAACTTCAGACTCTGCTTTAATACTAAAAAACATGAGAAGAATGGCAATCTTCATTTACACCTTCTCCACATGGTCTGTGCCAGAGGTGGTATTCAGCAGGTTCTGACCAGTTCTGGAGAACCAGTAGTGGATATTTTGAGTGGTTTGGAGAACTGGCAAATACCACCTCTGACTGGAGATTTTACAGTATCCTTCCCTGCCACGCCCACCAAGCCACACCTACAGAACTAGTAGTAAAAAAATTGAATCTCACCACTGATCTGTGCTATTTAAAAACACACACTTCATCTTCAAAGGAGAATATGACAAGGTTCACTTAGACAACCTCCTGGTTTTGCTCTTATACTAACATGTCATTTTTTTCCCTCCCTACAGAAATCTGTAGCTGGTGGTTTAGACAATAAATGTGCTAATCTCTCCTTTGTGGGAAGGAGGAAAAAAGCAATAAAATGTATGAGTTTTGTGGTCTTGTGGAGAATTCAATTCAGAGATAATAAAGCTCAGGGAAAAAAAGATCTGCTCCTAAGAATTACTGTATAACACAGTTACTGAATTTTGCAATGCTAAAGGAAATCAGATTCTTGAAATTAGCATCTAATTTCATTTTTCAGTCAAATCAGGAAACATTCCTTTTATAATAAATCATTTCTTCAGCCACTCCTATAAAATATACACCATGGCTCCTTTTATACATGCTATGGTTATTAGTATGTAATTATTTTTATTTATTTTATTTTATTAATTTATATTGCCACCTATTCACCTATGGTGACTCGAGGCGGATTACGATAGAACAAAATTTGGGGAGGGGAACCAACTCCCACCCCTGCCCTGATGACAGCAGATTACACTAGCCATTTGATGGGCTCCATCCCTCTCTGGGTTCCCCAGGCCCACTGGCAAAACCAGGTCTTCAGTGCCTTTCGGAATAGTATTAATGAGGGGGGCATTCTAATCTCTGGGGGAATGATATTCCAGAGAGAGAGAGCCACCACGGAGAAGGACCTTCTTCTGGGTCCCACCAGGTGTATCTCCCTCAGGGGTGGGACCCACAACATTCCCTGCCTCCTCATTCTAATGGGTCGGGTAGATGTGACCGGCAAGAGACATATGTATATCACTTCACTTTTTTTTTTCAAAAAAAAAAAAAAATCAATGGAAATGCATTGATATCCATTGCAATTATTCCCATTTATAATACTCAAGGGAGCACTACTCCTATAATAACTTTAAAATAATAATAACAATAACAATAGTTTGGAACAATATTAGAAAAGTAGATGAGCAAATTCAATGCATTAAAATTCAAAAATTAGAACTTTGTGAAAAAGACTGCTTTGCTATGTTCAGATAAAATTCTCTGAAGTTCCCATACATTTATTTACATTCAGAAACAAACCTCTACAGAAAGGAAACTGGCCCTCCAAATGTTTGGGGAGCCCTATCATTATTAGCTATTAGCAACAGTGGCTGGACAAATTGGAATTGAAATCTTGCAACATCTGGAGAGCCAGGATTCCCAATCTTGTTCTAGATTCCCCAGGACAGTGGCCTCCAACCTTTGTAGCTTAGCAGCCTGGCAGAGGGGGGGGAGGGGAACCAGGCCACACAATTGGGGGACTGGTGCGCATGTGCAGTTCGACTTTCCAAGTTGAGCTGTGCATGCATGTGTCCACATGCCAACTCACTGCTTGCACAAGTTGGGGACCCTTTCCCCAGGGTATACCCATATGTCTTACTTTTAAGTCAACATGCTGTGCAATTCAGACACACTAATTTCTTTTTCCATCACTGGAGTTTTTAAAGAAGAGATTGGACAGTTATTTTTCTGAAATGGTATAGGTTTCCTGTTTGAGCAGGAGGTTGCATGAGAAGACTTCTAAGGTCCCTTCCAACTCTGTAATTCTGTTCTGTTTTTTTTTTTTTTTTTTTTTGTTGGGGGTTAAATTCAATTTCAGGAAATACAAAAACAAATACTGAACAGATCACATAGGTATTATTTCTGACAGTAACAACGTTTTTACTTACACCTTGTATTTTACATTCTGCAATTGCAGGGCAATCTAAATTCCTGTAGCTTTCTATTAATTTTAAAACACTTCTGTAAGTAAATAATTTATCTGGGAAAAGGGTGAGGTCCCCTCCCCTTTTTTTTATTCCTTTACTTTAAATGATGAAGATGCCTTTTAAACCAGGCATTGAACACTTCCAGCCAGCAGGTGAGATAAGACAAAGAACAGATTTGCTTGTTTGTTTCTAATCCAAAGCATTTCAGTAGACCACTTGTTCCCTTTTTTGGGGAGGGGGGGGGAAACAGTAAACAGTATTCTTGATGAGGGGAGAATACCATGTTTTTCCCTGTCGTGTGTATTAGTGAACACAGTGAATTGTGTATGCAAGTGAGAAGTACTTTGGGTATGAATGAATGAGATGATTGTTGCAGATCTGTGGCTATTTTGGCAGTAAAACTGCTTACTGTATAGTCTGGACCAGGATTTCTTAGATCTGGTAACGGAATAACATTTGTTTTCAATGTTTTGAGCATGTTCCTATTCTACTAAAACACACACAGAGACACACACACATAACAAAATGAGATATTTCTACAAAATATATCCTTTTAAAAGTTGCAACATTAAAATGGTGTAGACATGTTTATTGCCACCACAATTATAGTACTTTTTTAAAATATTCAGAAGACAAATTGTGTTTATCATCTGAAGCCTTGACATAGTCTTTTGTAATACAAAGAAATCAAGGCCATAGTATATGTTCCTTACTCCTTGAACTACCCATGAGTTGATTTTAGATGCATCAACAACATTTATAGGCATTCACTGGATACTCAGATACTTTGAAAACATTTGCATTGTTGCTGTTGCTGTTACTGGGCCTGGTTATTTGCAGAACTGTCTCTCTCCAATTATCTTTGCCCATTCACTGAGGTGGGACAGGGTGATATGCTCTGGATCCCATTTATTGAAGGATGACCGCCTCTGGGGCTAATGCTCTATCCATTAAACTGCCTTCTGTATGGAATGGCATTCTCTGAGGTCAAGATGCTGCTGCTGCTTCCTGACCTTCTAAGCTTTGAAGACCAGCTTCTTCTCCCAGGCACAATGCCAAGTGTTTATGGAAGTCTGTTTTAAATGTTTGAATTGCTATGGAGCAATTGGTTTTTATGCCCTTGTTAAGTATTTGGTGTTTCTAGCCTTTTGTAGGAACCTGGAATTTCATAATATGTGCAGTCATATAAATTGTATCATTATGGCTGGTTGTACAATCAGATTTTTAGATTGGAGTTGGCATTTTTGTCCACCTGTTGAGTCCTTCCCAAGGATATGGGATTGGCAGATGTTGTTCTTTAATAATATCAAAAATACAACCTTGTCACAGAATTAAGCTATTCTAAATAAAGCTGTCTTTTGCAATTGACTGGTGTGATTTTGTCAATGCTAGTGGAAATCTGCCTCTGGGATGATGATGCTGTTCTGCCATCAAAGAGAAATATAAAATTAGCCAGGCCCCTCCAGAGATCTAGAATGGCCTGGACCTCTTCAGATGTAAAAGAAACATCAACACAAGAAAATCAACCCATCCCCAATAATAATGATATGAACATTTTTTTATAGTAAAATGACTACATGTGTCCTTTAAGCTTGAGGCTAATATGAAAATAACTGCCTCAACACACCCCTCTGGTCTTAGATACCGGAAATACCAATTTTAAAAGTTTGAGGTCTTCAAAAAAACAAACTGCCTCTTGTCCTCTGACAACAGAGAACAAATACTTTCCTGGAATTAATTTCATAATCACAATCACAGAAAGAGCTGAAGAAATTTTTTATTGTTTTGGAACAGCCAAAAGGAGGATATTAACTTAGACGTCAGTATATTTATTACTCTATAAAATGTGTTCCATTAAGCCTCTCTTTGTACTTCCTTGTCCTTAGACAGAATACTGTAGTGTTTTTACAACACAGTAAAATGAGAAAAGTATAATATCAAGATAATTTTCTTTCATGTCATCAACCAAAGTGTTTGCTTTTTATTTTTTAATACAAGAACAGGTGTTTAACCATGTAGGTGGAAACAGAGCACTGCATATTCCAAAATGCTATGTTAATATTTAACATCAATGTCAAGTTAATAAATGATAGCTAAACTTGGTATCTAATAATGTTGTGTTAATTGTAAGGATTATACATTACAAACTGACATGATCTCTTTCTTAATGAAGGAATTAAGGAAAATAATATCAGTTATAAAAGAAATGAAATAATATTTTCAACAGATACAAGGCTATTTTACATTTACATTTAATTTAATTAGCTAGTCCCATCTGATTCACATTTGTCATCACCAATAAATAAGTTAAAAGCTCTTTCCTTTTCTTGAATCTAACACTTTTTTTAAAGTTTGGATTTGTACAAAGAGCTTGCCTACCATTCTATACAGTATTAATTTTGATCTAAATTATGTTGTGTAGAGCACAGAAAAGAAACAGTAACCAATAATAAGAACAATAATAATAGGCATGAGATCAGAAGAAAAAAAGAATAATAACTAAATCTGGTTTATACCAAAGAACTTACTAAAAAGTACCTCTCTGTATTTCTCTATACATGCAAACCATTCTTGCCTCAGGATCCAATCTGTGTTGTGGTTTGCTGGCAGCCTGTACAGACGGCAGCAGTATCGGACAGTGGGGAAGAATGGGGACCAGTCCGGGAGTCTGGAAAGGACTCGAACGAGGGTCCAGTGTCCGATGCAGAGACGGGGCCAGGACCATCTGGGAGTGGGGAGCCGACTCCGGAGTCTCTGGAGTCTGGCAGCAGCAAGGCAGAGAAACAAGGGGAGCCTGTTCCCAGTGCGCGTGTGTGCATAGCTGCTAGAAGGCAAGAGCAGCTAAGACAAAAAGGATGACTTGGGAGTAAGGCTGGGAGGTGATTGCCTCTCCCGTAAAGTATAAAGGATGTAAAAGATGAAGAAACCTTTGTAGGAAGCAAAGTCATTTGTTCTGTTTGGATTAATCCTTGAAGCTCTGTGTGGACTTTGTACTTTTGGTTGGGTTTTTATAGTTCATTTGGCACTCTAGTTGTTGGCAGCAATTCAAAAGAAAGAAAGGTGGGTGCTTATCTCGAAGGGACTATTTGGAACTCATTACCAGCTGGGAATGAACATAAGTCCCAGCGTTGAAATCAAACAAAAGTTGTTTTAAATAAGCATGTGCTTAATTACGGTCTCAGGAAGCCTTGGTCAGAACAATCTGGGTCGTTTGCCAGGACCAGAGGTTTAGTCTTCAGAGTTTTCGGACTTGTGTTGGAGCCCATTCTCTGGGAACTTCTCTCCCACCAGAATGTGTCCTTGCTTCCATTTAGATTTGTATGTCAGTTAATACATTGCCTCCGACCAACATCATTCAACAGTCTTTCCTGTCCTCTCAACCCATTCACTCTTTCATTTTTGTATTTGTTTCATAATTCCATCATCATTCATTGTATCTTCATGAGCAAACTATTTCATTTCTTTGGAACTGGTTGTCACAGTGTAACAAGTTCTTTGTGAACTAGAAGTATATTGTGTTTGGCAAAGGTGCAAAAAGGCAATGGAGATTTTTGATGGTTTTTACTATATGCAGTGGTTATTTTCAGCAGTATTTACAACACATTCCCAGTGTGACTTTCTCCTTAATCTCCCTCTGACAGCTTTGAACTAGAGGGAGATTAAGGAGAAAGCCATGAGCATGATGCGTCAGGTGCTGGCCATGCCCACAGGTGGTTTAGTGAAGGGGAAAAGAGTCCTGATATGTGACGTGACACCTCCGTGATGACTAGAGTTTGACACCCCTGCTCTCATGCTTCTTCCCCTTGTCTCTCTGTCCTCCTTCTGGGAGAGGAAAGAGTGAAAAGAAAGGAAGGGTGGAAATTACTGCTGTGTGCTTGGCATGGCCTGACCTTCTCCTGGATCTGTTCAATCAAATATCTACTGCTTCTCCATCAGGAGAAGAACCTCTCTCAGGATCTTCTGCCCAGTCCTTTTCCAGAGACCAGGGTTTCTTCATCATAAGAAAACCTTTTTCCCCTCTTAGGCCTTGGATGGAGCCACTATTTGCAGGCAACCTGATCCTTACTTCTCATTCTTGGGAGGTGCTCTTGTCTCTCTGAGTCTTTCCTTCTTCCATGGACCTTTTTTCTTCATTCCCAACACATTCAACTTCTCTCTCCAAATTTCTCTCCACCCATTTTATTCATTCTGTTTCTGCTCAGATTTTTCTCTCCTTTCCTTCCTAGTTTAGACCAGCATGTCCCCCAGATGGGCCTTCTCCCAGAGCTATATTCCCCAACCTCTATATACCACACTGGACTAAAGGGACTTCAGTCTCAACATCTCATTACAACATGCCTAGTTAGCAGCCAAGTCCCTCATCAGGATTCCGGACAATGCATTTGCCCTTCAAGGCCAGAACTGAGCTGCCTTTTCTCCTTTTACTCAGTCCATAAGTGGACTCACACCAGAAAAACAGAAGCCAGACCAGACCATTAAAGCTCATATGACACAACTGGTTAGAAGAGAAAGTTCCCTCAAAATATGTGAGAGGCCAGCACACAATTCCATTGAAGTATAAATTGTTTTCCTCACTGGAAGAATAGCTGCCACTACCTCCCTGTTCCAGCCACTTCATTTCTGGCACAATTGTTAGATAAAATTCTCAAGCTTCGCCACAAGTTTGATTAAACCTGAGATCAGCACATAGTTCTACTGAAACACAGATTCTTAATTATGGTACTGGAAGCAGCAGAAGAAAACCCTCTCTCTAAAAAATTACATAAAGTAGTATATACAAGTTATGGGATATACTAAGCTTCACTGATATTGTGGCTGATGGATGAGATCAATGGATGAAATTTGGCCATTCTTCTTGACCACTTGAAGCTGCAAAAGACCTAGTCCTCCCTGTCTTCCATGGGCATTTTAGTAGCTCCAGGAGAGACCAGATACTGACTTCTGTAGGGTCAATTGCCAATTTAATATGTGAAGCATTTCTGGATTACTTACTGGGTTTTAACAGGGCGTTTGCACTCTCCAGACCAAAAGTACAACCAGGAGCACCAGCTCTGTCCTTATTGTAAAGTTACATTAACAGAATCTTGCAAAACTGAAAATATTTCTCCCTTCCTTTCTTTTTGCTTTCCAGAAAACTAAGGAAGGTCCCTTCTAAATGCTTCCTACACCATCCCATTTGGTGTGCTGAGACATCTACATGCTGGTTGTTCTATCTGCAGTTCTCCTCTTTTCCAAGGTCATTCCCAGATAATATTTCAAGTGCTAAATCTATTTTTGAAATACAGACTTTAAACTCTAAAAAAAACCCAGACCAGCACTTTATTCAGAACCACAAGAAAGAAATTTCTAACTGTGGAAGAGAGTCAAGTTTTCCTACCTGTGTGTTGCTGATTGTCCAAAGTTAGTGCATAGCATATTCGCTGGTTCTGGCAGCAAAGGGTTGTATGGCCATCTTTTCCACCCTATATTAGTATAGGGTGGAAGGCATTTTGCCTGATCCACATACTTCCTTTAGATGGGTACTATCCAAAGTCACTCACTAGCAAGGCTGCCATTCCCTTGCAGTCCTGGTAAAAGATGGCTCTCACTTGTATTATTGACTGCTGTTTATCCTGCTTATATCCTCCATATCAGTTAGCCTGGTACAGATGTGGAGGAGAGATGCAAAGTGAGTGAGGGTAAGCACCTCAGTGGTTCTTGAACCCTCTCTTTTGTGTCTGCCTGCCACCTATAGGATTTACATAGTCATAAGTCTCTTGCCAAACTAACCCTTCATTCAAAGCACCCGTGTATACTCACCCAGCACTTCCTTATCACTCTTGAAGGAAAGTGAATGGAGATTGTAAGCTATAAAATTGAAATTAGCACAATGAGGATCCTTCAGTAAGGAAATTCTCTGTGGAGAGAAGCAGAATTCATATATACTGAAAATGCTGTGCTGTTCTGTTTACATGCATCTCTCTGAAGCAGATTCTTACTATTATCTGCTTGGAAGACCAATTACCCCAGTCAGGGATTTTGTAATTTTGTGAACAGGAAATACAGTTAATGGATGTAGCATATTAAAATACCTACCTACAGAGAAACAAAAAACATCTCCTGAGTGACTTAATATTTGAGTTCATATAAGGACATTTCCTTCATAAAATCAAATTATAAAACTGAACTCATCCATAACCCAGTGAATAATTTACACTTCAAAATATGATGAAAAGCATATGGCTGGAAGATGAAAGAAAGCCACTACATTTTTATGTATTCTGAGCATATGATGTAAAAAAGCAATTGATATATTACATAGAAAATGGCTTACTCTCCATTGTTATAATATACTTGCATTTTCTCTAGAGGATGAGAAGATATGCTGATGCATTGGTACATTTTTCAAACAAAATACTTACCTAGTTTCCAAAATACTAATATTCCACATAGGCAAAGCAATGGCTGCCAGGAAGGACTGGCCCTCCACAGAACCTACAATACTTGCCAAAAATCAAACAAATCCACAAGGGAGCTCCTATAACAAGTTGGTTATAAGTGTGGATTATAGACAGACTTGGGGTCAGAGACAGAAGTTTGGAGAGACTGCTCAGGGAATCTGAAGAGAGAAGATGTTAGAAGAACTTTATTTTAGAAAGGTTAGTTGAAATGTAGAATGATGTACTACAATTATCCACATGGGCAAGAATTTTTCCAAAATTTTCCAATGTAGTTAACACTCACATGTCTGTGCTTTACTGAATGTTGGTAGTGGGGTTAACAACAAACGCTTAGTAATTAAAATCAGGTCAAATACATGTCATGAGGCCAGGTTACCTGAGCAACCATCTTACCTCCATCATAATGTTGTTTCCCACCTGGTCAGGCAGGGATCCATCAGTTTAAAAATTTCAACTGGTAGGATCCAAGAAGATAACTTTTTCTGCTGTTGCTCCTGCCCTCTTGAATATTATCCCACTTTTCTGGTGTTCCAAAGGCATTAGTAGATCTGACTCTGCCAATCTGGAGGTGGTTAGTGCCTTGAAGCCCTCGTAAAACAAGGATAATGTAAGTTAAATATTAAAAAATGGAGAATCTCCATTTTTTAATATTTAACTTACATTATCCTTGATTTACGAGGCTCCTTTTATTTATGTATTATGTGTTTATATGTTTTTTCTGCTTTTAGCTATACACTTACTCACTGTAAGAGTGAGATGGTCACCAATGGAACAGCTTGCCTTTGGAACTTGTGGGAGTGCCATCACTTAAGACCTTCAAGAAGAAATTGGACTGCCATTTGTCAGAAATGGTGTAGGGTGTCCCGCTTGGGCGGGGGGTTGGACTAGATGACTTACAAGGTCCCTTCCTACTCTGATTATCTGTTATCTGTTAGAGGTAGAGAGAGGGGGAAGGGAGGGAGGGAGGGAGGGAGGGAGAGAGAGAGATTTTCCATATTTATGAAAAAGAGATTTGGTCAGAATAACCCAGTGTAAACTGCATTTGTATATAAGAATGTATATCTTTAGGATTCTTATTTCAGATCGTTAATATGACATAAATTCAGAAACAAACTTTAGCTGAGATTGTGTGAACACCGCTTTTTCAACAAGAAATGAGTAGACTTTTATTCTATATGTCTACATGTTGATTTTATTAGAAACCCAAGATCCATCAATCAGAGGCAGGTACAACACATCAAATAAGAGAATTCCAATCAGGGTTTTTTTTTCTGAGCTGAAGAATTCATTTTAAAGATCCAGAACTGATCACAATCTTTCATTTAAAAGCTTATTCTTCATTAAAACTTAAGATTTTTTTTTAATGGTAATGAGTTCGCCATCATGTGTTGTCCTTTATGCTTCCTATCTACTTACCTTTTAAAGGACCAAACCCTCCCTGCTAGTCAGCATATGCATTCTGTATCAGAGTTGCTCTAAGGGTGGCATAGAAATTTAATAAAACAAATACTCATTCACACTCATTCCCCCCTCCCAATGGCCACTCACATGCCTCTTTGTAAGCTCCCCAATACAATCCATGAAGATAAAAATGGTGTCTGGCCAACAACAGATTCATGTGGATGAAGCTACATTTTGCTAGAGATCCGTATAAATTGTGCGGTTATGGATTAATATTATGTCACTTCAGGAAAAGGCTTAATGAAGAGTAACTGGATAATGCCAAAAATTATTCAGGAAATATTTTGTTGTGCCTTCGGAAATGATGCCAGGAGTCGGTGACTTTGTATCAAGCTCTTTTATTGATGTGGGAACCGAACTGAGGCTATTGAGAAACTTTGCGGCTTTTTATTTCTTTAGCCGCGGCAGCCGCGGCCAATGGCACAGCTTTGAATCTCCTGCGATTCGAATAGACCAATCGCGGGAGATTCCTGGCGAGCCAATCGGCGCGGCTCGCCTAGCCAATCAGAGTGCCCCGCGCTTTGGCCAATCAAAGCGCGGGGATCTCAAGAATGCTAATGAGGGGACAGAACACCCCTCCCCTCTTGGTTTAGTCCTTACGTTGCGTAGTCCCGTAGGTGGGCGGGGCTCCGTCTTAGCCTACTAGACCTGCGCAGCTCAGTCGTAGGTTGGATCCCGGCCGGTTCGGTCGGGGTCTCTGCTTCTCTGGATGCCGTCATGGGAGCCGGCTGGTTGGTCGGGCCGGGCCGCTCTCCGTAGCTCCCTCCTGGGCTTCCCGGGTTGGTTGAGCTGCGGGTTTCGCCGCTCCCGCTCGGTCTCCCCGGGTCGGTCGAGCTGGCCTGGCTGTCTCTTTCTGGTGAGGTTTCGTGCTGGCTGCTTTCCGGTAAGTATGGTTGGTTTATTCTTCTTTGGTTTTGGTCCCCTAGGTATTCCCTCCCTCTTGGTTTGTGTTGTGGGGGTTGGTTTTGCCTGCTGGTACGTCGGTGGTCTCTTGGGTGGTCATCCTCGATCTTAACTGGTCAATGTGGCGTTTCCACGCTCGTCCATCTGTTGTTTGTAGCCGGTACGAGTGTGGGCCTGTTATTTGTGTGATGACGGCCGGTACCCATAACGGGTCTCCCGTTAGGTTTTTTGCGTACACGGGGTCGCCTGGTGCGAAGGTTCGGTGTTTGCTGGTTGAGTCTGGGGGCTTCTCTGGGTTATACGTTGGGTGTAATCTGTCGAGTGGGGACCTTAATTTCATCCCCATTAACAGTTCGGCTGGGCTCTTATTCGTTGTGGTATTTGGGGTTATGTGTTGGGTGAAGAGTAATATATTTATTTTATCCTGGATCTCCCTGTGGTCTATTTTCTGGATGGTTTTCTTAGTGAATTGCACCATCCGTTCCGCCCTACCGTTCGCTGCCGGATGCGCCGGTGCTGTCAGCGCATGTCGGATGCCCCTTTCCGCTAGGAATTTTTCGAATTCTAGCGAGGTGAATTGGGGCCCGTTGTCGGAAACGACGACGTCTGGGAGGCCGTGTGTTGCAAAAAGTTTGCCGAGTTCCTTGGTCACGGCCTCCGTGGTTGTTGTTCTCATGTTGCTTACCTCCAGCCAGTTGGAGTAAGCGTCTACTGTTATCAGGAAGGTGTGTCCTTTTGTGGGCCCGGCGAAATCTATGTGGATCCTAGACCAAGGTCCCCTTGGGGTTTCCCACTCTAGGACGGGTGCTGTGGGTGGGCTTGGCCTAGTTTCCTGGCATCGTTGGCACCTTGCTACCCAGGCCTCAATTTGTTTGTCCATCCCTGGCCACCAAGCGTAACTTTTGGCCAGGGATTTAGTTCTAACGATGCCCGGGTGCCCCTCGTGTAACAGTTCCAGAACCTTCCCTTGTAGTTTTTCTGGAATGACCACCCTATCCCCCCATAGTATGCACCCTTTTAATAAAGAGAGTTCCGTTTGCCGGTTCCGGAATGTCTTGACGGACTCGTCGTTGTCCCTTTCCAGCCTCCCTTTCTCTACCCAATGCAACACCCGTGCCGGACGTTTGTCTTTATTAGTTTCTCGGGCAATGTCTGACGCGGTTATGGGTAGGTTGGGTAGAGTCTCTATACTGAGGGTGGTCGTCGTGGGTGCTGGGTCGGTGTCAGGTTCCAGTAGCGGCGAGCGGCTTAAGGCATCCGCATGGGAGATTGTCTTACCCAGTCTGTGTATGAGTCCGTAATTGTAGGCCACCAGGAACTCGGACCACCTTGTCATTCGGGGAGACAGAATGTTCGGGGTGGCCCGGTTCCCTGCAAGGATTCCCAGCAGCGGTTTGTGGTCGGTTATGATGGTAAATGTCCGGCCGTAGAGATACTCATGGAATCTTTTTACTGCGGCGACGATAGCCAGAGCCTCTTTGTCCAGCTGGCTGTAGTTCCGCTCCGGTTTGGTGAGGGTCCTTGAAAAGAACGCGATGGGTGCTTCTTTTCCGTCGGGGAGAGTATGGCTGAGGACAGCGCCGACGCTGAAGGGTGATGCATCGCATGTGACAGCCAGAGGTAGGGTCTCGTTGTACTGTATAAGGACGGCATCCGAAGTGAGGAGGTCCTTTGTTCTCTGGAAGGCGGCTTGCTCGCGTTTCCCCCAAGTCCAGGTCACCGCCTTGTCCAGGAGCCTATGCAAAGGCTCCGCCGCCGTCGCCTTTTGGGGCAGGAAAACATTATAAAAGTTAAGTAGCCCCAGGAATGCCTGCAGCTCCGTCTTCGACTTGGGTGTGGGGGCTTCTTTGATGGCTTTGATTTTTTGGTTTGTGGGGTGAATGCCGTGACGGTCTAGGAGATATCCTAGGAATTCAACCCGTTCCGTGTATAATTGGCATTTCTCCCTCTTTACCTTGAGCCCGGTCTCTTTGAATTTGGTTAGGACCTCCCTTAGGCGACCCTCTAGTTCGGCTTGGTTGGTTGCCGACACTAAGACGTCGTCGAAGTAAGGTACCACCCCCTTGATGCCTTGTAATAGCCTTTCCATTAGGCTTTGGAATATTCCAGGCGCCACGCTGACTCCGAATTGGAGCTGGTTGCATTTAAATGCTCCCCGGTGGGTGACTATGGTTTGCGCTTCTGCCGTTTCCTCGTCGACTGGCAACTGTTGGTATGCCTGGGCGAGGTCGAGTTTGGCGAAAACCTTGCCCCCTCCCAGTGAATGCAGTAGGTGTTGCACTACTGGGACGGGGTAGGTGCTTTGTTGCAAGGCGCCATTTAGGGTGGCCTTATAGTCCCCACAGATTCTCACCGACCCATCGGCTTGATCGGGGTGACTATGGGGGTCTCTCACCGGGCGTGGTCTATTGGTTGTAGGACCCCTTGCTTGACGAGATTGTCAATTTGCTCGTCTATCTTGGGTTTAAGTGCGAATGGCACCCGCCTTGGTTTCAGGCATTTTGGGGGGACGTTTGGGTCTAGGCTGAATGATATAAGGGGCCCTCGGTACTTGCCTAGGTTTCCGTCGAAGACCTCTTGGAATTCCCGGGCTAGTTGTTGCTCCCAGCTGTCGTCGGTGATGTGGTCGATTCCCGTGACTGCAATGCTGAGCGGGGCGAACCATTGCAGTCCCAGTAGGCTTGGGCGGTCGCGATCGACGATGGTCAGGGGAAGCCTTTCGGTGCGCCCTTTGTATATTACGTTGAACTGTCCGGTTCCGACTACAGGGATGCGGTTTCCCTGGTAGTCTTTTACGATTAGTCTCTGGCTGTCTAGGCCTTTTCTTTGGATGGTAGGCACCAAGCGCTTTATTTCTTGCCATGCTATCATGGAGAGGTAGGACCCGGAGTCCACCTCCATTTTACATGGCTCGCCTTCGATGCCTACCTCCACGTAGACCTTCCGGGCGTCATTGGTTGTGGCGTGGCCGATGGTGACCGTCTGATGGGTCTCCTCTCTTCGCCGGGTCTCGCCGCCTCATAGGGATCATCTGTTCCGGTCCCATCTGTTGTCAGAGGGGTGATCTCTGGTCTGGGGTGGTGTGCTCTCTCGCCTCCGTTCACTCTGGTCCCATCGTGGCAGGCTGCGGTTCTTTTTGAGACAGCAGACGCGGGCAATGTGTCCCTTCTTGTCACAATGCCAGCAGATTGACTCGAAAAACCAACATTTGGACCTGGGGTGGTCGCCTCTGCAACCGGCACAGTTGGTCCTCGACTTACGACCCCGCCGGTTCTGTGGGTCGCGGCCTGCCTGGAGGCGATGAATTTCCTCCTCCTCGTCGGAAGTGCCCGATGCCGAGTGGAAGTCACCCTGGTGGGTGGTCGTCTCGGGTTGGGCCTCGGCCGACCTTGCAGGGTGGTTGTTCCCGCTGCGGTCTCCAGCATTCAGTCGGCGCATGCGGTCGGCGGATGTTCGGGTCGCTTCGGCGGCTGTGGCTTCAGTGAGGGTATCTGCAAGGGTGATGTTGCCCTTGGCCATCAGCCGACTCTGGAGGACGGGGTCCCACAGGCCGAGCACAATTTGGTCTCGCAGGGCGTCGTTCAGGTTGTCGAATTCGCACAGCCCCCCTAGGCGCTGTAGTTTGGCGACAAAGTCGCTGAAACTCTCACCCGACCGTTGGTCCCGACGGTAGAACTCATGTCGTCGGATGAGGATGGGCACCTCTGGAGCGTAGTGTCGCCGAAGTATTGGCTCGAGGACGTCCCAGTCCATCGCGGTCACATCGGCGGGTTTGGCAAGTGCTTTGGCCATCTTAAATACCTCGGTCCCGCAGTGGGTCAGGAAGACGGCTCGCTTCATGTGGCCGGTGGCTTCCTTCAGGTCGCTGCACTCGAGGAACATGCGGAATCTGTCGGAGTACGATTCCCAGTCCTCGCTGGCGGGGTTGAAGGGTGCGGGGGGTGCAATTTTCGCCATCGTGGATTTTCGTCTGGCTTCCGTCGGACACGTGCTTCGGTTCAGGATCAGAATCCCACCTTCGTCGCCAGTGTTGTGTCTTCGGAAATGATGCCAGGAGTCGGTGACTTTGTATCAAGCTCTTTTATTGATGTGGGAACCGAACTGAGGCTATTGAGAAACTTTGCTGCTTTTTATTTCTTTAGCCGCGGCGGCCGCGGCCAATGGCACCGCTTTGAATCTCCCGCGATTCGAATAGACCAATCGTGGGAGATTCCTAGCGAGCCAATCAGAATGCCCCGCACTTTGGCCAATCAAAGCGCGGGGATCTCAAGAATGCTAATGAGGGGACAGAACATATTTGCTCTGCAACATGATTTACTTTTTCAATTCTCTGTTAATAGATACCGGGCTGCTTATTTAAATCTGTGATCTGTTAATAGAGTGTGGAAATTAGGTTTGGAGTAGAGCACACTCTTGGGTCTTTATTGAATAAATCACTAGACTTTTGTGACTGGAGAAAATGTTGATCTGTATTTAATAGGCTTGACTGTAATCAGGAGTTCTATGCTTTTATAATAGCAAGTCACTTGCTATTGGACAAGTCACTTGTGGGCAAGTGGTCTATCATGGAAGTAGTCTGTTTCATTTATACACACTGTACAGGTTATTCTCACTATTCTATTTTTCCATGCCAATTTTATGGGAGCTTTTTGTGATTTTTATCAGAAAGAATCACAACCTTATGAGCCTCTTTTATTCTAGCACATATTAATTTTGAACAACATCTGTAATTTACAGCACTGTTAAAAATTTTTCATAAATTTTTATCATCCTTTCTTATACTCTGTTAATATTTTCCCCTCAAATATACAGCTTCAAATTACTTTTTTCATAGCTATTTCCTTGGTCTCCTGGGCTGTTGTTGTCATTGCTTTTATGAGTTTCTGAGCATGGGATACTAATAGTTTGAGTTCATTAAATATGCTACACAAATAAACACAACAGGGCTTAAAGGAGGGAAGGGGGTGCGTACATTCATTGTTTATACAGAAATCTGCTCTTTTTCTATTTTCCTCCAGGAGAATAATATGATAAATCATACTGTATTGCAGTAATACACAGGGAACGATTCAAACTTGGGTGACTCTGCCACCTTCCAAAAGGAGACCAACCTGAATGCCAAAACTTGTCTGTCTCAATTCAATGAGTTGCCCTGGGATGGGGGGATGGTATCATGCTCTCTACCAACAATTTCTTCACTGTATAGTATTGCCTTTTTTATTTCACACCAAGGAGCAAGATTAGTTCTCAGATGAGAGGTAATCAGGTAATCCTGGTGCTATAGACAAGACTGGAAAATTGAATAAACATCCTGGAAGAAGGCAGTAGCAACTAGCTCTATACCAGTGGTGGCTAACCTTTTTCAGTCCCATGCCAAAAATTGTGCATGTGTTCACGCTAGCATGCTCGTGTGCCAGCACCCAGAAGGCAATGCATGCTGGCCACCCCATGCCCCTGTGCATGCGTGCGTGACCCCCCGCATGCTGCACATCTCTGCACATGCATGCGTCATCCCCCACGTGCCATGTGTCTGTGTGCATGTGCATGTGATCCCCTGCATGCACCATGCATCTCTGTGCATGTGCACACGATCCCCTCATGTTGCAGGTCTCCCGCGTACCCCCATCCCCCCCATGCATGCGTGCCAGATACCCGACAATCAGCTGTCAGGTGGTGGCGCCAGTGATGGGATTCAAATTTTTAACAACCGGTTCTGTGGGTGTGGCTTAGGTGATGGGCGTGGCTTGGTGGTCATGTGATGGGGTGGACATGGCTTGTTTATTGGCTGGATGTGGCCAACTCAATATCCCTCACATCGAGGCACGCATCTCCTCGCCTGGCCTCTCGTGACTGTGGGGATGCTGCAACAGTTGTAAGTTTGAAAAATGGTCATAAGTCACTTTTTTCAGTGCCATTGTAACTTTGAATGGTCACTCCACAAGCATAGTACCAGCAAAGGAGGGGAAATAAACTCCAGAGAAATTCCTGAGACAGGAAGTCTAGTCCTGCCAAGAATGTAAGAAGGGTTAACGGAGAGGCAGTTTCTGTAAGCAACACCAGAATGTTTCCTTCCTGCCTTCCTTACAGGATTAGGCCAGTAATTTCTTCTAACAACTGGTTCTCTGAACTGCTTAGAATGTTAACAACCGGTTCTAGCGAATAGGTGCGAACTGGTAGAATCCCACTTATGGGTGGGGCATGCACGCATGTGCAGTGGGGTTCTTCAGGGCGACCTCTCCCATGCTAGCAGAAGTGGCTCTGTATGCCTCTTCCAGCACGCGTGCCATAGGTTCACCAACACAGCTCTATACTGTTATTAAACAACATAGATGCTATGAACACTCAAATTCAACTCAAGAAAGACTTCATTTTTAAGTCCAGGAAGTCTTTATGACACTGGAAAGTCTGTCCAGCTCTTTGTGAGTTTTAGCTGATCCTGATGTAATTGTCAGGGTATCGCTTGCGTTTGGATTATTTTTCTAAAGGAATATAACTGTATTTGAGATTCTGGGAGTCTGACGAATCATTTAGACAAAAAGGTTTCCCTAAATTAAGACCAGATGACTCCCAGAGTTACACTAGGTCTCTTCTACTAGCACATTTAGTACTTCAAGATTATGTTCTCATGTCACAATCAGGCCCTTAAACAGGAAGCTTACCAGTAATAGCCATATTTGTAAGCAATAAAGTGACTTGATGGGAAGGAAATTAAACAATTTGTTCCTCTTAAGGTACAAATAGGCAACTTTTTTAAAAAAAAATTACTTGACATACAGTAACATTTTTCCCCTATAAAAACTTTTTTAATGGTTAGTTTTGGCTCTGTACAGTAGCTTTGCTTTATCAGCATAGCAGCTTGTGAATTCTGCTTTGCCATATGAGTAAGTAATGACTTGTACATATTCAGCACTTTATTAAATGAGGCACTACATAATCAAAAGGATAACACCGTATTAGAAGAGCAGTTTTCGTACATTAATCACCAGAATTTGACTCTCTGTATACAAAGACCTTCCAAGGCATCTCCATATTTTTTAGACATCATGAGATCAGCTTTCCAGGGGAGCTAAGCAACATATTATAATTTCTGATTCTGTATCAATGTATTTGAAACCGGAAGTGAGCTGGTTTTGCAATGCTGCAGCCATTTTTTTTTTTTTTTAGTGTGGGAATTTATGTACCTCTTGTCTCCTAAAATCATAGCAACTACTGATAACACAGGCACACACTTCCATGCAGAATTTCAGCATCCTATTCCTGCTGTCCACTTCTTTACTCCAAAGGTTGTGGCAATGTGCTACAGTGGCTGTTACTGCTATTGTGAAAAAAAACCATTACCTTCACAGTTTGCTTTTAAAAGCAGAAGAATTGAAGATAGCAGAAGAAAAGGCCTAAGACAGGACTAGAACTCACAATCACCTGGTTTCTAGCTTGATGCCTTAACTACTAGACCAAATTGGCTTTTTTCACATCCCTTCTATTCACTAGTCCATTAAAATGAGATTTCACTATATTTTATATTTTACTAGAAACACATAACTTAGACAGCTGGCTCTCTAAATAAGCCTGTGAATCACCTCATGTTAATCTCTGAGTATGGATAGGACTGTTATGAAATGGTTAGGCCAGATTTCTCAACAATGGCAACTTTAAGATGAGTGGACTTCAGCTCCCAGAATCCCTCAGCCAACATATGGGTTGCCAAGTTTGAGAAACACTGATAGTTAAAGTATCGAAAAAGTCTCAAGTAAAATTGTTGTGGGCTGGGGAGTGGAGAGAGGAGGGTTAAGTTTCTACATTGTGTCATTGTGATGCATGACTGCTCATCTGCATGTGCATTATGAAGTTGCACATATGTCCCAAAGAGACATAGCACTGCATGGCTGCCTCATCATTTTGATGGCAGCATCTGGTGCTGTGAACACTTTGGGTACAAATCTCCAGGCAATGACAAAGCTCACTGAGGTGATTTTGGTGAGTCGTTACCTTTTTACCTGTGGGAATGACCCTGAGCGACAGGAGGGAAAACTACAGACAAGACAACAGCTGTAAAAGATGTCTCAGCCTATATAGAATGGACCCTTCTTAGTTTTCCAGACAGTAAAAGGAAAGGAAGGGACATACTTTCAGTTTTGCAAGGTTTTGTTAATGTATGTTTAAAATAAAGATAAAGCTAGTGTCCTGGTTGTGTTGCTTGTCTGGGCTAACTTGCAGGGCTAACATAAATCAACCAACTTCATGAGTGTGCTCTGATGGGAATAACACAAAAGGATGTCCTAATGTGTACTTCCTTAAATTCCTAGCAGAAAGTCAAAATGTAAAGGTAATAATAATGAAACATTGAAACAAGACAATATTTTTTGCATATTAATGCAAAGTTGATTCTGACAACAAAATAAACTGAATACCATGGTATTAAATTACTTTTCTAATTAGAACAATAATGTAAAAAATTACAGATGTAAAACAGATTACTGAATGGGTATTATTTCAAATGGTTTTGAGCCTCTCTCAAGCTATTAGTATCCATGTGTGAAAAACAGAAATACGATTTTATATATACTTGCTTGCTCAAGTTTTTGTTCAATGTCATTTCACCTGCCTGCCTATCTGCCTATCAGGAGCATATTTACCTTAGCACTTACTAGTTGATGATAATTAACAACATGACACTAGGATGACCACAAACAGGATATAAGAATGATATTTCATTTCCAGGACTTTCTAAGAGAATTTAAGAAGAGCTCTGAACCTAAAACATGAACAGACCCCATCTGATGAGAAGTATGTATTATTCAAGGCAGTGGAACTAATCGATTAAAATACAAAATATCAATAATTATTTTAGATTTACCCACATAATTCCAATTATTAGGCACTGGCTTCAACCAATAAAAAACAATAGATAAAAATAATTTTATCTGATAGTAGCCTTGAGCAACCTTGTCCTTTTCTCCATAATTCTGTAGTGATCTTCCTTCTTTATCCATACTAAATAGATAAAGCTATTTATACTAAAACTCTACATTGGTGAGTTCTACAAATCAACTGACTATTTGGGATCCTTTTTGTGCATTATCCTTCTTGAGCTGAGACAACCAGAACGGTGACCAGATTCTTAAGGATGGATAAAACATAAATCTATAAAAAAGCATGTTAATAGAAAAGGCTTAGAATTTATATTTATCTTGATCTTTTATGTTATATTACGCATTTTGAACTGCTGTTTGGATGATGTTCAGTATATATTGTAAATGATCCACAGTGATTCAGAATTATATATTATTCTCATATTCATTAGGAAATTAATAAGGTCTTAGCTGTTTGAATTCTTTATATTTCTGGAATTCACATTTTGCATAGCCTTTGTTTTTTTTTTTCTTTATATTCTCACTTATGATTCCTCCTATCTTCTGTGTTAGCTACAAATAGATGTAGAACTAGTTGAAGTGCATGTTTAATCCTTCACCTATCATTTTGCCCATAAGCTTCAACATATCTGGAAATGGTTATTCTATTCTTCAATGTTTTCTGCATTTCCCCATCAACATTTTGCAATGTTTTTTTTTCTAAAGTTATTCAGCCACTGTTTTGCCAACATAAACAATAATAAGAACAGATTTTATTTCACCTTAGCAATGACTAAATGGGAGCTATAAGATTTTTTTCTCACTGGGCTGAAATGGTTTACACCCATGTTTAAGTTGGCAGAAAATTATCCTGGCACGACATTTGTTGCCACCATTGCCAATCTCTGTCTTATGTCTATTGTTCTGAAGTCACTGCAGTCATCTCTCAATTGGTGTCTGAATCTAGCAGATTTTATACAAGTATGCCCTTTGATCACTACTTTTAACATCTGGACATCTAAGGTAACATCTTAGGGATATAATGCAAAATTTATATTCCCATGGGATATTTATGTCATAGGTAGGTATGAGCAAGGGAAGGTTGTACATAATTAATGAAAGAAACAGAAGTCAATCTAGTCATCATAGAACAAGGACACTTTTAAAAATTTAATTACTTTTCTGGGAAGAAAATCGATGCCTGCGACCATTTTCAGTCTCGGAATCTGGTGAAAAAGACACAACTGTAATCATCCTTGTCTATTTCTGTGCTATTGGATGCTTGCATAGCTTAATATTTATTCTTTGTTTAAAGCAAGAAGGTCAGGGGAACCTTGAATCTTTTCTAAGTATGATATTTTGTTAAAAAAAAGATCAAATTGTCATGATTCTCATTCCTGGTTCTTCAAATAGCCCAACCAGATTTGTTTCTGTTTTTTTTTATATATATACTGAGCTCTCATCTTATTTCCATCTATTCAATCACACCATGTAATGGTGAACTACCCTGGCACTGGAAGTTTAGGGAAAGTCCAGAGAAGAGAGTATGTAAAGTAGATGTGGTACAACAAGAAAATCTAAGGTGATGAATGAATGTGAACTGAATACAAATCACCAGTACAGGAAAAAAAAAAAACACTTACATTGAGGTGATTTGGTCATATTGAGAGAATGAATAAGGATCAAACTACAAAACTAATGCTTAAAGGAAGATTAATTGGGATAAGGGAAAGGGGAAAATAAGGAAATCTGTGGTTGGATAGTATTGATAAGACAGATCCTCAAAACAGAGAGACTAGAAATTGGAAGCACAATGAATGAAGTTGTTTATGGACATTAGTGAATGTGATAATGATTTACAACAGTGGTCCCCAACCTTTTTTGTACCAGGGACCAGTTTCACGCAGAAACACTTTTTCAAGGACCGGGTAGGGGGGGTGGAGTCTGAGTTTGGTGGTTTGCTTGCAGACATTTCATTACCTGACTAGGTAACATCTGATGTTATTACCTAGTCGGGTAATAAAATGTCTGCCAGCAAACCACCAAGTTCAGGGAGCGCCAAGGCCTCCTCATTGCAACTCTGAGTGACAGGTATTCTCTTCTATTGGGACATTTAAAATGGAGAGTTTCAGCTGCAGATTCAGGAAATGCGCCTGGCTGAGGAGCGCCTTCAAAACTGAGCGCTGGGCGGCGGCGGCCCGCAGCTGTCTCTGTGGCTCAGGACAAGTTCCTGCAGGATGGCTGAGAAGACCTGCCTCTCGACCCTGCCTTCCTCAGCCTCATCCCTCAGGTGTCTCCCTCCCTTTAATAACTATTTTCCTCTTTTTCTCAGCCGAAGCTGCTCCGAAACAACCAGAAACGAAGGCAGGCAGAACGGAGCACTGGATTGAACCACGGGCGGCTGTGTGTGGGTGAACGGGTGCTTCGGAGGACCTGTGCCGACAGGAAAAGCCACCCTGCCAGCTTCTTTGAAGCAGTTTCTTCCTGGGCTGGTGGAGGAGCAAGAGAGCGACTGAGAGAGGAACGAGGCGGGAGGAAACCGAAGCCACTGAGCCGGAGAGCAGGACAGGCTTTGGTTGCTTCTTCCCTCCCCTTCTTTCCTTTGTGTCCTTGATCCCTGATCCCAGCAGCATTCACCGAAGGCAAAGAAAGCTGCCATTTTTATTTTATTTTTATTTTTTTATATTTTCTTTGCGGCCCGGTACAAAATGATCCACGGACCGGTACCGGTCCGGGGCCTGGGGGTTGGGGACCCCAGATTTACAAGGCTAGAAAGAGATGGAGATGTGTAGTGTGTCATGTTGATATAAACTAGATTTAGCTAGTTTTTCCCCCCTTTTCCTTTAATTTATTTTGCTTACTACTTCTTACTCTTTTTATGTAGTAATCTTGCTTACCCTGAAAGCAGGAGTGGGCTGCTGGGGGCTCGCAAGGGCTTGGGCGATCCCCTAGTTAAGATTCTGCAGGGCTCAGAGAGCCCCCAAATCCCACTCCTGGCTGGCCCCACCCCGCCCAACCCTCTTCCGCTCCACCCAACTCTGCCCCACCTTATAGATCCACCCACTCTCACCTCATCTCCTTCAGCCACTCATGTCTGGCTCCCTCGCTCACTTGCCAGCCTTCGCCAGCCCAGTCCCACACGGCCCAGCTCCAGCTTTCTCTCTCCTTAGGTAAGTTGCCGCGGTCTGTGGGGTGGGGTGGCAGCAAGGCTCCAATGGCCACCTTTCAGCCTTTATGGGCAAGGCCCAGTTCTTGGGTTCCATGCATGCCTGCCGCACAAGACCTGAGGCTTGTGATGGAGTGGGGAACATGACAGGAACATACCTTTCCTTGCAGCGCTGTTTACTCATTTGTGGACTGCAGCCGAGAGAAGTTCCTCTGGGGCGGTAAAGCACCAGTGAGGAGAAATCACCCCACTGAAACAAAAGGTGAGCTCCGTGGTGCCAAAGAAGGGGCTGGGTCACCACCAAAGATGCTCCTGGACAGGTCTCTCTCCCCACCAGTGTTTCCGCGAGATGGTGCACAGGCAAGTCCCTCCAGTGCTGTGCGGTGTTTGCTCTATGTGTGTTTAAGGCTAGGGTGAACTTTTCCTGCCTTCTTCACAGCCAAAGCTGCTCAGAAGCAGCTGCTATGGGTGGTCCCCCATCTCCCCTGCCACCCTGCTTCAGCTTGTGGAGTGACTGGAATTGGGAGAGTTGAGCTCTTATGCTTCGGCAGCGGCAGCCCCTCTTGGCTGCCTTTACAGTGTCAAAGTACCTTAAAGGAAGATACCACAACAACTTCCTTCTGAGCAGCTTTGGCTGCAAAAAGACAGGAAAAGATCACCCAAGTCATCTCCTCCTGCTTGGCCTTAAATGTGCACACAGAGCAAACATGCACACATCTCACAGCACTGAGACCTTCTGTGAGATGGTGTACAGGTGAAATCCTCCACCATTCTGAGGTATGTGCATGTGTGTTTGCTTCCGGCCTCTCTCTTTCCCTTGGGCCTCTGGGTGGATGCCACGGCTGCCCACTTGGAGCACCATTGCTGCCATTAGGTGCTGGATCCAAAGGGCAGCGTGCTCAATCTGGCAGAAGCAATTCCACATGGCCCAGCTCCCTGCCTGGTGAGCTTTCCAGGGAGTGGTGCCACTGCTGCCACCAGGCACTGAATCAGGCTGGCGGAGGCGCATGAAAACTCTGGAGCTTGCCTTCGGGATGGATCAGGTGTTAGAATGGAGGATCTGGTTTTGGTTGGGGTGTCCTCTCGCTGCCCCCTCCCAAGTGTGGATCATGCATCCCCAGTGCCCTGAATCCTCACCCCACTTTTCCCAGCAGACCGAGAAAGTTGACATATGTCCAGTTTCAGAGGGCAACCCATACTACAAATTTTAAAAGTGTGTGTGTGGGGGGGGGGGGAATAGGATGAAGGAGGTGCCCCGCTGCCACCAGGGAAAAAGCAAGGAAAAAAACAGAGAATAAAACTCTGCATGGGTTTCTCCAGTGAGGAGAAATGAAGTTGGAAAAACTATAGATAAGGGAAGACAGGGCAAAGCACCCCTTTTTAACAGAACTATAGATATGTTGAGGCAGGACGTGACAAGAAGTATCTGGGAGGGGAGGGGTTGGGTGAGGCATCCCTTGATGTGAGTAATGTCGAGTTGGCCCCGCCCACCCAGTCATATGACCACACAGCCACTCCCATCCAGCCAGGGGTGGGATTAAAAAATCCCAGCAACCAGTTCACTGCCTGGTTGCTGGATGGGCGTAGCCATGGTGGGTATGGCCTACTGGAACTTCCTGTTTCCAGTTTCCAGTAGGCCTCCAGAGCCCAGGAGAAGTCATTTTTGCCCTCCCAAGGATCTGGAAGCGTCCCCTGGCCTCTGGAAGGGCAAAAATGGCCTCCCCCAGGCTCTGGAGGCCCACCTGAAGCCAGAAACAGGCCTGTTTCGTGATTTCTGGAACACACATTTTTCCCTCTCCCAGAGCCTCCGCATGGACCCTGCACTTACTTCCACTGAAAATGGGCCATGTGGAGTCTCCTGGGAGGGGAGGGGTTGGTGGAGCCAGCCAGTTCTTTGAAATACCAGTTTGGCAAGCTAGATGTAACTTTAACATCTGGTTCACCTGAACCTGCCCGAACCGGTAGAATCCCACCCCTGGTATGTACAATATGTATGCTTACTTCAGATTACATTCCTTTTTTCTATTACAACTCTGAAAGCTACCAGTGTGGATGGCAAAGAGATTAGTTTCCAGAGAGTGGGTGATAAATTCCTTCAGCTCTTGATTGCAAATGCACCTGTGATAAATGGAAAATTAATTATACCTCCAGCAAGGAAAAAAAAAAGAACATGGACAAGTTTGCCTGTTGTATCATGTTCACAAATCAATATCAAAAGCCAAGGGCTAGTTTGATAGCATAATAGCTGAGAATGAAAACAGATATATTTTCAAAACAGTAAATATGATTTACTGTAATGTTTATTAGATTTATGGTTAGAAGTGGCCTAACATCAGGAAAAAAAGGCTAAAATCACTTTTTTGAGAATTCTATACCGGTTTGCCATTTTTAAAAAATGCTCATGCACATTCTTACATTGTCACCTCAAGTTTGTGAATAGAGGAATAAAATTCCACAAATGTATTGAAGTTTGTATTCTCTGCACTTTAAACCCTTGGATTAGGTTATCGATTTCATGTTTAAACCCAGTGACCCATGTGATGATGCTAGTAGGACTATCCATACCAGAAGCTGTGTTACCTATCAGATAGGTAGATGTTGCCACTGAAGAGGCCACTGGAACTGAGAGGTATTTATCCAAATTCCATTTAATTCTCCACCTGAAATGCTTTAATACATTTTTTTAATGAATGAGCGATAAATGCTTTTTTTCACAGAAATGCTGAAAGAACCCAGATTTCATGTGTCCAGACCAGCCATCTCAAGGAAGTGATCTGGGTGATGATGCTGTCCCTTGTATAAATTCCTTTCAAGACAGATCTCTCCATTTATCATCACCTTCCTCCTCCTCCTCCTCTTCATCAGCAGTATACACTCTGGTATGGAGCTTGAGAAATCTGCTCTTTATAATCCTAATATCAGCCAACTTAATCCATACTCTCACTTTATTTGAACTGATTTACTTTAACTTAGTCTAATTTAAATCAGATTTGATAGTTATTTACCATTTTTATATTTTATGATACTTTAAAAATATATTAATTATCCTTCATATTTTAGTTGTCCAGATTTTACAGTATGGTTTGAGGCTCTGCCACCCTATGAAATATTTTATGCAGCAGTAAAATGCATTGAAAAATAATAAATACATATGAAATGTAATTTTTGAAAACTTAAATCACAAATTAATGCTGAAAAAGAATGGAACAGACATATACAAAATTTAAAGAGACCAAAATTGACTGATTTGTCCTTTCTTATTCTCAGTTTCATTTGTGAGCAAAAGGCCATTTTCAAAGGCAAGGAAGTTCCTCAAGCTAGATACGCTGGAATTTGCAAAGCATTTCTTTCAAAACTCCTGCTTCAGCCATCAACATTTTGCCAGTGTGTTTTCAAGAAGTTATTGCAACAACAGTGGGTAATTAGTGTAATTGTTAGACTCCTCTTTTAACTGCAAGTTTTCAGCATATTGTAGGTGGCTTTAATGGATATTAATTATGCACACGTCATATTCAAATGTATAATCTATGTGAATGATGGCTAGGTGAGTAAGGAGAGGAGTTGAGATCACCATAGACAAATTCAGATTTAAATCTCAATTAAATAAAGTGTGTATCACAATTTTAAATATAGTATAGCAATCATTTCTATAAATAATAGCATGTAGTGAAGAGGAGGAGTTGATGACTGGTAGTTAAATCCCAGTAATTAGGGGTGACTCTACCTTTGTTTACTACACTTTAGACTAGTTTCTGGCAATGACATCTTGGATGACCTATTCATCAAGATGCTTTGGTCTACATAGCTAAACATCTGGGACATAAACAACTGGGAAGTTCTCCAATACAATCTCTACTGGATTAAGAAGGCAGGAGGAGAAGGGAGAGATGCAAAAAGGATCTTTCTATTTGCGCTCTTGATGTACATCTGGAGAATTAATGTTCTCATATTGTATTCCTGCCTCCAATATTATGACAAGTGTAAATTGGAGCAATCCACTCCCATCCTCATTTTATCTGGAAAATTCAAAGACTACACTTCATGAGCCACATCTTTGAAAGTTCTGATATCATTTGGGAAATATATCATGGATTTTTTGGTTTCAGGCAGGTTCTCCAAAGGGAATTAAACATCTGGCACTGGCATGGCAGGTATCTTCTTCAGTTACAGTAGCAATGAGTGCTCTATTGAAAGACCCAAAGGACAAAATTAGGGACAAATCAACATGGAAAAAATATATCTATATGGTTGCTAAGAGTCAAAAACAACTTGGTGGCACATAATGAAACAATCACTATTATTTTTAAACTGGTGACAGTTTAGTTGGATTATTACAACTAATAATAGTAATAATAATTCTTTAGAATTCAGACATATAGGCACCTGCCACATAATATCCCAGAATTAACAACTGTCAATAAGTAAGACAAAAAAGTCTGGATGGTGGACACAAGGGTATTTGGTGACAGCAGAATAAAAAAAAAATTGAAGAAAATCACAAAATACAAAGACCTGTAAATAGAAATAGAACAACTGTGGCCAAAGAAAGCAAAGGTAATAGCAATAGTCATAGGAGTCTTGAATGCAATCCCAAAACGACTGGAGTACCACTTGAATACCATAGTTATTGACAAACTTACCACTAGTCAATTGCAAAAGGCAGCTTTAGTTGGAACAGTGTAAATCCTGCAATGATACCTTTAACACCATCAAACCAACATCTGCCTACCCCAGGTCCTTGGGAAAGACTCAATAGGTAGATAAAAATGAGAAATCTGGCTCACTGTGCAATGAACCATAAGGTTCCTAGACTTGGTTATATGTCACTATGTACTAGAAAAAGAGAACCATTCTTTTATTTATGCTTTCAGGAAAAATTCTTTATCGTCTACAAACTGAAAATATGTTGTACGGCCTTAATATTTATTTCACTGAAGCAATGCAATATTATGAAATCTTTTGGACATTAGTTTCTTGTCTGTGCCTAGATACGCTTTTTAGACTATCAAAGATTTATTCAATAAATTATTTTGCCTCTTTCAAAATCATTAAACTTCATAAAGTTTAAATCATGACTAGAAAATACAATTAATCTTCATTATTTTTGAAATATTTAAAATTCTGATAGATTGGTTTTGTAATCTTCTCAAAACAAGTTTTTCATTTTTAAATCTGTCAGAACAGGAGAATCTCCTTTTATAAAATGTATTTGGAATGTATGGATAATTATCATTACAGATCAGAGATAAACTCTGCAAACCAAATATTCAACTGTGTATTATTTTTAATAATACAGTGATTTGATAATTCTTGTAGAATTCTGTACATTTTGAAGGCATATGGGAAAAGAAGACATTTAAATTTCTATGTATTCAGGTATGTCTAAGCCTGGACATATTACATATGTCTCTCATATAGGCACATCTATTCATACATACATACTTCTGTTCACACAAAGGCATTGTATTATATATAATTATATGATAGGCATTAATACACTCTGTATATGTGTTTGTGTGTGTGTGTGCACGCGCATGTATGTATTGTATGTGTATGTATATATGTGTGTGTACTGCATCATTCTAATTTTTACTAAAGAGTAAAAACAAACACAAATATAGAAAAATAGAGGGAAAAAATTAAAAGTGCAAAGAAAGATAACATAATAATGAAAAAGAAAATACGTGAAAGTAAAAACATTTTTGATGATTCCCTGTATAAAATTATAAACGAATCTGTCTTATTCCTATCACTATATCTTCCAAATGCAAAAACATCAATTAACTTTTTTGCCCCAATGTCAGCAAATTTCCATAAACAGTTACCAAAGCGTTAAAAAAGCATGCTCTATTTTAACCCTATTTTCAAACGAACCAGCTTTATGCCTTCCTTTTACTTCTTAATCTTTCATTCATTTAGATAATGTCTTTTTCCTATCACAGAGGCTTCTTCAAGGTTTTAGCAGACCTCTTTTGTAAATTCTGGAGAAGGTCATTTTCCAGATCATTATCCTGGTTTATCTTTTGTATTTCCACTTTGATTTCCAAAGCTTTAACCAGTTTCTTTTGTGTATCCAGTAAAAATTCCTTATCAGGATTGTTCTCTTGGTTTATTTATTTATTTATTTGTTTATTTGTTTGTCAAACATATACAAGACAGTAGGTATAGGTATAAACATAAACAAAGGAAGTAAGTACAGATAAATGGGGACAGTAAGACAGGGATGGTAGGCACGCTGGTGCGCTTAGGCATGCCCCCTTCATGGACCTCTTATGAATGGGATGAGGTCTACGGTAGACAGTTTGAGATTGAAGCTGTGAGGGTTTGAGGCTGTAACAGCAGAGTCGGGTAGAACATTCCAGGCATTCACCACTCTTGCTGAAGTTGTATTTTCTGCAATCAAGATTGAAGTGATTTACCTTGAGTTTGTATCGATTGTTTGCCCATGTATTATTGTGGTTGAGCTGAAGAAGTCGTTGACAGGTGAAACATTGCAGCAGACAATTTTATGTACTATGCTTAGATCAGAGTGCAGGTGGCGCAGTTCCAGATTGTACAAGCCCAGAATTTCAAGCCTGGCAGCATAAGGGATTCTATTGTGTGTAGAGGAGTGGGGAATTTTTCTCATGAAATACCTCTGGACCTGCTCAATCGTGTTAATGTCCGATATACAGTGTGGATTCCAGGCAGATGAGCTGTATTCAAGAATTGGTCTGGCAAAGGTTTTGTATGCCCTAGTTAGTAATACAATGTTACCTGAGAAGAAGCTTTGCATTATTAGGTTAACAACTCTTAATGCCTTTTTGACAATGCTCTTAGTGAGCTCTGGGGCTTAGATTATTTGAGATGAGTACTCCTAGATCCTTGACAAAGTGAGGGTTGTTTACGAGATTGTTTCCACCCAACTTGTATTTGGCGTTCTTATTTTTTTTTTTAATGTGCAAGACAGAGCACTTATTAGTTCAGATTTGGAGTTGCCAAATGCACAACCATTCTGACACATAATCAAGGTTACTTTATAGGGCAGCAGCATTGTCAGTGGTGTTAAATAATTTTACATCATCAGCGAAGAGGACACAGCTGCTTTTAATATGATTGCATAGGTCATTGATGTAAAGCAGAAAGAGTATGGGTCCTAAAACTGCCTTGGG
The DNA here is from genome assembly GCA_033807585.1 of Hydrophis major. Lineage (NCBI taxonomy): Eukaryota > Metazoa > Chordata > Lepidosauria > Squamata > Elapidae > Hydrophis > Hydrophis major. The sequence goes on along the minus strand of CM066332.1, from coordinate 78,226,917 downwards.
GGGGGCACCACTGTTAACTGGTGCCGGGTTTGATAGGGCCCTCCTATTTTGACTATTTGTTGCCTGTTGGAGAGGAACGCGGCAATCCACTTGTGCAAGGATCTAGAGATGCCGTAAGAACTTTGTTTCAACAGTAGTTTGTCTTCCACCACTGAATCAAAGGCTTTACAGAAATCTATTTAAATTGCATCTATTGCTCTACCCTGGTCAAGATGTGTGGTCCAAATGTTTCTACAGTGTAGGAGTTGCAGATTACAGGACAATTTTTTTTCTAAAACCAAACTGCTTGTTAGATAGCAAGTTGTTTGTCTCTAAGTGGAAGGTGATGGATTGGTTTATAATTGATTCTGTAACTTTACAGATGACACAAGACAGTGAGATTGGTCTGTAATTTTCTATTAGACTAGGGTCACCCTTTTTAAAGATAGGTATAACCATGGCTAATGACCGTAGGTCGGGCAAAGAGCTGGCTCTGAAGGATACCTCATAGATCGTGCATAGAGGTTCAGCTAAGGCAGTGGCAAGCTTTTTCAAAAAGTAGGTACATAATTCATCAGAGTCAATAGATAGAGATGGTTTTAGGTTATATAGTGCTGTTTCAATGTTATCTACTGTAAAATCAATATGTGGTAAATTCTTACAATTTGTTATGGTACAACCAGGAAATGGGGGGCAGGTGCCATTGCTGTCAACAAAGACTGGACTGAAGAATATATTGAAGAGGTTGGCCTTAACAGCTTCATCGTTACAAGTCTTCCCCATTAGTCCCTTTTACGGGTGGGATAGTTTTTGAGTCTTTAAGTTTGGAATTTAAAAAGTTATAGAAGGCTCAGGAGAGTTCGAGGTACAATCGGCCTTTATCTAGCAGCATAAGGCTTTGTAGTAGTTTTTAAAGTCATTTACGTAGCCAGTTTGGTTTTCTCGCCAAAGAGATTTTTTTTCTTGGATTATAACTTTCTTATTTTTATGGGTAATTTGCATTTTTTATGTTTTTTTGGCTGTAGGCGTTATTTTATGTACCTCAATTTGCTTCTTATTGATTGGATCCTAAACGAATGTAAAATTGAACCTATACATGCAACCCTGTACAATGGTGTTACAACTCTGGGGCTAGAACAGTTGGTAATGAACAACACTATGCTCAACAATTGCTTAGATCTCATTTTCTGCAATAGCTTAAACTCAATTTATGGCCTACAAGTTAAAGAACCTTTTTCCAACAGTGATCACAGCATGGTTGATTTTTGTCTCAATTTGTGTCCTTGCAAAAAGGGTCAGATTAAAGACCCTATTGACTTCAAGCAAAAAAGTGTCATAATGGTCTTCTGTAGTTATATAATCTGTGAACAGAAGTTGCCAATCAAGAAATGCGAGGTTGGAACAGATGGGTTTTGCTAGAAAATTTATTCAAGCAATAGAAGCTATATACTATATGCAAACGGCAAAGGTAATGATAGAGGGAGAACTGACAGACTCTTATCAATATAAGAAAAGGAACAAGACAAAGGTGCCCACTATCACCTTTGTTGTTTGTGTTAACTTTGGAAGTGCTAAACAGAAATATTAGAGATGAAAAGAATATAGAAGGAATGAAAATCAAAAAGAAAGAATTTAAGCTGCAAGGATTTGCAGATGATCTGATTTTCATCTTAGAAGACCCTTTAGAAACAGCATCAAAATTGATAGAAAAGATAGAGACACATGGAAAGGTGGCTGGTTTGAAAATAAATAAAGATAAGAAAAAGATCTTGACAAAGAATATGCTATTAAGACAAAAGGAAGAACTGGCAGACCTATTGAAAATTCAGGTCACGAATAAGATCAAGTACTTGGGGATATATTTGATAGCAAGATGTAGTACATTAAAAGAGAAAAATTATATCAAACTTAAAAAGCAGGTAGTGCTAGATCTGGCGAAATGGGAAAATTTACAATTGTCACTAATAGGGAGAATTTCAACAATCAAGATGAATATGTTACCCAGAATTTTATATTTATTTCAAACAATTCCAATTAGGCTTGGAAAAGATTACTTTGAAGCTTTAAATAAAATTGTGTTGAAATATATATGGCAAGGTAAGAAAGGGAGAATAAAGTTAAAATTTTTGCAAGATGCTAGAATAAGAGGAGGATTTGGTTTGCCTGATTGGGAGTTGTATTATCAAGCTATAAATCTGATGTGGGTTAAGGAATGGATAACACTAAGAAATACTAGATTGTTGACATTAGAAGGGCATGATTTGTTGTTGGGGTGGCATGCTTTTTTAAGGTATAAAGGAACTAAAACACAGGGGTATTTTAGAAGACGTTATATACGGGAGTCTCTGTAGTTAAAGATTAAAAGACAATGTTATTTAAAAATTCCAGTCTGGCTATCGACTATTGAAGCATTTTCTTATCCTATAATATACAAAAAGGAACAGTTAGATATGGTGAAATATTGAATGAAAAGGGTGAACTCAAATCTATACAAAAACTAGAGGAACAAGGTATAAAGATGAATTGGTTTTCATATGCGCAAATACGTTCAAGGTATGATAAAGATTCTGAAATGGAAGGTTTCTATGATAAATTGACTCATTTAGATAAGATTTTGACAGGTACTAATGAAAAGGTGATTAAAAAATTGTATGGATATTTATTAGAAATTAAACTAGAAGAAGAACAAGTTAAATAAACTATGATTGCTTGGGGGAAGAATTTTGGTTATGGGATTGATTTAGAGAAATGGCAAAAATTGTGGTCTCAAAATTATAAAATGACAATGTCAACAGCATGTAAAGAAAATTTGTATAAGATGTTTTACAGGTGGCATTTTCCCCTGACAAGAATAGCAAGAATGTTCAAGAATAAATCCGAAAAATGTTGGAAATGTCATCAGACACCTGGCTCATATTACTCATATTACCATATGTGGTGAACTTGTGCGGATGCTAAAAAATACTGGACTAAAATCCACATGTGGTTGGAAAAAATGACAAAAAAACATATAGACTTGAAACCAGAGATATTTTTATTGGGAATTTTACCTGAAATATATAGTAAAGACTTGAAATATCTGATTGTAAATGTATTAACAGCGGATAGGATTGTATTTTCCAAAAACTGGAAAAATGAGAAAACACCATCACAGGAGGAAATCATTAAGAAAATATTGGAATGTGCTGAAATGAGTAGAATTTGAAATTAGAGAACAAGAGGATAAACAATTTTATAAAATTTGGGATCTATTCTATCAATGGTTAGACAATAAAATACAGTAATGAAATATGTAGACTTTTAGAAAATAATATATAAAGATGTACTTCTTTCTTATTATATCTACAAAATGATTTTAGGATAGATTTGGGATGATAATATGAACTGTTATAAAACAAACTAAGTAAATTGTGATTATCTTGTAAAACATGAATGAATAAAAGTATAGTCAAATGATTGATTAATAATGATACTAAGGTATTTAATTTTTGATTGAAAATACGAGATTATATGCAATGTAATTATAATTGAAGACTACAAAATGGAAGCACAAAGCAATTTGTAAACCAACCGGCACACTGTATGTACACATATGGAAGATGGTTTGATGTTTTTATGTTTTGTTTATGTTTGTTTTTAAAAACCAATAAAAACTTAAACAAAAAAAAAGAAATGCAAGGTTGGAAGCTATGATATCATAGTTGGCTTTTTTAAAGTTATAATTTGGAGTCCCAACATTATGACCCTTTTTACAAGGATACAAATTGAGACAAAAATCAATCATGTTGTGATCACTGTTAGAAAAAGATTCTTTAACTTGTAGGCCAAAAATTGAGTTTAAGCTATTGCAGAAAATGAGACCTAAGCAATTGTTGAGCATAGTGTTGTTTGTTACCAACTGTTCCAGCCCCAGAGTTGTAACACATTGTACAGGTTGGCATGTATAGGTTCAATTTTACATTCGTTTAGGATCAAATTACTAAGAAGCAAATTGAGGTGAAAAGAAAGGGGATGCAGACAGGAAGCTGCCCATGTTAGTAATGCAGTTAGCTTGTTCGTATGACCGAGGTCATAATCGGGGGCTCTATTACATAGCAAGAAATGAACTGTGGTATTTAGGGACAGTATGCAGACAATGGTTTCAGAGAAGAGCAAGCTCCTTTGTAACATTTATCTTTTTCAGAACTAGGGACTTTTTATAGAAGATAGCAACACCACCCTCTCTACGATTATCACGGTCAGACCGGAAAGCATGATAATCACTTACTGTAATAATGTGCTGGAAAGGATACATTAAACCATGTCTTGCAGACAAAAATAAGGTTGAATAGGGCCACATTTAGAAGCAGGAGGAATTCAGGCATTTTGTTTGCAAGGCTTCTTGCATTAAGTAACTTGCATTTTAGGCCTGTAGGGGTAGACTTGGAAGAAGTTGGGGGCGTTCATGTCTACTTTTGGTTGTTGGGGGGCAGTTGTCAGAACACAGGCCATTAATCTTGTGTTTGATACAGTCAGTGCAGCAGTCTGTATACAGATCAGTCTTTCCTTAGTCCTGACGTCTTTTGAGCTCTGATTAGAGCTTGCAGGCACAGGCATGTTGCAATAGGGGCAGGTCGGGCAGCGAACAAAGTTTCCTATGGTTTGTGCAGCTTTTGGCAAGTGAGTTTATTGTGGAAATGAACTTGCATTTGCTGGTTTCACTCTTGCAAACGACTCTGTAGAAGTGTGGGGGCCATCGAGCTGTCACTGTTCTTGAACTTGGGGCCATCGTGGGAAACATCGATGATTTCATCGGGAGCAAAGGTTGATGCCTGGAAGTTGATGATGTCGTGAACCTTTGTGATGTTGTCGGATTTGTTGGTGTCATCCAGTCCAAATAAGATAGCATTGGGATGCTTCTGTTTGCATTCAATCACGTCTTAAACAAGGATTCTTCTATAACTTGTAATCCACATTTTTCCTGTCATTTGTATTTCCACACTGATTGTTTGTCTGTTTTATAATCCACAATTTTTACAGCACTCTCTGTGCAGTTTACGAATGTCAGCTTACAGAAGGATGGAAGGATGGCTGAGTCAAACCTTTAACCAGTCAGGATCGAACTCCTGCCTATGGGCAAAGTTAGCCTGCAATACTGCATTCTAATCACTGTGCCAGCATACCTCCATTTGAATACTTTGTGTCATTTTGTAAATCCTAATCCCAAAGGCAAGAAGCATTATTTTTGACTTGGACTTTAATCCTCTCTAATGTCCAGTTTACATCATAAGATCTCATCTCTGTTATGACTGCAGTAGTCAAAATAATTTTGGCTCTCATGAAAAACTTTATTTTATATTGTTAATTCCAAACTCTTACAGTTAAAGTTTTTATATTCCACATTTGTCTGGGTTTATTTACTGTAACTTTCTTAGTTTAAAAGAACCTGTTTAGTTTTTATCATTTATATCAAATTCAGTTTATAGTTACTTTTTCTTTTGTTGAGAAATAAACCTGCCCTTAACCTCTAATAGCCTTAAATATTTAAATAAGCAATTTATTTAATTTCCACACATGATTAAAAACAGGTTACTGAACTTAATGTCCTTTAAAAGGCACCATCATGGTTGTGTGATTAATAATTAATCCCTTCATCTCCCAGCATTCCCATCCACTGGAAATTATCCTGCAGTCTCCCTTAATGAGGAGCAGCCACCCAGAGCACATGTGGGAAATTTCTCTCCTTTTCTTATTTGGAGAGGTTCCCAAGAGCTGGTCTATTCAATCATTCTGTGGTCTTTGCTGCAGTTATTGTCGCTACTGGCCACGGAACCATGTTTAGTTCACCATGCTTCCAACTGAAGTCACCTAGTGCCATATCTCTGTACAAATGCAATATTTTAGGACACAGTTCTACCACTCTTTCAGAAAAATAGCCCATCAGACAGATCATAGTCATGGGAAAAGGTTGAACTGAGCAAGAACATTTTAAGGAGTACTTCCCATCACTTCATTTTGTGCATCCTTTCTTGCTTGTCACCTATTAGTACAGCAACTTGATATATAGTTAAATAACTCTGCATTCATCCTCACTTTATCCAGTATTGAGAGTAGTAGTTGTTTGCCCCAGAAGTGTAGAAGGGGAAGTGAAACAGTGGTGGGATTCAAATTTTTTTACTACTGGTTCTGTGGGCATGGCTTGGTGGGTGTGGCAGGGGAAGGACACTGTAAAATCTCCAGTCAGAGATGGTATTTGCCAGTTCTCTAGACTACTCAAAATTTCCGCTATCGGTTCTCCAGAACCTGCTGAATACCATCTCTGCAAGGGAATCAACCAATCCTTTCCCTTACCTATAACCTTAACCCTTATCTTGGTCTGCAATAGAAACTTAGACAGTGACTTTTGTTAGCCTTGTCACTATCACAGCACAGGGACTAGCAACTGGGGCAGCACAATTTGTGCCAAGATATTTTTCTTCTGACTCAAGGACTAATGAGGAGCATTTTAATGCAGCTATGTGGAAGAGCCAGTGGATAATGAAGAAAATCTAGTTGTGAGTCATTGTTTGCTGAATGAATATAGTACTATTAGCTTCATATGAAGGAGAATCCCAAATGAGAATTCTGTGCCAATTTGAAAACAGCTTTGGACTTCTGAGATTCCACAATCTCAGAAATTTATTTCTTATTCAGCTGCCATTTTTGTTTTGCTTTTGTAAATTAAACAAGGCTTTAAAAAAAGACTAAACAAAAAAAAAGAACTTCATGGCTATGTGTAACAGGATAAATTATTTTCTCTCAATGTGGGAATGGTTTCATCCCACTTCCCAATTTATGAATTTCAAATCTTTCCAGATGAAAGGTGGCCTGATATCTTTTCAGCTTGCCCTCATCATTATTGGGATTTTGTGTTTGTATTCATATAATGAATTGGCATCCTTCAGTCTCAAGAGATTATGGTATTGTGCTCTGAAAAGAGGTTCTAAAACAGCATCTAGTGCAGGGGTCTCCAACCTTGGCTCCTGGAAGCCTGGCGGACTTCAACTCCCAGAATTCCACAGCCAGCTGGCTGTGGAACTCTGGGAGTTGAAGTCCGCCAGGCTTCCAGGAGCCAAGGTTGGAGACCCCTGATCTAATGTGTCTAAAAAGGCCAATTCGAGAGTGGCAATCCCTTCCACACTGAGGACAGATACAGTCTGTCTCCTGTCCAGCCCCCGGATTTTGCTGGTTCCGGGACTGCCTCTTTGGCCTGCCAAACAAGTGTCTCTTCAAATTGAAGAAAGCCATGCTGCGTCTTTAGCGCCAAACTGAATGATCAGAGGTCAAATTTTCCCAGCTGTTGATGTCCATTCCCAAGGCCTTTAGAGCCCTCTTGCAGATATCCTTATATCAAAGCTGTGTTCTCCCTCTAGGGCGCTTTCCCTGCACTAATTCTCTATACAGGAGGTCTTTTGGAATCCGACCATCAGCCATCCTCACGACATGCCCAAGCCAACGTAGACGTCACTGTTTCAATAGTATATACATGCTAGAAATTCCAGTACATTCCAAGACTGCGCTATTTGGAACTTTGTCATGCCAGGTGACGCCAAGAATATGTATGCGCATATGTGCTGTCTCCGACGTATTCTTATTCCTATAACCAGAAAAAAATATATACAGCATGTGGTAAGGACACAGACTGGGGGAGTCTTTTTTTATTTTGTTTTTATATGAAGTAAGGATTTGCTGATTTTTGTTATTGTAGGACCTGAGACAACTCTTGATGGGGCAGTGATTTTAAGAGATTAGGGCATAGAAACAGCATTTAACTATTTACTTACTTATATCCTGCCTGTATTATTTTTATAAATAACTCAATGCACAAAGATACTTAATACTCCTTCCTTCTCTCCACAACAACAACCATTTGAGGTGTATAGGAATGAGAGAGAGAGTGCCTGGCCCAACATCATGCAGCTGGTTTGCAGGACTAGAATTGAGTCTTTAGTTTCTAGCCTGGTACCTTAACACAAGACCAAACTGGCTCAGTTTGGAAGTGCAACCTAAGTCAAAAAAGAAAAAAGGCTTCTCTACTCCCAGGATACAGATGAAACAGAGTCTGTAGCCATCATCAGCCACCATAAAAACTGATAAAACAACTTATTTGAAAATCTGCACTAAGAAAAGATTCTGCACTAAGAAAAGATTATTTCTTAGTGTTGATAAATGCAATGGCAAATATTGCTAAATCTCTACTTTAATAAGTTTTTCATATTGTATATGAACAATAACCAAATTCAATTTCCCAATTCTTATGAATTGCAAACATGGGTCAATTGCTAAATATTCAAAATATCACATAATTTAAATGTCAACTTTACCGTTAACTACTTCACTTTTACGCAAAGTCAAAGTACACAGTGATCTTTGCTTAAACTTCCTTAAATCATTTCAACATGTACTCTAAACCAAGGGTGAATATTACAGGCACCTTTAGATACCTAAAATGCTGATCAGACATATCCATTTCTCTTACACATAAGAGACTTCATTGCAATTCTCAACAAAATATTTGTTAAAGTTTCTTTAAAAAATCCCAAACTATTTGAGAGCATGCATAATTGTCACTATTATATTTGAGCACCTACAGTATATCAGAAATGAACAATATGTCATTTTTAATGATATCTGCTTGTCCCTCTTTTATCCTTTTTAGCAATATTTTGTATTGCTTACATAATTATACAAATTAGAGTTTACATTATCATTTTATTAGGGTTGTATATTACTTAATAATAAAGATTATCTCTCATTCAGTGCCTAAATGTTGCAAGCAAGTTAATATGTTATTATAGATAGTTGCACACAATAGTTATAGTTCAACTATTTTCTTTTATATTATATACATATACATATATATCTCCCAAACCTTTCAAAAGCCCTTGATTCAGGCCTGGAAATCTTCTTCACTCATGTGCTTGAAAGCTAAGTTCACATTAAGAGTACCATAAGCAATGAAGAATACTCTCTTTTCAGCAGAGCAAAAATCTATTCAGTTAATGCCCTGCCCAGTTTACTACCAGTTCTTCAGAAACACCATAGAAAGGAAATAAAATTAACCGCTAACCCTTCACCTGTGTTTTCAGCACATGAAAGTAGTTTCTCATGACATTGAAATGTGATTATTACAGTACTGCATATGTTTGTGATATCACTTGATGCTGGAGATGCAAATTAAATGTGGGAACATTCACTCATATGGTTTGGTCTGGTCCTAATGTCACATTTTTGACTAACATGATGTTTTTTTAAATATAATTCTGAATTAATTGTTCTGTATAAATAAATTTTCCCCCCTTTTTGGCTACATTCTCAAAATACAGATTTTTCAAATTGTCAAGAATTATGGACCTGGGGACATAGTGTTAGTTGAAATAATTATTATACAACATTGGAAGGAAAAATGTACACCTGAATTGCAGCAAGGAATACTTGGTAAAAATGCTGATTATTATTATTGTTATTGTTAGTACTCTTTTGAGAACTATTGTCAATGTTTTTGGAATAACTCTGTTTATAACAAAGATATCCTTTTCTCCCACCCACTTCTTTAACTATACCTGATCACAATTAAGTTTACAGTTACATTATTTTGGGGGATTCCAGAGAAGTAATGGAGAACTGAAGATGGTTTTGCTTTTTGTGAGTCAATGACTGTGGTGAAATGAGGAGCCAGCATATGGAACAACACCTTGAAATTCCTCTCTTGATAAAGGGGAGCATTTGGGATCTTCCTAAAAGGAGAACATAAAATACTGATCTCCAGCAGGTTTTAGAGCTCTGGGAACGAAGAAGGAACTTTACTCGACTTCAAAAGGACACTGGGTTTGCTCATTTCTTCTCTTAATTACATCTGGAAATTGGCTTGTTTACTGTTTTTTTTTTTATAGTAAGAACTTTCAGAACAAGTAGTTTCATCATACTGGGTGATTTTCCTTCAATCCTTCGTGATGGAAATTTCATGTAAGTTTAAGAACTTAAAAAATATTCTGAAATAAGCAGAAAAAGAGTGATTAGAACATCGAGTTTGTAAATTTTAAATGGACTAAGTAGCCAGATGGACTGGAAATAAACACTGAAACTAAATATAAAATCTTTTCGAAGGGTTGTTTAAAATCCTGTTAAGAATATATGAAGATTTTGAATCGAAGTGTAAGAAATCTTCTCATGGGATAGTGTTATGTATTAGAGAAAAACTGGTAAGAAAAAATGATAAGACTTTGAAAGCTGGACAATAGAGGCAACAAGAACTAAAGATTATAATTAAATAAGAGATCTACTAGCACAGAATGGAGAAAAGGTATTTTAACTTTGGAAGAATTTGGAAAGATTATTTGTTTTTATTTATTCATTTAATTTTTCATCATCTTTATTATTTAATAAGTATTTCAAAGCTTTGTACATAAGACTTCTCCCTGCTCCTATTTTCTCTACAATAACAAACCTGTGAAGTGGGTTGGGCTGAGAGAAAATGATTGTCCCAAAATCACCTAATCCATTTTCTTCTCTAAGACAGGACTAGAAAATGTTTCAGGATTACTATGGCCAGCATCTTAACCACTTCTCCAAACTGGCTCATAATGTACTCAGAAATTTCTCTGAGGATTGTCTGCAACCATAAAAAAGTTTAAATGAGGAGATAGAAGAAAATATAACTGAGGACCATGGGTTTTTAAAAGAGCAAGATACAAGCATGACATGGAAAAAAGATGTTACACAACCAACAAATGAAGCTGACTGGATAACTAAATGGGACACACAAATAATAACTCAGAGTGACTGGGGCAACTTTCCTATCTTGGACTTATAAAAGAAGTGTATTATATACCCAGGAAGAAATTCATGAGAAAAGACAAAAACAAAATGAAAAATTACTGCAGAGACTTTTGGGTCCCTATTTAAAGGGAATAAACAGCAAGAGTTTTAAAAGCCAAAAGAAGGTATACAAAGTTGATTTACTTGATCAAGGTTTAAAAATATACATGATTAAAATACAGATGTTATTTCTGAAATGAATTAAATTTACAAAGGAATTTCAGATAGACAAGAAAATGATAAATTAACTTGTAGACACTATTTGAAGGGATTAAAGGTCAAGATTTTTAATTTGTTGCTGTGTCTGGTAGATCTTAATGGAGTTTTCTTGACTAATTTGAATGACAAAGCTTTAAAGATTAAAAATAAGAGATAAGAAATGAGACAAAAAACATGTTTATTGTATTTTTAGAGAAAATGATAAGTGACGGTGTTCAAAGGAAAGAAGGAAGAAATTGATTTATTTGATTAAGACTAAACATACATGTTGTTATTTCTGGTAATTCTTAATAGACTTTTGCTGATTAAGATTGAATGACAAGGCTTTATAGATAAGAGTTGAGATATGGGAAGAAGAGACCTTTGGTTGAAATGTTAGAGAAACTGATACGTTACTGAAATTGTTCTTTTCTTGATGAAGGGAAAATTGTTTTTTATATTTTTTCATTTTCTTATATTTTGCATTTTTAAACTTTATTTTTCTTAATTTCTATTAGTTTTTATCTTTGTATTCTTAATCTTCAATAAAATATTATTAAAATATAAGGGTACATTATTTCATTCGTATGTTGTACGTAATTGTTTCCTTTTGTACTTTAACACAGTAAAATTATTGTTAAAAGTTTTCAGTATATGTTGTATACTTTTGTTCATTTCCAGAATCATCTCAGTGACAGTAATTGTAAAAGCAGCCTGGCTAACATGGTGTTTGTTCTTTTACTAAGGGCCACTTCAGAGTTCTGAACATGGATAAACATTGCAATGGGGCAGTTTTCCCAGTGCTCTTACCACGTTTGTAGCTTGCAATAGTGCTAAAGAGTAGTAAATTCCAAACAAGCTGCATATTTTGAAGTCTGCAGGAACTGGAATCCACTACTGTAAAAGGACATTTCCTTACTGGTACTATTTCCAGCCTATTCATACACAGGTAATCCTTGACTTATGTGATTTATGACTGTTTTTCAGTTATGACCTTTGTAGCATCCCCATGCACATATGATCAAAATTCCGACGCTTGGCATCATATTTATGACCGTTACTGTATCTCAAGGTCATGTGATTCCCTTTTGCAACCTTCTGACAAGCAAAGTCAATGGGGAAGCCAGATTCACTTAACAACAACATTACTAACTTATCATCTGCCAGATTCACTTAACAACTGTAGCAAGAAATGTCATACAATGGGGCAAATCTCACTTAACAAATGTTTCACTAACTGTGGTCGTAAGTTGAGGATTACCTGTAATCAGAATATTCTCTCTCTCACACACACACACAGATATACCAAGAATTTTACAGAAGACCTGCTGGTCTTTTGACAAAAAGAAGAAGAAAGCGGAGGAACCAAGAGTTCCTTTCGGTGTGGAAATGAACCAACCACAAATTCTGCAGAGTTTTATTGCAGCTGCACAAGACCACAGAGAAAGAGCCAGAAATAAATCTTCTCAAAAATCTGACAGCATGTTTCTCAAAAAATCCAAAAACTAATCCTGGATTAAGTATTGTGATCCTATAGCATCTTGAATTTCAGATAAGTTGGGTATATGTAACTATGTTCTATGAATAAAAGAACAGACAATTCCCACTTTATGACTGTTTATAATAAATTATATTGCAACAACCCTTTTTAAAGTTTCCTTTCTACTGGCTTTCACATGCTTAGTCAATACAGTACAAACTAATCTGTAAGAGTGCATTGGAAAATAATATATATTTTACAACATTATAATTCTAAATGGATTTCCCAACATAATTAATGGTGTCACTATTTAGTGACCCAAGCAGCATTATTCACGTCAGCCTTTCTTAAAAATACATAGTTGAAGTCATATCTAATCCATGAAATTTAACCACAGCAAGGATATATGCCATCTGCTGCAAACTTCTCCATATTAATGAATAGATTCCTAAGTACTGGGAATTGTGCTTCTCAATATTTTAATTTGGAGAAATGAGGTCTGTCTATAAAGTGCATTGACACCTTAAAAAGGCATATGCATTTATCTCTTGGAAGGATCCAGAACTGAATGAAACAGCTAATTATTTCAAGGATGGAGTGGAGTGGAAGAGAGATTTAAACATTTTTTTCTTCACAGCATCACATAAGCAAAAGAAAGAACAAAGAACTCCCATTCTGCCATCTTATCTTTTTTGACAGCTGCTTCCTCAGTATAAATGATGGTATAATTGTTCTCATCAGTCTTATAATTAAAATCACTATCCAGCTGATGTACAGTTTGCAAAGGCTTCCCTTATGAGTTTGCCAGATGTTGCCTTATTAGATCAGGACTTTGCTGTTCTAAGAAGTTCTGTCATAATCATCAGTACTTTTGTGTGCCTCAGTTAATGTTTGTTGGCATAATCTTGATTGTAGGCACTTGAGGAATGAGCTATCAGATCTTAAGGGACTTATTCTGCACTATCTGATACCTCTACTATTGTACAGTATTTAGCCTTTGTATTTATTCTCATCAAAAATATGTTATAATATTTAGCACACATGAAATTGCAGCCAAGATGGTCCTTTTGTCTGAAGGCTTGCAGTTTTGCAGAGCCTGTGAGCAGGTTGTTTCCCCATTGGCAAGAACCCTTGACCCACCTCCCAACTCCATTCTCTTCTAATAGTTATGCTACTATAGCATTTTTTTTTCCTGGGCATTTTATATATCAACAGAAATAAAAAAGACCATTGGTTGCTGCAAAAAACTTTGGAGGAATTGAGGGGTGGCCATAGCAACTATCTGGAAAGACCCACAGGCTGTAAATGGATAAGAGTGAAAACTGTCCAAAGAAATTCTAAAGAACTTTTCCTGTTTCACCTAACCTGAGTCTGGTTAAATACTAAAGCAAAATATAGAGCTTAAATTGTCTTCCAGGAATCAGAATGACAAAATAACTTCCAGTTATTTATTTGTTTCATATGGTATAATAGAATACATCATTAACCATTGTTTTTATTTTTGATACTCATGCTGATTCTACTTGTTGGAAGATCCTTGCGAAGTCCAGCAGCCAGAATGTGTAGAATAGACTCTTTAGCAGTGACAAAGTCATGTTGTCCAGGATAGCACGAGTAAACTGGTCTACACTGCACCTCAACCTCCAATTTATAAGTACTTTTACTATGCTATCAACCTGCTGATTTGTGGAATTTTATTCCAGATCACATCACAAACTATTTGTAATAGAAGTTAATCCCATCACTGGATACCTTATTTATTTTTCTAACCACAAAATTATAATGTGTGAAAAAAACATGATTTGTGTAATAGGCATAGAAAGGATTTGTTAAAAAGAAATCACTTCTTTGATAAGGTAACTAAGTTAGATCAGGGAATGCTATGGATATAGTATACTTGGACTTCAGTAACACATTTGACAAAGTAGACCATGATCTACTTCTTTGTAAGATAGAAGAATGCAGGATAAACAATATAACTACCAGATGGATTTGTGGTTGGCTGACCAATCACACTCATTCAGCATGTGATTCTCAATGGAATTTCATATCTCTACATGTAAGAAAGCATGCAGTGGGATTCCTTAAGATTCTGTCTTGGGCCCAATACTCTTTAACATCTTCATAAATGAACTAGTAAGGGACAGAAGATTTGCATCATTAGATTTGCAGACAATGGCAAGCAGGAAGGTAATTGCTAACACTTTGGAAGGTAGACTCAAGATTCAGAAAGATCTTGACAGACTTGAGCATCAGGCCCCATCAGAGAAGATGCAATTCAGGAGCATGAAAAGTAAGGTCCTGCACTTAGGCAGGAAAAAACAAATGCATAAGTATATAATAAGATATACCTGGCTTAACAGTAGTAATTGTTGAGGGATCTAGGTGTCCTAGTGGAATATCACTTAAAATGAGTCAGCAGTGGCTGCAGCTGCCAAAAAATCCAATGCACTCCTAGGGTGCATCAACAAAGGGATAGCATCAAGATCACAAGAAGTGATAGTACCATTTTATTTTGCACTGATAAGATCACACTTGAAATACTGCATCCACCATAGTCACGATCACACAAAAAAATGTTGACAAGTGGAAGAAGAATAAGAGGTCTGGAAGCTAAACCATAGGATGAACTATTGCATGAAGTGGGTATGCCTAAATTAATGAAGAAAAGGACTATGAGTGACACGATAGCAGACTTTAGTCAAGCTGACTTGACAGGCTGTCACAGAGAAAAGGGAACTGACTTATTCTCCAAAGCATCTAGTGAAGAACAAGAAGCAATGAGTGGAAGTTCATTAAAAAGAAGTTCAACCTGGAACTAAGAAGAAATTTCATGATAGACAGAACAATTATTCAGTGGAAAAGCTTGCCTCCTGGAGTTGTAGGTGCTCCATTGCTGGAGGTTTTTAAAGAAAAATTGGACAATCATTTTTCCCGGGATGGTATAAGGTCTCCTGCTTTGGGCAAGGGGATCAGATACAAGACCTCCGAGATCCCTTCCAGTCATATGTAATTGTAGAAGAAACATGGACAATATGTTTCTCTATTGCTTACATGCAGTGACATTTTAGACTCTCAAAGCAAGGTCTCTCCCCTCCCCAAGTTTCTATAATTTTAGAAAGAGTAAATATTTAATTCCACATGAGTGATTTTTCTTGAGTCCGCATGCATGGCAGTCATATCAAATATAGAATCATTGTATTAAAATATAGAAATATAGCTAGCAAGTACAATGATACAGTAAAGAAGACATACACATTCATATATATTACCTATACACACTCAAGAAATGATAAGATTATTAGTCCAATCTTATAAATACATATTATAAAATAAACTTTACAAAGCTATGGATAATTAAACCAAATTCAAAGACTATGATTTCACATAGTTCTGCTCCTTAGCATATTCTTCTCATAGTAATGCTGCCACAGTCTGCAACTAGATGCTAAAGATAACAAGACAGGCTTCTTTAGGTATATGCAACAGAAGAAAAGAATCAGTATACAAGTTTCTCAGTGAAGAAAGTGAAATGCTATCAGTAACAAAGGAAAACCAGAGCTACTCCATTTGTAGTCTGGTTCAATCTTCTCCAGTAAAAACAAATATAAATGTTGAGATCAGAAGGAAGAAACATGACTAAAGACTAAAACTGATATAATTTGATCAGGAAATGCTTCTTTATTTTAACTTTCCAGGACCAAAAGAAATTATCTGATGGTCTGGACAAATCATTATGTATTATCTGAGAAATGCTGGGAAACTATCAAGCATCATACAACCAGAGGATAAGTGAAGCAGGGCAAACTTGCTTCAAAATCAAGTATGTGTGCTAGACATTACTGTTATCTACCTTGTGGACAAATTATCCATCATTAAATGCAAAAACCAAATGTTGGGTCTTATTGATAAAACGTACATGAACAAATCTCCAGAGTTTTAAAACTTAAATGTACAATTCTATCACATAAAACATGTTAATTTTCAAAAAGGATTTAAGCTGCGTCCAGGTAATTAAAGGCTGGATAACATAATATCTGCTATGGATAAATGGTTGGAAAATATTACTCAAAATGAAATGAAATACATAGAAGAATAATGTTTGTTGAACAGGAATTAACATAGCTTTTGCAAATATAACTTTTTAGTTCTTGAAAGTGTCACGAAAGTAAATGTTAGGAATTTCAAAGAGAGCCTGAGGAAGTACTTTATAACACAAGTAGTGTTTTAATCTACTACAAGTAATAGATGGCTGATTTATGTATTTACTCATATTTTTAATTGGCCCGATAATCAAAATTCCCTAGTGTAATCACAACAGTTTCTTCCTTCATTATCCATTCTACTCATCATATATATGGCCACTAAACATTTTGATCTGATCCTGCAAAGCTTACATAAAGTTCATTAGAAACTCTGAAAGTTTGTTTGGATTTGTATAACATGCTAAGTCATTAAGCACAATTTACAAATCACAATATTTGGGTTCACACAACACACTAACTATATGATAACCTAGTTTAGACTACTGGGCTAAGCTAGTTCCTGAACCAGTGAATTTATACAGGTAGTCCTTGACTTACAATCACAATTGAGCCCTAAATTTCTGTTGTTAAGCAAGACATTTGGGAAGTGAGTTTTGGCCCATTTTACAACCTTTCTTGCCACAATTGTAAAGTGAATCACGGCCGTTGATAAGTTAGTAATGTTGTTAAGTGACTCTGGCTTTCCCATTGACTTCGCTTGTCAGAAGTCATAAATATGAACCGCAAGTCATAAATATGAACCAATTGCCAAGTATATGAATTCTGAAAACATGATCATAGGGATGCTGCAAAGGTCATAACTTTGAAAAAAAAAGTGTGCCATTGTAACTTTGAAAGGTCACAAAACGAACTGTTGTAAATCGAGGACAACCTGCATGTACACCCAATTGGGTAAACCATACAGCCATAAGGTATAGAAAAGAGAGCTTAATCCATTCCTCTGTAGTTGGCAGTTGGCAGATTTTTCTAAGGTACCCATAAGCAGGTCTCTCCCAGATGTATTCAACTATCGCTCCCGCCATTCCAGGCACAAAACTGCCTCGCTGTGCCGGCTAAGGAGATCGGCGTTCCGGTTCTACACATCTGGCAGGCACCCGTGGGGCGACGCCAGCCTCCGAGGCTCCATCTACCTCCCAGAAGGAAGCGGAATGTCTTCCCGCTCTCGGGTGGGAGGAGGCTGGCTGGGCTTGGCCTAACCGCCTCCGCCTCCCTCCCTCGCCCTGTCAAGAGCAGGCTAGCCCAACACGGATCAGGGCGACGCATTCGCTTGCGGGCCGGCAGCCAAGCCTACCGAAGCTGACGTGAGCTCCGTCACCAACACGCTGCCTTGTGCCCTAGGCAGGAGCCTTTCCTCTTCTTCCGGCGACGCGGTTTGCTACGACGAGGGTTCCTTCGCTCCGTTCAGCCGGTTGAGATAACCGCGCTTCGTGGGGTGTTGTTTTCCGGATGCGTGTTTGATATTTTGGAGTCCCCCGAAGGAGACTGGGACGGATTTCGGCGGCGCGGTGGTGACGGGACCGCGCGCCTCTTGGGATTTCGGTTCGGCGGCGCCCAGGTGAGAAAGGGAGGAAACGGGCCGCCGAGTCCAAGAGGAGACCGAGGGAGGCAGGGGCGTTTGGGACCCGCGGACGAGCCTCCGGCCGGGTGGGGAGGAAGGCATGAGGGAACAAGCGGACTCCGCTTGCCCCTTTTGCCCAGGACGCGCTCTCGTTCCATCCAGGCTTCCTGCTCGGGGGCTGATACACTTTTGCCATTCTCTGAAAATGCGTGGGCCAGAGGCTGGTGGTAACATAATCTGGTGCCCGCCATCCGCATTGGATTACAACTCCCATCACCCTCAGCCATCAACTCCAGACCCGATGGAATTGTGTTTGAAACGTACCTGAATGACGGTGGGAGTAGCTGCTCCATTTAGTGTGTGTGGCTTCATGTTGTTTGGATAAATCCCCGTGAAAATGTAGGGATTTTTGTTTCGGTTTTATGGTTTTTCTAGATCCGTAGCGAAAGCTTGTTTGGGGAGAATGCCTTAGATCCCCCGGTTTGTCCTTAAGTGAATATGAAATTCTTTAAAAGAGGAATTGTTAGAATATCACTTTAAAAAGTTATATGAACAGTTCTTACATGGGAACCAAAGGAGAGGTGTGCATTGGATTTCCCATGCAATTGTTTTGCCAAGTTTTTTTCCCCTTGCTTAAATAGAGGCTCACTGTCAAACAATAGTTGGATGATTTCTCATTAAATTATGACCCAGAAAGGCAACTACAATGTGTTGGGGGGTTTTTCACCAATGTTCGGTTTAAGAATTTTTTAAAAATGTAGATTGGAGGTGAAAAAAAAGTTGATAAAAAATTCGCCGTTTTTATCAATCTAATAAATATTGTTAAGTTCTAATTAGGGGGCTTTTGAAAGAATTTATATTAGTAATTTGTTCACCATATATTCCCTTTCCCCAAAGTGTCATATGTAGACATGACAGGGCATTAAATCAGTTTAGAGGTTTGTTTTTGTGTTTGTGTGTTAAGGAGGCAGAACTGTTGAATTTCTTAAGATGCGACTTTAGTGCCTATATCTCAAACCTATAATAGGTGCGTAGGCTGTTGGTTTCAAAGCCAAGTTGCATATTCATGCTTATATTGTGTAATTATGGATTAAGCCTTAAAATGTAGCAAGTTGGAGTGTTGTATTGGAAAGTATTAAAGTATTGAATTATCAGTAAAATCATTACTGAATTTCCAATATTTAAATTCCTTTTGATCTGTGATATATAATCTGATAGGGTTTCTCAAATAAACACAACTTGAGTTCAAATACCTGTTTATGCTAATGAGGAAGTTAATCTGAAATTATAGTACAAGCATTTGTTAATTAATACTTATTCAGGGTGAGATTACTTGCACATAACTGAATTTTATGTTGTTTACTTGCAAGTTTGACTATTTAGTATAAGCAAGCTTCTATGGGCTGCCAGATCTGGGCTGTAACAAATCTGAGAAACTCTTTACTCCCATCTGGTGGCCATCCAGAGATTTTCAGTCCAGATATGATAACCCTAATTTCATGGCAACTAAAACTGGTAAGCACATGGGTTTCTGTGCAATAAATAATTTCCAACTGGTATTTGATACATTTTCTTTTTTCATGCTTTTTTCTTTTTCATTAGTCTGTTTTTCACGATCTGCCCTCTTTTTTAGTCCTAAGTTGCCACATAATTCTTTATTGCATCCTTAATTAATGGGATTAAAATAGGTCTTCTGTGTCATAATGGAAAATGTTGAATAGCAGATGATTCTGTTTAATCCTGTTTTTGTGTGTGTGTGTCAAACAAATATAATCCATACTTGGAAATCTTATTCATGCCCTGCAGCTTATTAATGGGCATTACCAAACTACAATAACTGAAAGCTTGTTGTATAGTTAGGTATTCGTGTATTTGAAGATATCCAAGCTATTGTTAGGAAATCATTTTTTCCAGAACTATGTCTCCAAAATATTAATGCTGGGGTTATTGTGATGGTGATGGGATCAGATAATTATATAACCAACAGAGATTTGTATTCTGTGTTGTTGTACAAAGATACAGTCAACACTGAATATACAGTTTTTTTAAATAGGTTTAGATCATATTATACTTATATGACTGCTGAAGTTCAAAATGTTAAACTACCCTAAATATTTGAGGCCAAACATTTAGAAGGAGGAAGAGAAAGAACTGTACTATAGATACTTATAAATGTATAGAAAGAAATAATGGCAGTGGTATTTTTACTAGAATGAGATATACCTACCTGAAAAAAATTGCATTTTAATCCAATATAATGGATTTTTAAATATTCCATATAATTAGAACTTCTTTTATATTTGAGCAAGGCAATCTTCATGTTAAATATTATTTTGATTGTTTCTAGTCATGTAAATATGTATGTATAAACAATAGTAATAACTTCAAACCAGCTTAGCTTTCGTTGTCAAAATATTTTAATTGTAGTTTTACCAGTCTCCCCAGCAACTTTTGCATTCTTAAATTTAAGAATTAAATTTTTGCATACTAAAATTTATGGGATACTGATGGGATTTAAGAGTAACACAATCAAAGTGATATTGCCCAAATCTGATACCAAAGAGTTGACCTAAAACAACAAAGCATTGTGATAAAATATGTGTCCATTGTGTCAAACTGAACAACCCCCAACCCCCTCCAATGACTTATGACCTTTTCATTCAGTATATTCTTACACTGAATATAGGTATTCAGATTTTACCTTAACTCCATCAACTATAGTTTTAAGAGATTTAATTTTTTTAAATTGTATATCTCATTTGGCAGCATTAAATACAGTATACTATCATTTCCTTTTACTGTCCTGGGGATGGGGTTCTGATTGTGAACCTATTATTTTTTAAAGGATCTATAACAATGCAGATAGTCCTTGACTTACAACCATAATTGAACCCAAAATTTCTGTTGCAAAGTAAGACAGTTGTTAATTCAGTTTTGTCCCATTTTACAACATTTCTTGACATAAGCAGTTAAGTTAGCAACAAAGTTAAGTGAATCTGGCTACTGCAAGGTCACAAAAGGTGATCAAAGGACCCTAGGAAACTGCAGTTGTCATAAATACAGGCTAGATGCCAAGCATCCAAATTTTGGTTACATGACCATGGGGATGCTGCAACAGTTATAAGTGTGAAAATTTGTCATGTCACTTTTTTAAGTGCTGCTATAACTTTGAATGGTCACTAGATGAATTGTTGTAAGTCAAGGACTACCTGTATCAAAAAATTAGATTCATATCTTGATGCCAGGCATGAGTATCCTAAAGCATGGGTCCCCAACTCTTGGGCGGCAGACTGGCACTGGACCACTGCCCATTGGGAACTTGGCCGTGCAAGTGATGGGTGAGTGCATGTGTGCGCTAAATCATCCCCTCTTCCTCCTCCCTCCCAAACATTGCCACTGCTGATCTGTGGAGCCAAAAGGGTTGAGGACCACTGTCCTAAGAATTTTGCCTGGGGGTAGTGATAAGGAGGGGGGGGACCTCAAACCTTTGACCTACATTTGTTTATGATTTTTCCTACTGTATTAAAATATTTTTCATTGAGAAGGATATTGTAATTTTGATTATTGTTTAACAAGGATGTTTGTATTAGAAGATGCTTATATTAGAAGATGAAATGATTGTATTAAAAATTTAAAAAAATATTTAAAAAATAATATAAAAATAAAATATTCTTCATTGTAAATTAAAACAGCCAAGCCTTATACATTAGTATTGAAGAGAATTATTTTCACTTTCAAAAGTAATTCTACAATGCGCTATATGAAAGTGATTTGTCTTGTTCATCCTTTACTTTAAAGGTCCATTTACATTTAATGGTACTTTGACTACATGTGTGTATTGTATATAAGAAAATTGGCTTCACCACCTCAAAATGAAAGAATTATCATGTTTGTATATCTTTGTGAGCTGCAATAAATGCATTATTTGGATATAACTATGAGTTATTATTTTTATTTCATTTATAAACAATATTTTTGTATTTTGTTTCTACTTTTAGATGAGTGAATTTGGAATTAAAAACATGGATCAAGTAGCACCTGTTTGCAATGTATATAGAGAATTGTTCAAGGTAAGCCATGAAGGAAAAACAGATATGTTTAGTAATACTCAGGTTAACACTGGGCAAAGCATATCAATTTAATGTACAAATTAGGAGATCTTATATAATGCTATGTCAGCATTAATTAATGTTTTTACTGAGTTATTACTGTTACTGAATTAAGAAGTTACACAAATCTACAGTGTCATTTTAATGCTAATTACATTTTTTAAAAAGAGAACAAAAGTAGTAAGTAATCCTCTCAGTTAGCAATTAATTCTTCCCTGGTCATCTCTACAAAAGATATCTAATATGCCATTGATATAACTAAAATTATTTTCATATCACTGTCAATCTTTATTGCAATATCAGTGCCATTAATATAACATTTAATGGTCTTGATATTACTTCTATACAATTTTTACATATTTTTAAAATATCAAATTCATATCTTTTTGCTTGCTTTGACATTGTAACATAACCTTTTAAAATCAATTAAATATAATTGATTATATAATACAATTAATTATATTGAAAGCCCTTGTGTCAGTATCGTCTCAAATTCAAAATTCTTCAAAGAATGTTTTACAGAATATGTACTAGAAAGTAGTTACTTATTCATTGGCTTAATGTAAGTGTGGGCTATTTGTTCACTTACTTAAAAAGATAAATCATAATGTAACACTTTTGATAAATTCTTATTAACCTGGACGATGTCACTTATTGACAGAGCTGCTTGTAAAGCATCTTGTAGGCCATTGGCCTTGAGGGGGACAAGCTCATCACAGTGGAGCTTTTCTGAGTACTTTAAAGATTTGGACATCATATTTTATTACAGTTGGTTGGATTTAAACTATAGAAATTTTAAACTTGCTCATTTTACTGTTTAATTTCATGTTTTAAACATGCAGAAAACTTTTGAAGTACAGTATCCCTTTTGATCTTACAGAGTATTACCCATTTTTTTCAGTGACTCAGTGTAAGGGATCATTTATTTACACAAAACAGAGGAGTTTCCAGATTATGTTGAAAGTGTTTGGCCTTTCCTCTAAATATTAGTGATGACTCAGATCTTTTTATCTAGTAACACTGAAAGAATTTGTCATTACTATGCCAGCTATCTAACTTTCTAACCATTTTCAATTATACAGCAAATTGCTTAAGTTCTTGATGTTGAATTTTGTAACTTGTAAAATCTGTTTCATTATTCTAAACTGAAACACTCTGACTAAATTTTACATAGCTCTTTGGGTCGCTCATTTAAACAGTATATAAATTCTATAATAACTCAATAGAAACTTATGCTGCATTAATATTAAAATACCTGGTGGTACTGCTACCTCATCAATTTGATAAGTGATTTATAAAATAATATAGATTAATATAACATAATCACAATGAGATATAAATTGCATTTTGATATGCAAACTGGACTGCTTCAGGCATACATTGCTCCAGAGTTTCTTGTATTTATTTATTTGTTGATCAAACCTACATGTCACTCAACTTCCAGTGACTCTGGATGTCCTAGGATCAGGCTATTTAAAAAACCTATTAACCTATAGGACTCTGGCCATACTTTATTGCCCCTAAAAAAACAGACTCATTGCCTTAACTATTGTATGTATTACTGATGAGATATTTGGCATAATCATGGAAAGTTCTTATGCAGTTTGAGAAACCTCTGCTGAACTAAGTTTTTTAACATTTGTAACTGAATCAGACAATTAACATAACACGTGGTTCATCCTTCTAACTATATATGGTGCCAGGCAGTCCTTTAAAGGCATTTAATGCAAGTTTAATGTATTTAATACAAGTACTGACGCATAGAAGAAATGCAAGTCTTTAAATAGTACCAAAAGGCCTGAATAACTGAGTCAAAAATGTATCAAAGGAGCTTTTCAAGTTTCTAGATCTGTATATTTCAGAAAAAAATTCTTAAAATCTTTGTAGTTGATATTATGGAAATAAAGTTTTTTTTTTTTTTTTTAAGAAATGACTCAATTGCATAGAATGAAAGTGTCCAAATCTTCCTCAGTGACCTATGAGTTGCGTTAACATTTTAGAACATGTATCCAAGAGATTTTCAGTTCTGAGTTGGAGATGATAACAGTTTTATATATTATTTGATTTATTTGATTTCTATAGCCATCCATCTCAATGTGTAATTCTGGTGGCTTGCATTATAAAACATAATAATTTACAATTATAATAGTAATTAATATATATATGTGTATGTATATGTATATGTATATGTATGTATATGTATATATATATGGCATCAAGTAAAACTTGAACCAGGGCTCTTAACACACTTGGGAGTCCAGGCACACAACCAAGTGTGAGTAGTCAATATTGTTGGAGTCATCCTGACCTCTGAAGAAAAGATTATTTTAGAGGGCAAGTGCTAAGGCGATTTTTATCCACTGACATTTTTTAGCTGATGGGACCTGCAACATTTTCAAACTGCCTGACCAAACTGGTCAGGTAGAAATGACTGGGAGAAGATGTTCCTTAAGATAATCTGGCCTCAAGCCATGAAGGACTTTAAAAGTGATAACCAGCACATTGATTTGATAACCAGTGCATTTCGGGAAGATCGATGTTAAATGTGTCAAATATGCACATTACTAACTACGTAGCAGTTGAATCTTCCAAATATTCTTCAAAGAAACCCTATATAGAACACATTGCAACAGTGCGTGAGAGAGATCACAAGGGCATGAGTGACTGTGAACAAAGCCTCCTCATCCAGGAAGAGCTGCAAGTGACACACCACCTTAAAGTGAGCAGAGGCACTTCTGGCCATTGCTGCCACCTGCTCTTCTAGCAAGAGCCATGAGTCCAAGAGGACCCCTGTATTGTGCACTAGATCATCTGGGGCATTGCTCCAAATTAGAATGCCATATTTGCTTTGTCATAATATATTAAATTTGCTGTGGATGTAATAAGATACTCACATTGATGTTTTCTATGTTTCAGCGCCAACATGCATTTGATAGCTTTGAGGGTGCTTTGTTTACTGGATTCTATCCACCACTAAATGAAGATCAGACACTTCAAGAAGTGCCAACCGGGCTTGATTCTATTTCTTTTGGTAAAGCTTGTTTTTATAAGCAGTTTTGTCATGCTAATTAAAGAATTCAAAGTCATTTACACAAGAAATTAGAGAGGAATCAATATCCAAATTATCAAAAGTCATTGCAAAAGTTGATATTTTAGAAATGTTTATATAAAAAATAATTTGATTGTGCACACATCTTTGTAATCATTATGTAGCCTTAATAGTGGCCAGGAATAAACTAGGAACTATTACGGATCTTATATTAAGAATTCTAGCTAGGATTTCCAACATTTTCCAGTATTGAAATATTAACAGTTCAGAAGCTATACTACTGACTAGATTTATTTGATGTTAGACACTCATACAACATTCCTTCTTTTTCTTCAGATTATCTTCTCTTTGTTCTTGTTATGTTCAACGTTATAATTTATTTGTTTTTCAGAATCAAGCTCTTCTGAATTGCCACTCTTAACTCCATGTAGTAAGGCTGTAATGAGTCAGGCCTTAAATGCAACTTTCAGTGGCTTCACAAAAGAACAGCACAGATTAGGCATTCCAAACAGTAAGTGGAGGGTTTTCCTTCCTTCCTTTCTAATATGGATTAGGCTAATTGATTGTTGTATCTTTTTCCTCATCCTAATATAATAAAAATTTACCGTACAATTTTCATTTACTAAACCATTACTTCCAAATATATTCATCACAATAATGGTGATGTTCATATGAGTTTGCTTAAAATTGTATTCTATATACCTGCAGTTGTAAACTGAGTTAAATATTAAGAGTTTAACTCCAAAAATGTGTGGTGGATTCAGGTGGTAGTAAAAAGGGATAGTAGCTATTATATGTTAGGGTATGCTACTATAGCTTTCCTTGGGGGTGGGAATCTTGATAAAGTAATTTGTTTTCTTTCTTTCTGCAGATCCCTGGCTTTGGACACAACATCATGTATGTCAGTGGCTTCTCTGGGCCATCAATGAATTTAGTTTAGTGAATGTGAACTTTGAGAGATTTGCTATGAATGGCCAAGATTTATGCAATCTGGGAAAGGAACATTTTTTGGAACTAGCACCTGATTATGTTGGTGACATCCTCTGGGAACATTTGGATCAGATGATAAAAGGTGAATAAGCTAAATTGAAGTGATAGTTGAATATGCAGAATATACAAGTTGTGGCAACATTGAGAAAACACTTGTAAAACTTCAAAGTAAATTCTAACTTGCCATTTATTTATCATCTAAAGCATTCCATTTGCGGAACTGAGGTGGACATGGCCTGCACATGCCGGCCTACAGGCCGCCAGTTTGACACCCCTGATCTAAAGGAACTAGAGTGCTTGCTTCCTGTACTATTTGAGGTTATCTTAACATGGGAGTTCTTGTTTTGATTAAGCTGAAGACATAGATTAGAATTGATTTTAGATGGATTCATATACTGTGCTAAGCCAAAACCAAAAATATGTGGTCTTGGCTATAAACATACTTGGAAGCAGATAGAGCTGATCCAGTAAAAAGCAGCCTTACCCAGAGAAACTCACATTGTGACTTTGGACCCAGTCAACATTTCTCAATTAACTATAAAGATTGCCATTGTTGTGACATCTTGAAGGAAAGGAGAGATTGTTTTACATTATTGAAAGAAAGGATAATCAGAGTAATACTGAAAATGTAAAAAATACATACATCTCACTGATTTAACCCTAATTTATATATATATACTATATGTGACTATACAGCTTACAATAAAATAGATAAAATACATAATATAAAATTACATGTTTTATTTTTAGAGGTATAAGTTGGACTGAACTGTGATCAGTTAAAGCCTTTTTAAGTTCCAACACATTAATTTTCAAAATGGCAGGTAATTTTGCCATAAAATACAATTTGGTGAAAATGCTATAACTCATATACATTGTCAAAGCAAATTCTCCTATTTAGGTGTATATTTAAACATCTTTGCGGGGGTTTTTTCAGACAATGAAGAGAAGCCACAAGATCAATACATGGAAAATTCTCACCTTACTTCATCTCCACATTGGGTCAACAGCAACTCTTTAGGTAAATTATTTTCAATAACCATAGTATCAAAATTAGAGGGGTGCAATATACTGTTTAATGTAAATAAAGTTTCTTGTTCAATATCTGTACTGAACAACAGCAACAACAACTGATTGTAGACTGGTGCATTTAAACTACAAAAAGTGTTTCCGAGTTTTTTGTTTTGTTTTGTTTTTGCTGTGGGCATGTCAGAGAAAGAAAGAAATGGACATAGAGAAAAACATGGATAAAGTTCAAAATACCAAAATACATGCTAGAAACTTGGAAAACAGGGATAGGGCAGAAATAGCTTCTGTTTCAAACCAGAAGTTGATATTTGAAATCTTATGTGATGTTAGTGGTCAGATATATGTACTTCATTTTGACAAACATTCCATACAGTATAAAATATAAAGTGTTTGATTTTGATCAGTGATATCAATTGATTTTAAGAATTAGCTATTACTTCATGTCTTTGTGAATACGGAATAAATATGACATATTAAATATATATGGTATATTCAATTTTGCTTTGCTAAAAGTTTAGACTCACTAAAATCACTTAACACTATACTTAACTCACTCAAGTTGAACTACTAGATGCTTTAAGTATATAAAAGCAATTGTACACATGGAAGTGCATTACCATAGTTATACTAGTAGGAGACAGAGTTATGTTATCATTGTATTTCAGCTGGTTCCCTCTTTCAAAAAAGTATAAAGATTATGCTTTGTTTAGTTGATAATATGAATAATTGTGGCATTTATTAATAGATTGTCACTATATTTTATTCAGGACAGTCCTCAAAGTTGTTTAATTGGATGGTAGGTATTATTACAGAAGTTAAGGGATTTCTAACCACAGTTTTGTGGGTTGTTCTTTTTTTAGGCACTAATGTTGAACAAGTGCAGTATTGCACTCAAGTACCCAGCTATCCAAAAACGCTAAGTTTCCCAAAAACCAGAACTCTGGGAGATATATGTCAGACGACAATTGGGCCAAACCTTGTTAATATAAAACAAGAATTTCAGATGTTTCCTAAAGCACAATTAGAGACTGTCAATGTGAACTACTGTTCAGTGACTCAGGATTTCATAAGAAATAATCTGAACTTGGTATTGGATAATACAAGTAAGATGTCTATTTCCTTATGTTTATAAGCAGTTATATATTCAAATATGAGATTGCTTATTTTTGTTTTAATAGCCCACTCCTTTGTTTATGACTTAATCATAAAAGTGATTTAATGGATTTCATAGAGCTAGTCTTGACTTTAATTTTATAATTTTACTGATTACATATAGACAAAGCTACAGTAGCCTGGAAGGGATTTAAACATCTCTGAAGATATATTTTACTATATCTGTTCTAATTAGCATAATCAAATATATTTGTAAAATTAAAGTATAATGGAATTTTGGGATTTATTCTCAATTTTAGCACTCCTAGTTCAATTATTTGTATGTTAAATAAGAACAATATTTTAAAATTCAACTTCAGGTAAAATAGTTGTTCAGATTTAAGGATATCTCTATTCATGAAATTTTCTCCTTTTGTCCAGGTAAACCTAGAGAGCATGATTCAAATGACAGTGGCACCGAAAGTTACGAAAGCTCAGATTCTTTGCTACAGTCTTGGAATAGTCAGTCCTCCCTAGTAGATGTTCAGCGGGTCCCATCTTATGACAGCTTTGAAGATGACTGCAGCCAGTCCTTGTGTCTGAACAAACCCACAATGTCCTTTAAAGACTATATTCAAGAAAGGAGTGACCCTGTAGAGCAAGGGAAACCAGTTATTCCGGCAGCAATACTAGCAGGATTTACAGGCAAGTAAAATATTTCCTTTTCCCCTCTTTTGTCTCTAGGCCTCCTTGTTTTACTAATGGTTCAAATGAAAATTGTGTATGCTAGGACTCTTATTCAGGCCTCTCTTCTTAATTGGAAGTGATTATTTTGATATAAAGCCATAGTTCCACAACATTGCAATATCCTGTAATTTTATTTTTCAAATAAATTTGATTCAGTTGAAGTTGAACCTGCTCTAAAATGTAACATTTTAAGAGAGAAAAAGATTAATTCAGACAACTCTTCTGGGTTTTCATTTTTTTAAAAAAAGACTCAACTGTTATAATAAATCCCTATCATTTACCAGCTTTTTCTAATATAGATTTTGGTGTCTGGTTGATCTTTCAACCAAGAAGGTTTTTAAAAGAATCATATTGATAATATTTAAATCTTGAAAACTAACTTATCTGATATTCTTATGAATTCTTGTGTCTTTCTATATGTATACTTTAACCATTTATTTTGATATTGATAGGTAGTGGACCCATACAGCTATGGCAGTTTCTTCTAGAACTTCTGACTGACAAATCTTGTCAAGCATTCATTAGTTGGACTGGAGATGGTTGGGAGTTTAAACTTGCAGATCCAGATGAGGTTAGTAATTCAAGTCATCCATTATTAAAAATAAATGGAAGTTTATAGCAGCCAGCAGGGTGTAGCTGTAGTATATATCAAACTAGGATTAGGAAACTGAGTTTTTACTCTATTCTTGGCCTTGGAAACTCACTGTGGAATTTCAGGGCAGTCTCTATATTTCTAGATAGAGATATATCTTTCTCAGTCTCCATCCAGCTTACCTTATAGATTTGTTGTTCTGATCAAATGAATGAAGATCCTAAATTAAGCCAATTTGAAGCTCCCAAAGAAAAGGCAGGGTGTTAACTAATTGCACAGAACCACCAGAAGGACAAGGGCCACTTCAAACATCTCATTCACAAGCAATGATATATGATTAAAGCTTCAGTTTCATATATTAATATGGAATTGTACAGGCGAGCCTCTCATTAATTACGTTGTAAACAGAATAGTTTACAAATGGTTCTAAACATACAATCTTTTGTTTAATGGCCATTCAAAGTAGGGCGACTCTGACAAAAGTTACTTACAACCAGTACCCACACTTAACTACCATTGCAGCGTCCCCACAATCACATGATCAAAATTTGGGGATTTGGCAACCAGCATGTATTTATGATGGTTGCAGCATCCCATGGTCACATGGTTGTCATTTGCAACCTTCCTGTTAAGTTCTGCGCATGGGCGCAAGGAACGGAGACGAGGCAGTGAACAGTGAACTTCAACTCTTTATTAATCGTTCTGAACAGAGCAAAACCCTAGGGCAGCAGCAGCCCTTTTATAGGGCAGGCTGCTGACCTATTAACCAATGAGAAACATGGAAGTGTTAAACCCTTGAACCAATGAGAGTGGCTCGTTAACAGCCAATCAGATTCACCAGAATGGTCCAATCCGATATCGCTATTATCGGCCAATCAGAAATGCAGGATAAGAACCCTGCTTTTTCTTTAAAGTTTGTTAAAACTTTATTTAAGTGTTTTTATTAGTTCATAACACCCCTTCCCCCCGGGTTCCGTTTGAGGGGTGCGGTGACGTAATCCCTAAGATATGTAGGTTGTTTTAACTGTCTATTAGATTTGCGCTGTCCCACCGGTTCCTGTCTGTAGTCCGGTTTCGGTGGGACATTTTTGGACATATCTGGTACAGGTGGTTCCGCATTCTCACTGGACGACTCGGTGCCGCTAATTCTGTCGTTGTTGTCCTCTGATCTTTGCGGGCTAGCCTCCGTTGAGGTATTCCTCTGTGGCGAGGACACTCCCCTCCTTGATTCTTCTTCATTTATCGCGCCCGATTGCTAGCTTCCTTCGCTTCTGCTTTCCACCATCTCGAATTCGGTTTCTTCGACATCTCCTCCCCCCTCAGTTTGGGAGTCACAGGAGTCGCGGGAAATGGGTTGTAGCCTTGAGCGAAGCTGATCTATATGGCGTTTCCATATTTTTCCGTCACAGGTTTGCACACGGTATGATCTGGGCCCGGTGGTTTGAATTATGGTTGCTTCAACCCATAATGGTTCGCCGGAGAGGTTTTTGGCAAAAACTAAGTCGCCTACCTTGAACTCGCGGCATTTTCTGCTAGATCCACAGGGTTTCTCTGGCTCGTAGGACGGGTGAAGCCGGTCGAGGTGGGAACGGAGCTTGCGTCCTATCAACAATTCAGCTGGGTTCTTGTTGGTGACGCTGTGCAGAGTGATGTGTTGGAGTAGGAGTATTCTGTTTATTTTGTCAATAGTCCATTTTGTGGAGAGTTTTTTTGACAAATTGTACCATGCGCTCGGCCCTCCCGTTAGCCGCAGGGTGCACTGGCGAAGTTAGAGCATGGTGGATACCCCGGTCCTCTAAGTATTGTTCAAACGCCAGGGAGGTGAACTGGGGTCCATTGTCGGAGACCAGAACATCTGGCAGCCCGTGCGTTGCGAATAGCCTATTCAATTTTCATATGACGGACTGGGTTGTAGTATTCTTCATTTCGTGGATCTCGAGCCAGTTGGAACAGGCATCCACTGTCAGGAGGAACGTATGTCCTTTAGTAGGTCCCGCAAAGTCAACGTGGATGTGGGACCACGGCCCCCGGGGGGTTTCCCATTCTGTTGGAGTTGCTCTAGGTGGGGCACTGCTGACTTCTTGGCACTTTAAACAAGTCTTTACCTAGGCTTCAATCTGTTTGTCGATGCCCGGCCACCACGCATAGCTTCGTGCGAGCGCTTTCATATGCATGATGCCGAGGTGTCCGTCATGCAATGTTTTCAATACCGCTCGTTGTAACCGCTCTGGGACGATGACTCTATCTCCCCATAGGATGCAGCCTTTTTGCGAAAAAAGTTCTGTTTGCCGGTTTCTGAAAGGGGTGAAGTCGTCAGAGGTTTATTCTATTGGCCATCCTCGTTCGACCCAGCTCAGAACTCGCACCAAGACAGGATCTCGTTTTGTTTCGATTGCAATGTCTCTGGCTGTTAGCGGTGGTGAATGTAGCGTTTCAATCTGGAGTGCTGTAAGGGTTGGAGCTGGGTCGTCAACAGTTTCTGGAAGTGGGGCACAGCTCAATGCATCAGCGTGTGGAATGGCTTTCCCTGGGCAGTGTTGTAATTTATAGTTGTACGCAGCTAAAAACTCTGACCAGCGAATCATTCTAGGTGACAATATATAGGGGGTTGGCTTGTCTCCCACTATAATCCCTAGCAAAGGTTTGTGGTTGGTAACAATAGTAAAAACTCGTCCATACACATATTCATGAAACCGTTTCACAGCAGATACAACAGCAAGAGCCTCTTTGTCGATCTGGCTATAGTTACATTCAGCCTTTGATAGGGTCCTTGAAAAATAGGCAATAGGGGCTTCACTACCATTTGGTAACACATGACTCAAAATAGCTCCTACTCCAAACGGTGATGCGTCACATGTAATTGTTAAAGGCAGAGTCTTGTTATACTGCATTAAAACAGCATCTGAGGTTAGTAAGTTTTTCACTTGTCGGAATGCGTGCTCCTCGCAGTGTCCCCAGACCCAGGTTGCTTTTTTGTCAAGAAGTCTATGTTAGGGGCTCAGCTATGGTCGCTTTCTGGGACAAGAAGATGTTGTAAAAGTTAATGAGCCCCAGGAAAGCTTGGAGATCAGTTCTATTTCTGGGTCTTGGGGCATTTTTTTTTTTTTTTTGAAACAAATTTTTATTGATTTTAAAGATAAAACAACACATCATTAACTATTAAATACATAAACACATAAAACCTCTTAACATTGTAAATCCTTACAAGTCAAACAAAACATTATTTTTATACAGTATAATTCCAATTTATCCCATCTCCATATGGACACACAAACATCTTTCAGCAAATTTCTCATTTTTTCTCTTTACTCCTATTCAATTTCATTTCTCTTCCATATTTATCCATTTTATAGTCATCATATTCTTTTCTTTCTGGCTTGTATAAATTATTCTCATCTAACATTCCTCCAAGGTTTTATTGATTCTTTCCTTTTTTTTTTTTTTATAAAAAACAAATTTTGTTAGTTTTACCATAAGCACAATACACAAACATACAAACACAAAACATAAACAAAACTAAAAGATCTTTTCTGAAGGTTGTCTGTTCCCGGGTTAAAACTCTTTACACAGACACAAATTCAAACATCATATTCAACCCATATCTCCTTCCAAATCTTATTATCATTTTCTTTTTTATATATATATATAAAAACCATTTTTATCAGTTTTATAAAAACAATGCACAAAGAATCAAGGCATAGCAGCTTATAAATTCTTTTCTAAGAAAAAATAATAATAATAGACCAATAAGGCATAACATTTCCAGATTATAATATCAATATTTCATATAATATTAACTTCATATCTTGTCCCTACTTCTCTTTTCCATCCAAATTATTTATTAATTAAAATTTTATTGCCTTTTATCAATATACAAAATCCAAAAAAAAAAAAGCATATATATCCTTCCATATCTTATTACCATTTTCAACAACATTCTTTGTCTGTTCTATTTCCAATTATCCATTCATCTTTTTTTTCTTTTACTATACTTCTCCTGTACACCAATTGGAGTAACATCTATAACTCATTACCCTAACTTAGAAATACTACATATAGCAATCTTTCTTGGGATTCTGTTTAAAAAAAATTCTAAAATTACATAATAAATTTTATATTCTAAATATACATATAAAAACACACTCTTATATACCCTCCAGAATCCCTCTTTTAATCTAAATTAAATTCACCCATTGTCTCTAAATAAACTTTTTTTCCTTAGGTCTTGCTTCCCCCCATTAAGGCTTCTCCTCCCCCCCTTTCTCTCTTGCTTATTCTTCTCCTTGCCCTTTCTACCCCTTTGCTTTTTCTCTTCGCTTTTCTTGCTCCTTTTCCTTTGCTTTCTAACCTTGCCTCCATCTTTTCGCTCATTTTTCTCTCTTTTGGTTGTTTTTATAATTCTTAAAATCCCCTTTTTCTTATCCTTTTTCTCCTCCTCTCCAGAAGGGACCCATTGTTCATCAAAGATGGCTTCTTCTTCCTCTTCTTCCTTGTCCCAGTCCTTCTGCTGCGTAATCAACTTTTCAAAGGAACATAACGCCATTTCTAAAAATTGAAACAAAGCGCCCAAAGTATCTTCTTTTTTATATTTTTGATATTCAATCTCTAGTTCATCCACAGACGATGCCATTATGAAAAGGGAAACTTTTTCCAAAACAACCACAAGAATTTTTAATCAAAGACAATCAAAAGCAATTAAAAAAAAGAAAAAAAGTTCCAAAAGTTAATACTTTTCTTCCTTCTTCTCTTTCTCTTTCTGAATTAATTTTTAATCAAAGAGGTCCAATTACCATATATCTTCTTTTGGGATCCACAAAGACGTTCTAATCAATCTCCTCCTTTTTCAGCTTCTGCTCCAATTTTTTTTTTCTCCCTTCCCACTTGCAATGAGAATTTTAATAATCAAAAATCCATACCTCCAGCAGAGATTTTCCAATTTCTCACATTTTTCAATGTCCAAAAATCCCTTTGTCTCTTATCTTAGCTTTCAAAACAATCCACTTTCAATGTCTAATATATCCAAATATTTCTGCTTTTTCCATGGGGTGGGAGAGTAAAAAAAAAAAAATTCCCTTTAACAGCTTTTCCGCCGCTTTTCGCTCTTCTTAGGGATACAATGTATCCTCCAGCAACAAACAGCTCGATTCCAGGCAATTTAAAAGGTGTTACTTGACCCGGCTCAGACAGAACTTTCACTCTTCACACTTCCTCCAGCACAGTTCTTACCCGGTTGCTGGCTTCTTCGTGGCGGCCATTGCTGACCGCCGCTCCACCGCCTTGGGAAAAGGGTTTTCCCGGAGAAAGGGGGGGTCTGCGATGCCCCCACCTCCCTTTCCGACTCCCCTCTGTCTTCAGCTGTCCCTACAGGGCAGCCATATCCCCCTGACCCATCTGGATCGGGGGTACCTCGACGGCTAGCACAGCAGGAATCGCGAGCTGTCGCGAATTCCTGCTGCCCTGAAGCCACGCAAACCGGAAGTTTTGGGGGCGTTTTTGATTGGCCTTAGTTTGCTATTAGTGGGGTGGATGCCTTGTTTATCGATTAGGTACCCCAGGAACTCTACTTTGCCTGTACACAGTTGACATTTATTTTTTTTAACCTTAAGGCCAGAGTCTTTAAATTTCTGGAGAACCATTTTAAGCTGCTTTTCTAGTATTTCTCTATTCGGGGCAGCAATTAAAACGTCATCA
The DNA here is from genome assembly GCA_033807585.1 of Hydrophis major. Taxonomy (NCBI): domain Eukaryota; kingdom Metazoa; phylum Chordata; class Lepidosauria; order Squamata; family Elapidae; genus Hydrophis; species Hydrophis major. The sequence continues at coordinate 78,191,521 of CM066332.1, read as the reverse complement.
AAGTATGGCACGACCCCCTTGATCCCTTGCAAGAGTCTCTCATCAGACTTTGAAAAATCCCTGGGGCTACGCTCACTCCGAATTGGAGTCGGTTGCACTTAAAGGCGCCTCGGTGCGTAACGATTGTCTGTGCCTCTGCGGTTCTTTTATCTACAGGCAGTTGTTGATAGGCCTGTGCTAAATCCAATTTAGCGAAGACTTTTCTGCCCACCAGGAAATGGAGAAGGTGTTGTACCACCAGCACTGGGTAAGCGTTCTGTTGAAGGGCGTGATTAAGGGTAGCCCGGTAGTCCCCACAAATCCTTAACGATCCATCCGGTTTGATGGGTGTTACAGTTGGGGTTTCCCAATGAGCGTGGTCAGTTGGTTCTAAAACAGCCTGGGCTCTTAATTTATCGGGCTGCTCATCAATTTTTGGTTTAAGGGCAAAAGGTACCTGACGAGGCTTAAGGCAGATGGGGGCTACTTCAGGGTTAAGGTTAAATGATATCAGGGTCCCCTTGTACTCGCCTAGTTTGTCTGCGAAAACGTCCTGGAATTCCTGGACGATGGCCTCCTCCCAGTCGTCGCTTCTGGTTTGGTGAATGCCGGCTACCTCGATCCTGAGTGAGGCGAACCATTGAAGGCCTAACAAGCTAGGCCGGTCACGGTCGACGACGATCAGTGGTAATGACGCAGTACGATTTTTGAATGATACTTGGACTTGGCTGGATCCAACAAACGGAATTCGGTTCCCTTGATAATCTTTGAGTATGATTCTCTGGGCTCTGAGGTCTTGACGCCGGATGGCAGGGATTAATTGTTTAAGAGTCTTCCAGGAAACCATCGAGAGGGACGATCCTGAATCAACTTCCATCATGCAAGGCTGGTTTTCGATGGCGACCTTCACTCGGATCTTCTTTGCATCTAGCGATGAGGCGTGACCGATTGTAATGGTTTGGTGTGCCTCTTCTCGTCTCGTTGAAATGGCCGGTGTTTTATTTCTGTAGGAGTGGTTGTTCCATTGGTGGTTCAGATGATCCCGACTCACAGGGCGATTTCCTGTGGTCTGGCAGTAGTTGTTTCCCCTCTGAAATGGGCTGGATCCTTGCTTGCTTCTACAGACCTTCCCGATGTGGCCTCTTTTCCCACAGAAATGGCAGAGCGCGTTGAGGAATTTGCAGTCTGATCGCGGGTGGTTTGCCACACAACCCGCGCATTGGTGCGGTAGTCTTTGATTCCGCTGATGGCGTTGGTCACGTTCAGACCGGAGCCGGTTGACCTCCTCCTCATCACTTTCTGATGGCGATTCGAGGTCCTCGTGGTGGGTCGCTGTTGTTGCCTCTCTAGGCGAGGTGAGGTATCGCTGGTGAGTTGACGGAGCAGTGTGTTGGTGCGGCGCATTCGGGCAGCCGACTTCCTGGTTGCTTCTGCTGCAGTAGCATCCTTGATGACATCAGCAAGGTCGATGTCCCCTTTGGCCATGATCTTGCTCTGCGTAGTGTGGTCATCTAATCCCAGAATTATTCGGTCTCTCAGAGCTTCTTCGAGGTCTGTAAACCCACAGAGGCCTCCCAGGTTCTGGAGATCCGCGATGAAATCTGCAATGCTCTCTCCTTTCCGCTGGTCCCTCTGGTAAAATTCATGTCTTCGGACAAGCGTTGGTATGGCGGGTGCATAGTGGGCCCGTAGAAGGAGCGCGAGGACATCCCAGTCCATGGTTTTCACCTCAGCCGGTTTCGCTAGTGCCTTGGCCATCTTAAAGACGGCAGGCCCGCAATGGGTCAGGAACACTGCTCGCTTTTCCCCCTGTAGTGGCATCCTTCAAGTTGTTGGTCTCCAGAAACATCTGGAACCGGTCTATGTATGAGTCCCAGTCTTCTTGTGCCGGGTCAAATGGAGCGGGTGGTATGGCACCACTGGACATGGTTTCCGTTGTCGATATGCCTTCAGCCACGTGCTCTGTTTGGTGCTCTGTAGTGTTCAGTCAGCTCTGATGTCTCTGCATCCCACCCTTGTCACCAGTGTTAAATTCTGCGCATGGGCGCAAGGAACGGAGACGAGGCAGTGAACAGTGAACTTCAACTCTTTATTAATCATTCTGAACAGAGCAAAACTCTAGGGCAGCAGCAGCCCTTTTATAGGGCAGGCTGCTGACCTATTAACCAATGAGAAACATGGAAGTGTTAAACCTTTGAACCAATGAGAGTAGCTCGTTAACAGCCAATCAGATTCCCCAGAATGGACCAATCCGATATCGCTATTATCAGCCAATCAGAAGTGCAGGATTAGAACCCTGCTTTTTCTTTAAGGTTTGTTAAAACTTTATTTAAGCGTTTTTATTAGTTCATAACACTTCCCAGGGGTCTTTTGATAAGCAAAGACAATGGGGGAAGCTGGTTGCTTAATGACTATGTGATTCATTGAACAGCTGCTATTCAATTAACATAGCAAAAAAGATAATAAAATCAGGTGTGGCTCAGTTGACTGCATCACTTAGTGTGGAAAGTTTTGGTCCCAATTGTGGCAGTAAGTCAAGTACCATCTGTATAACTTTAGATACAAACTCTCAAATTATGGAACTTCATATTCTCTGAAAGGATGATTTGTTCTGAAGATGTACTAAACAGCATGGAAATTGTGCTCTTTATTGAGATGTAGACTTTGAGGCTCCAGTAACATGAAGTAGTTGCTCAGTAGCTAAATTTAGATTGGTACTGAATATTACAACTGAAGTTTAATTGGACCCAATTATATAGTGTAATTGAATTTTCTTGTTGGACACAACTGAGAGTTATGGTTGCACTTGTGTCTCTGTTAATGATTGAGATTCATGGCACATGAAAGAAGACTAATGATTCTGCTGCTTTTAAAGTAGAGTTTTAATACAATTTTAAAATTGTACCTAAATAATTACATTGAATTGTTTTCTTTCTTTCTTTTTATCTCAGGTTGCAAGAAGGTGGGGCAGAAGGAAAAACAAGCCCAAAATGAACTATGAGAAGTTGAGCCGTGGCCTGCGTTATTATTATGATAAGAACATTATTCACAAAACTTCAGGCAAACGTTATGTATACCGTTTTGTATGTGATCTACAAAATCTGTTGGGATATACAGCAGAGGAACTCCATGCAATGCTAGGAGTACAGCCAGATACTGAAGACTGAGCACTGCAGTCTTGTGAGCTTTGGATGCAAAAACGTATGAATCTGTGAATTGGGACCTTCTACATCAGTCACTGGATTTATCTTCTGGCTGTTTGGAGTAGTACACTGTTGAACTCCTAAAAGAAGTGTTTTCATAATTGGGGGAAGAAGTGGATTCAGTTTCAGGCAGAAAATGAACTTATGTATCCAGCCTTTTCAGCAGCCCTTCCAGAGGTCAACCCGGTTCCTGACTAAACCTGAAGATAGCAAAATGCTCTGGGGCTCAGGGTTCAATTATGTCAACTTCTAAATAAGTAAGGGTGACACCCAAGCTAAACCTATTGGAATTTCAAGCATTAAACCCCTTTCCATTTTACTGTTAACAATATTGCAGACATTACATATCATCATTTGTTTTATTGAGGGAGAAAAGGCTAGGTATGTTTTATTTAATGTATGTGCCATATAAATTTACAAAGGGCATTCTTTTATAGTTGTGTATGTTTCATCATACACAACTTGAAACTAAAAGGAGCAATGGCAGAGATTCCGTACAAAGACAGAAAAAATAGACCATTTCAAAAAAATCTGTATATTTATGTGTGGTTGTGAGTGCTTAAGCATGTTCATATGTTTCTCTGGCAGTGAAAAGCTCCTATTTAATAAATATTGTATATTGTAATTTAAAATCATGTAAACATCTGAAGTGGAAAAATGTGTTTTAATTCAGAAGAGCAGCTTTTACAGCATCTTGGAAGATTTTAATTTTTTAAGGGAATTTGTATAAAATAAGCACATGCCAAGTGCCCTGTTGCAGAAGACTGTTTAAGGCTGACAGACACCTGAACTTTTATGGCAAGAAGCTAATTGTTCACTTTGGGTCATAAAGTCTCATTTGAGTGATGTTGTAACTGAAAATAGCAATGTTGCTGAACTATATTTATTAATGGAAAATCACTTCTATGCATGTCCTTTTAAAAACAATTGATATATATATATTATTCTTTCAGTTGTCGCTTTTCCATCCCCTTCATTCACTTATAATGAATTATCCTCATTAAAATAAGAATTCTATTTTTGGGAAAAAAACTGATTTCTTTTCTGCAATTAGAAAACAGATATATAGCAGCTATTTTTACTGCAAAAGCAAAAAGCTTCACTGGAAAACATGTAACAAAATGAAGTTTAAAAAACATTGACTTTTATTAAAACACCTTGAACAAGGGCCAGTAATTATGTAGTTATTTGTGTTTCAAAGTTTTTACTTAACTTCATCTTAAACAATTCATTGATAAATCTCTAAACAAAACAAACTATATTTGCCTGATAATTCCAGTATAAATACAATCCCAAATTTAGATTTTAGAATAGATGCAGAATTTTAACATTATAAAAGTGGGTAACTGAAAACATTGCTAAATCCATAACATCATTTTCATTCAATGTACTTTTAAATTGGAGAACTAAAGTTCTTGCTTCCAGGATAGCTTTGACTTGTTCTTTAAAGCAATAATTCTAAGTTACACAAACTTTTTCTAAGTTGTATAAATATTGCCCAAGAAAAGAGTACTTACTGGTAAAATATACATCAAAATACAGCTGTGGAAAATTTTGGAAGTTTTCCACTCGTGCTTTCTAATGGCAGATGCATCTTGTATTTCATTTTATCTGTCTTCATCTTTTTGAATCTTAAGAGTAGAAATGAAGCGTCATGCAGAACGTGCTCATTTTACTAGCAAGACTTATATCCCATTCAAGTAACATCTAGGCTTTTCTGCATGATGCTTCATTTTTCCATGAACATATTGAAGGAGCCATTTTTTAAATAGTGACTATTTTTATTCATATGCCAAGACATGTGTTAGGTTAAAAACTGGTAGAAACTTGTAGATCAACATTTGGATTTTTCTTATAGTTCATATCTTGCTAGATATTAAGCATGGGAAATGCAATATAGCCTGCAAACTCACAGTTTTTTAAAAAGTAAATCTTAAGGTCAATTTTCAGTTATGTGATAGGAAGAGGGAGTTTAATTCAATCCTTTTATTTCATAGTTTCTTCTTTTGTAAAATTTAACTTCTGTATAATGCAAAGGACTTGAAATAACATGCAGATTAGGAGATTCTCACATCACACATCCGTACCATGTCAATTTTAGATCATGATTTGGATCTATTTGAATAATATGCATATTGGTTTTTCCCCAGATTTCTCTCTCTCCATATATCTTAGACATTTAGCTCATCTACCATTTAAAAAAATGTTCTCGGTAATGTTCTTCTCATTTCTTTCTTTACTTTTATAGTCTAATTTTTTATCTATTATTGCGTTGAAGTCTCCTATACCACAGACAATATTTTGTAATTTTTTGTAAAATTGTTCTTGTCCCCCATTCAGGGCATATTTTTCTATTAATCTGACCCACTTTTGATTTAATATTATTTCCACGATCAAAATCCTTCCCTCCTCATCTTTATAAATTTGCTTAGCCGAAATCGTCTCCTTGATATATAACACTACCCCCCTCTTCTTTTGTTGTGCTAATGATACAAATATTTTCCCCAGTTTGGGGTAGTCCAGTAGTTGTTGGTGTTGTTCCTTTATATGGACTAATGCCAGTTTTTTAAAGATGCAAGATGTTTTTTAAAGGAAGTAGGCTTTCCAATGAGCAAAATATGTATATATCAATTCACTACATCCTTTCCCAATGTCGTTGGTTATTTTGGTTATAATACTGTGCTTAGATTGAGGTATATACTTAATATAATTACCTTAAATGCAACCAGCTTAGTTCAATAATTAATGGAGATAGAAAAATATCCACAATTTTGTCATTCCCTGAGCAAACTGACATTATAGTAGCTATAAAAATGCAGGAGAAAGTAACATCAATGGCCTAGATGTTGTGATACTGCACAGCTAGCATACAACTAGCTACCAGTATCTTTAATGTAATGACAATATTGGGAAGTGGGCTGCTAGCCATATGAAGGCTAATAAGTTGTTCATCCCTATAATGAAAAGCTGGGAAAAAGAAAGGCTGGAGATGAGAAAGATAATTGTTTCTTTTTGCCATGCTGTGGAGCTTTGAAAAACAAGCTGTTTTGTCCTTTTCTTTTGTGGACTATACTGTACTTAGTAAATATGTGCCTACAAACTATTAAGAATAGCTCATTTCCAATTATGTCATAGGCAAAGTCCACAGGTTAGGTTCCCATGACAACTAAGCACACATCTATTCTAACAAGAATTGGAGAAGACACTCTTAGCTGACACTGAAAAAACATCTTTTTTCTATTGGCCAAACTGGCTAAAAATAAATCTAGGAACTGAAAGCTAAAGTAACTCTTAGCTCATCTTACATACTATGGGAACATGCAGTCTTCCAAAATTATGAAATAAGTTCTTAATTGAACACACTCAAGTTAATGTGGTAATGTTGTGGTAAATGCTGGTGTTTTAACATTGCTGTATATCTATTGAATCGTACAGAATGCAAAGTTCTTGACTCATTTACAGTAAAAGCAGAAGAGATGTTACATCATAGCAATAAAAAAAAAAAAGTCCAGGCTACTACAATAGGTTTCCAAAACGTAATCAGCAATTTTGGGTTTTTTCCCCCTGTATATGTTTTATTTTTATTCATAAACATTTTGAATAGAGTGTATTGTCAGGGCATATCATTAACGAAAAAGCAAAGGAAAAAACAAACAGAAATATCAACAAATATATATATACACTAGTAACAATAATGATAGTGTAATAAAATAATTTTAACTAAATTTCTTTATATTAGCTTATTTATAGTTCTGTTAGTTATATCAACATGTTTATAATTATCAACCCTCTTTGTATTTAATTCTTACATAACAATAATCTTTCTTCACCTAATTTCTACCACTTAACTCGAATCAGTTGTAAAATCTTCCATGTTAAATAATATTTTTGTCTTCTTTATCCTTTATTTTTAATGTCAATCTATACATCTCTGCACAGTCTAGTATTTTCCAAATTATATCCTCATCTGATGGGGTGTTCTCATTTTTCCAATATTGTGCAAATACAATCCTTGCAGCTCTCAATACATGCAAATTAGATATACAGTCCCTTTATCGTATCCTTCTGGCATTGTACCCAACAAAAATATTTCAAAAATATTTCTGGTTTCAAGTCTGTGTTGCTTAATCATCTTTTCCAGCTATTTTGGCTTTTATTTCAGCACTGCAATGAAATTGTGATAGGGCAGAATCAATGCATTTTATTTTTCTGCATCAACTATTTATCAACATTGATAAACTAATTTAGACTGCTACACTTTGGGGCAACAAAATGAAACCAGAGATCAGTTGGTACTCAGAAGTGAACTCTGTGAATGGTTTTGTCTTTTTTAAATAGCTACATCTAGATTAGGAGAAAAATATGTTGTGTGAACATGTGAGGAATGTCATTCTTTCACAAATAGCCACCCATAGGATTTAAAAATATAGGTAGGGGTGAGATTCTTCCGGTTCGGACTGGTTCAGGCGAACTGGATGTTAGATTTGTATCTGATTCATCGAACCAGTATTTGAACCAATCGGCTGGCACCACTCACCCCACCCCTCTCAGGAGTCTCCACGCAGCCCATTTTTGATGAAGAGTCCACATGGAGGCTCTGGGAGGGGGGAAAACGGGCCTTCCGGAAGTCCAGAAATGAGTCTGTTTCTAGCTTCCAGAGGGCCTCCAGAGCCCAAGGGAGGCCATTTTCACCCTCCCAGAGGCCTGAGGGAAGCATCTGGACCCTTGGGAAGGCGAAAAACAGCCGTCCTAGAAGTTCCGGTACACCACGCTTACCATGCCCACCCTGCAACTGGGCAGCGAACCGGTTGCTGGGATTTTTGAATCCCACCGCTGAATATAGGGTTTTTCATCATTGACAGTATTGAAAGGAAACTTGCTTGCTTGCTCATTTATTAATGTATGCACTTAGGGACCATCAAATTCCATAAGACTCTTGGAGTTAGAACAGAAAACAATAAATCAGTAAAAATACAACCACTCACAATTGATAGCCTCCACTTACCTCCCATTTCTGTGTAGCAGTGAATAAAATGTGGTAGATTAGAGCTTGGTGCAATTGGGCAAATAGACCTGCTCCAACTCTTGCCTAAAGAAAAACAACCAATTTCATCTTCCTATCCTGACTCCAAAGAGCATAAAAATGTACATGATGGCTTGTTGTTATACAGAAAAGCAGAGGGGCTTTTAAAATTAGTTTTGGAAAACAGGCTTTAAAGTTTATATGTCTTTAAGTAAGCTCAAGACGAATCTTGATTTTTGGACTATCACCCATGCACACATGGACACACATGTTTCTTGCATTATTGACATTTGTTTACAGACCAATTCATTTAAACAGTCTTTCTAGATAATATATTAAAACCAAAGAAACATGCAGAAACTCATTAACTGCAATCATTCAATCTTGTATCTCTTAGAAATCACATTTTTGCTGAAAAATCACATTTTCACCCTTCCAATTTTACTATGATGGGAAAATGTAATTCTGTCCAGAGCTCTTAGAGACATTGTGGCAGCAGCACTTCCTGAAATGTGGCTCTGGAAGAAAACAAAAAGGGGAAGGAGATGTTGGAAATCCCCACCATGATTAGCTTTGCACTTTGTCCACTTGGCAACAGTACATTTCTGGACTTTATTTATTTATTTTGTTTGGTTTGGTTTGTTGGTTTGTTTATGCTTGAGATTATACTTGTATTTTCTTGAAAGTGAACAATTAAGCCTAAAGGAATTGGCAATGTTGTTTCATTAATTATAAGAAATATTAAGAGGAATCAGCCAAAGTTTCTACCTGGAGGTAGGATTCCACTTTGGAAAATGTGTTAAGATCAACCACACTAATTCTAATAAAACCATAACTTTTATACATGCTTATAATTTCTAGGGAATGAAGAATGAAGTGGAGGGGGACAGGGTGTGAAAGACAGATATGGGGGTGACCTATTTGCAATGCACTTTCACAGCTCAGTTGAGTAAACGATGCACTATAACAAAAGCAACCTTTAGTTCTCTCTGTCAATCCTGGCATGATTTCTGCTGAGGCAAAATTGAAAGGTTGGCTTGTAATTTTTTAGTTCAAACTAGGATAACGTCATAACTAGAGTGGGTTGCAGTCCTATCATAAGATAGTTATTTCAAGCCAAAGTTATAAATTTATGGACTAAATAATAGCTATGGGAAATGGAGCACTTGAAATAAGCAATAAATCAGGCTTCTTCACTGCAAGAGTAATTAGGGCAGAATGTGATCAGAAATATTAGACCTACGTACACGTACATTGTTAAATACAAAATGTGGAGTAGGAAGGACAGTTGAGGTGGTAGGCTATAACTTACATGCAATTTATGCCTTGCTTCCTCCATATAAGATGAGGGTGACAGGGTAAGGATTAAAGTGAGCAATAAAATGAGAGTTGTGTTGATTCTCTACTGCACCCCTCTTCAAAACTTTGCTCATCTGTAAAAACACTTTGAGGCCCAAGTGTACTTTCCTCTCTTTTATGGAATCAATTTCTCTCCTTCCTGAAAAATGGAACTGACTGACCTCATCTACTATGGAGATAGGAAATTCACTTGTAACTGTCTCTTTTTATGATTGGAGGGGAGACCAAACAAATCATTTAAATAAGAGTTATCTTAGTATTTCTTCATACTCTCTTTTACTAGACCATTGACTTCAAATAGACAGAAACCAATGGTGAAGAAAATTACATTAACATAGAATATCATGAGTGATGGATTTTTAAAAATGCTCTATGCTTCAGACTTTTTTTAAAAAAAATCTGCTCTTGGAATTAAATTAAATAAGAATGTAATTTATTACTAAATTACTAAATTGTTCATTATCTTGATGATGAACATCTATGTTTGGAGGTCTACATATTTACATAGTCTATACAATGGTGGTGGCGAATATCTTTGTAACCCAAGAGATTCATCAATAATTGTCAACAGAGGTTAAGTATCCTTATTGAGGGGTTGGGATAGCTTTTCATCTTTTGTGGGTATCTTCAAAAGCAATTTTTTTGAAGAACCTTTTTTTTTTTTCTCTAGGGGAATAGTTAAGGATGGATTTGGAGATATCTGTTGAGCAAGGTCTATATTTACTCCTATTGCTAAGGAGCCCATGGTTTGGATTTTTCTTTAAACTTTAAACTTTCTTGAATTTATTTTTTACCTCATAAAACTAAGTGGATACCACCTCAAATTAAGATAAATGTGAACTTAGTAACACACATTCACCCCCAAACCACTCCAGAACCTGCAGTTAATTTCTTGGTCTTGCTAAAGCATAGGGCTGGCTTTTATAAAAAGGCACAAAATATACACCATACATTTTGGCCTTAAGGCAGTGCATGACCTTCTAAATTCATTGTTAGATAACAAGTCAAGTATTTCTGAAGTTCTGTTAGTACAGAAGGAAGGTAAAGATTCAGATCTAGACAGAACTGATACCTTGAATAATGCTCTCCTTATGGCATGCTTAGATGCAGCAGTAGATTGTTTATAAAGCATATCATATCATATGTTCAAACAATTTTGTGGAAACTTAACATGCAAGGGTTGCCAATTATTATTATTTTTAAATCATTCACTGAGTCTTGGCTCTCTTCTTATAATGCCACAATTCTTAGCTGAATGTATATAATTTTATTTGGAAATTAATTCTCCCAATTTTAACTTTAAACCATACTATCAATATGGTTAGGAAAAGGTGAGGAAGGGTCTGACTGTGTGGGTGTATTGAAGGCTAGGCAGAAGCGCTTCTAACCAGGAATATGCCTCTCTATTCCTATTTGTTTGTGGATGAATGATATGGATTCCTTTGGGCTGATGGATAATAGAGGAGACAGGGCAAGAGAACATATTATGGTATTAATATGTATGGAAAAATAGGGGCAGAGCATTTTGGGGGAAGGTGGCCTCAGTGCTTAGGACTGATATACCACATTCTGGCCCCTTGTGCTCAGCCTCAGGAGCTTTGGGACACCGGGTGCTGCTGCTATCAGGTCACTATAAAGCTTCCTTCATTTATGATTTAATTGTGGATCTGAATGTTGCCCTTCCCTGAATCACTGAAATCTATGGAAGTTGGGTGTGTCCCCTTTCGGAAATGTGCCTTTCAGGATTTGGGTGTGGCACAACTGTGACCCCAGGAGGGGAAGAAGGTGTGACTGTTGTCTTCTGTGAGTCTCTGAGGGCCACAAGGGCCCCTCTCTTCTGGACACTGTCAGTTGTGAGACCCTTTTTGTGAGGCTGTGCCATAGCGATCATTGGGGATTACTTCTCACCTTCCTCTCTGCAGTGTATCAGCATACCAGCATACCTGCATTTCTGGACAGTCTTCTTCCAGAAATTAGATGGCTCCCACCCTGCTTAGCCCTAAATATCTGACCCCATGACTGTGAAAGTACCTGTTTTCTGGCTAGGTTAATGAGGCTTTGTTTTCTCAGCTGCTGCGTATTTTAATTCTAAATATGTATTTGTTTTATTGTTCACTGCCCATTATCAAGATGGGTAACTATAAAATTGATCAATTAAATAAATAAATGTTTATACAAAATGTAGCTTGAAAGCTAATGCGACCATTTAAAGCTCATACTGATCATATTCCTGACTTCACAGTATGTGACATAATCAGAAGTATTAGTAAGAGTAAAAGCATTTGTATTTAAAATATATAACACAATTTAGAATTTAGATATCTATCTTAGAGAACCTTTAAAAAAATTCTTAAATCATGTCTGCATGTCTTAGAATACCATTGGTCTTGTGGTAAGTTTCAGGTTGTCTGCATCAGAAGTGGTATTCAGCAGGTTCTGACCAGTTCTGAGAACCAGTAGCAGACATTTTGAGTAATTCGGAGAACTGGCAAATACCACCTCTGACTAGAGATTTTACAGTATCCTTCCCCTGCCATGCCCACCGAGCCATGCCCACAGTAGTAAAAAAAAAAAAAAAAAAGAATCCCACCACTGCATGGCTCTTTTGCACTGGATTCAGCTATATGGATCAGTATCTTACAGCTGCTAAGTAACAGGTACTCTTATATAGCATACAATCTATTCTATGGCATTAGGACTTACCTATCACCCAAATCACCAATCTCTGATGTAGCTAGGATACTATCACAGAAAAAAACTTACAAATACAGACTTTCCTGCCACCTAATAGTGCTGCCCTCTCCTTTCACCCTGTGCCTTCAACTTTTGGGGGACAGGAATCAATGGTGGGATTCAAATAATTTAACAACCAGTTCTCTGCCCTAATGAGTTCTTCCAACAACCAGCTCACCAAACTGCTCAAAAAGTTAACAACTGGTTCCCCTGAAGTGGTGCAAACTGGCTGAATCCCACCACTGGCAGGAATGGGACAGTTGTTTACTCAGTGTACAGATGGCAATATGCTCAGTTTTAGAAGTGTGCCCTTCTGATAGTGTAGCTGAATGTTAAATAGATGATAGCTAGATAGCTAGATAGCTAGATAGCTAGATAGCTAGATAGCTAGATAGCTAGATAGATAGATAGATAGATAGATAGATAGATAGATAGATAGATAGATAAGTATATAAGTAATCACTGGAGACCAGATAACACGAATTCCCCCCAAAATAATGCTAGGGAGCAAAAGCAGTTAGGCCAAATTAAAAAAATAAATAAAGCAACAATAACATATGTGCTGATTAATAGGGACAAGACTTAAGTTACAAAGTTTGAAGTGAACTGATGTTAACCATATGTGGACAGTAAACACCTAGGATGTGATTTGTAATAGTTAAATTATAAATTTCCCTGCATGGAACAGACTGAATAGCCGAAATGTTCAAAATAATGATCTCAGAGAAGAAGCAAAAGGCCTAGTGGTCCCCAAGTGCAACTAAACTGAAGAATTGCTTGTCCAAATTAATCAGGGCTTAGTCAGGAATGATTACACTTCCTTGCTGATCCATGACACTATCACCATGGGGACTCATAAAAGCTTCTGCTGGTATTATTTCCCAATTAGGTTAAAGGCAAAGGAAATTTAGTTTTAAGTTGAATCTGTTCTGGGTATACTTTGAAGAATTGTCACTTCTATTGATGGACTCTGTACATTAGTACGTTGAGCGCCAGTCTCATATAGCATTCAAATGTATCTAACTAAACAGTCATGCTGTTTAATGGTTACTGATAAGATGCTGGTTTTTAATTTTGGCTACTAGTTACTGAGTAACTGTCTTGAACCAGCTACTCAGAATTGTTTTAATGTTATGGTTTCAGGAATAACAGATATAAGACCAGAGGGATCTATACTGTGCATATTCAAGCTCTCTTTTCTCTCTTCCCTTTACAATCATCTGGATATTAATATTTACCCATTTTACAGTATCCAGAACTTCTGCATCAAGCATATCTTTTCAGCAGGATTTAGAAGTTGGATTTCTTAGGATTCTAAATCAGTTTCTGCAGCCAAGGAAAGACTCCTAGCTGTATAAATTCACTCTTGGCAAGTAGCGGATCACAATGGGGAGTCAGCAGGGACCTCTTAGTTCTCACTACCTGTGGTCACATGTTCATTATTTACCAAAAACAAATAGATTGGGTAGTGGGTACAAATGTCGAATAAAGGGTGCTGATCCTGGGTCAATTCTTAGAATCTCATTCAGAGAAGGCTTAGTAGGAAAACTGCTAATTTGTCTGGTCTGCTAAAAGACATTGGAAAACTACTATGTAGTTGATCTGAGTATGTATACAGTTCTTGCAACAAATATCCTTGAGCATTTCATGAAGGGTGAGGAAACTTTTATTTTTCTGTTGAAACCTACATGCCAGTGATGGCAAAGGTGTCCTGCATTTCTATTTTATGCCTCTACTTTCTCTGACGAGAATATTCTACAACATTAAGATATGGCTTCTTTTTTCTTTTTCTCTTTTGGCCTTCCAGTCAGTCTTGTCTCTTGGTGACTGCGTGGGCAAATGTGGTTTCTGGGCATCATTGGTTTGTCATTGCCTCCTTTCTAAGTCTGAGAGACTGTGACTGGGCCAAAGTCACCCAGCTGACCTTATTTTAAGGCAGGACCAGAACTCACAGTTTCTGCTTCTAGACTAGTTTCAAGCCTTGACTAAACTGACTGAACTATAGTTTGAAATAAATAACACTTGGTTTGAGTTCACGTTATATACTTAAGCATAACCAAGCAAACTGCATTATCTATACCAGTGGTCTCCAACCTTTTGGGCACCAGGGACCAGTTGCATGGAGAGAGGTTTTTGCAAGAACTGGAGAGGGCATGGTTTCACATGCTGCTGGCATCCCATGGATGGGTCTTAGCTTGTTTGCATGGCCTGGTTTCTGGCATGCCACAGACTGATGCTGATCCATGGACCAGGGTTTGGGGACCCCTGATCTATATAAAGTATGAACAATTTTTTTCTTTTTTTATATTGTGTTCCTTTTATTGATTAATGTAACTCATTAGAGTATAGGGTTGGCTTACCAAGTTATGAAAAGGTTAATGAAGAAACTCTTATTCCTTCCAAACAAATTAAAACTGATTTAACTTACTGATTGTTGTTGTTACTTGATATAATATGCAGACTAAAACAAATTAACTGAATTCCAACACTATGCTAAGCCTCAGTAGTGACTTAACATGTTGTACAAACCCAGACAACTCAGAGTATATTTAAAAATTTATCTAAGGGTCTTAAGAAATGCACCAGAGGCACTCAGAATCCACAACACATATAAAAAACCAGGGGGAGGTTTGATTGCACTGTTGTAGATTCCATGACCATTTTTTTTAACCACACCCTTCAGACATTTCTGGCTGAAGACAACATATAGCCTTAGAACCATAGGCTGCCCATTCCTGGTTTACTTAAGGTTTCGAATCCATACATACCTATCAAGAGAACCATGTCAATAACTTTATTGATAACTTTGTCTAAATACCACAAAACAAATCTTTAGACTTGGCTCTGTTTCTGATGGCTCATTCATCTGCACTTATGTCCCTTTCCTCTCTCATATCCTTGGGCAAACAGAACCTTCCTATTCTATGCTTCTTTTAAGAGTTAAACTAGCACACACAAAGTCAGGCTTTCTGTCAGGAGGATTGCTAATACTTCATTTTAGGTTTTTGTTTTTAAATGTTAAACAAAGTCAAAATTAGCATTCTCTATGGTTCTAAATTCTCTCAATGAATCCATTTTGTTTTCTAAACTATTTTCTTCTCTTTCATGGTATTTTTCTCTTTCATGGTCATCCTGTCAAATAACAACAAGGATTAAGAAAATATCTTACTAATTTAACAGTGTATATTTCACAAGAATCATAATGTGGTTTCTTGATAACTAGAATAATGGTTGATATTAACTTGATCCGGTCTGAATTTCACTCATAAAATCATGTGCTCTCATTCAGCATTCTGTTGTGCTCCTCACAGGTCATCAGTCTGTCTCCAGTAGACTAATGACTCAGTTTCTTGGTATTTACTTATTTTAAAATCTTTTCTCTACATTAATCAGGATGAGTTCTTGAAAAGAATATATATGAGTCCTTACAGTCAGTCATTCAAGCCCTAGTCACCTTACAATTGGACTATTGCAATGTGTTCTACACTGGGCTACCCTTGGCTACAGCTAGTATAAAGTACTGGCAATGCAGGCAACTTTTGGGGCACAAAGAGTGGTGCATTTAATACCACTGTTCCATGAGATGCATTGGCTGCCAGTTTGATTCTGGGTGCAATTCAAGGTGTTGGTCATTATCTTTAAAGGTATGAGTCCAGGCTACTTGCAGGACTATCTCATCCCACTGGAATTAGCCCAACCCACCATGTTGTGGGGTATTGTGGCTGTCAAAATCCAGGTAAAGAGCCTTCTCTGCCATCATTCCTGCCCTTCCAGAGTGAGGTCAGCTCCAACCCTCGTGTCCTTCCACAAGAGCTTAAAGACCTGGCTCTGCCGGATGACTTGGGGCTCCAAAGGAGGTGCTTCATGTGATTGATAGATTAATAACAGATCCCACCTCTCATCCTACTCCCTTCCTCCCCAACTTTTAGGTTTTGTGTTTTACATATTTATATTTGTGTAGTATTTTATTTATATAGTATTATCTTTTTAATGTTGTAAGCTGTCCAGAGTTACCCTGTGGTAAGATGGGTGACTGATAAATGTAATAAATAAAAATAAATAAATAAATAAATGCTGAAAGAGTAATTAAACAAACAATTCTCAATGGTGCTTTCCATTTACAAAGAGTCAGGGAGTGCATGGTGAGAAATATTGCAAAACACATATGACTGTGATGGTTACAATAAGACTGATGCAAGACCAGTTTACATGAAGGAGTGTCAATGAAATTATAGCACATCCAGATTGATAGGTCCTCAGTCAGTAGCAATATCTGAGCAAGTAATGACCCACACCATCCAGCATCCTAGCAATGCTTATATCGTAGATAAGAATGAGTTTGTAGCCCCGCAGTTCTCACCATTCTGGAAAATAGAGTTCCAATATATTTGGAAGCTACTAAGTTGGCGAAGGCTGAGATATACTGTACAGTTTCAGGTGGAAGGACAGGATCACAGGGGACATAAGGACATATATCTGAATGGGTGCCTGCAAGAAAGGTCTCTTAAGACTTGAAAAAAGTTAGGTGATAGTATTATTTTGGTAGGATGCAGAAATCTGAAGTAAAATGGCTAAAGGAGACATTAATGATATCGCAATGAACAGTAATGGGTCAGGGAAATCTGAGTTTGTAATAGGAAATCAATTTGTGCTGGAGTGGACTTTAAAAGGAAATTACCTTAATTCTCTGGTATAATGATCCCATTATGGCTGATGGGGAATAGAATCTGTTGGCATGCCAGTGCTGTGAGTTTTTTCCCACTGCTCAGCCTGTATAAATTTATCATGAAATATTATAGCATAGAAACATAGCAGTCCTATTATTTCCTTCTAAAGAAATTGTACCCCAAATACTGTGAAACATGCTTAGAAACATGCTTAGAGTTTTCTGTCTCTGCTTTATAAGAAAAGTTTAGGGAAAACCTCTATTAAAACACTGCATCTACTATTATTTATTTTCTATTGAATTTTATGTAGCAATAGCAATAGCTCTTAGACTTATATAGTGCTTCATAGTGCTTTACAGTCGTCTCTAAGCAGTTTACAGAGTCAGTATATTGCCCCCAACAATCTGGGCCCTCATTTTAGCAATCTCGGAAGGGTGGAAGGCTGAGTCAACCTTGAGCAAGTCAGAATCCAAGGAATTAAATTCCTGGCCATGAGCAGAGTTAGCCTGCAATACTGCATTCGAACCACTGCACCACCATGGCTCTTAGCTCACATGTATATACCTATGCCAACTTAGGCCACCAGGATGGATAAGTCCTATGATCAGCTATAATGAATCAGGATGTCTCAGCAGACAATTTGGTAATCAGGTTTACCCATGAAACAATCGTGATTTGGTTTAGTTATGATTTATTAAACTCAGCTGACTTAGATCCAATAAAATGCTTAAACTAAGTTGACCTCCAGTGGCTTGATTCACAACACAACAAGCCATCACCAATCAAATAACATAGTTTAGTATGATGTAAGATTGCAATCTATGTGGAATTGCAGAAGACAAAGCATTTAAAAGCCTCTGAGGAAAGGAAGCAGAAGAACCTTTAGAGCAGGGGTGGGGAACTATGGCCCCTTTATGACCTGTGGACTTCAACTCCCAGAATTGCCAAGCCAGCCATGAATTGAAGTCCAATTATCTTAAATGAATTGAAGTCCAATGGTCCCCATCCCTACTATAGAGCATTGCTGTTGAAAAGACCCAACTGCTCATATCTAGGAGTTGGGATCACAAATAACGTATCTCACCTCTCTGGCTAAAATTAAGCACTCTGAACTAGTTTTATCTGAATGTAACTGGCAAAACCATCAAATGATGTACAGGATGCAGTGGTGAAAGAGGAAACAATTTACACATTCAAAGCTGAGTACGGTTTTTAGTGCCACTTTCATTTCTTGCACATATTTGATAATAGTTCTATTTTAATCAGTAAAGGAGGAAGGGGGTGGATGGGAAATGAGCCATATATTGTACACTTCAAAATGACTTTGCTTGTAAAAACTTGTTCCCATTTTGTATGCTCTGACAACTTCCAGCAAGTTAAGAATAGGTCGAATGTTCAAGGATATGTTAATGGTCAGACAAGACAGAGCTTGCTTCTACAACATGGTATGCTTTCATTCAAAGGCAGCTTTTTTATGAAGCTAACTTTGAGATCACCTGTACCATACTTTTCCCCAAGCCACCTCCAAACTTATCTGAACCTTCAGCAGCTGTTCTTTGCTTGGACCTGAGCTTGGATCTTAGTTCTCACATAATTGAACTCAGTACAGTATGCCTTTAAACAAATAGCTAAGACCTTGGGTGGGGCAAGGTAGGCAGTGTTTACCAGATTAAATTTAATTGGAAAATGATGCTGAAATTAAATTGTCACTAGTCACCCTTTACACGTTAACATGATAAAGGGGATTATGAAGTCAGATCTTTTGCAGGGATTGAGAAAAATATGGTTTAAAGTTATTTTTATCTTCCCAACTGAAAACTACATAAGCAAATCTTGCAAAGAGATAATACCTATTATCCCTCTTTCTTAGGGTATATCCCATTACACTAATGTACTTTCTGCTGTTGATGTCAATTAGGGTATGTGTGTGTGTGTGTGTGTGTGTTTGTGCTTTTGTGTATGTGTGTGTGTTTTTCTCCTTCCTGGATGTTAATGGAGGCTGGGAGAGGCAAAGCAAGCAGTTATTACTAGAAATTCAATTACTATAAAAAAAAATAATATGGTTAGCAAACTAGGCTGCAAAAATGCCAAGAGGGCAGTTCAAGGGACATAACTAAGGAAGGAAGGAAGAAGACCAAAAAAAAACATCAGGAATACATTCTTCCCCCAAGGCAGCAGTTATCATAGAAATGATGATGAATAGCCATTCAGACAGCCTACATCAGGGTGTTGCCAGCTTTTTACAACTCAAGCTCCTGTGTATACTTTTAAATTTATAAATCTTGCCCTTGAAAGAAAAATATGGCAGAAATTTAGAATTTAGTATCTTCATCAACCAATAGATCTGTCCCTTGCGGGAGTTATGTTCTTTGCTCTGATGTCCTCTTTCTAGGCTTAACATGCATTGTTGAACTAGCATACCACATTGTAACCACTTACCTTCAGCAAATTGCAGAACAGGATGGAAGAAACACCAACATGGTACAGTCCTCACTTAGGCAAGGCTACTACTAACAGCCTTAATCGGAAGATGGGCAATCAGCAATATTTGGCTGTTCAGATGTTGCTGGATTGCAATTCCCAGAATAACTCCTAACATTATGCATGGAATTGGAGATAATATTTGGAGGTGAACAACTTAAGCTCCTAGGACCACAAATGGCTTCCCAGGCCTTGAGCGTGGCTCCAGAGACTCAAGTCAATATACACAAAATAAAATAATAAATTATTTTGCAATGTGACAGGAGATCATTAAATAAATGTCCAGAGAATAAACATATCTGCAATATTCAGTTTTAAATACATGTAAATGTAATAAAATGAAACCAAAGGTAGCTTTTATTTTGGCCCCTTTTTGGAATACAGATCTGAGCCTACAATCATGGTCCCTGGCACTGTGGGGGGCGGGGGGCAGTGTACTGATATAGTCTGAAAGGGGAACCCTGCTTGCTGTCTTGAGTTTCCCAAAGGAGAACTGGGAAACCATGAACATGTCTCAGAGTATCTTAAACAATCTAAAATAGTAAGCAGAAACCACCACATTTAAAAACAGTATGCAAAGAAATTGGACACTGGCACTGTCATAAATCAGTGATTCATATCACAATTATTCATGCTAATACTGTTGTTAAGGTTGTTTGGAATGAACGGTTAAGGCTCCAGAAGAGAACCCTAAGCTTTGGGAGATAGAATCTCCCTTGGTACTACAAAAAGATCTGCACAGAGAAAAGTTAGGAAGATATGCAGCATGTGCATAAAAAGCCAGTTTTGTTTGAAGGCAATATGGAGGAGAAAACTTCCACCCATTCTGCTGTTCTTCAGCTGTGTTAGACTACATATTGTCCTCAACTTACAGCCATAGTGAGCCCAAAATTTCTGCTGGCAAGCAAGTCAGTTGTTAAGTTAGTTTTGCCCCATTTTACGACTTTTCTTGCTCCAGTTATTAAGTGAATCACTGCAGTTGTTAAGTTAGTAACATGATTGTTAAGTGAATCTCGCTTCCTAATTGACTTTGCTTGTCAGAAGGTCGCAAAAGGTGATCATAAGACCTTGGGGCACTGCAACCATCATAAATACAAGTCAGTGCCAAATGCCTGGATTTTGATCACATGATGTAGGGATGCAGCAATGGTTGTAAGCAGAGGTGGTATTCAGCAGGTTCTGACCAGTTCTGGAGAACCGGTAACAGAAATTTTGAGTAGTTCGGAGAACCGACAAATAACACCTCTGATTGGCCCCACCCCCATCTACTCTCTGCCTCCCAAGTCTCAGCTGATTGGCTGGGTCTTCTTTTGTTGCCCTGCACAGGAGAACGGAGCTGGAAAGCAGCTTAGTGAGGTGGGGAGGGAATGGGATTTTGCAGTAACCTTCCCCTGCCATGCACACCAAACTACACCCACCAAGCAATGCCACGCCCACCAAGCCATGCCCACAGAACCGGTAGTAAAAATTGTTGAATCGCACCACTGGTTGTAAGTGTGAAAAATGGTCAAAAGTCATCTGATGATTACCTGTGTAGCTGAAATCAGTATTGCATATTATTTGGGAAGAAGATGGACTGACAGCTTTCACAGCCTACCCTAGTGAGTAGTGCTGCTTGATAATTAATTGAGTACATTTTGTCATTTCAGATCTTCCTGAAGTATCATTAAAACTTCCTAGAATTAACAATAATTATTAAAATTATTTTTAAAAAATTATTAAAGTATTAAATTGTTAAAAAGTATTACATTATTAAAAGTACTAAGCACTAAAAAAAAAAAAGTCAATGGATCCTCAAGGTTCCAGATAACTATAAAGATTAGGGCGTGATAAAAGTATAGGTTTTGAAAGGAAGAGAGAAAATGAGGAAGGAGGTATGGTAATTCAAACCCCTTTCTGATAAAGACAGATTTCTTTCATCTTAGCCGCACCGAGTTTTATGTGGGTGCAGCTGTCTTGGCAGCTTGCCCAGTAGCGTAGGTGCTGTTCTCAGAACAAAAGTTCAGGGTTACCAGATGAGCCATATCACCTACGTACAGAACTTTGCCCTTTAAGCCTACAAATGATTTGCTTCGGTATAATAGACAAGAAACAGCCAAACAATCATTATGAAATATGTTTGTGTGTGTATGTCTTTGTGTGCCTTTGAAGATAAAATGGAATTGAAGCGTGCCTCTGTGTATACATATGGCTCTCTTTTCCATTCTATTTTAGCTTCAATGGAAGTGTGTCTGTGTCTGTGTGTGTACACACTCTCTTGCATTTTATCTTCAAAGACAGTCATATTTATCACATCCAAGGTTGTTTGCTGCCACATGACACCACCTTGGAACATTAAAAAGTGTTTTCTTTTTGATGGCAAGGAAAGAGAAGGGAACAAGCTGGAAATTTGCATAGATGTGATCAAGCCTCAGAGTCCATGAATTTGGTGGAAATTAAAATGTCCTAATAATGCTGGTTAAATGCCAAATCTGCACTAGATTCTAATCTAAACAGAAGGACATTCTCCTTGTAATAAAGTATCTGGTCTAAAATTTTATATAGGGGAGAGGGAGAATTAAACGATGATTTCTCAAACATCTAATCTTTCTTTAATATATTTTTTATATGTTAGCAACCAATATGTGACTGGAGCTAAAATCTCACAGTAGAGAAGGAATTTGTATATGGCCATAAAGTTGAGCAGATGGGACAAGGTGATTGTCTAGTTGGCTAAGGAGGGTAAGCTCTGATGTTTCACAGTTCCCAGCAGGAATTGCAGACTCATAGGAATGTCCATTCCAATAATCAGAAGTGAACAAGCCCAAAATTATATTGTAAAATTACACAATTTGGGAAAGAGTAAAGATATATATCTGGAAGTGCCTTTGAAAGAGGGAGTGCATATACATACTCCTATGAATAATAGATACAATATGGTTTTATGTCTCCGCCTACGTTGGAAGCATCTTTTCCATAGGAAGAATTAACATAAAATGTGTATACTAACAACTGCAGCTTTATTATTTGTTGTCAGCCACTCAGAGTCTTTGGAGCCGGTCAAAATTGAAATATATGCAAATCTACTTTATAAATGTTTCTCTTGGTCATTCTTTTTCAAGCATCACTTCCCTGTTTAATACCCAAAAGCCTCCTTTGCAATTCAGTTTGGAAATCTGGACTATTTTCCTTAAACTCTAATTATCTATTAAACAAAATACTCCAATCATTCTGAGGCCAACAATGTCTAATCACAGCCAGTTTATCTTTCAAAAAGTAGGTAGGTAAAATTTCTTTATTTGAATAAGAGTCTTGAAACAGACATTTTGAACTGTTGGAGTCAATTGAACTTGAATGTTGTAACATCATAATAAGAATATCTAAAATATATAGTTGGATGATAATATTTACCAGAAAGGACCAAATAATACAAAAGGTATATAAACTTTTCAGTTTTCCATAACTTCTTATTATGCAAGTGATATTACAAAAATAGGGCAAATAGAATCAAGACCTAACAGGGAACTCTGCATTCCATCCATAAATTTCATTTCAGAGTTACTCCTGATAGGAGACATCATGGCTTAAAATGTCCAGCCAACTGTTTGAAATCCCTCAATTCTTCCTTAATCCTTTTCATTTCATTTTACCTCATGAAAAACTCTGAACATCTTAGAAATGTGCACATTTTTTGTATTGTTTAAATTGGTTCCAATAAAGATGTTGCCTATTTTTTTCCAGCTTTCCCTCTATGTACCTAAAAAGCTATGTTTGCTCTTTGTAACACATTGAGAAATTACTTTATGAGCCTATGAAGACCAGTTTGGCAAAAGTATTCCCTGATCCTTCTCCTTTAAAAATGGAGTAGTAGAGACTGAACCTGAAAAGGGGGTGCTGGATGTGTACCTACTTTTGATTGGCCCTTGCAATATAAATTATACAGAAAAAAACTTTGCCAGGAAGGAAGGAAATTGATTGATATCAAAATGCTGAACACTGGAAAGGATGTGTTCTTGAAAGCAAAAATCAGTAAAGTTTCTGTGGCAAAATGAAAGAATGTACAGTATGCAAGGGGTGGGGTTGGGGGAAGGCAGCTATACGGAGGGCAACAGGAGTTGGCCAGATCAACTGATAGCAGCAAACAGTTCCAAGCCCGCAAGGGACAACATGCCAGAATAAATGGAGGAAGAAACAGCAGAATTCATATAAAGGGGAGAGCAGATGTGGAGAGCAGACATATGCTGAAAAGGAATATGAAATTTGGTAACAAGAAATATGCACAAATATTATGCATGACTAATATGAGGAGATTTTAAAACAGGGGACCACAGTAACTTTGCTAAGACTTCACTTCCAGATGTGTTGGGACCAGAGGTGGTATTCAGCAGGTTCTGACCAGTTCTGGAGAACTGGTAGCAGAAATTTAAGTAGTCCGGAGAACCAGTAAATACCACCTCTGACGGGAAATTTTACAGTATCCTTCCCCTGGCATGCCCACCAAACCATGCCCACAGAACCAGTAGTAAAAAAAATTGAATCCCACCACTGGTTGGGACTCTAACTCCAAACTTTCCAGTTACCTCCAAATTTTAAAGAGGATCAAAGACTAGTTTTATGGGATTTTTGCAAAGAGTAGGAAAATAAAAGAGTGTGTGTGTGTTTGTGTGTGTATAATATAAATATGTAAAATAACTGGTTGAAAATTATTGCTTCTCTACTGCTAATTCCCTGGTGCAATCATATTATAGCAACACCTCCGCTGGAATGCAATTATTTCCTACATCACAAGCTATATCAGAACCTGTTCAGCAACTGATGTAGAAATGAGAAACGCAAGCTGAATTATCCACCTTAATTGATGAATTTTCCCGATCAGACGTTAGCTGTTATTTTAAAAGAAGATCTTAAAACCTTACAGTCATTTTCTTCTTTTATATAGAAAAAACAAATGGTCATGTAAAAGACTTAGGCACTAGGATGAGACAAATCAGCAATGGGTCATAGGTGTGTTCATGAACAGAATATACAATGAGATAGCAAAGTGGATCCTAGTATTGAAATCCTTAAATGTATGGAAGTCATTAAAAATAATTCAACGCTGCTCCTTTTAGAAGATACTGAAATAATTTAGAAATTGCTTTAAATAAACAAAAGTCAAAATAGGAAATTCTTGTCCAATAAATCTTTTATTGGGCTTCTAATTGACTACAGGCAAAATTGACTAGTTTTACATCTTTATGTTCCACAATGAATCTCTAGTGACTACTTTAGGATTGCCTTCATTATGGCTCAGGCTTCATATGAATTTATATAAGAACAAACATCCTACTATAACACTATAAATATATCATCATAGGCTTAAACGTGGCCTATCTCTACAAGTGAAGCTGCTCTTTGAGAAATGACATCAGTTATGATTAGATGTTTCAAACCATTGTCCAATATTTTTCTTTTGTTTTTGCAGAGGATTGAAGAATGTTCTTTTAAAATAATTGTAGATCTTATATAGATAAAAGATAAAGATATATAAAATAAAAATAAAAAGAAGGAAAAAAAGAAAACCGTAATTTACAGATGAAATTATATAGAATCAATGATTGAGCATTGTAAAAAGAAATTGAAATATTTTTTAAGGTAAATGAAGACACAGAGTATGAGATGCAAATGAAGCCTTTATGAAAGGAAAAGTAATACAGCAAAATAATAAATTGAAAAGACAGAAGAGCTTTCCATATTACAATTAAAGAAATGAAAGCAAAGATGAAATTCATTAAACTGAACAATTTTGAATTAGCAAACAAACCAGGGAAATGGTTTGTTATACCAATTGAGGAAAGAAAGAGAAGAAAATGGTTTTAATATTATTAAAGGGGAATACTATGCTTACAGATAATGCAAATTTCAAAAATATAAAAAGATAATTTTGTTACCACGATACAAAACTTTATAAAGGAAAATATCTCCCAGGTAAAATTGGATAGATAGCTGTAAATCTTTTTTTATTTTTAACTATTTCTGGTCTTTTATTAGTTCTCTTATTTGATTTTATTAAATTAATTGTCAAATCTTTTATCCATCCAGCATTTTTATAATAGTCTTTTTGAGTTTTCCATAGATGTTTTCAAAACTGTATTGTTTCCTTTTTGCTTGGTTTATCATTTTTAAATTTTTTATTGCTATTCATACTTCAATAGAATTGCCTCTGGTCTCACTGAATTATTGTAATAATTGATTTTGCTTAAATTGGAGGATACATGCTTCATAGCATTCAGTTTCCCAAGCTGTTGCTGTTGTTTCTCATTTTATGCTTGTCTTGATCTTTACATTCCTCAATTTTTTTCTTTCATGTTCTTTAAATTACTTGCATCCAATCGTTATTTCTTTACTTTGGCCTCCAGTCTGATCTTCCATTTTAAACTGAATGTGATTTTGGTTTTCTAATTTGGATATCTGGTTCTTCTGTAACTACTATTGCTGTACTATAGGCAAGCTGATTGGTCTGTTCAATAGATATTATTTTAATCCTCACAAGTGCCTTATTCTCATCCTTCATAAATTCCAGGTTTTTCTTGGGGACTATTTTCAACTATGGTAGTGTAAGAGGAAAACATGAATAAAATCCATTGTGTATTGTGTAGCTGTGACTCAAACCTCAAAACTGCGAGTTTGATACTTTTCTACTGCAAGAGGGAGAATTGAAACATTGAACAATCACACGTTGTGCTCTGGGAAAATCTGGGAAAATGTGTACGTGTTAAGGAGGCATTTAACTTCCTGATGTCCCATATTAGGTAATGAATTGTATACTGAAATTCAATAGGTAGATTGTAAACCAAGCCATCTTCGGATGGGGCGTAGGCTAGGGGATAAAATAGAATGCAAAATTTTGCTCTGGGTTCCTCCCACCTGCCAGGGCAGGAACCCGTTTCTGCAGAAATGCTACAATAAAGCTGTTTTCCTTTGATTTATATCGAATCTCGGGTGGTTTTTCAAGCCCCCACCCCACAATTTGGCAAGCCAAGCCAGGAGCCTCAATGGTGGTCTTCCGGAAGTCGGGGACTAGGTGAGTAGTGGCCATGATCTCACATTGAGAGGTGCCTCCTCCCCAAATTCTGGTTGGCTCCAGAGGCAACTAGAAATCCAGACAATCCTCGGAAGCAGCGTTTTGTTGGCTGATAGTCTGGGACTATCAAAAAGAGAATAGAGGAAAGCCTGAGTTGGGGACGCCCACACATCCACTCCCTCGGAGGTCTGGAGTGATCAAGTAAAACTTCATTCCTTTCATTTTCAGTCAGAAAAAGAAAAGGGGGGGAAGAGGTCCTTAAACTCCCTGGGGGAATCCAGCATCTGCTGGAGGACTAGGACTAGGAGTCTGAAAGAGAGGGGTCCTTAAACTCTCTGGGAGAATCCAGCGTCTGCTGGAGGACTGGACTGGTGAGTCAAGGCTCTGGGAGTCTGGAAGAGTAGAGATGGGAAAGGGAGAAAGCAAGGGTTTTGGAGACCAGGAAGAAGCCTGTCCGGAACAGGGAAAAACTGACAATGGCAGGAAATCAATTCCGATAGATTCGCCCCTGGGACAGCTACTCCAGCAGTAGGTTCTCCCCGAATCTAAAGGAATTCACCAGACATCTCGAAAAGAAAAACATGATTTATCTTTGTCGAGACCAATGGCCAAAATATCCTCTGATTGATCCTAAATTTCCATATCACTGGAGTCCTGAGGGGGAAACCAGTACCTATTGGATAACCAAATTGAAAGACTATATTCTCCAACACAAAATGACCACTCAAATTGCATACATAGATATATGGTTTCATGTGAAATTTGAAGGTCCCGTCCCTCCAATCAAGGGTCAATACATGTCTCAACAAAAAGACAATGAGAGTGAGACGGACGATTGGCTGCAGAGTCCGCCACCCGCAAATCCTAATTTGAATAACGCGCCCGCCAATGTTCCTATGGCACCACTGCCATTGCCGGTGGCACAACCCCCTCCTCAGCCGCCTCTCTATCCACGACTGAGAAAAGAAGTGGAACAGTTGAGAAGAGAAGTGTTCAAAATTTTCCCTTCAGAGAAAAACCTGAAGTGGATGCATTTCCTCTTAGGGAAGTTCCTAATGGGATCAATGCTGCAGGCAACCCGGTGACAATCTTTGTGGCTGCCCCCATAAAACCAGCCGAGTTGCGAGAATTGAAAAAGACTCTTCCAAAACTTCATGAGAATGCTCATGAGGTGGTCGAACAGTTAGAACTACAGAGACACTCAGACAGAAGTCACAGATGATGGTTGCAGCTGTGCAAGCTGCAGCTAAGAATGAGGTGAAGAAAAGTGTGGATTGTGTAAGGGGGGCAATAGGGGGCCAGGGTGAGAGAAGGCAAGGCGGAATGCAAGGAAGTTTCAGAGGAAAAGGTTTCAGAGGGATGCGAATGAGACAGCCTGGAATGGATAGGAGTTGCTTCAGATATGGGAAGGAAAGACACTTTGCGCGTGAGTGTCCTACCAACTGGGAGGAGAGGAGTTATGCATTGTATGATGATTAAGGATGTTCCGGCTCCTTTAAGAGGACCTGCGGGGAGCCATTGGTAAACATTTCAGTGGATCCTGACCATCAGGAGCGGGTGTTCCTGATAGACACCGGTGCAAGCCAGATTCTGCGTGTGACCCAATAAAGGGTGCACATAGATCAAGGAAAATGATAAAAGTAGTGGGGGTGAGTGGAAAATCACAGGATGTGAGGGTGTTTGAACAAATCAGACTGGAAATGAATGAAGTGGTGACTGAGGCTGCTGGAGTGAATTTGCTAGGGAGAGATCTGTTGCCTGTGTTTGGTATCCAGCTGTGGGATACCAGGAAGGGAGTAAGGATGTGGAAGATGACTGTGGAAGATGAGAGGGCAATTTCAGATGAGGTTTGGGCAGGAGATGAGAAGGTAGGGCGAATGAACATTCAGCCAACCAAGATTCAAGTGCAGCCTGGGGTGACAAAGATTTGGACATCACAATATCCAATGAGTAGAAAGGGGAGAGAGGGGTTGAAGCCTATGATTGATAAATTGTTGAAACAGGGCATGCTGGAGCCTACTATGTCACCTTTTAATTCTTCAATACTTGCTGTGTTGAAGAAGGATGGGAAACATAGATTGGTTTTGGATTTGAGGAGGATCTCCTGATCCCTATACTGTCTTGGGACGAATCCCTCCTAAAGACAAATGGTTTACTGTAGCAGATCTGAAGGATGCTTTCTGGGCATGCCCCCTTGAGGAAAAAAGTAGAGACCTGTTTGCATTTGAATGGAATGATCCTGAGAATGGTAAGGAAACAGCAATTAAGGTGGACAGTACTTCCCCAGGGATATACTGAGAGCCCTTTGGTGTTTGGACAGGCTTTGGAAGAGAAGTTAGTGTCTTTTGAGAAAGGAAAAGGGATCACGTTGATTCAATATGTGGATGATTTGTTGCTGACTGGGGAGAAAGAGAATGAGGTCAGAGCAGCGTCTGTGGCTTTGTTAAATTGGTTGAAGGAGCAAGGATTGACAGTTTCAAGGGAAAAGATCCAATTTGTGGAAAGGAAGGTGAAATATTTGGGGCATTATATTCAGCAGGGGGTGAGGTCCCTGGATCCTGAGAGAGTGAAAGGGATCATGAGCTTGGCTCCTCCCAGAAATAAGACAGAAGTCAGAAAAGCCCTTGGATTGCTGGGGTATTGCAGAGCTTGGGTGGACCAATACACTATGTTAGCCCAATTCCTGCACAGGAAGTTGGCAGGGAAAGGAGAGAGTGAAGGAGATGATGAGAAGTGGGAGGATTTAAAGAAGGCACTGTCATCTGCATTGGTTTTGGCCTTGCCTAATTTGAAGCTCCCATTTCATCTGTATGTGTCAGCAGCACAGGGAACGGCACTAGGAGTGTTGGCACAGAAAAGGGGGGGGCAGTATCAGCCCATCGCCTTTCTGAGCAAAACTCTGGAGCCAGTAGTAAGGGAATGGCCAATCTGTGTGCAGGCTGTGGCAGCTACAGCTATGTTGGTAGTAGAGAGCAAGAAATTAACCTTTGGAGGGGCCCTGGTGGTGCATTCTCCTCATCAGGTTACTTCTGTGCTAAGTCAGTTGCAACAACTTGGATGACAGAAGGACGGATTCTCAAATATGAGACCATTTTGAGAACCAGCCCTGATGTAGTGATTGGGACAGATAGAAATTTGAACCCAGCCGAATTTTTAGAACGAAGAAGGCAGGAATGGGAGGCTGAAGACCATGATTGTTTGTTGCAAGTAGATTTGATGACAAAGGTGAGGGAGGATCTGGAAGAGACTCCTCTGAAGGAAGGGGAGAAATGGTTTGTGGATGGATCAAGCAGGGGTGAGGAAGGGAAAAGGAAGTCAGGGAGTTGTTTGCTTTGAAGAGGGCCTTGGAGTTGACTGAAGGAATTGATGTGACAATCTGGACTGATTCCAAATATGCCTGGGGTGTGGTCCATACCTTTGGTAAGATCTGGCAGGAGAGGGGATTTATCAAGTCTGATGGGAAACAAGTTGAACAATTACAGCTTGTGGAACAGGCCTTGGAGGCCCTGCAACTGCCAAGCCAAGTGGCAATAGTATACGTGAATGCTCATCAGAAAGGAAACAACCCAGAGGTAGTTGGGAAGAGGTGGGCAGACAAGTAGACGAAGGATGTTTGAAAGTAAACAAGAAAGCAGAAAAAAAAGGGAGGGCGACCCCTAGTGGGCTGACCTTTCCAGAGAGCACAGGTTGATTTCACCGAATTACCAGAAAAAGGGGGTGGTGGTGGAAATATTTGCTTGTGATTATACTGGGGTCTCTCCATTCGAGATGCTAATGGGGCGACCTTACTTGGCAAAAATAGGGAATCCAATTGCTGAATTCAAAGATTTGTTCTTGAGGAAATATTTGCAGACACTGTCCAGGCCTTTGTTTTCTCTCCATAAACAGGGACTATTGGTGCAACGACTACCTCTTGCTGGGAGCCAACATCCCTTTGAGACTGGAGATTGGGTTCTGATAAAGACTTGGAAAAGTGAGAAGCTGCAGCCGAGCTGGGAAGGCCTGTACCAGATGCTGTTGACAACTGAATCTGCAGTTCGCACTCAAGAAGGAGGCTGGACGCATTACAGCAGAGTCAAGAAGGCACCAGATCCAAATTCTACATGGAGGGCAGTTCCAGTGGATGGTCAGCCGCTGAAGTTCACCTTAAAAAGATGAAGAAGATTGGACCCTGGACTGAACTAACCACCTTGATGATAGTACCGATGATTGCATCAGGAGGACAGATTCCATATATTGGACCAGTTGGAGACTTGGGGACAGATTTATGGGAAGACAATACATACATGAAGGATTTGAAGAAGGTATCACAAGCATTGAACATAACTAACTGCTGGATGTGCATGCACATGCCAGGGAAGACAGGGGAGGGTTTAATATTACATGCAATCCCACTAAGTCAACCAGATTTGAGGCCAAAGGGAAATAAATTTGAACAGGCTCCTATGAAAAGAAACCTATCCGGGAAGGTATTTGTC
The DNA here is from genome assembly GCA_033807585.1 of Hydrophis major. Lineage (NCBI taxonomy): Eukaryota > Metazoa > Chordata > Lepidosauria > Squamata > Elapidae > Hydrophis > Hydrophis major. The sequence goes on along the minus strand of CM066332.1, from coordinate 78,160,556 downwards.
CATTTGAGAGAAAAAACATATGTGTGTTTCAAGAGAAATGTATCCAAAGGAGTGGATTTGAGTGATTGGGAAAAATGCAACAAAACTTTTGATATGCCTTTATCTTGTAGTAACCACAGTTATTCTAACACTCATCAATTGAGTTATTTTAATCATGACCAATACCAGATATGTATGTATTTTGAAGATATAATCAATTGGACTCGGACTTCGAATCAAACGTACACCATGGAAAATTTTAAGTGGGTATTGTGTGGGAAACATGCTTATAGAGAAATGCCACCACGTTGGAGTGGGATTTGTACCATGGGATACGTGATACCAGTAATATATAAATTGAATACCTTACCCCAGGGACGGATTCGGAACAAAAGAGAAATCAGTTCAGGACTAACGCTGGGGGGAAGGTTGAAAACACAGATAGCACAGGGAATGCTGGCACTGTTGGGAGTAGCCATGAATTATAGAGATTTACATATTCTGAATAACTTTACAGTAGCCATGTTTAATGATACTATCAAGACAATCAAAATGCTCAACACGGAACTTTCTGAAGTTAGAAAAGTGGCTTTGCAAAATAGATATGCATTAGACATTGTATTAGCTGCAAAAGGGTGTGTGTGTGCTTTGATTCATTCCCATTGCTGTGTATATATCCATGATTTCCAACCCAACATTACAAAAACAGTGCAAACGATGGAGGAACGCATTCATTCTAATCCATTATTACAAAGAGGTGATTCCTCATTTCCAGATTTGTGGGGGGGCATTATGGTCTTGGCTTCCCAGCACTGCTTGGTTGAGATCTACAATCATGGGAATTATATTAATTATTATATGCTGTGTGATGTTGTGTTGTTGTGTTCAGTGTTTCTCTGGTGTAATAGCAATGTGTGGAAGACTAGGGAAAACTGTAAGTTCAAGATCCGGGAAGCAGGAGGAAGAACCTCTGATGATGTTTCAGAAGAAGATGGCTCTGAAAGAGGCTGGGGATCTGTTGCGTGAGTTTGAGTCAAGAATGTAAGCAGAAAAGGGGGGAATTGTAAGAGGAAAACATAAATAAAATCCATTGTGTATTGTGTAGCTGTGACTCAAACCTCAAAACTGCGAGTTTGATACTTTTCTACTGCAAGAGGGAGAATTGAAACACTGAACAATCACACGTTGTGCTCTGGGAAAATCTGGGAAAATGTGTAAGTGTTAAGGAGGCATTTAATTTCCTGATGTCCCATATTAGGTAATGAATTGTATACTGAAATTCAATAGGTAGATTGTAAACCAAGCCATCTTCGGATGGGGCGTAGGCTAGGGTATAAAATAGAATGCAAAATTTTGCTCTGGGTTCCTCCCACCTGCCAGGGCAGGAACCCGTTTCTGCAGAAATGCTACAATAAAGCTGTTTTCCTTGGATTTATATCGAATCTCGGGTGGTTTTTCAAGCCCCCACCCCACAGTAGTCTTGTTTTTCTAGTGGTAATTCTGCATAAACTATAATTTTCTCTTAATTCTCCTTGTGAGGAATTCAATTCATAAGTTGTTTTATTGCTGGCCTGTACTGGTTATGTTGTTATTACTTCTTCTAGGTTATTATTTCTGTGGTACATATCAGTGGTTTCCTTTATACTTGAAATTGTTTTTATCTGAGTTTCTCCTCTTATTCTACTGTTTGTGAGTCTTCCATTTTCACAATTTTCTGAAACTCTTCAATTCTGCATTCCTGAATATTTTATTTCTAGTAATTAATCTTCTTTGATCTGTTAATGATATTTGATTCTAGTTAAATTCTTTTCCTATGTTTAAAGATTCATTTTAAGTAGCCTCTCTTTGCTGGTTTTGATTTATAATAGCAGACCATAATAATAAGATCTTCCACACAATATATTTTTCTCTTGTCTGGGGTTATTTTGTTTAAGCCCAGCATGTGGTAATCCACATAACTCATTATTTATAATAAAATTGGCTTCAGTTCTACAAAATTTATTTGATGCTTGAAGAGTGATGCTTGAACAGTCATTTGAATTATTTATTTCTTGAAAAAGTACATAAATCCTGGCTAATTGGCTGGTTCATATCTGTCAAAAAATGACCAATTGAAAGGAAAATAAGCAATTGAAAGTTCATAGGGCCACAAGTTAGTAGTTTCAGAAACATAAAAATAGCAAAGCTCTATTACTAAAGGGTATTTTGAAATTGGGGAGGGCAGTGTAGATGACATGACAAAAAATTTTTTTTGTTCAAATAAGCTAAATAAAGCTTGCAATAAAAATGCATCTGTATTTGCCACATTTCTACTTACTTTTTGCAGTCACTATTGACTTGCACATCTAATTTTTCAATAGTCACCTATCTCAATACAGCAATTGAAAAGTGGATACATAAGCTCTACAGTCTTTTGGATTTTGCTCTCATAAACAACTGCTTCTGTTCCTCCTGAATTCCTCTCCACTGATGTTAAAAGTTCAGTTTGTCTATTTTGTTCTTCAGATAAGCCTATGTTTGGTTTATTTTTCATTTTGAATTCAAGTTGAAGTGAAGCAGGTAGTGGCTTGTTAGGCTGCACAGCTATAAAATAATCATTTTAATGTAATCTCAGGACACATCAAGACAGCCTGCTTAATGGGCTTTCTTCAAGTGAATGATGTGACACAAGTTGTTCTAGCTACATACTTCTAGCTACATGGTTGGCTTCTATTTTGCCTTGCTAATGAGGCCAGCTGCTAATATAAAATATATTCATATTTCACATAATATGAATATGTGAAAAAAGTTAAGACAAACTAGATCACTAGCATTCTTTTTCCCTTGCCTTGAAGAGAAAAACCAATACCAATTGCTGTCATCATCATCATAAATCTACTAAATGCAGTGAACAACATTTTAACTTCCATCCCATCCAGCACATTACATGAAACAAACTAATTAATGTACAGCATAGCTGCCATTATAACTGCATAATTGGGTTATAAAATGTCAAAAAAGAAACCCACTAGAAAAGTGGAAAATTTGATTTGAAAATAAAATTTAAAAACTATGAAGAGATGTCAGCAATTTGAAATACTTGAAAGAAGGAAAACTAAAGAATAAAAAGCTGAAAAACAGTTTACACAAAAAATACAACCTGGAGGAAAAAACAATAACAGAAATTACGCATTTTGACACTCTGTCAAGGACCTTAGAGTACTCATCTCTAATGATCTAAGTGCTAGAGCCCACCGTAACAACATACCCCAAAAGGCATTAAGAGTTGTTAACTTAATCCTGCACAGCTTTTTCTCCAGTAATATTGTACTCCTAACTAGAGTATACAAAACATTTGCCAGACCAATTCTCAAATACAGCTCATCTGTCTGGAACTTGCATTGCATATCAGACAACACAATTGAGAAAGTCCAGAGATATTTTTCGAGAAGAGTTCTCCACTCCTCTACTGGCAACAGAATACCTTATGCCACCAGATTTGAAATTTTAGGCTTAGACAACTTAGAACTACACCATCTTTGGACTGACCTAAGTGTAGTACATAAAGTTCTTAATTGCAATGTCTTACCCATCAATGATTACTTCAGTTTCAACCACAACAATACACACACAATAGATACAACTCAAGGTAAACTGCACCAAACTGGATTGCAGCAACGGAGTGGTCAATGCCTGGAATACATTGCCTGACTCTGTGGTTTCTTCCAAACCCCAAAAACTTTAACTTTAGACCTTACCCCAGTCCTAAGAGGTTTTTAAGGGGCACACATAAGCGCAGCAATGTGCCTACCGTCCCTGTCCTAATTTTCTCTTTTACTCATACCCATTTCATGTATTAATAATCATGATTATACTTATATCTGTTATACATGCTTGACAAATAAATAAATAAAATAAAATAAATAAAATAAGTGAAGAATGGTTAACAGCTGGCCAAACATACTTGATAATGAAAGATCCAGAAAAGGGCACAGAACTAAACAACTATCGCCCAATTACTTGTCTTCCAATAACATTCAAACTTTTTACAAGAGTATTGGCAAATTCAGTATTCAATCATCTAATGGAGAACAGTTTATACCCAGTAGAACAAAAAGAAATTACAAAAAATCAAGAGGAACAAAAGATCAGCTGCTCACAAAGTGGTACTAAAAAATGCAAAATGAAGAACAAATTTAAATATGGCATGGATAAATTACAAGAAGGCATTTGACACATTACCCCACAGATGGATTAATGCCTGTCTGAAAAACTTTGGAATCAACAAAAATATTCATACATTTTTGAAAGCAAATATGCAAAAATGTTCTAACAGCAAATGGGAGAACATTGGTGAAGTCAACATCAGACAAAGAATTTTCCAAGAGGACTCAGTTTTGCCACTACTGTTCAACATCACATTAATTCCACTGACAATAATCCAATGAAACACAAAACTTGGCTATCAAATCTCAAGCCAACATGGCAAGATAAACCATCTACTATACATGGATGACTTAAAATTGTATGCAAAAAGCCCCACTGAACTCAATAAATACTCAACACAGTTCAACTGTTCAGCAATGACTTCAAAATGAACTTTGGACTTGAAAAATGTGCTATATTAGCCATGCAGCAAAGAAAAATTTTAAAAATAGAAGAAATAGAACTGGGAAATAGAAGCATCATGAAAGCATTAGCAAAGGATGACAGTTACAAATACTTAGGCATATTGGAAGCAGATAATATCTTGAATGGAAAAGTCAAAGAGTCAATGCAAAAGGAATACATCCGGAGGGTCTGCAAAATATTAAAATCAAAACTGAATTCTGGAAACATATTTAAAGCCATTAATACATGGACAGTTCCAGTGATATGCTACCCAGCTGGAATCACCAACTGGACTGTGGCTGAACTGGAAAACCTGGACTGGAAAACATGTAAACTTTTAAATATGTACCATACTTTAGATAAAGTGGGAAAAGTTGTTGAAAATGAGATGGTGAAGATCTTGTGCGACTTTCAAATACAGATGGATCACCATTTGGAATACAACACACCAGATATTATGGTTGTCTAAGGCCAAAGTGTACAATTCATTCATCGATGGTATGAGGCCATTGAAAAGACACCAGAGTCAAAGAAAAAGAACTGGAAAACAATCACAAAATATTGTGACTTGGCCATCGAAACTACATGGTTATGGATGAAACATGTAACAGTGATACCCATTGTCATTGGGGCACTTGGTACCATGTCCAAGAATTTTACAAAACACATCAAGAAATTGCAGCTTCCTGCAATAACACCAGCGGAACTGCAAAAAACTGTGCTACTTGGAACATCGTATATTTTAAGAAGATACTTGATTGATACCTAGGATGCTGGCAGCAACCTGTATCAACTATTAACACCAATCACTGGTATTTGTGATACATTTTTAAATGTTCAGCTGACTGAGTTTATGTTTAATGAATAAAAGAGGCAACAATAATAATAACAATAACTTTTATTGTCATTGTACATATATACAATGAAATTGGTTTAGCCTCTCTACTGATGCTATCCATAACAAAAATACAATGCAACATGAATAATATAGAAAATGGTCCTTATAGAAGTAATTAGAGACCATCATATTTTCCCCTATATGCATGGAATGATTGTAGTTGTATTTAGGAGACTGATAGCCATTAATAAATGCTGTTTTTAACCCTGTTTGTCCAACTGGTTATACTTCTGTGTCTTCTATGTAAGAAAAGACATTGTTTAGGATGTGACACCGCTGTGACAATGCGAGTCTGACACCCCTGGCATAGAGTGAGACATCATTACTATACTGATAATACTCAATTGCATATCTTTGCTCCAGACTGACCGAGTAATGCTGTGGACATTCTGTCCTGATGACCTGGAATTTGTAGGTATGTTCAATCCTGGCAAGATAGAATAGCTTTGGTTGGGGGCTTCTTGGACCTGGTGATTTTCTACCTTCTACTCCCCTAGCAGACTAAGTGCATGCTTTCTTGTCTCTAGGCTCTTGCTTGAACAAGTAGCAGATATTAACAGAAGCATTTTTTCACCAATTTAGGTTGTGTATCAATTGGATCCTTTTGTGGATAAACAATTACTGTTCGTGGTAATTTATGCTAAGATGAACTCCCATCTGTATCATTGCATTGTACTCTATACAGGGCTAATTTTTAATTTTGAAAGCTACAGTTCATTGAAAATGTGGCGCCATCAACTATCACACCTGTGGTAAAGATGTTACATGTTATGCCTTTGTTTTATGATCTGCGCTTTCTAGTAAGATGGATGCCCATATACATTAAAATAGACAAATTTTGTTAGTATAGTTAATCCTTTCATTATCAGAAAACAGCCTATTATTCTATATATGCTTTTCTGGAAATAGAGTAAGTGAAATTCACTTCTGAGTAAGCAAGTCGAGAAACTTCCTGTTCAACTGCTGCCTTACTTATTTCTGCATAGTCATGCATAGTGAAAGGTGTGGTAACAAAGATGCTGTTTTACTTTTGGTAGTTATTTTTTAACCTCTATCCTCTTGAACTTTGCCTTCATCAAATTTGAGAAAGAGTCTTCAAAATCATTCCCAGAATTAGGCCATAAAATATTCTCTATACCTGATGTAAACCTGAAGAAGTAAACATAATGAATTCATCATCTGCATTTCTTGTTTGACTGGATTTATATAAAGACTATTCCTTTAGGGCAGAGCATGTGTTGAGGGAAGGAGTAAAATGTTTGTGTGATGCTATGCAAGCCACAGAGACAAGTCATCTTTTGACAGGTTTGTCCTTTTGATCGTAATTCAACTTCCACCCAGTGAACACCCAGGTGAATTGACTGCAGGGTGTTCTGTAAATACCACAAATGGCAGATTTACTATTGTAATAATTATTTATGTAGTGGATTCCCTACATGTTCCAAACACTTCCTATTAAGAACCTGCTACAGATGTGATCAAATCCTCCATCAAACCCATCTATTTTTGAGCCTGTTCTATGGTTCCAAAAGTGGAATGGAATCCTTATAAATTTCTTGAATTAAGAATCTAATAATACTTTATGAGCAATTTTCCACTTTCAGCAAAAAGGCAGGCTTTATAGGAGCAACTTTCATGTTTTGCTTTTTGAGAATTTGATGAAAAGGGAGAAGAGTCCTCTTGATGGCTAGCAGATCTGATCAGGCTCAACAGTTCTTCGATGTCAGTAAATTTTGAACCAGTTATACAAGTATAATTTAGTTCCATCTTAACATAGCTCCCCACACATGCTAATTTTTACTTTAAAAACAGAATATGAAGGCGCTTTGCACTATGATTTCTGTCTATAGCCCTCTATAGGAAAGGTGGTCCCTCTATTAATAAGTTGAAGCAAGTTCTCATGCCTAGGCAAATGGGAATGTAAATCTACACAGAACCAGGCCCTATTTATGTAAATTCTGCTCAATCCAAGGGCAAATGGCTATTTCCTGAAACACTAAATCAACTCCAAACCAAAACTTGGGGTTGAAAGATATCTGCATGTGTTTCAACACATCTTTAGAACTCCATAGGATGGGCAGTATTTTTATTCCATAAGCCAAGTGGGATACACCACTCAAAATTGTGTCCCATTATTTTAGCTCCCTTCCTGCCTGTTAGGATAAGAAAGACAATAAATCGGCTTTTATACAGAAGTAGCTAGAGAAGAAAGGGAAAATATTTCTCTATTTTATTCCTTAAAGGAATAGCCATTGCTTGGACAATTTGATAACTTTATCCATTGTCAGTGGAGTCTAAACTGATGATATTCAATGACTAGAATATCTCTGTGTTTGAATGAAACAGACTACATAAAAGTAATGTTGTTTGAGGAACCAATTGTCTCCCATTGTTTCTTCTATCTGGTACATTGATTGCACCAATGGAACAATTAGGCAGAGTGGGTATGCTCCAGCTCCCATCACTTAAGTGTTATCATCTTGTGGGACCCAGAAGATGTGCCTTAGTCTCAGCACCTGTTCTCTGGAAAGGTGTCCCCCACAGAGATTCTCCCAGGCTTTGGCCCTGAGTGAAGACTAATCCTCTGATGGGTGGATTTTCTCTGTTGTTTCTGGGACTATTCATGATTCTTTCTTCTATTTTGTATTTTCTTTTATACCTAATTATAAACTGCCCAAAGCTTGGAGTTGCATGAATGGGTGAATGAATTAATTAATGCTTCAGTTATCCAAAAAAACCCTCCTCAAAGATGACAACATATACCAAGGGAATCTGGCACATTGAATGCAATGTAACTTATTTCTGAATAAACATTACATAGGTTTTGTAAGCCTTTACATTGCCCTTCTTTCCAGACTTCTCAGTTTTTAATAAGGAATAAGAACTAAAGATGCTTGTGTGAACATTTAAAAATAGATATTCAAGTTGTTCTCTTGCCTTTATAATAAATTATCCCATACCTCTTGGGGTGGAGTGTATATTTTCTTTACATTAATTACAATGAGAGGTTTCCTTATACACGTCACTGATGTTTGAGAATAAAGCTGCCTCGGTGGAAACAAATGAAATTTCCTAAACATGCTTCTCTTTCCCTGTTTCAAGTGAGTTGCACGTGCCTGGGATTTCTTCACTTCTGATTAAGTCATTACTCGGGCCATTAATAAAGGTAATTTAGAGATTCAAATGTTTTTCAAATTTAATATACAAAAGTTTCATTAACTTCTGTGGTGGAAACAGCTGCTTTAAATGTGTCTGCTACAAGAAGTCTGACTTCCTCATGAACCACAGTATGACATAGTAACCACCACCTTTCAATCAATTGCCAGGGATGCTCCTGATTGTAGGAAAGTCAAACATAATCTAGAAAGCATGTCCAAGTTTCATCATTTAAAAAAAATTAGGATGAGATTATTTTGAGTTTTTCTCACATTTCTTCCCATTTTAGGACTCCATAGTCTCATCCCAAGTCTCCCTCTTTAATGTTTCCTTCCTTCCATTCTCAATGACTTTATCATGCCTTTCCTACAGTCAGCTCTAAATTATTTTATTAATGCAGACGGCTGAAACATTTCAAGAAAAAAGCAGATAAAATGTGGATAAGTGGAGAAAAACAAAAAGACTGTTCTGTCCCTAATTAGCATTCTTGAGATCCCCGCGCTTTGATTGGCCAAAGCGCGGGGCACTCTGATTGGTCAGGCGAGCCGCGCCGATTGGCTCGCTAAGAATCTCCCGCGATTGGTCCATTCGAATCGCGGGAGATTCAAAGCGGTGCCATTGGCCGCGGCCACCGCGGCTGAAAGAATAAAAGCCGCGAACCTTGCGAAGAGCCAGTTCGGTTCCTACTTTAATAAAAGAGCATGATTTGAAGTCACCGACTCCTGGCATCATTTCGCGGACACAACACTGGCGACGAAGGTGGGATCCAGACCCTGAACTGAACCACGTGTCCAACGGAAGCCAGACGAACCACCACGATGGCGAAAATCGCACCCCCTGCACCCTTCAACCCTGCCACCGAGGACTGGGAATCGTACTCCGACCGATTCTGCATGTTCCTCGAGTGCAGCGACTTGAAGGATACCACCGGCCCCATGAAGCGCGCCGTCTTCCTGACCCACTGCGGGACCGAGGTATTCAAGATGGCCAAGGCGCTTGCCAAACCCGCCGATGCGACCGCGATGGACTGGGACGTCCTCGAGCCAATACTTCGGCGGCACTACGCTCCAGAGGTACCCCTCCTGATCCGACGAAACGAATTTTACCGTCGGGACCAACGGTCGGGTGAGAGCTTCAGCGACTTCATCGCCGAGCTACGGCGCCTAGGGGGGCTCTGCGAATTCGACAACCTGAACGACGCCCTGCGAGACAGAATCGTGCTCGGTTTGTGCGACCCCGTCCTCCAGAGCCAGCTGATGGCCAAGGGCAACATCAGCCTAGCAGACACCCTCACCGCAGCCGCAGCCACCGAAGCAACCCGAACATCCAACGACCGCATGCGCAGACCGAATGCTGGGGACCGCAGCGGAAACAACAACCCTGCAAGGTCGGCCGAGGCCCAACCCGAGACGACCACCCACCAGGGCGACTTCCACTTGGCATCGGGCACTTCCGAGGACGAGGAGGACATCCATTGCCTCCAGACAGGCCGCGACCCACGGAACCGGCGGGGTCGTAAGTCGAGGACCAACTGTGTCGGTTGTGGCGGCGACCACCCCAGGTTGGAATGCCGGTTTTTCGAATCGATCTGCCGGCATTGCGACAAGAAGGGACACATCGCCCGTGTCTGCCGCCTAAAAATGAACCGCAGCCCGGCACGATGGGACCAGAGCGACCGGAGGAGAGAGAACACACCACCCCGGACCAGAGATCGCCCCTCGGACAACAGATGGGACCGGAACGGACGATCCCTGCGAGGCAGCGATAACTGGCGAAGAGAGGAGACCCATCAGATGGTCACCATCGGCCACGCCATAACCAATGACGCCCGGAAGGTCCACGTGGAGGTAGGCATCGAGGGCCAGCCATGCAAAATGGAGGTGGACTCCGGATCCTACCTCTCCATGATAGCATGGCATGAAATAAAGCGCTTGGTGCCTACCATCCAAAGGAGGAACCTAGACAGCCAGAGACTCATCGTAAAGGACTACCAGGGAAACCGCATCCCGGTAGTCGGAACCAAACACTTCAACATCACATATAAAGGGTACACCGAAAGGCTTCCCCTGACAATCGTTGACCGCAACCGCCCAAGCCTACTGGGACTGCAATGGTTCGCCCCGCTCGGCATCGCAGTCACGGGAGTCGACCACGTCACCGACGACAGCTGGGAGCAGCAACTGGCCCGGGAATTCCAAGAGGTCTTCGACAGAAACCTAGGCAAGTACCGAGGGCCCCTTATATCATTCAGCCTCGACCCAAACGTCCCCCCAAAATGCCTGAAACCAAGGCGGGTGCCATTCGCACTTAAACCCAAGATAGACGAGCAAATTGACAAGCTCGTCAAGCAAGGGGTCCTACAGCCCATAGACCACACCCGGTGGGAGACCCCCATAGTCACCCCGATCAAGCCCGATGGGTCGGTGAGGATCTGTGGGGACTATAAGGCCACCCTAAATGGCGCGCTACAACAAAGCGCCTTCCCTGTCCCAGTAGTGCAACACCTACTGCATTCACTGGGAGCGGGCAAGGTTTTCGCCAAGCTCGACCTCGCCCAGGCATACCAACAGTTGCCAGTCGACGAGCAAACGGCAGAAGCGCAAACCATAGTCACCCACCGGAGAGCATTTAAATGCAACCGACTCCAATTCGGAGTCAGCGTGGCGCCGGGAATATTCCAAAGCCTAATGGAAAGACTATTGCAAGGCATCAAGGGGGTGGTACCTTACTTCGATGACGTCCTAGTGTCGGCAACCAACCAAGCCGAACTAGAGGGTCGCCTAAGGGAGGTCCTAACCAAATTCAAAGAGACCGGGCTCAAAGTCAAGAGGGAGAAATGCCAATTATACACGGAACGGGTAGAATTCCTAGGATACCTCCTAGACCGTCACGGCATTCACCCCACAAACCAAAAAATCAAGGCCATCAAAGAAGCACCCACACCCAAGTTGAAGACGGAACTACAGGCATTCCTGGGGCTACTGAACTTTTACAATGTTTTCCTGCCCCAAAAGGCGACGGCGGCGGAGCCCTTGCATAGGCTTCTGGACAAGGCGGCGACCTGGACTTGGGGGAAACGTGAGCAAACCGCCTTCCAAAGAACAAAGGACCTCCTCACTTCGGACGCTGTCCTTATACAGTATAACAAGACCCTACCTCTGGCCGTCATATGCGACGCATCACCTTTCAGCATCGGCGCTGTCCTCAGCCATACCCTCCCCGACGGAAAAGAAGCGCCCATTGCATTCTTTTCAAGGACCCTCACCAAACCGGAGTGGAACTATAGCCAGCTGGACAAAGAGGCTCTGGCTATTGTTGCCGCCGTAAAAAGATTCCACGAGTATCTCTACGGCCGGACATTCACCATCATAACCGACCACAAGCCGCTGCTGGGAATCCTTGCAGGAAACCGGGCCACCCCAAACATTCTGTCTCCCCGAATGACAAGGTGGTCCGAGTTCCTGGCAGCCTACAACTACGGACTCATACACAAACCGGGTAAGACGATCTCCCATGCAGATGCCTTAAGCCGCTCGCCGCTACCGGAACCTGACACCGACCCAGCACCCACGACGACCACCCTCAGCATAGAGACTCTACCCAACCTGCCCATAACCGCGTCAGACATTGCCCGAGAGACTAATAAAGACAAACGTCTGGCGCGGGTGTTGCATTGGGTAGAGAAAGGGTGGCCGGAAAGGGACAACGATGAGTCCGTCAAAACATTCCGAAACCGCTAAACGGAACTCTCTTTATTAAAAGGGTGCATACTATGGGGGGATAGGGTGGTCATTCCAGAAAAGCTACAAGGGAAGGTTCTGGAACTGCTACACGAGGGGCACCCTGGCATCGTTAGGACTAAAGCCCTGGCCAGAAGTTACAAACAAATTGAGACCTGGGTAGCAAGGTGCCAACGATGCCAGGAAACTAGGCCAAGCCCACCCACAGCACCCGTCCTAGAGTGGGAAACCCCAAGGGGACCTTGGTCTAGGATTCACATAGACTTCGCCGGGCCCACAAAAGGACACACCTTCCTTATAACAGTAGACGCTTACTCCAACTGGCTGGAGGTAAGCAACATGAGGACAACAACCACGGAGGCCGTGATCAAGGAACTCTGCAAACTCTTTGCAACGCACGGCCTCCCAGACGTCGTCGTTTCCGACAACGGGCCCCAATTCACCTCGCTGGAATTCAAAAAATTCCTAGTGGAAAGGGGCATCCGCCACGCGCTGACAGCACCGGCGCACCCGGCGGCAAACGGTAGGGCGGAACGGATGGTGCAATTCACTAAGAAAACCATCCGGAAAATAGACCACAGGGAGATCCAGGAGAAAATAAACAAACTACTCTTCACCCAACACATAACCCCAAATACCACAACGAATAAGAGCCCAGCCGAACTGTTAATGGGGATGAAATTAAGGTCCCCACTCGACAGATTACACCCAACGTATAACCCGGAGAAGCCCCCAGACTCAAACAGCAAACACCGAACTTTCGCACCAGGCGACCCCGTATACGCAAGAAACCTGACGGGAGATCCACTATGGATACCGGCCCTCATCACACAAATAACAGGCCCACACTCGTACCGGCTACAAACAGCAGACGGATGAGCGTGGAAACGCCACATCGACCAATTAAGGTCGAGGACTGCCAACCAAGAGACCACCGACGCACAAACAGGCGAAACTAACCCCCACAACACAAACCAAGGGGGGAGGGAATACCCAGGGGACCAAAACCAAAGAAGAATAAACCAGCCATACTTACCGGAAAGCAGCCAGCATGACCCCTCACCAGGAAGAGACAGCCAGGCCAGCTCGATCGGCCCGGAAAGACCGAGCGGGAGCAGCGAAACCCGCAGCTCAACCAAGCCGGGAGGCCCAGGAGGGAGCTACGGAGAGCGGACCGGCCCGACCAACCAGCCGGTTCCCACGACGGCATCAGGAGCAACAGAGATCCCGACCGAACCGGCCGGGATCCAACCTATGACTGAGCTGCGCAGGTCCAGTAGGCTCAGACGGAGCCCCGCCTACCTACGTGACTATGCGACGTAAGGACTGAACCAAGAGGGGAGGGGTGTTCTGTCCCTAATTAGCATTCTTGAGATCCCCGCGCTTTGATTGGCCAAAGCGCGGGGCACTCTGATTGGTCAGGCGAGCCGCGCCGATTGGCTCGCTAAGAATCTCCCGCGATTGGTCCATTCGAATCGCGGGAGATTCAAAGCGGTGCCATTGGCCACGGCCGCCGCGGCTGAAAGAATAAAAGCCGCGAACCTTGTGAAGAGCCAGTTCAGTTCCTACTTTAATAAAAGAGCATGATTTGAAGTCACCGACTCCTGGCATCATTTCGCGGACACAACAAAGACAGAAGCAGGCGCTATGGTCAGATGGGATACATTTATGTGGTTAACTATGATTCTCCCGAGTTACTAAAGTTTCCCTATTCACATAGCATCCTGAATTAGCCTGAGGAAAGTTTATGCAATCACTAAAATATGATTAGTTAGCTAATGATTCAAAGCACTAAATAAACCCAGGCTGTAAAAGTGCTGTGGGAATGAATGAAAAGGAATAAAAAGGAACAGTAGATGTAGTTGAATAAGACAGGTATATTTCAGGACAAATTTGACTGGGAGGGGGGAATGGTTTTAAAGACATGGGCTTCTGTTTGAGAACCATAATTCACATTTGAATTAATAAAACCCATAGCAACAGGAATATTGAGGTCTCATAATGCCACAGCACAATAATTTTGTGATGGCATCTGTTCCGAACTAAGCAAACTCGTTAGCTTGCAACTCTAATAGTTTTCCTTCCACGACAGGCTCGTAAACCTGCACTTCTGATTGGCCCGCTAGTAGTGGATCGTGATTGGTCGGTTTTGGCTGATCTGATTGGCTGATAGCGGGTCATTGCTGATTGGACGCTCCCAGCATGGCAAACTCAAATCATTGGGTGTTGTGACAGCAGCCAGCTCTATAAAAGGAGCTGCTGCTGCCCTAGTATTTCGCTCTGTTCTGAAGTCACTAATAAAGAGTTGGAGTCACTATTCGATGCCTCGTCTCCGTTCCTTGTGCCCACTCTCCCAGATCTAACACTGGCAACGAGGATGGGATGCGGAGACTAGAGAGCTGAATGAACACTCAATGAACGCAAACAGAGCACATGGCTGAGAGCGCACGAATCGCGGCAGAATGACCAGCGGCGCCATATCACCTGCTCCATTTGACCCGGCTAACGAAGACTAGGACTCGTATATGGACAGGTTTCAGATGTTCCTGGAGACCAACAACCTGAAGGATGCTATGCCTGGCAAGAAACGAGCTGTATTCCTGACCCATTGCGGGCCCGCTGTTTTTAAAATGGCAAAGGCACTTGCAAAACCAGCTGAAGTCAAGACGATGGACTGGGACAACCTCGCCCCAATCCTCCGGGCCCATTATGCCCCAGCGGTGCCAACATTCATCAGGAGACACGAGTTTTACCAGAGGGACCAACAGGAAAGTGAAAGTGTTGGAGACTTCATTGTGGACCTCAGAAACCTGGGGGGACTCTGTGGCTTCGCAAACCTCAAAGAAGCCATGAGAGATCGAATTGTTCTGGGTCTAAAAGACCCCACAACCCAGAGCAAGATTATGGCAAAGGGGGACATCGCCCTTGCAGATGTCATCGCCGATGCTACTGCAGCAGAAGCAACCAGGAGGTCGGCAGCTCGAATGCGCCGAGTGAATGCACCACACCACCAACTCGCCAGTGACCCTATGCCCCTTTCCGAGAGGCACGCAGCGACTACCCACCATGAAGATCTCGAATCCTCCTCAGAAAGCGAAGAAGAGGAGGTCAACAGACTCAGGTCAGACCGAGATCAGCGAGATCAACGGACTCGTAAACCCTCGTATCAGTGTGCTGGATGCGGGGAAACCACCCAAGATCAGACTGCAAATTCCTAAACGCCCTCTGCCGCTCCTGTGGAAAGAGGGGCCACATTGCAAAAGTCTGTAGAGGCAAGCGAGAGTCAAGCCCAAACCGAAGAGAAAATAATTTCCGGCAGACAACAGGCACCCCACCAGTAAATCGGGACCGCCCAAGCAAACAATGGAACCACTACTACAGAAATCGAGCACCAGCCACTTCTACCAGATGAGAAGAGGCACACCAAACCATCACCATCGGCCACGCTTCATCCCTTGATGCAAGAAAGATCCGAGTAAAGGTCACCATTGAGAATCGTCCATGCATTATGGAAGTCGACTCCAGGTCCTCCTTATCAATGGTCTCCTGGAAAGCCCTCAAACAGCTGATCCCTGACATCCATCACCAGGATCTCAGCTCTCAGAGAATTATATTGAAGGACTATCAAGGAAATAGGATCCCAGTCGCTGGCTCCAGCCACGTCCAAGTCTCCTTCAAAGACCACACTGCAACTCTACCACTTACAGTCATCAATAAAGATCGACCCAGCTTACTAGGCTTGCAGTGGTTCGCGCCACTTGGAATCGAACTGGCGAGCATCAACCAAACTGAAAGGGATGACTGGGAAGCGGCTCTCATCCAAGAATTCCAGGAAGTGTTCACCAAGAAGCTAGGCAAGTACAAGGGATCCCCCATATCGTTTAACCTCTGCCCAGATATTGCGCCTATTCGCCTTAAGCCCAGTCGAGTGCCTTTTGCACTCAAACCAAAGATTGATGAACAATTGAACAAATTAATAGCCCAAGGCGTGTTGGAACCGATTCACCACTCTAAATCACGCACTTCAGCAGAGCACTTACCCCGTGCCTGTGGTCCAACACCTACTGCACTCCCTTGGGGGCGGGAAAATATTTGCAAAATTGGACCTAGCCCAGGCATACCAGAAGCTGCCTGTAGATACAGAGACCGCAGAAGCCCAAACTATAGTCATGCACAGAGGGGCATTTAAGTGTAATAGACTCCAGTTTGGAGTGAGCGTAGCACCTGGCATCTTCCAAAGTCTGATGGAGAGATTGCTACGAGGCATAAAAGGGGTCGTGCCATATTTCAATGATGTCTTGATAGCTGCCTCCACTAGAAGTCTACTGGAAAAGCGGCTAAGAATGGTCCTCCAAAAATTTAAAGACGCTGGCCTGAAGGTCAAGAAGGACAAGTGCCAACTATGTATGGAGAGGGTTGAATTCCTTGGTTAACTTCTTGACAAACAGGGAATTCACCCTACTGAGAAAAAATTGGCTGCAATAAAAAACGCCCCAAGACCTAGGAACAAAACAGATCTTCAAGCCTTCCTGGGACTTATCAACTTTTATAACATCTTCCTACCCCAGAAGGCGACTGTTGCTGAATCCCTGCATAGGCTCCTCAATAAGAAGGCTTCCTGGGTCTGGGGACATCGAGAAGAGCGAGCTTTTCAGCAAGTTAAAGACCTTTTAACATCCGATGCCGTATTGATACAATATAACGAGACTTTACTCTTAAACGTCACCTGTGACGCCTCACCATTTGGAGTAGGAGCCATCCTGAGCCACGTCCTGCCAAATGGCACTGAGGCACCCATTGCATTTTTTTCCAGAACTTTATCTAAAACTGAAAGAAACTATAGCCAACTAAATAAAGAGGCTCTCGCTTTTGTGGCTGCAATCAAACGATTCTATGAGTACATGTATGGAAGGTCCTTTTCTATAATCACCGATCACAAACCATTACTGGCCATCTTGGCGGGGGATAAACAACTCCCCATATCTTATCTCCAAGAATGACACGCTGGTCAGAGTTTTTAGCCGCATACGACTATCAACTGCGACACCGACCGGGGAAAGCCATTCCCCACGCTGACGCCCTGAGCCGCTCACTGCTACCAGAAGTCATAGACGACCCAGCTCCAACCCTAGCTGTACTACAGATCGAGACACTCCCTTCACCACCGCTGATTGCGCAAGACATCACATCCAAAACAAGGAAAGACCCTTGTTTAGCACGAGTCCTCAGCTGGGTAGAAAGACGTTGGTCTGACAATGAACTCAATGACACCTTCAAGCCCTTCAAGCACAGGCAGACAGAACTTTTCACCCAAAAGGGATGTGTGTTATGGGGAGACAGAGTCATCATCCCAGAAAGACTACAGCATAAGGTCCTAAAACTATTGCACGATGGACATCCGGGCAATGTGGGGATGAAGGCACTAGCAAGGAGCTATGCTTGGTGGCCAGGTATAGATAAGCAAATAGAGACCTGGGTGGCCACCTGCAACAAGTGCCAGGAAACACCCTCAGCTCCACCAAAAGCACCACCAACTGAATGGGAAGCACCCCGAGGTCCCTGGTCCCGTATTCACATCGATTTTGCGGGACCCACCAAAGGGCATACATTTCTCATAACAGTGGATGCCTATTCCAACTGGCTTGAGGTCCACAAAATGAAGAACACCACCACAGAGGCAGTCGTTAAAAAACTAAACAGACTATTTGCCACACACGGGTTGCCAGATGTCTTGATTGCAGACAATGGCCCACAGTTCACCGCCTTGGCATTTGAACAGTACCTAGCAGACCGGGGGATACACCATGCTTTAACATTGCCGGCTCACCCTGTGGCCAATGGTAGGGCTGAACGAATGGTCCAGTTCATAAAGAAAACCTTACACAAGATGGAACAAGGGAACATCCACGACAAGGTAACCAGGATGCTTCTCCTCCAACATATTACTCCAAACAGCACCACAAACAAAACCCCAGCTGAACTCCTGATGGGCCGGAAACTTTGATCACATCTTGACCGTCTACACCCTGCCTACATGCTGGAAAAGCCTCTGGCTTCCAGTAGCAAGCTTCGCACATTCAAGGTAGGCGACCCGGTCTTTGCAAAAAACCTTACTGGTGACCCATTGTGGGTCCCTGCTACCATAACTCAACTTACGGGTCCCCATTCCTACCATTTACAAACTGATGATGGGAGACTGTGGAAGCGCCACATCGACCAGTTACGTTCCAGGCTGGCACCTACCCCTTTCACAAGCCCTGGAACCCAAACCAGGGGGGGAAGGGAAATCGAAGGGGCCGAAAATGAACTAGTACCTGATCCAGTACGCGAAACTCAGCAAGCAGCGCGACCAAGCCTGGAATATTCACCTTTCGAAGAAGAGCCGGGGCAGATGGTCATCTCACCGCATAGCAGCACGGCAGCATCAGCAATTTCAGAGAATCCAGATGACAGCCTTGACGGGAGTAGAGATGACAACGCCGAGTCACTCAACAGAGAAGTCAGATCACCGTTACCACCGAGTCTAACGAACAGCCCACCGGAACCAGAGTCTGGTCAAAGACCGATGGAGCAACGTAGATCAGGCAGGCAGGTGAAACGACCTGCCTACCTGCGAGAATACATCACCCCACCCTTGAGACGGAACCTAGGGGGGAGGGGTGTTCCGAACTAAGCAAACTCGTTAGCTTGCAACTCTAATAGTTTTCCTTCCACGACAGGCTCATAAACCTGCACTTCTGATTGGCCCTTTAGTAGTGGATCGTGATTGGTCGGTTTTGGCTGATCTGATTGGATAGTGGGTCATTGCTGATTGGATGCTCCCAGAGTGGCAAACTCAAATCATTGGGTGTTGTGACAGCAGCCAGCTCTATAAAAGGAGCTGCTGCTGCCCTAGTATTTCGCTCTGTTCTGAAGTCACTAATAAAGAGTTGGAGTCACTATTCGATGCCTTGTCTCCGTTCCTTGCGCCCACTCTCCCAGATCTAACAGCATCCATGATACTTTCACAACATTTCAAAATGTGCTCTCTTAGAAACAATGAAGAACTCTGGAGAATTAAGGTTGATGGGTAAGGTTCTGCATTATGTTGAGATGAAATTTGTTCATAATGACTAATATAAAAATGATAAGTAAGAATTATCTATTACCAGTACAAGTTTTTGGTTAATGCAATAATTCATGAAAGTGAGATAAAGAGAAAAAATATTTTTCATATTGTCTTACAACAATGTCAGGTAAATAATGATATTTTTAAAATTTTGGATTGCTTATACTTTCTTGCTATACTGAATGTATTTACATTTTTTCCTATGTGGATATGTTAATACTATCTTGGCCTTTTTTGTTTCTAGGTCCTTTATTAATATTCCTTTGTTGTTTCTTTCAGTTTTAAAAAAAGTTTATGCCCCTTTGGTCAATTAATAAGTCACTGGTGCAAAGATGCTCCTTATCTGTGACCTTTCAGTCAGGCTAGTTCCGAACACTTAGATTGGTGCTCTTTGAAAAATCACTAAAGATATGTTAAAATAAATAGCCCAGGAAAAAAATTCTGCGTTCTGAGGAAAGGCAAGAATAAAGCAGCTGAAAATGATCAGTAATTAAGCTCTGTTCTCAGTTTGTGTTACAAATGAATGGCACTAGGTGGTAGGCAATATACTCTTTCCCCCTTCCCCAATCAAGATCACGAAAGCAATAAGAGCAAGGTAAAATTCAATAATGCACTCATGGGTGACAGAACTAGGAGCCCACAGCAAAACATGGTTCTTCTTTCTCATTTTCAACTGACTTTTTATGCAATATTGGAGGTTTTTAAAAATACAAGTCTAGCATCTTTTGAAGAAACAAGCAGGCACGTTGTGTATAAGAAGCTCTTACAAGTGTTGTATGAGCACCAGAAACCGGAAGAGCAGCTCAGCTTCTGGTTTCTGGCTCGCATCTTCCGGTTCCTGGTGTACATGCATGCTCAAAGACCAGCTGGCCGGTGCGCATGAGTGCGCTGAAAACTGGAAGAGCAACAGGCAATGGCTGGCATGCCCGGAGAGATGGCTCTGCATGCCATGCGTACCATAGATTTGCCATTGTGGTACTAGGGTTACCCCCCTTTTTTTCTTTATTAAGAATTCTTGTTTTTAGAAAAGTTAATTTGAAATTTTAGCCCATCTTTCATTTAAAACAAGGATTGATTAAAGTTTACTGCAACTACTACAAGCATGTAGCCCTGTTGACAAATAAGTAGGCAGTCCTAAGTTGTGCCAGGAATCAGGCAGTAGAGCTTACAATTGCTTATTTCTGGCCTCCTATGTGTCCTCTCAATCCTTTGCTGGCAAACAACTCCTTTTGCTTGACTCAGTTGAGTCCACCATTGCTAATCTGGCTGCTGATAATATTATCTTTAGGTAAATGACCTTGATTGCCAACCTATTGCTATGTTGTTATGGCTCAGCATTTTAGTCATCAGGTAGTTAATTGTTAAGTTTGTTTTTTAAGTGAGAACTGTTCCTTATTACTTTTCACCAGGAAACATGGAGAAGTTCAAGAGTGTTCAAGCTTATGTCTGGTTTCAAGTCTGAATTTTGAAAAATAGTAAAGAAAATTGATTTGTTTTCCTTCTTAAGAAAAGATTTTTATTTTTGCAATGCTATTCTATGTACTTTTTTTAAAATCACAAGTAGCCACATTATATCACATAGATTAAGTTAAACTTTTGAGAGCCTATGGGTTTGTAATCAAGGTCATTTTGAAGCTTTTGGGAATCTTTTTTTAATGTCTTAGACTTTTCTAATGGCTTACACATTCTCTGAAAACAAAACAAAAATCTCTGTATCTTGACATTGTGTTGATATTATCATACATCGAGCAGAGTCAGAGGGGTAAAGTGGTTGCTGCCCCAGACTTGTTCTTTCTTTTTTTCATGTGAATAAAAATTTATTTCTTATTAAATCTAATTGTATTTCAAATATAATGTATCTCTATTACATTCATTGATGCTTCAGACAAAATCAAGACAACTCTATTATGAACATTTTCCTTTTAATGGGTCATTCTGCTACTTAAGTGCATGATATTAATTCAGCCTTCTGCTAGAAAATTGCAAATGAACTATAAATCTGAATGAGAGAATAAGACGCAGAATATTTCTTAGAAACTGAGTGATGCTATGTTTACTTGGTGAGTTCCTTCTCTTTATAATTAGAATCTGAGGTCACAAATAATTTAACACTTCTTGATAGAAGTTTAATAGAGTAAGTAAGAATACATATTACTCTGGAGTAGTATTTGGCCAAACATCCATTTCAGATGAATAATTGGAAAAGAGATTACAACTAGATTATAGAATTTCTTCTGTGTTACTACTACTACATTGGTATTTAATGCTACAGTACACTTAATCCAGAAAATGACTGAAATAGTCTTGATAACCATGTTGTGTGTGCTTTAAGAACCAGATATGCTTGAATACTTGTATTTTCTTTGCTTGAAATGTCCAGGGAATTAAGGAAATGAAGACTTTCTAATAATTCTGGTTTAAATCAATATTTAAAAGTGCATTGGAAAGAATGAAATGTGAATTTCAACCAAGTGTTCTTCCTCATAAAATCGCTTCAGTGTCTCTTTTTATTGTATATATCATATACTTTTTACTTTACAAACTAGGTATCTGACCGAGTGCCTATTGTTTTGGCCTCTTTCCTGATCAGTACAGGTAGTCCTTGGCTTACAACCACAATTGAGCCCAAAATTTTTGTTGCTAAGTGAGACATTTGTTAAGTGCACCATTTTGCTTGCCACAGTTGTTAAGTAAATTACTGCAACTGTTATTGATACGGATGTTAATTGAATGCAGCTTTTCCATTGACTTTGCTTGCCAGGAAGGCAAAAGGGCATCACATGACCTCAGGATGCTGCGACGGTCATAAATGTGAGTCAGTTGGGAAATGTCTAAAATTTTATCACGTGATCTTGGGGAGGCTGCAAAGGTCGTAAGTGTGAAAAACAGTCATAAATCACTTTTTTCAGTGCCATTGTAACTTCAAATGGTCACTAAATGAACTATTGTAACTTGAGGACTACGTGTATCTCCATTTTGTGGTATTGCATGAATAAGTCTCTTTATTTTGGCCTTTCCTGAATCTGCTGCCAATCAATATATACAAATATCTTCATTTTTCAGAAATTTAAGAATGGGGGGGAAATCCTTTTCTATCTACTTACTGTGCATACCAGAACATATGTGCTACAGATTGCACAATGTAGGCTTCATAACTCAATTGTTTGAATAAATAGTCTCTGGTAACAGCATTTCCCCCCCACTACTTAAAAGAGAACAGGAATCTTTCAGCCCCCTCCTTTGTATTCTAATTGAGAGGGAACCCACCAAACTTCACAACTGAATTTTACCCTGGCTAATGATCAGCTTCTTCAGAATCCAGTGGCCAATGTTATAACCACCAAGTTTGGAGGACACTGTATTTGAATTCCAAGCCAAGACAGTATTTTCAATTTATCTCACATCACAAAAACTGAGGGACACAGCTGGAGCCCACCAATATCATTTGACCATGTAGTAACTGCAGTTAATTAATTAATGTTCTGCAAGACATTTGGGCACCAGATGCAGGACCTAGTTTATTATCCAAAGATGCATTGAACCACTGGGACCACCATCAGCTTGAAATGAGCTTTAATTGCCTCTTTGGATCACTTCTGTCCATGGTTTAGGAAAACCCAATCACTCAATCTCTGCCTTGAGCTGGAAATTATCTAGGGATCTTTTAATGTTCAGTATATGTTAATTTCCTCTGCCTAACAAAGAATCTTGCACTGTTTTTTCCCCAAATTCACCATGAATGAATATTCATATGCTATTCTGAAAACCACAAATTTATTGTTAAGTGTAATAAGAAAAACCATAATGAGAAAGAAAATCTGTGTCTGGGTTGACAGTCTACTCTAAAGTACTCAGGCAAATGGTCTTTGGGTGATCACAATTATGCTTTTGTGTTGCTTGACATAACTTGTCCAGTCATGTTTATATATATTTTTATGAATACAAAAACTAAAGTATAGTGAAAATAACTGAGGCATGGAATGTATTCATCAAACACTTTATTAATCTCACATTAATCTGTACCAAAATATTAATATAAAATCCAAAGAACAGAATCTTTCTTAGTATGCATTGAAATTAGCTATTTTTCAGAAATATAAACCACAGACCAGTCCTGGTTCCATTATAATTGGCCGTCTGGTTTCAGAGAACAATTCAGAGCCATTCATAATTTCATATATATATATATTTTCTTAAGTTTTTGCAGGTACTTACATGCATGGTATTCAGCTTTGTTTGGGTATTTTCCCACATCATTATAGTTGTGCTTTTAAAGTTGTAGCAACGTTTCGGCAGAATCTCATCTGCCATCATCAGGCTTCTGTATTATGTTCGTCTGTGAGTGCTACAACTTTAAAAGCACAACTATAATGACGTGGGAAAATACCCGAACAAAGCTAAATACTATATATATATATTATTCGGTTTTCTCCCGCATAAAATTGGAAGTATATAGGCGACATTTCAATGAAATCTCATTCATCGTCTTCAGGCTTGTGTCTTCGGCTTTGTGCTTCTCGGAGTAATGTGAGCTTGCAGCTGCTTCTTCCTTTTAACTGCTAGTGGGGATGTGACTTGCTTGGATGGGGACTTGGCTGTATTCTGATCGGGTGGGGGGGGTGTTCTCATTGGTTGGGGGTTTGGCTGTGTTCTGATTGGTAGGGGGTTGGCTGTGTTATGATTGGCTGGGGGTGTATTCTGTTCAGGTGGGGGCTTGGTTGTGCTCAGGTTAGTCTTAGTTGCTGGGGGATTTGATCACAGCTCATCAGCTCAAATTCCCCAGCAACTAAGACTAACCTGAGCACAACCAAGACCCCACCTGAACAGAACACACCCCCAGCCAATTAGAACACAGCCAACCCCCCAACCAATCAGAACACAACCCCACCCAATCAGAATATAGCCAAGCCACCACCCAATCAAGTCACACCCCACCAGCAGTTAAAAGGATGAAGCAGCTGCAAGTACACATTACTCTGAGAATCACAAAGCCAAAGACACAAGCCTGAAGATGATGAATGAGACTTCATTGAAACGTCACCTAGATACTTCCAATTTTACGCGGGAGAAAACCCAAATAACTATATATATATAGTTAACTATATATATAACTATATATATGTTTTCTTAAGTTTTCATGGGTACTTACATGTATGGTATTCAGCTTAGTTTGGGTATTTTCCCACGTCATAATAGTTGTGCTTTTAAAGTTGTAGCAACGTTTGAGCAGAATCTCATCTGCCATCATCAGGCTTCTGCATAGTGTTCATCTATGAGTCAGACTTTTACAGTGGTTTCAGATTTAAATTTGGGGCAGCCTATTGCTGTGCCAGAATGGTTTTTTCTTCATCCTGATTGGTTGGGAGTCTTGGTCTGTGTTTATTGGTCTTGGAGTTTGCTGTGTTCTGCTTGATTGGTGTTTCTGATATCTTCTGTCTGTTTTTTGGCTCTTTTTGTATCTTGATTGGCTGGCAGCATTGTGTTACTTTATTGGAGGCCTTTAGTGCAGCTTGGCTTCAGGTAAATGGACGGCTATCATTAGTTAGGAAGCTGGGTTTCATCTGGGTGCCTGGAGGTATTAGGGGGGATCTGTTTGTGCCCAGGTGTTTGCCTGGCTTGTGGTGTGGAGATTTTTTTGTTTGTGAGTGCAGGCTTCCAAATGATTGACAGCCTGGTGGAAAACATATATATATAGTTATATATATAGTTATATATATAGTTATATATATATAGTTATATATATATAGTTATATATATAGTTATATATAGTTATATAGTTATATATAGTTATATAGTTATATATATCTTCTGTTCATGCTTTCTGGTCTTTTTTCAATCTCTGTGGCTTCTCTGATGATTCTGTGGCTAGGGTTTTGGTACCATTGAAGTTGATGCTATGACCTGTGGCTTCCATGTGTTGGACTAATGAGGAAGTGTGTTCCAGCTTTTTGACTGCATTTTTGTGTTCATCCAGGCGGGTACTTATTCTTCTATTGGTCTGTTCAATGTATGTGGCCGGGCATGATGCACAGGGGACTTCGTATATGCCTTGGTTTTCCAGGTCAATTTTATCTTTGGGGTTTCTAAGGATGGCTGCTATTTTTCTGTCTGTTTTGAAGGCAGTCTTGATGTGATGTCTGTGTAGTACCTTACTAATTTTGTCTGTAGTACCTCTTATGTAGGGCAGGACAGCTGTTCCATAGGTCTGTTCATCTTCTGGGTCTCTATTATGTTTCAGTGTGTTTTTGTGGATGAAGCTGGTGATTTTGCTTTTGTGGAAGCCGTTGGCTGTCAGTACTTTAGTCAGAGTGCATAGTTCAGTCTTAATGTGTGTCTTGTCTGCCAGGCATTGGGTTCTAGTAATTAGTGTTTTAGCCACGGAGTTTATCTGTGTTGGGGGGGGGGATTGGGTGTTGAGGTAGCGGTTGGTGTGTGTTTTCTTCTGGTATATGGTGTGTCCTAGTGTACCATCTATTTTTTTGTATATTAGTACATCTAGGAATGGTAGTTGTTTGTTTGTTTCTGTTTCCATGGTGAACTTGATTTTGGGGTGTGTGCTGTTTAGGTGTGTTAGGAAATTGTTTAGGTTTTCTTTTCCATGGGGTCAAATCACAAATGTGTCATTGATATATCTTAACCATAGTTTGGGTTTGTGGATGGCATTGGCCAGGGCTCTGGATTCGAATTCTTCCATGAACAGGTTTGCAATGACGGGTGACAGTGGTGATCCCATAGGGGCTCCTTCAATTTGTTTGTATCTTTGTCCTTTGTATATGAAATATGTGTTCATTAAGCAGTGTTCTATTAGTTCCATGAGGTGTTTAGCTGGTTGGTATTTATTTTTGATGATTTCAAGGGTCTCTTTTATTGGGACTTGAGTGAATAGTGAAACCACGTCGAAACTTACAAGCAGATCTTCTTGCTCCACATGTAGATCTTTGATCATTTCCAAGAAGTGGTATGAGTTTTGTACATGTGAAGCTGCTGTTTCAGCATGGGGCTGTAGCTGTTTTGCTAAGTGTTTAGCTAGGTTTTTGTAGTGGTGCTCCTCTGGAGCTGACTATGGGTCTGAGAGGTATGCCTTCTTTGTGTATTTTTGGGAGGCCGTATAGTTTGGGGCATCTGGAAGATTTTTCTCTTGGGATGATCATCTGTTGGATCTCTTTGCTCATGTGGCTGGTTATAATTTTCTTCTTGGTCAATTTTTCCAGATATGTGGTTGAGTCTGTGTTTATGGGTATGTATGTGGAGTCTTGGAGTAGGTCTGTCAATTTTGTTTCATAGTCTTTTCTATCCATTACTACTGTGGCATTATCTTTATCTGCTGGAAGTATGATTATGCTGCTATCCTTTTTTGGGGCTTGCAGGGCTTTTAGTTCTTCTTTGGGCAAGTTGCTTTTGGGTGGTTTGCTTGTGCATAGGATGTTAGTAGTTTGGTGTCTTATTCTATCAGCTTCATCTGTATTTAATTTAGTTAGGCTGGATTCTACTGCACATATGATGGATTCTGTGGGGATTTTTTGGGGTGCTATAGCATAATTGAATCCTTTGGTTAGGACATCTCTGTTTTGGTGAGTTCTCTGTTGGAAATGTTATATACTAATTGTTTCAGGTGTTGTTGTGAGTTGTTGGGGGCTTTCTTGTCATGTTCTAATTTCTTTAGTTTCTTCAAGAGTTTGTCATTTTTGTAAGTGGTTTCAGTTTCAGCTCTCCAAGTTGTAAGTTGTTTTATCTTGTCCCAAAGTAGAGGGTGGATTTTGCAAATCTTTGTTTAACTGATCCAATTGGAATCTCTTTCTGTGGAGCTCATTCCTGAGTAGAGCCATTTCAGTTCTTTTCAGGATACATTTAGTAGCTGCTGTGCTGTGATGAAATGTTAATTTGAAGCAGGTTGGTGTTGCATTGTTGTCTCTGCAGCTGTGTAGGAATTTGAGGTCACATAGTATTCCTGCTCTTTTAACTTCCAGCTTCTCATCGGTATTGGTCTGGCTGTTCAATTCCTCCCCATAGAGTTCTGATATTTGTTTTCTTAAGTTTTCGTGGGTACTTACATGTATGATATTCAGCTTTGTTCGGGTATTTTCCCACGTCATTATAGTTATGCTTTTAAAGTTGTAGCAACGTTTAGGCAGAATCTCATCTGCCATCATCAGGCTTCTGTATTGTGAAAGTTGAATACCATACATGTAAGTACCTTAGACATAAAAGAGAGAAAGAAAGAGAAAGATATATATCTATATATACCTTTCTCTCTCTCTCTCTCTCTCTCTCTTTCACACACACACAAACACACAAACAAACAAAAAAACAAATAAATATAGGTGGTATGGCAGGCAAGATCTATTGACCAAGTTAAAAGACAGTCAGCTATTTGTCAGATTAGGTTGGAAGCAGCAAGATTAATGACAATTGATTGGCTTTCTTTGCAAATTGGACTGGTTACATAGCAAGAAGAACTGATGGCAGGTGGACCAAGGCAATTATAGAATGGATCCCACTTGATAAAAGCATCCACAAAAGAGACCTAAAGCACGATGGAATGATAACATCAGCAAGTTTTGTGGGGCCAATCAGCAAAAGAAAGCTCTTGGTTGCAAACATGCGGAAGAGGCCTTCATCCTGAAGCGAATAGACAATGGCTAAAATGATGATGATGATGATGTCTTCAGTTTGTATAGATGCCGAACTCATATTTGTGACTCACATAGTTAAAACAACCAAACAACACAATAAACAAAATACCAAAATCAATTAAAATGTCTTTTAAAAGCAATTTAAAATTTCACTAAAAATAATATTAAAACCACTTCAGTATTATCCCGACTTGCTGCTTTCCACTTTTTTACACACAAAAAGACCTTTATCTAATTAAAACTTCAGAACTGGTCTGAAAAGAAATATATACTGAATTGCCTCATCAAAGGCCTACTTTTTAAATTGTTGTTGAACTGAGTGCATCCCTGGCACTTCATGAAGATATGCTATATAACCACCAGTATACTCATTGTACATATTTATGTAGACACTCTGATTTACTCATTTATTTTAACAGATTTAGGGTTAATCTTTTTGGGAGTTTTTCCTTCAACTATCTTTAGCATTTAAATGAAAGGCAGAATATATTAAATAAACTAAATAATTTCCCTAAATGTTTCTTTATGCCATTTCAAAGAAATCATTAATTTTTTATATTTTAACTAATAATGCATTAATTACATATTCATAAGGATCTGAGAATCTGAACACATGCAATCGTATCTATATTATACATTTAGATTGCAAAAGGAATATCAGATAAAAACATTTCCAAATACCTCATGACTTAAATTTAAGGAGATTCTTTAATAATTTAATGTTATAATTAGTATGAATATCTCCTTAGAGCACGCTTTACCTAAAATGTACTGATATCATGACTTAATTCCTTGTAATTTATAATTCTGCTATTCATTCATAAATTGGAATTGTATCAGTAAGAAGCAGGCATGCAGCTGAATTTGG
Organism: Hydrophis major; assembly: GCA_033807585.1. Taxonomy (NCBI): domain Eukaryota; kingdom Metazoa; phylum Chordata; class Lepidosauria; order Squamata; family Elapidae; genus Hydrophis; species Hydrophis major. The sequence goes on along the minus strand of CM066332.1, from coordinate 78,131,584 downwards.
GCTTACATGATAGGTAGGGCAGCTCCACAACTGAAACAAACTACAGGTGTAAAACACATCAATCTACTTTGTATGGTATTTGCTAGAATATGTATAAATGTGCATTTAAATGGGGAAGTACACCCTGAGTTTTAATTAAGACTTTACAATGCCTGTTTAAATGCATTTGGAATACTACTGACTTCTATTTTTTTCAGATCTGTAAATATGCTAGTGAGCATATTTGTATTTTTGGAGGTTTGGAATTTACAGAGAATGCCAGTCAGTCATTATTCATCTTGCTGCCTCCATGCTAAGCTGACCAATAGCTGACTGTCTTTTAACTTGGTCTATAGATTCTGCCTGCCACACCACCAAAAAACTAAACAAAAACACAATAGATCTCACCAAAGATCTATGCATTTGTCTACATCTATTTGACATTGAGCAAAACAAAAGAATCTTTCTGAGATTCTCAGAGGTGATGGCAGGAAATTCAGCTGTAAAAAGATCTAGAACTGTGGTGGCGAACCTATGGCATACGTCCCAGAAGTGCCACACAGAGCCATTATTGCTGGCATGCGAGCACTCACCAGAAAAGGTCTACTGTGCATGTGCGTGTGCCACCCACCCAACAGCTGATTGTCGGGTATCTGGTGCGCATGTGCGGGGGCATGACAGCGACAGCACACAGGAGACACTCACGCATGTGCAAAAGCACGTGAAGCGCACAAACTGCTTCAGTGCAGGTTGTGCACACATGCACAGGAGGCATGGGGGGGGGCCACACGTCTTGCCTTCTGGCAAGCAAGCATGCACACAATTATTGGCACAGGAGCCAAAAAGGTTAGCCACCTCTGGTCTAAAACATGGCAGTTTCATAGCAGTATAGCAGTGAATATACACATTTAAACTTTTCTGTATGGCTGCAGTCATAATGGCATGATGCATTCATACATCTGCATTGAAAAGCCTTTTTGATTAGAGTAGTATAGGGGAAAGATAAAGGAAAATGAAATTCAAAAATGCAAATATGTAAAAGTTGCTATGAGAGCTTCACAAAAAAGATTCTAAAAAATCTGAGATGGAGTGGAGAGCATTGGTTATAGATGCCATAGTGTATTTGCCCTGGTTTCAGATAGAAATGCTACATTTCAGAGACAAAGTGGCTTTACCTCTGCAGGTAATATGAACAAGAAAACAAAGATTAGAAAAGAGAACCCTCTGCCACTGTCAAACAGACCAGTAGAGGTGGCACCAGATGACAATAATTCAGATTCTAAATTTTAATTCTGGAATCTTCAATTCCAGGCTGCAAGATGTGATCTCACTAGTTGTCTTTGAGGTATCAGAATGTTCTAAAAACATGGTACTATCATGTCACTGAGCCTCCAGGAGCATATGCATTGAAAAACCTCACTCAGTTTCCATGAGTCATGCATCTGACACAAGGAAAAATGGTGGGGCTTGGATTGCTTACCTATGGCTGCCATCTTGATTGGGTTTTTTGAACCAAGCCATCAGGTGCTCCATTCACCCTCTAAAGCAGGAAGGACAGAATTTTGTTATCAATTCACCTTCATACAAAACATGCAAATTCTGAATTTAAAATTGATAATAATTATGGTATCAAGGATACATGGTTAGATTCTCAAATGCACATATATAAGATTATACTTTTGTAAATGATTTAATTTTTAAAATAATCATTTTTAAATGTCTTCTTGCTAAAAGTAAAAAAAAAAAGTGTTAAGTCTGGTGCATGGGTGCGAATGATGGAGACGAGCCGGTGGAAACAGTGAACTTCAAACTCTTTATTTACATATTGTAACTGCTCAGCTCAAAGGCTGTTCAAGCCTTACTTATATAGGCAACTCATTAACTACTTAACCAATAGCGAACCTGGAGCGCTAGCTCCTTTTAACAAATATGAATGGTCTGTTAGTGGCCAATCGGATGCTTCTAAACGGGCCAATCCGATCGGGCCATCAACAGCCAATCAGAAGTGCAGGCCCAGAACCCTGTACTAGACTTCAAGCTCAATGATAACTTTATTGGTATTATGCATTCACAACACCCCTTTTCCCCGGCTTCTGCCCACGGAGCACGGTTACATAGTCCTTAAGGTAGGACGGTTGTTTAATTAGTCTTTTTGATTTTCGCAAGTTGGTTGGCTGCACTCTTGCTGAGGTAGATCGTTGCTAAGCGGTACGGGTGCCTCTGGTTCAGAGTTCACGTTCTCATTGTCATCAATATCACTGGCCATTTCCTGAGGTGCGTTCACTCTGGTCCCAGGTTCCTGTTCCTGCGTTTCCGTTCCCATATCAGTCTCTTCAAAGAGGTTTCCTTCGAATAACAATTCACTTTCCTCTGTATCTTCCCCCCCCCCATCAGTTTGATCAAAAGGGAGTTCGGAATTGCGAGGTGGTAGCTGCGATCGTAGCTGATCTATGTGGCGCTTCCAAAGTCTATCGTCAGGGCACTGAACAAGGTATGATCTAGGACCAGTTACGCGGATTACGGTCGCTTCCACCCACAGCGGATCGCCCGAAAAGTTTTTAGCGAATACGAGATCGCCTACCTGGAAGGTACGGCATCGGCTGCTGGACCCAAGTGGCTTTTTGGGTTCGTAGGCTGGGTGTAACCGGTCGAGGTGGGAGTGGAGCTTTCGTCCCATTAGAAGTTCGGCAGGAGTTTTGTTGGTGACGCTGTGAGTTGTAATGTGCTGTAGGAAAAGTATCCGGTTGATCTTTTCGTCGATGTTATCGTAATCGATCTTTTGCAGAGTCTTCTTGACAAATTGAACCATGCGCTCAGCCCTACAGTTTGCAGCAGGGTGCGCAGGCGAAGTGAGCGCTGGTCGAATGCCCCGGTCAGCCAAGTACTGCTCAAAAGGTAGCGCGGTAAATTGGGGCCCGTTGTCGGATACCAGAACGTCTGGTAATCCGTGGGTTGCAAAAAGTCTTTCCAACCTTTTGATGACCGCATCAGTGGTCGTGCTGCTCATTCGGTGAATCTCGAGCCAATTCGAGTAGGCATTGATGGTTAGCAGAAACGTGTGGCCTTTGGTCGGCCCAGCAAAGTCCAGGTGGATGCGGGACCAGGGTCCCCGCAGCATCTCCCATTCGGTTGGGGTTGCCTTTGGTGGAGTGTTGCTTACTTCTTGGCACCTCTTGCAAGTTTTAACCCATGATTCGATTTGTCTATCGATACCTGGCCACCATGCATAGCTTCGTGCGAGGCCCTTCATGCACACGATGCCAGGGTGGCCCTCGTGCAAGGTTCTTAGCAGTGTTTGTTGGAGTCATTCTGGGATAGCGACTCTATCACCCCAGATGACACAGCCCTTCTGCGAGAACAGCTTTGTTTGACGACTTTTGAATGGTGCAAAGTCGTCTGGTACTTGGTCCAATGGCCATCCGTGTTCCATCCACGTGAGGACCTGCGCCAAGATGGGGTCGCATTTTGTTTCTCTCACGATGTCACGGGCAGTCAATGGCGGCATGTGGAGTGTCTCGATTTGCAACGCTGTCATTGTTGGTGCAGGATCGTTGATAGTTTCAGGGAGCGGTGTACGGCTCAGCGCATCAGCGTGGGGAATAGCTTTCCCTGGACGATATTGTAGCCGATCATTGTAGGCAGCCAAGAATTCTGACCAGCGGGTCATTCGGGGAGATAGTATGTAGGGAGTTGGTTTGTCCCCAGCAATGATCCCCAGCAATGGTTTGTGGTCAGTTACAATGGTGAAATTCCGACCGTACACATACTCATGAAACCTCTTAACTGCTGACACAATCGCCAAAGCCTCCTTATCAATTTGGCTGTAATTTCGCTCAGTTTTTGAGAGCGTCTTTGAAAAGTAAGAAACAGGGGCTTCGTTACTGTTAGGTAACACATGACTCAAAATGGCGCCCACTCCAAAAGGCGATGCATCACAGGTTATGTTTAATGGCAGAGTCTCATTGTACTGCATAAGTACGGCGTCCGAAGTCAGTAGTTTCTTTACATTACGGAACGCCTGCTCTTCTTTGTGACCCCATACCCAGTTTGCTTTTTTGTCTAAAAGACGATGTAGCGGTTCAGCAACTGTAGCTTTGTGCGGCAAGAACACATTATAGAAGTTGATGAGGCCTAGGAACACCTGGAGGTCGGTCTTGTTCTGGGGTCTGGGAGCATTCTTTATTGCTCTTAATTTACTATCAGTAGGGTGAATACCCTGACTGTCAATTAGGTACCCTAAGAATTCAACATGGTCGGTACACATTTTGCATTTATTTTTTTTAACTTTCAGGCCTGCTTCCTGAAATTTTTGTAATACTAATCTTAAACATTCCTGCAAAATTTTTTGAGTGGGGGCAGCAATAAGCACATCATCAAAATAGGGGACAACACCTTTGATCCTCTGCAATAGTCTCTCCATTAGGCTCTGAAAGATTCCTGGGGCTACATTGACTCCGAATTGAAGCCTTGTATACTTAAATGCGCCACGGTGTGTTACGATAGTCTGTGCCTGTGCCGTTGTTTCATCAACCAGCAATTGCTGGTAAGCCTGAGCTAAGTCTAATTTAGCGAAGACTTTTCCACCCCCCATGGAATGGAGGAGGTGTTGTACTACCGGCACCGGGTATGGGTTCTGGTGCAGTGCGTGGTTCAGGGTGGCCCGGTAGTCCCCACAAATTCTAATGGAGCTGTCAGGCTTAATGGGTGTCACAATAGGCGTTTCCCAAGGAGAGTGATCCATTGGCTTTAAAACTCCCTGGGCAATTAACTTATCTAGCTGCTCATCGATTTTCGGTTTTAGAGCGAACGGAACTCGACGAGGCTTAAGACGGATGGGCGCTATCTTTGGATTCAGACTAAAGGATATTGGGGTCCCCTTGTACTCGCCTAACTTTTCCTCGAAGACGTCCCTGAATTAGCGGGTGAAGTCTTCCTCCCAGTCACGGCCGCCGATTCGATTAATGCCTGCCACTTCGATGCCGAGTGGTGCGAACCACTGTAGGCCGAACAGGCTAGGCCGGTCCTTATCGATCACCGTCAGGGGTAAGTACGCCGTGCAGTTTTTGAATGTGACTCGGACTTGGCTGGATCCTGCAACCGGAATTCGATTTCCCTGGTAGTCCTTCAGGATGAGCCGTTGGAATTGAAGGTCTTGGCGCCGGATTGTGGGGATGAGTTGCTTGAGGGTCTTCCATGAGACCATCAAGAGGGACGATCCCGAGTCTACTTCCATTGGGCAGGGCCGATTTTCAATGTTCACGTTGACCCGAATTTTCTGAGCGTCTAGTGAAGAGGCATGGCCAATGGTGAGTGTTTGGTGCGCCTCCTCTCGTCTCGCTAGACGATTCATGGGCCAGTTTCCGTAGGAGTGGTTTACTGGTTCTCGCCTTACAGGGCGATTCCCTGTCGGTTGGTGGAGATTGGTTCCCTTCGAGGTCGGGCTGGGTCCAAGGAGGCTTCTGCAGACCCGTCCGATGTGGCCTCGTTTCCCGCACTCGTGGCAGAGTGCATCGCGGAATTTGCAGTCAGAGCGAAAATGGTTGGCCCTGCAGCCTGCGCAGGGTAGCTGGAACTTTGGGCGTCGTTCCCGATCGGTCTGTAGGCGATGGACCTCTTCTTCGTCGCTATTTGACAACGAAGAGAGGTCCTCATGATGGGCCATAGAAGCTGCCCTTCTGAGTTAGGTAAAATTTCACCAGCCAGCTGGTGGGTGTGAGTGCGATTTCGGCATAACTGGGCAGCCGACTTCTTGGTTGCCTCCGCTGCCGTGGCTTCAGTTATGGTGTCCTTAAGGGTGATATCGCCCTTTGCCATTATTTTGCTCTGCACATTTAGGGCGTCAAGCCCTAGGACTACCCTGTCTCTCAAGGCTTCCTCCAGATCGGTGAATTCACACAGGCCTCCCAGGTTACGGAGGTCTGCAACGAAGTCGGCTACGCTTTCTCCTTTCCACTGGTTTCATTGGTAGAACTCCTGTCGTTTTACAGCATTGGAACAGCGGGTGCATAGTGGGCCCTCAGTAGCGATTCGAGGACGTCCCAGTCCATGGTCTTCATTTCAGCCGGTTTTGCCAATGCCTTAGCCATCTTAAAAACCGTTGGGCCGCAGTGCGTCAGAAACACCGGCCGTTTCTTTCCGGCCGTGGCATCCTTTAGATTATTGGTTTCCAAGAACATTTGGAAACGATCCATGTAAGACTCCCAGTCTTCTTGGGCCTGATCGAACGGAGCGGGCGGTATGGCGCCGCTGGACATGGTTTCGCCATTTTGTGCTTCAGTCATGTGCTTAGTTGGCTCTGATGTCATCCAATCCCACCCTCGTCGCCAGGGAACTTCAAACTCTTTATTTACATATTGTAACTGCTCAGCTCAAAGGCTGTTCAAGCCTTACTTATATAGGCAACTCATTAACTACTTAACCAATAGTGAACCTGGAGCGCTAGCTCCTTTTAACAAATAGGAATGGTCTGTTAGTGGCCAATCGGATGCTTCTAAACGGGCCAATCCGATTGGGCCATCAACAGCCAATCAGAAGTGCAGGGCTAGAACCCTGCACTAGACTTCAAGCTCAATGATAACTTTATTGGTATTATGCATTTACAACAAAAAGGTTTCCCTCTTTTCCCCTTTTCTAAACAGAGAAAGTCTTCCCAAATAATGGACTTTTGTAGATTTGAATGCCATTGCTCATCAGAAAGTGCTTTATAAACTAAAAAATGAAGCTGGTTTCCTGAGTCATCACTAAGTATGGAAGCATTGGCCTGGCAGGCATCCAAATGTATTTTAGAAATACCCAAGGCTGAGTCAATAACTGTCTCTAGGAAATCACAGATCCAGAACCATTGGGTGTTGCTGATCTGCCATAGTGTGTCATGCTAACATAGTTTCATCCCTTCCTTATTTATGAGGTCCTCATGGGTTATTTCCTTCGTACTGTCAGTCAGTGGATGAGCCCACTCCTCTATATAATATTATTACTCTGATCCCTTTTTCTTCTAGGCCAGAAGGAAATTGTAAGCAAGGACAATAGCAATAGGGAAAAGGAGGAATAGTGAAACAAGACAGCTCTCAGTGCTGGCTCTTTTATATAGTAATATGTAGATGAAAAACACACATTGGAATATTATTTTCACACAGAAAAGTAGTATATCAAGACCAGGATTGTTCACAATGCTTCTTAGTATGAACATTTTAAAAAGAATAGTCTCTTTTTGAATCTAGTCCCTGCCTTATCATGTTAGCTGCCGATGCATATAAAGCTAATATTTCTTTTCAGTTAACCCTATCTACTTCTTAGTGATATAGGGTTGCATTTGAACATTTTGCCTAAACTGGTTTAGTAATAGAAGCGTGGTTCTTCTATTATTAAAAATAAAGGTTTTGATCAGAAGAGAAGGTGGTTTACTGTGTTACCAGGCTTGAGTAAAAGAGGAGCAAAGGCATTGTCCTTTAACCTAGGGCATTGGGTGTGCAATGTTGGCAGTTGGCCAGGCTAGAATTATTCCCCTCAAGTAGCCTTTCTGTAGCCATAATCTATCAAATGTTAGTAGCTCAGATTTTAACCAAATTATCCTTTTTCTGTCCCCAAACTCTTTTTTAGGTGTGTTGTCCTGCCTGGAGGGCATGTGTCAAAATACACACTTCTTTCTACAATACAATTCTCAATGAGGAGAAGTAGAAATTTAGTTATTGTTGTAAAGCTGAGAGAGCTCATTCACCTCTTAGAAATTTGGCTGATTGCCCTTTTCCTGAGGGTTGAGAACTCTTAAGATAAAGTCATCTTATTAACTATTATCATTGATCATATTTCATAGGAAGCACCTTCTTATTAGCCTGTTAAAAGGCACTAAATGGAGTTCAATTCCCATAGGATTGTTTATTATGGCCCACATATTGGATGATGCATTTTAAAGGGTTGTGCAAATCAGCAGCAGTTTTCAAAACAGCAATAATTAAAACTGAAGAATGGCGTAGTCAGTTTAATCACATACAGTGGCCATGAAGTCAACAACTGAACTAAATAACATTCTTTACCAAACTGTTGCCTACAGGTAATTTGAACTGGTAACTACACAATCCTTCTGAAGAGAAATCTTTACATACTTGGAATACTTTAGCTTGAGAAGCTATTCTATAACATCACTGAAAACAGAAAAGATTTGATTTTGAGAATGTTAAGTGAAAAAGATGAGTTTTCTGAGCTATACTTTTTAAGTAGTAGAATTGCTTACAAATAAAGTATGATAATCAACAATTAACTTGGTTTCAATGGAATATGTTTTCATGCAATTATTACTATTGATGAAACTATCTTTGGCAAATTAGTTACTAAATAGACTTTCCAAAAATTACCCATAATAACATCATAGTTTTAGGATTATCATAAACATTATTGTACTATTCTCAAAATTCCATATCTCAAAAATATGTTAGGTGTGCCTTATTTCCAGGTAAAGTAACCAATGAATATAGAACTGTATCTAATAAATAGCTTACACTTTAACTAACACATATTGTCAGTATCTGTAAATTTCTGAAATATGTCTTTCAACTGCTTTGTCTTTTTTAAAATTATTTTCAGAAATGCTTTGGAGGGGGAAGACTTTTGTCAATGGCCATCAGAAGCTAATTTATAGATTTTTATATTACAAATGTTTATAAATTTAACAATTAAATTATTTAGAAACTAATCTCATAGTTTTCCTGCATTGAATGCAACTAAGATGGTTTATGAGAAATAATAAAATGCATTACTCTAAAAGTAGAAGAAAGTACCAGTGAATTTCTTTTTTTTAAAGAGTTTTTATTTTTTTAAAACAAACACACATATAAAACATAAAAACATAAAACCATAAAACCATCTTCCATTTTATATACATACAGTATGTCAGTTGGTTACAAATCTTTTGTGCTATTCTTTTGTAGTCATTATTCACAGTTTATATCAATTTTCACATTGTCAAACTAACATATGCTTATATAAACGAGAGAAAAAACTTGTGACTGTGGAGTTTGAATCCATGGGTTGGAATAATTCCAAAATTGAAAAAACACACAGTAGTATAGTCCAAGACGGAATATATTTCGGGGGCGATTGTTTAACCCCCTTGTTCACCCGCGAAGTACGTTTTATGACGGTTTTTATGACGGTTTTAACGTTTTTAACATTTGCCTTATTGTACTTCGCGGGTGAACAAGGGGGTTAAACAATCGCCCCCGAAATATATTCCGTCTTGGACTATACTACTGTGTGTTTTTTCAATTTTGGAATTATTCCAACCCATGGATATGCTTATATATTTATCAGTTATTAATCATCGATGACTAAACTATTTATTCCATCATTTTATATGAGATATTCCAAATTTTATCTTAAAATTTATGTTACACTTTCAACCAATGGTTATATGTCTATATTATGTTTTATATCAATCTATTAAATTTCTATCACAGAATTATCTAGTCTATTACATTACCATGTCTTTTTGTCCCACCATTGATAAAACAAATCCCATATCATATAAAATTGTTTTTCTTCTTCTTCTCTAATTTCAAATGTCAATTTACTCATTTCAACACAGTCCATAATTTTCTTAATAACTTCCTCCTGCATAGGTATTTTATCGTTTTAGTACCAGTGAATTTCTAATTGCTCCAGTAAACAGAAATTAAAATCTAACAGATCATTTTATTTGCTTAAGCAATTTTATGGTTCACTCAAATTAGGATTCTGGGTGGTTGATATAAGATCAAAGCCACAAGACAAAATAATTGATAAACATAATAACTGCAAGAAATACAGTGCAATAAAACACAACCAAGGTCAACCCACAATCATGTTACTATTCCCAAAATCATATTAGAACAAATTCATTTAACCTGCTAACCCAATGCTCCAAGGAGAAACTGGGGTTTCAACCATAGAGAAGATTAGAAAGTTGGGGACATTTAAATCTCAAAAGCACAGGCATACTTCTAGGGTTTGATTAGGTAGCATTGCATCATGGAGGTGACACAAAGCATGCCCATTTTATTAGATTTTTATGGGGTCAGCCAAAACAGAAATAGAAGATCACACAAATACACTGACCTTGTGCCCTGAAAGGCTTTATAGATGTACCTAGCACTTTGAATTGCACCCATAAGCCTATACATGTTAAATGTTTAGTTGGTATTTGAGGTGGGGATATTTACCTAATGAAAAAACCCAAAGAATAGGTAGCATAAAAGGCCTTGCAGGCATAAACTCCATAGATATCTTATTATGGAGAAGCTGTTTTCTTAACTCAGTTGAGTAAAGTGCCCCTAAAGACAACCATAATGGATACCACTGGTTCCAAGTGTTTGGAGCTTTAAGCCATGGGTGCCATTATTTATGCTTGGAAATGGAATATTAACGTGTTTATTATGGAAGAAGCGTGTAGCTTCTACTGCAGATTATCAGTTACTTCTTCTACTCAGGTCGCTACTTTACAGACAAATCTGATGCAATAATAAGAGAGGCAGGTTTCCTCCCCTAATCTGATACAGAATGGAATATAGCCTAGACTTTACGTTGTTTCATCTATATATCGAGCATACGATTCATGTCTTGAGCAGGTTTTGAGCAAGATTTCATCATTTTGAGGGGGAGGGGGAGGAATGAGCAATGTAAACTGGTTTTCAAACACTGTGTAGGAGGCATCAAGCGGCAAAGAAATCAGAGCTCAGCAACTTAATGTAGAGTTTCTTACAAGGAGAGAAGGTTGTACTCTAGCAATACCTTCCTGTCGAAGTGTATTAGCAGAACCTTTAGTTTGAGTTGTCTTATGGAAGTAAACTCCGGTTATTATTGTCTTTATTCTGACTGTAATGATATATTTCTCTTCTGTGTATTTGTATTTTTACCTGTTAAATAAATAAGGCAAGTGCCAAACCAATTTAAAACCAATACATCTTTTGGAAGTTCATGGAACTTCAGAGATCTCCATTAATCAGTAACATGATAAAATATATTGATAATGAGTTCACTATATGGAAGGTGCATGATGGAAACAAAATCATGTATTTGCATACTCCATTGAGCCTATGATAAAAATGATTATCTGGTTCATGCCCAAAGGTGGCCTGAAGTTTAAAAGGTCAAAAAAGGAAAGTCTTTATTTAACTGGTTTTTATATGATATTTTCAAAATATTAATTTCTAAGGAAGGAAGAATTGAGGGAGATGTCCACTGAGCTTCCCTATACCAGTTTATATGAGTAGTAATACAAACCCCCCCCCCCACACACACACTTCAGATTAGACAATTAGACAACTCACAAAGAAGGTGAGTAATGGAGACCTTCTTGATGTGCTTTGTAATAAGAAAGATTTTCATTAAGGACACCGTTTGTGGCAGCAGCAACAGTGGTGGGCAACTTGCCAGGATGGGAATAGTCTGTATTCATTTTTATACATTGACTGTTGTAAGGCATCACTCAGTTCCAGGAATTGCAGATTGTAAAAATGATATGTGCTTTTGTGGTTTGGGACTCAGTCAGAGATTTAACTCAGGCACTAGAACAAGCTGCCAACATCTGCAAATTATTACATGTTAAGAGAAAAAGGGCCTCTGGCTATAATGCTGACGTCATTAGCTGGTTGCACCTACTGCTGAGTAACAGGGTGGAAATTTAGACTAGAGTACAGCCAAAACAGGTCACTGGGTTTGCTACCAAAGAAGCTTTTGTTATAATAACTGTGCTATTAACTGTGCTACAAAACAAGTGAGGAGCACACTACACAGTCTCATGCTGGAGCTGAATCCTAGCTATCATCCAGGAAATTGATCAGATTGAATGGGAAAGCAGCTAGTTTTCCCATTCAATCATATATTAATATTAATATCCCATTCAGTAATATATTTATTTTAAAAAGTCTTCCACCCCGAGCATTTTATAAATCCTGAATAAACATATTTAGGATTTTCTGTGAAGCAGAGAGCAGCAAGTGTTGAGCTGCTCCATGGAACTATGGCTTAGCTATTGTTTGATGTGCCTTCTTGTCAAGAATAAGAACTTTTCTTTTATGGAAGAGACTTACAGGAAGTTCTCTTTGTAATGTGTATTCAGGCAACAAGACACCAGAAAGGTTTACCACAGAGTCTCATGACTGGCAAACCCTGGGCAGATGTTTGCACAAGGAATGTTCCCTTAGCCAACACCTCTCTCTTAAGTAAGTTTAAAGGCAACTGATAAGTAAGCTAGTATTGCTAGGCAGCTACAAATATAGTTGGGAAAGAATCATGTGACAATAAGTCATAGGAGAAAAATGATTAAATCCACTGGCTTTGGTTTATTTGCTTTTGCTTTTTATTTTTTTAAAAATAAACTTTATTAGAATTTTGAAAACAATGAAAACTCTCAAGAATTATTATTTAGAATGAAAAAGAAAAGAAAAAGAGAGTAAAGACAAAATCAAAATTCAAAATTCAAAGAAACCTTCCATTTCTTTTTACAGCATTATAAGTGTAAATTTAAATTAACTTTATGGTTACATTTATGGATATAGAACAAGATCGTTTACATTTTGTTCTATAATCTATTTTTGTTGTAATCATAAAAACCATATATCATTTTTTTCTGTTTCCTGAAAAAAAGTCAATAATGGGTTTCTAATCATTGTTAAACTTAGACAATATCTAAGAAAAGCAGTCAATTTGGCCATCTTAGCAAGTCCCATCATATTTTACTTTTTTATCAGTTGGACACTTGGTGTCTGGCAGATAAAACTGTTGTTTTATTGAGAATACAATAACATTGTTATTGTTTTATGTTTCTTTGTTTGTTAATAGGGGATAAGATGCCAAGATAAAGTGCTTCTGAAGTCATGCTTCTCCAGAATCTATAAAAATAATCCTCAAAAGCAATAATATGAAAACCAAGTCCACACTTGACTAACTAGATGCACATGTTACTTTAACTATGTTTTCTGAGTGACTCAGTTTTCACTGTTTCTTAACTATATTGGGCTGATAGGTTCAGACTCTGATGACAACTCTACTACCACAAACTTTCAATAGATAATTACAATCGCTAGGAAAATGGATGACAAGTTAGCAAAAGCATCTGTTTTTCTCAGCCCAGAAATGAGTATGGTGTAAGCTTCAACAATCTAGAAGTGATGAACAACTAGTCTTGTACTTCCTTATTTTAGAAAGTCAAAGTTTTTGAGCCAGGGAGGTCATAATGGACAACATCAAGAAAATCTAGAGGCACTCAACAAATGGCATCTTAGAGTCCTTCCTCTTGGATTAACCTTGTGTCACAGCTCAGCTTTCCAGATTCAACTGGAGATACCAATTGATGGAAAATGCTAAAATAATTGATAATTGAATAATTGAATAAAATAAACCATTAACTGAGAGAAGGTCTAGAGACAGTTATAGAGTGTTTCTGAGAAAATAATTATTTCATAGGGAAGAAATTTACTATACCTTTCCTCAAGGCATTTTAAAGCCAAGTTTAAACATGCAAGAAAATAAGGTAAGAATAACCACGATGGGATCTTCCCCTGTTTCCATTCCCATCAGCTTCCCCAATGTTCATATTGAATTTTAATAATTATAATATAAAAATATTTACAGGAAATATTGTCTTGGGATAGGCAAAACCTACCACCTAGTGAATTACCGTACATCATTAGGAGATTCTAAGAGCATGAGTTCCATGCATGTCTGTGCCTAGCAGAAGGAAATGATCTCAAATAAGCAGTGTTTCAAATAAAGACTAGCAAAGGGAAAACAGGGAACAAATGCTTAATTGTCTATCTTCACATTTCTGCCTCCTTAAAGTTAGTAAACCATGAGGTCCTAAAGAATCAGGGTCACTGACTTGCACTTCCAAAAATTGAGGTTAATTGACCCCTTTGTATTGACAACATACTAATCCCCACCCCCTCCTGACACAGTTAAGCATAGAGAAAACAATAACTACAAGCATTCAATGTTATCTTGCTCGTGGCCATTTTGCTCTGCTCATCTTCCTCCCTCCTGAAGTTCTTCACCGAGTTGCTAGTAGCAACCTGCAGTCTCTAGGGTTAGAGCTTGGGCGGATATACATGTGTCCCCAAACCAATGCCCCCCCCCCAAATTAATCAATGGTCTGGTTCCTTCTAGGATGAGATGGCAAAAATATGAATCTCTATAAGCTTAACATAATTTTCAACCAACAAACCAAAACAAACAAACCAAATCCACAATCAACCTTCCACACTAGGGAGAAGATTAAAAAAAAAACTCTGTCCACAAGTGTAATGAGACTTTATTTACTTTATATCATTGCCATGTCCAATGTTGTCCTTGGTCCTCCAAAATCATCATGCAACCTCCAGGCATTGATAGGTTGCTCATTGTAGATTATAATGTTATCCAAGGGCCTTGGTCCCCAATGTAGCATCGAGGAGTATTATTATCCCGTGAAGATATTTCTTTCCTGTGCCTTTAAAAAATATTAGTTATTATCTTTCCAGCTATATTTTTAGGGCCCATATGGACTCTAGAGGGTGTTTTTTTAAAAACTTAGCAACTTTAAGAATTATGGATTTCAACTTCCAGAATTCTGGGAGTTGAAGTCCATACAGCTTAAATTTGCCAAGTTTGAAAAACAGTGTTCTCAGGGCAATTGTATAAAATACTAATGATTGTAATTTAGTTCTCTGTTTGGTAGTGCTCAACTACTCAGACTAGCCAGGGGTAAGTTAAGCTAATGGGGATATCCTGGGAAGAACAGAGCAGTGCCAAGAAACTTCATCAATCTTTCTTTTGATAAGTAGATATTTTGTAATTGCCCAGTACTGTACAAAAAAGCACCTGTTTTGTAAAAGTAATAAATATACAAAATTCCATATATGCTCATTGGCCAAAATAAATTGAGAATCCCTGGACAGGTAACATGATGGCCTATTTTCAGATTCCCTATGCAGTTAATTGAGTGATCCTGTATCAATCACTGTCCTATCCCAAACCTTAACTTCTCATTCAGGATTATTTTACACTGACATCAGTAATTTGAATGAAAAGCAAAATCAAGATGCAGTTATATAGTTTTTCTACAACTTAAATTGTCCCCCTTTCATATATTCATATATTTAAATTGTCCCCCTTTCATATATTTCCCTCTTTGTAGCTGTACATATTTTAAGCTTTCTGAAACCAAATATTCCCAGTTTTCAGAGGTTTATCAAATGTTATGTGTATACCACAAGATGCATTTAGAAATAGAAGCAAAACAAACCTCTTGAGCTTTTCATAACTAGCTCACCATGTTTAAATATAGGAAGAACGATGTGTGGGAGCAATTGTATTCTGGGTGTGGTTTTTCAACCTCCTGCCAACTTAAACTGACCTGGAAATCACCTTCTCGTGATTTTAATAGAACTAAATTGGATCATCCCCAAATGGTGTTTTGGCCATAAATGGGTTAGGAAGAGGGTGGAGATTTCCGAGGCCTCGAGTTAATTCAGTAGAATGTCAAGCATAATAAGAGTAAAACAGTGACTTGAATCTTGGTTTTAGTTGAGTCATTTCTACTAGTCTATGTTTTCACTCCTAGAAAAGAAGCCTGAGAGACAAAGAGAATAATGAGAAATGAGTTTTTAGGCTGCTCTCAGATGAGAGTAGAAAATATTCACTTCAAATATTTACTCAGCCTTCCCAAATTTCACACCATCCACAAATGTGGTAGCAAGCTCTCTCTAAATTTCCAACCAGCTCCACTGGATTTGTTCTGAAAATATCATGTAACATAAAAACCAAGATTTTCAAAGATCTAATTCTAGCTATTTCTTGGGGTTTATATTTCAAATATAATATTTTGAAAAGATTGGATGTTAAATTCTATGAGGCTTCCACTCTGTGAAACACACAGAGTATTTTATACAGAGTATTTTATACTCAAAGATTTTCAGGCAGTATCACAAAATCTTCTTACACCAATATCACAAAACATAATACATGCCATAATACAGAACAAATCTTTGAACAAGCTCTCAGTCAACAAGAATTGATCTTCCTTTAATCTGAACACCCATCACCAGATCCATCAGAAGTCAATGATACTCAATTCTTTATATGCTCAGCTTCATGGCACAAGGATGCAACATTAAGCTTCTGTGGTCAAAAAGGGGGCAAATAAAGTTTTCTTTTTCTCTTATTCTGAACTTGGGGTTTCAACAGAGTGTCAGTTCACCTTTTGAATTTTCAAAAAGTTTCCAGTACTGCATAGCATTGTTCTACAGCAAAGTGAACAGCAAACTGGTAAAGGCTAGAGCCAGAGGAAGAGAGAGTTTCCTCTGATTGAGTGGTTTCTCCAAGGGGTTTTCCAGAAAAACACCTCTAGCACTGCATTTGGTTTTCCATCCTTGTTTATTATGTTTATTTTTATTCATTTGTTTAACTTGCAATGTTTTATAAACACTATTCAGATTTTAAAAAAACATTCCAGTAAATAACTAAAGTTTGCTTCCTTCCCCTGCCCCCTTATACTCCCATGTCTATCTTATGGAAGTACCATAAAACATTCTTAAATCTTTCCTTTCAGTTTGCATATCTCGAGTCATTAAATAGCTCTGTTCAAGTGTCTCAGGAATCAATCAAAGAAGAGGTGTTGATGGTTAAAGCAACAGTGGAACTAGGCAAAAAGTTACACTTGGCTGCCTGACAATTTTAACATCTTTGCTTTGATGTTTATAGAGTAACAGAGTTGGAAGGGACCTTGGAGGCCTTCTAATTGGAGAATAGGTAAACACCCTCTTCTTTGTGGCAATTTCTTAAATATTGGAACATTGTTGTCATGTTAGAATGGCATGTTCACAATTCAGCCACTGACTGCAGACAGTTGTTTATCTCCTTGATGCAACTAATGATGATCAGATGTTCAGCAGATGCCACTGATAAAAGCATGAACCTGCCTCCCTTTTATCTGCCTAGTTAAAACAGAATTATTATATTCAGATCTGATCCTTAAATGGATAATTTATATTGGAACGTGTCTTAAGGATAGCAGCACAAGTACAGTATAGTCTCACTAAAATCAATGGAATGTAAGGGGCTTGTTTCTCTCTAGATTATAGTAGTTTTAATTCAGTGAAGTTCAAGAAGGCTACAGTTAAGTGACTAGGGTGAACATTTGCAGACTGCTCAAAAAAAGGAAATATAGATTTGCATAAGTTTTGTATGTCACTTTGTAAACAAAGATGACAATGTAGAGGGAATGAATATAATTTAAATAAAATGCTTTTTCAATGCCATCATCATCAGAGGTATGCTTGACAGGACAGGAAGAGAGAACCTTTTTGATGACTGCTCACAGATTCTGGGATTCCCTTCCAAAGTCATTCAATTTAGCTCTCTAAAAAGACTTGACTTACAGAAGGGTTGTTCTAATTGTTTTGTTCTTTGTAGTTGTATTTTCAATACATTTTCATTATATTTTAATTGCATATTTAATTCCATTGCATTTTTTATTTTTGTCAACTGTTCTAGCACCATCTGTTGGCAGAAATGTAGGGAATAAATATATTTAATTTGAACCAAGAAGATTGTAACCCTGCCTGATATGCTCAGACTGCTATCCAGATGCCTTCTGATGAACAAATCTAGGGTCCTGCTCTATTTTTTTTAGTTCCTTTAACTTTTAGTCATATTTGAATTGGACAGATTTTAAAATACTGTAGAGAATACTTTCAATTAAAGACTTCTATCTGACACTCCTTCAAATAGAAAAATATTTCCCGTGTATTAAAAGAAATAAATGTCCAAACTGATTCTCCCACAGTGATTCTTCCTTGAACACTCTCACAGTACCCCTGTTGCCTTTCTGCTCTAACTTGTGAGCATTTGGACAGAGTGCTTTGGTTTCATTTTTAGCATTACCTAACAGTTTTTGATAACTTCATAGGGTGAAGATGTTTACTTACTGAAAAGGTTGGTCAAGATTGCTTTTGGTTTAAATTAAACAAATGAGTCATAGCATTTCTTATTAAAATGAAATCATATTAAAATACTAGTCACTGAACCATTAATTGGCCCTTCCTTGAGCCAACTCCCCATGAATTCCCTCACTCTTTTCACAATCTGATATTCTTGCTTGATAATTTTTAATGGCTTCCATTTCTCTTTGTTCATCTTCTTCAGCTGACTTGGAGCTAAGGATGAGCTGAATGTAATTCTCCAGATGTTATGGATCTCAACCTCCATCAATTTCAGACATATAATGAGTAATGAGAATATATTGGAACTTATACTCTAGAACAGGGCTGTCAAATTCCTGGCTTGTGGGCCGGATGCATCACGTGCTGGCCATACCCATGCCTGGTTTAGCAAAGTGGGGGAAAGTCCCAATATGTCACATGACATTGCCATGACGACGTGAGTTTGACATCCCTGCTCTAGAATAGGGCCACTACAACTCATGCCTATTCAGGAAAATTTAGAATTTAAAAAGCATCTAATTTTAACATTCTAAATTGAGCCACACTTTCTTAGGAGAAGTGCTCTACATATAAACAGTTCCCTTGAATTTCGCAAAATCAGGCTAGGAAACAATGCAGCTATATGGATGCTGACATTTAGGCACATTGTGCTCCACCCCATAACAGGTTGCTGACACAAGTGCTCCTCTGACTGACATCTTACACACCCCAACAAACACTGTCAATTATCCTGGCTATATAAAGGGGGAAGGTAGCAGTCAACTTGTTCTTCTAGTTTAAAATTCCAGTTGAATAAGTGCTTCCATAATGGAGGCACTATTCTTATGACTCAAAAGAATCATTATTATTGTTACAAGCTACACCCATATATTTAAAACTGGACACAGAGATATTATCATCAGCCATAGGCATGTGCCAAGGATGGCATGATGAATAGGGAACATGCATGGTTGATTATGAGGTGAAAGTTATTAAAACACCATTCATAACACATTTCATACATTTTTTTTAAAATGCCCATTGGCAAAGAATGATTCAAAACCTTTTCAGATTATAAGGGTCAAATTTTCAAAAGTAAACAAAAGGAATAGTTCAGCATCTTTAGAAATACGGATCTGTGCTTGAAACTCAAAAAGTATCTGCATATTTTCATTGCACCAGAAAACATTCTCTTCCCCATCATTTGTTTTAACGGTGCTCAGAATTCAAACATTCAGATCTAGGAAAGATTCAGAGGTGTTTAGCCTCTGCTGAGTTAAAGAGCTATCCTTGAACCAGCATGAAACAACTGTGTCTTACATGAGCTATGCTTCCTTCTTGCTTCTGCTTGCATGTATTCTGGAATGCGGCTGTGAGTGAGCCAGCCATTTTACATAAGGGTGGTTAGCTTTCTTTATCCATTTTCAGTGCATTACCAGCCAGTGGGACAAACATCCATAACTCGTGGCCCCATGTTATGAATGGGGAGGGTCTCAATTCAGTATTTCTAGGTTTCTTTATCTAACTCCCATATCCCGTTTCAATATTTCCTGAGTTTTAAAAATGTAAAACGAAGAAATATATGCAAAAAATGAACATAGAATAGTCACAGAAAAGAAAGAAGCAGAATTCGCCATAATTGTGTAACAAGCCAGGTTTTGTAAAATGGAATAACTTTAACTAATAAGATGTGGATTCAGTGGTGGGATTGAAATTTTTTTACTACTGGTCCTGTGGGCATGGCTTGGTGGGCATGGCAAAGGAAGGATATTGTAAAATCTCCAGTCAGAGATGGTATTTGCCGGTTCTCTGAACTACTCGAAATTTCCACTACTGGTTCTCCAGAACTGGTGAATACCACCTCTGCTGGATAGGAATAGGATATCCCTGCTGTCAGAAGTCTATTTAATCTGGCATTCAGAAGCTTCTTTCCTTGGTGTTAAGTGTATTGGGCATGGCTTCTGAACTCCATTCTCTCTGTCTTTAAAAGAACAACTAAGACATCTCTCTTGATATAGTTTCAGGCATGGGTAAAATGACTGGAGACAATCTTAGTTGGTGAACTTTCAGCTCTTTATTACATAGTGACTTAAGAGAGTGAACAACAACAACTCTGCCTTATATAGGTGACCTTAATGTGAAATAACCAATAGGGAGCTGTAAGACGCTAGCTCCAGAACCAATAAGAGTCCTTCGTTAAGGGCCAATCGGATTCTCTGAACCCAACCAATCCGATCGAGCCGTTTAACACCCAATCAGAAGTGCAGGGCCAGAACCCTGCACTTTACCCCAAGCTTGCTTTTATTTAAACTATTTACATACATAACACCCCTTCCCCCTGGCTCCTCAATTATGGTGTGGTTATATAGTCCTTCAAATAGGACGGTTGTCTTTTGGGTCTGTTAGATTTTCTTTGGACTGGCTGTGTGCAGTCCTGTTGAGGTAAAATGTTGTTTGGCAGTGGCTCAGCTTCTCGTTCTGGTGTGATTTCCCTTGGAGTGTACGATTCTTCCTCCTGCTCCATTTCCTGAGTGTCACTAGATTCATTGTTCTCTTGGAACAGGTTCCCTGGAATGTCGTCTTCTTCCATTCCTTCCCCCCCCCTCCAGTTTGGTCGTAGGGGAGTTGCTGGCTGGCCAAAAGGAGTCGTGACCGTAATTGGTCAATATGTCGTTTCCACAGTCTTTCATCAACACATTTTACAATATAGGATTTGGGCCCTGTCTGGCATATTATTGTTGCTTCAATCCAAACCGGGTCGCCCGATAAATTTCTTGCACAAACGGGGTCGCCTACCTTGAAGGTACGGTAGCGTCCGCTGGATCCTGCAGGCTTTTCTGGCTCATAAGCAGGGTGCAATCAGTCGAGGCGGGAACGGAGTTTTCGCCCCATGAGGAGTTCTGCGGGAGTTCTGCCGGTTACGCTGTGCGGAGTGATGTGTTGTAGCAGTAGAATGTGGTTTATTTTTTCGTCAATATTATCATAGTCCACTTTTTTCAAAGTCTTTTTTACAAATTGGACCATGCGTTCTGCTCGGCCGTTGGTAGCAGGATGCGCCGGCGAGGTGAGTGCATGGCGGATGCCATTATCAGCAAGGTACTGTTCAAACATTAGCGCTGTAAACTGTGGTCCGTTGTCAGACACCAGGACATCCGGCAATCCATGAGTTGCAAAGAGTCTATTGAGGACTTTAATGACAGCTTCGGAGGTTGTATGGGTCATTTGATGAATTTCCAACCAATTAGGGTATGCATCGACAGTCAGTAGTAATGTATGTCCTTTAATCGGCCCTGCGAAATCCAGGTGGATTCTGGACCAGGGCCCGTGTGGCATCTCCCATTCAGTCGGTGCAGCTTTTGGCGGTGCGTTGCTGTTTTGTTGGCACTTGGTGCAGGCCTTGACCCATTGCTCGATGTGTCGGTCCATGCCTGGCCACCAAGCGTAGCTCCATGTGAGTGCTTTCATCCGCACGATCCCGGGATGTCCTTCGTGCAAAATTTGTAACAGTGAGTTTTGGAGTTGTTCTGGAAAGACGACTCTATCGCCCCAGATGACACAGCCTTTTTGCGAAAAAAGTTCAGTCTGTCTTGTTTTAAATGGCGCGAAGTCATCTGGGACCTGGTCCAATGGCCATCCACGTTCTACCCAGCCTAGGACTCGAGCTAGGGTGTGATCTCGTCTGGTCTCTCTCGCGATATCTCGAGCGGTCATAGGAGGCGAGTTGAGCGTCTCGATTTGTAATGCCGATACTGTTGGTGCCGGATCGTCGAGAGTCTCCGGTAGCGGTGCTCTGCTGAGTGCATCGGCGTGGGGAATGGCTTTCCCCGGGCGATGTAACAATCGATAATTATAAGCAGCTAGGAACTCTGACCATCGAGTCATTCTTGGGGACAATATATAGGGGGTTGGTTTGTCCCCAGCGATTATCCCCAGTAAAGGTTTGTGGTCAGTTACAATGGTAAATGTCCTTCCATATACATACTCATGGAATTTTTTTATGGCTGCCACAATTGCAAGAGCTTCCTTATCTATTTGTCCATAGTTACGTTCTGCCTGAGAAAGAGTCTTCGAAAAGTATGCAACAGGGGCCTCGTTTCCATTAGGCAGCACATCTAATAACCGGTGTAACGGTTCAGCCACAGTCGCCTTATGTGGTAAAAACACATTATAGAAATTAATAAGGCCTAAAAATGCCTGGAGATCTGTTTTGTTACGGGGTCTGGGAGCATTTTTTATCACCCTTAATTTACTCTCAGTAGGGTGGATACCTTGACTATCAATGCGATAACCTAGAAATTCAACACTGTCTGTATACAGATGACATTTATCCTTTTTTACTTTCAATCCCGTTTCTTGGAATTTCTTAAGAACACATTTTAAACAATTCTGTAGAATTTTTTTACTAGGAGCTGCAATTAACACGTCATCAAAATACGGAACCACGCCCTTGATTCCCTGCAATAATCGTTCCATTAAACTTTGGAATATTCCCGGGGCTACACTTACCCCGAATTGCAATCGGGTACATTTAAAAGCACCTCTGTGCGTTACTATCGTTTGAGCTTGGGCTGTTTTATCATCCACGGGCAATTGTTGATAGGCTTGAGCTAAATCTAACTCAGCAAAAACCTTTCTGCCTCCCAGGGAATGAAGGAGGTGCTGTACCACCGGCACTGGATACGCATTCTGCTGGAGGGCATGGTTTAGAGTGGCCCGGTAGTCCCCACAGATTCGGATTGACCCATCTGGTTTAATGGGGGTTACAATAGGAGTTTCCCATGGAGAATGATCAATGGGTTGCAGTACCCCTTGTTTAATTAGTTTGTCAAGTTGTTCATCTATCTTGGCCTTAAGGGCGAACAGAACTCGACGGGGCTTTAAACAGATCGGGGCGACCTTAGGGTCGAGGCTAAACGAATTTGGGGTCCCCTTATACTCGCCCAGATGATCTGCGAAGACATCACTGAATTCAGGAATAAGGTCCTCCTCCCACTCGCAATCACCGACTCGGTTCACACCGGCTACTTCGATGCCGAGTGGAGCAAACCATTGGAGGCCCAACAAACTTGGCCTGTCCCTATCGATGATCGTTAGAGGTAAGTATGCCGTATGTTTTTTAAACGAGACGCGGACTCGACAAGACCCAACCACAGGGATCCGATTCCCTTGGTAGTCTTTAAGGATGAGGCGTTGCATTCGAAGGTCTTGGCATTGGATGGTAGGAATGAGTTGCTTTAATGTCTTCCACAACACCATCGAGAGGGACGATCCGGAATCGACCTCCATGTGGCAAGGTTGGTTCTCTATGGCTATTGTGACTCGAATCTTCTTAGCGTCCATGGCTGAGGCGTGACCTATAGTGATAGTATGGTGGGCCTCTTCTTTCTGCAACGCTCGATATCTGTAGGAGTGGTTTGCTGGATCTCGCCTTACAGGACGGTTTCCTGCCGATTGGCGAGAGCTGGTTCCCCTTGAGGCCTGACTTGGTCCCGGTAAACTGTGACAGACTCGACTGATGTGGCCTCATTTCCCGCACTCATGGCAGAGTGCGTCATAGAATTTGCAGTCTGCCCTAGGATGGTTTGCCCCACAGCCAGCGCAAGGGCATGAGGGTTTAGGGCGAGGGTCCCGGTCGGACCGCAGTCGATGGACCCCTTCTTCATCGCTGTCTGATGATGAAGAGAGGTCCTCGTAGTGCGTTGTCGCCAACTGCCCTTCTGAGCTGGGTGAGATGTCGCCTATCAGTGGGGTTGTTGGGTTTCGGCTTCGCCGTAGTTGCGCTGCGGACTTTTTGGTCGCCTCAGCAGCAGTGGCTTCGGCGATGGCGTCAGCAAGGCCGATGTCACCCTTTGCCATCAGCTTGCTTTGCACGCCTAGCGCATCTAATCCCAGAATTAAGCGGTCTCTCAATGCTTCATCTAAGTCTGCAAACCCGCAGAGGCCTCCTAAGTGTCGGAGGTCTGCCACAAAGTCAGCCACACTCTCTCCCTTTCGTTGGCTTCGTTGATAGAACTCATGGCGTCTCACGAATGTAGGTACTGTTGGCGCGTAATGGTCTCTCAAGAGAGGTTCGAGGTCGTCCCAGCTCATTTCTTTAACTTCTCAAGGTTTCGCGAGTGCCTTTGCCATTTTAAAGACAGCTGGGCCGCAGTATGTCAGGAACTGCTTCTTAGCTGGTTTGGTGTCCTTCAGGTTGTTTGTTTCAAGGAACATTTGGAAGCGATCCATGTAGGATTCCCAATCCTCTTGGTTCGGATCGAACGGAGTGGGTGGTACGATGCCGCTGGACATGGTTTCCGTTGGTGGCGTCATCTTGGCACGTGCTCTGTTTTTCTTCCCGGTTCCTTAAGATCAGATGTCTCCAGATCCCACCTTCGTCGCCAGTGATATAGTTTCAGGCATGGGTGAAATGACTGGAGACAATCTTAGTTGGTGAACTTTCAGCTCTTTATTACATAGTGACTGAAGAGAGTGAACAACAACAACTCTGCCTTATATAGGTGACCTTAATGTGAAATAACCAATAGGGAGCTGTAAGACTCTATCTCCAGAACCAATAAGAGTCCTTCGTTAAGGGCCAATCGGATTCTCTGAACCCAACCAATCTGATCGAGCCGCTTAACACCCAATCAGAAGTGCAGGGCCAGAATCCTGCACTTTACCCCAAGCTTGCTTTTATTTAAACTATTTACATACATAACATCTCTTTTATCTGATTTGTTAATTATTTTGTACATTAACCTTCAGTTATATTATTTACAATGTCTATACTGTCATAGCTACTACATAGTAAAGCAATATAAACACCCCTGAAACTACTACCCACATTCCATGCCCTCTGCATTTTGGATTTAAAGGGCATGGTCACAAAAATCACCATGGGTTTATAACTCTATTTTATTCCCAGCAATTTAGAGGGCTGTAATTTCCAACTGGAAGTCTGTGCAAATTGATAGAGCTGAAGGACTAGGAACTTTGGTCCAAACTAAGTATAGTATATAAAATCACACATTGCAATGTCCTACCTGTCAGCTTCAACCATAACAACACTAGAGCAAACAATAGATACAAACTCAAGGTGAATCGCACCAAACTTGATTGCAGGAAATACAACTTCAGCAACAGAGTGGTCAATGTCTGGAATACTCTACCTGACTCTGTGTTTTTTTCCCCAAACCCCAAAAACTTTAACTTTAGACTGTCTACTATTGACCTTACCCCTTTCCTAAGAGGTCTGTAGGGGGCGTGCATAAGCGCACCAACGTGCCTACCGTCCCTGTCCTATTGTTTCTTTTATTTTTCTTATATGTACCCATTTCATGTATTCATAACTATGTTTTTACTTATACCTATTATCTTGTAAGCAATTAACAAATAAAAATAAATAAACAATGATTCGAGTGGCTACTGCCCTGCCCCATTGCCAACATTTTCCTGAAGGTCTAAAACTTGGCAACTTTAAAATGTATGGATTTCAATATGCTGGCTAGGGAATTCTGGGAACTGAAGTCCATACATATTAAAAGTTTGAAAAACACAAGTGTGAAGGTTGACAAGATCAGATGTAAAAATAATGAGGGTGCAATTAATCTTAGAATAGAAATAGAACTCCTATATACCAGCCATGCTATTTTGTAACAAAAAACAAAACCACCAGGGGGAAAAGTTAAAACATGCTATTCCAAAATCAGTGCAGTACTGGAAAGAGAGATAGCAGAAGGGAAAATCTGAATTGAGATAAAACACTGATAGACATAGTTGGAACAGCGAACGCAGGAAATCTGAAAGGGGGCTGTAAACTTCCCTTCAACAATCCGTTTTAAAATCTGCAAAGCTCATTTCTATCATTTGCACACATGTGTCAACAGTTCAGAAACCATTTAAGAAGCACAGGAGAGATTGGTCAAGGACAGCAGAAAGCGGATGGTTTAAATAACTTCTGCTTTTAATCAAAGTAGTGAAACTATGCTTTATAACTTTGCTTCACACTTGAAGTTAGTTCTTTTTTCATTAATTTTAAAACAAATTAGGCTACACCTCTATTATATCATGGTATATATAACATAACTATAGTTCTATTTCTGTAATTTTAATTTACTCTTGGAATAAATACAAAAACATTGAATAAACATTCTCTTGAACACTCTATTGTATTTATTTTTTTAGTGGTGTATATTAATTGCATTGCTTACAATGAAATATTTAATACTAATTGATTTCTTTTGCTGGAAGGAAGCAATTATCCTTAATTTTCACATTACATTTTGCTAGTTTCTTTTGGTAATGTAATGCCACTTTGAACATATTATAGAAAGGGAAGCTATGAGTCAATGAATACCTTTCTGTTGTTGCATTTCATCATAACGTATGCAAAGGGATTTTGTATTCTTGACAGGGAAATATGATTTCCAGGCATAAAAAAATATACATGACCCGCACCCCACCCCCGAGTGACATGCATGGATTCCTATTTTGCATGTGAGTGTGAATGTGAAAATGAAAATGAAAGGGGTTTGCTAAGAGTGCAAAGTATCAATGAAATGTAATATTTCAAATGCCATGGATTATTAGGTCTTAGGATAGCCATTTAGGAAACCTGTTGAACATCAGGTTACAAATTGCAAGAATAAACGAAAAAAGCACCAGGGAGGATGACTAAAAATGACAATTTATTATTTACAACAGTCAAACTCTTTGATTCAGCAAGCAGCATAGGAGAGGGGGGGGAAATAAAATTAAAATGTCTTTCTCCCCTTACCTTTCCTTACTCGGCGAAATAAATTTGAATTACGATGTTCTTATTACATTATACCAGTTTTAAAAGATGGTTTATATTTTTGTGTATGTGTGTAGAAGTGTTTCTTTAAAGATTTCCTATTTAACTTCTTTTCTTCTTCCAAGCTCTTATCTCCTTGTGCAGGTTCGATTTACAAAAACAAGAGAACAAAAATCAACAAACTATTTTAGCTGACTTTGAAAGTAAATAAAGCTCAAAACTTCATTTGATTTTAATGCAGGCATAGTTCCCACACTCTAAAAGCTGCAGCCATTGTAGGAAACCAGGAGAAGAAAAGAGATAAGAAAATTATTATGCCTTGACAAATTCCTTACTCTCTATATGTATGTGAGTTGCATTTCCTCATTGTTTTAATTGGAAAATGTTCATCTCAGATTCAATTTTTCATTTCACTCTGTATAAGAAAAGCACTTTCAAAAGGCAAACTCAAGCTTTCTTCCAAAACAAAGGAACAAAAAATATTCCAGAGCTAAAAATATTAGTCCATTGTCGCACAATTAACAGTCTTGTGGCATTTTACAATGTTTGATTTATGAAGGCAGACAGTCTATCTAATCCTTGATTTTTTTTTCTTCCAATAAAGAAAATACTATCAGCTTGTCCAGGTTTATAACAAGCCTTGAAACTTGCTTTCACTTGCTTCAACTTGAACTATGGCAAGATTTATAAGAAAGTTTGGCTGGAGAGACCATTTCTATACACAATTATCTGAATGAAATCAGCTTTTTAAACTATACTAACTGTATTATATTAGTAATATTTTATCTTGTCATTCAGTAAGGAAGCTGGCTTTCTGGCATTCTTCAAGAATTCAAACAGAATCAAGAATCATGGATGTCAGTTCACCACACTGCAAATGCAGGATCTGTCACATTGATTGGAGAAGGATATTAGCATATATGTCACAGTGAACATAGGCACATGGTCCAAACTAGCAGCTTCATGAGTATTTAAAAGATCCATCAAGCTCTGATGTGGTACAAAGTAGAAAAAGTTGTAATGTATATAGTTAGATATCATTGAAATGAATTGTTGTACTGTAATTTCCAGTGTATCAAACAATTATTTCTGCTTCTGGGGCAAGTATAAGACAAGCTCTTGTAGCATACTACAAGATTGTGGCCAATCAAATTATGTATGTATTTAGTTATACATTTGGGGAGGGGGGGGGTTCCCTTTCTCACTAGGAGTTCAAGGAGATACATGTAATACTATTTTGCACAGCTTTTTTTCCATACAAACCTTGTTATGAGGCTGAGCCGAGGCAGAATGCCTGACTCAAAGTCACCCATTAAACTGTCTTGACTCAGAGAGGCTAAACCTGAGTTTTTCCAGTCATAGTCCAGCAATTTAATCATGACACCTCCTTGACTCAATATTTGTCATGTTGCCATTCCTGTTTTATTTAATGCTTAACACAGGGATGGGATTCAATTTTTTTAACAACTGGTTCTGTGGGCATGGCTTGGTGGTCATGTGACTGGCTGGGCATGGCCAATTCAACATCACTCACATCAAGGCACGCATCTCCTCACATGGCCTCTTGTAACTGTGGGGATGCTGCAACAGTCGTAAGTGTGAAAAATAGTCATAAGTCACTTTTTCCAGTACCATTGCAACTTTGAATGGTCACTCCACACAAGCAAAGTACCAGCAAAGGAGGAAAAAAAAAAACTCCAGAGAAGTTCCAGAGACAGGAAGTCTAGTCCTGCCAAGAATGTAATAAGGATTAACGGAGAAGCAGTTTCTATAAGCAACACCAGAATGTTTTCTTCCTGTCTTCCTTACAGGATTAGGCCAGTAATTTCTTCTAATGACTGGTTCTCCGAACTGCTTAGACTGTTAACAACTGGTTCTAGAGAATAGGTGTGAACTGGCAGAATCCCATCCCTGGCTTAACATAAATACTAAGAACCAGCATATTGAAAATAGCATTTTTGTCGTTATTATTTTCTTATGGTTTAGCTCATTCTTCTCCTCTCTGGTAACCTAAAATATTATATACTTCTACATGCAAATTGAGGAACACTGAATTAGCTTTTTTGGGGTGTCAGAGGGCTCTGGAGGGGAAGTGTCAAAAAGTTAATCATCTATACAACTCAAGCCATGCCTCATTTTTAACATGTGTCATAGAGACAATACAGGGAAGGGACTTCAATCCCATAGTCAAAGGCACCAACTTTTTGATGCCCCTCTCCCTCTTCCTCAGCTCCTATGGATGTCTTGATTTTGTTTGCTGGCATAACCAGCTTTGTGATCATTTGAAGGTTACCTTAAACCAGATTATGGTTGCTTTTACTTTTTTTTTTTTGAATGAACCATGGACCACTTTGCTTGAGTTTATACATAAACAAATGTTAAATGCCTGGGTTCATGATCTGAATCGCATATAGTCTGAATGCAAAACCAAATCAAATCTATTATGGCTTAGTGGAATGTGTGAGCCTATGCTTTGTCTTTACAACTTTACAACATCAGATCACAAAGTCTTCTGCAAATATTGCGAATACATGCTTAAATTCATATGGCCCTTTATCATGGGGAAGGTGGGGCTTGAATTGTGTAGATGATGATGATAATGATAATATAGTGATGATGATGATATCCGTTCAGTCGTGTCTGGGTAGATGATAACCTTGCAATTTGCTTCTGTCAGTGTAAAAAATTCCAATTGCACCATCATCTGACTTTTGAGTTAAATAATGTTGGCCTACATTTTCTACCCTGAAAGAAATGGATGCTGTTTTTCTAGGCTATGCAAGATTAGAGTATGCCTTAGTATTTCCACAAGGACATCAAATAGTTCCACCTGTAATTCTTTCTATGAGCAATATTGTATAAGCACAAAAAAGGAGGTACTGTAAAAAGCTGGTTGATCATTTGTCGTCAGGTACCTGGGATATACAAAACAACTCCTGATAATTCATGGTTTCAAATACACATACTGTATATGCTTAGTTGGTATGTTCCACCCACTTTCCTAAGCTGTCTGACTGCCTTCTAGTATGATATGTCAATCAAAGACTTAAATTGCTATTTGAAAAAGATGTTTCTAAATTATGTTTCATGTATAGTATAATTAGTATATGAAGTTCTAGTAAATTCAGTAGGATTTATATCCAGATAAATGAATAGAGATTTGCAGGGTTTTTTTGAAGTCTTTCTTAGTTCTTTTGAAACAAATGAAAATTAAAAAAAAATCTAAAAGAAAAGAAATAACCATATCCTCCCTTTGACCCTCCTTGACGATAATACAAGTATGACAATTAAACTGGAAAAAAGCTTTAACTGAAACAGCTTTTCTGAACGTAATTGTCATGAAAGAGCAGAGAATTTCCATAGTACTTCAACTGGAGAATTAATATTCTCTTCTGTACATTTTTGATACCTCACAACTATTGAGTTCAATGAGTTTAGTAGAACCATTGGTGCACTTGTGACTGGCTTTGGAACTACATCTATTTAATGTTTATTTTATCTGTAAGCTGCCTTGTGCAGGAAGCACTTACACTGGGAAATAAGTAGGTCAGTCTTCCAAGCAGAAAAAAATAATTTAAATTTATATGACATGCCAGAAGTTCTGTTACAAGAATTAGGCAGAAATGTATATTTGCCCTTCTAGGCCCATAAAACTTTAAACCCCTAGATTTTCAAGATTAGGTTTCATCTCTTTCCATTCTCAGAATAAAAGATTATAAGAAATAAACTAATCTTGTTAGTTCAGAATAAATAGATTTCCAAGTGCCAGTTGCTTACATTAGAACTGGTTTATAATTCACAAAACAATTATAACTTTATTTTATTAAGTCAGAATAAAAAAAGGATGAGATTCTATTGAAAGATGCAAATTCTTTGGAATAGTACTTATTTTTTAAATTAGTCATACTTTCCTTAATTTCTGATATTCAGATTGTGAGTTTTGTAGCTTCTGATATCCTTCATGGACAAACAAGAGGCATAAGGAGATACTGTTGCAGATGCAAACCAAAATGTTTGGTGTTCCTGGAATGTTGTCTACTTACAGAAAATAGAGGGTGTTTGGGCTAGAGTAGTAGATGAAATACAAATATCAGCATTTAACTTTGTGGTGTTTTGTTCTACACCATCTGCAAATAGAATCCTTCCTGTTCTGAAGCATTTGAAATAATGTTTAGTAATGAAGTTTTAGATAATAGCAGTAGCAATAGCACTTAGGCTTATATACCGCCCCATAATACTTTACAGGACTCTCTGGGCAATTTACAATGTTAGCATATTGCTCCCAACAATCTGAGTCATCATTTTACCAACCTCAGAAGGATGGAAAGTTGAGTCAACCATATTCTACTTGCAATCTCCATATCAGTGATTATCATTTCTACCGTGAATTATTTGAGATCTAAAGCATATTTTGTGGCCACAATGTATACAAGAACTTCAAAATGAGATGTACATCTAATTTTACTGTATTTGTTTTTATATTTAAACTAATTCTGGGTAGGAAAGAACTCCCATAGAACTTCCCCATTTTACTGATAGGAAAACCAAATATTGTAGTATAAATTCTCAAGAGTCACAGTGTAAGGAACAAAAGAACAATGTCTGCAATTTTAAGTTAATGTCTCAAAGTTGATTTGTAAGCACAAGTACCCAGATACTGCAGACATCTTTCTTTGTCCTTTATGCAAATTTAACAGGAAGTTGTTATTTCAATTGCACATGCTTTGTACAATCTTATTGGACAATTTATTTGCCAAAGAAGCAAAAAATATTAGCTTTATCATCGTATTGGTCAATCTGCTCAATACTGTAAATGATTATAATTATGGCTCTCTTTCTTTAATCTCTTGATGCATGTGATATGAGATCAAATAACATGATCACCTTTTTTCTGGCTACTCAATGAATTGGATTTTGGATGCAATCAGACAATTTTAAGAAGTTTACTCTTGTGCTATCTGAAGTACTTAATGAAACAAATGCTTATAGTTGCAGTTGCTTAAATTAATCCTTACCAGATCACTGGAGCTTGACTGGCTGCTTAAGTTGGGCTGAAAAATACTGATTATTTAAAAACAAAAAATCCTAAGACAGTAGAAAGCAATAGGATACTCTGGAGTTAGAATCCTCCTTTGATGGCCACGCTATAGCAACAGACTTGATGTCAGGCAGAAGGGATGTTACACTTTTTATTTGGTACCAGGATAAATTTGCAAAATAGGTTGGTATCTATTGTAGTTGGTACTACAGTATTTAGTGGAACTGGAATCCTATCTTCCTTTTCTCAGTGATAAACAGAAGTCAGCCATCTGGCAGAATGGTTTTGGAATATGTTCCCATTCTTTTGAAATAGAATCTGGTACTTCCTACATAATTATCTAAATTTGCTGTATTCCTCTTAGAATAACATCTTTTCTCTGAATTTGTTAGAAACAAATTATCAATGATTACTGTTGGATCTATTTCATGGGAGTAGATATCAATGTCATCCATTTTGTATTGGCTTAATGTATTTTTTTCCTTCTAAACTTGTGCATACATGGCCTTTTAACATGCAGTCCAGTCTCTCTTTCCTGGAATGTCTTGAGAGACATACTAACTTATTATCTTAATTGCCTTGCAAGTAACCCATGTGATTATAATAATGGAGAAAGGCCTTTATTTGTCCCTACCTATAAAAGAGAGATTTAAAATTTTATTGTGTCACCAACAAAATGCTTTTATCTTTGGCTAAAAAAAAGCAAAAAGGGAGAAAAAATATTCTTTTTCTGTTTCTCATCATGTGGAAATAGGAGAATTTTAACTTATCAGAGATTCTTTGCTGGACCTAAACAATGGTCGTGGTGCATCTTTAAAAGCAACTACATCCACTAAAAAATAACTGTTCAAAACAAAACGAGTCCCATGGTTAGATATTAATAAGTTCAAGCAACAAGTAATCACAGAAATCAACTGGATAGAAATCCAAAAGCTTAAGTCTAATCCTTTTCAGATGAATCAAGTTTAAGGATATTCCAGTGTAGGAGCTGGATAGAGCCCATTCTTCTTACCACTGTCCTTTACGTTTAGATTAGCATTGAGCACGCAAACTCTATGTATATATTGCCAGTATCTGTATAGGCTCTGTACACCTGATCCACTTCCCTAAGGATGAATGGCGCCTGATTACTTAAAGAAAGCACACAAGCAGACCATTTTTATGCATCTGCAAGCTCTCTGCTCACGCAAGTGGGGGAGAGAATAACAGCTGGGGTTCCCTCCCCCTCTTCATGTTGAATACAGTGTTCCAGTGTGTTAACTGTCTGAAGTAACAGACTTGATGATGGCATAACTTCCTTCTGGCTTTATCCAAGAAGGCAGCATGTATGGCAAAGAAAGCATGGCTTTGTTATGGGCATGAATCCCTGTTTTAGACTTTTCATTTTGAAGTGTTAAAGAATATTTCAAAAAATTTAAGAAGTCAGCATTATCAAGACCCACATTTGCTTGTTATAGTTATCATACACGGTAAGGTTTTGTAATACCTTATTGACTAAGCAATCAATCAACAATAAAATATCATGAAATCTGACATTATGTTTATCATATCTATTATGGTATACATAACAGATATAATAAGGCAATCTTTCTTGTTTAGGTATGCCAATTTCACAGCTTTTGTATTAGACAAAATATGTTTTGTGTTTCTCAAATAGAATACCCTTGCTAATAAATCGTAAGCAATTTCAGACAATCTCTCTTTGAATTTCTGTTGTTGAAAACCGTGAAGATGCTGTGTTCTTCAACTGCATCACTTAGTGATGGAAATTATTGTCATAACCCAAGGACTATCTTAATGAAATATCTGTCGCTCTTCTTTCTGTATTTCATATACTCATTTCATTCTTTATAAAATCTGTATGTTTATTGTTTATATATTTGGTTGTATTATGATCTAAAACCATGATAAAATAGTTTACATATGCTATCTTGCACTCTGTAATGTATATATGTACAGAAAGCAAAGTATCCTCTGTGTGTGTGTGTGTGTGTGTGTGTGTGCATATACACCAATGATAACAAGTAAAATAGCAAATGAGCCAAGTAAAATAAATAAATAAATAGGTGGTATCAGTTTAGCCGAGGTTGCCTTTTTCTGTTCGCACAAAGACAAAAACCAACCAAATCTGAAGACTTCAAAAGAAAACATTTCTCAGACAGCTAAGTAAGAACTGGCTTGTTACACCATATAGTTTCACAAGAGAGGTGGAGGCTGTCTCCAAGGATCCCTTAATCAAGTAGCACAAAAACAAATTCCCATTTCCAGTTAACTTTCTTATGACACTGGAGCAATCTTGTTCAATTCCTCCAGACACAAACACATTTAAATAATAAAACCCATATAATGCCCATATAAACAATAAAACCATTTCTACTACAGAGTATAGATCTCCATATAGAGGAATCTGATCTTTCTGTACTTTACTAGATGATTGCCTTTTATCTTTATAAGAGTTGTGTTGGCTTATAGAAGAACACTCTTTCTTTTTAAATTCAAACACTTTAGATGTTACCGTATTCAAGCTCAAAGCCTATTTTTTTGTATCTCAAACTGAGCAAGTTACAACCCAGAACCTCCTTGTTTTTTCCTGTTTAACAAATAAGAGACAAGAAAAATTGATCCCTGCCCCAAAGTCAAAGAAACATCCCAAGCAAGTTGTTATACCTATTTATCATGTAGGAATGCTTCACGTGTTTCCCAACATTTTTCCAATTTGGCCCCAAAGCAGTGCAAAATTTTATATTGGGAAATCAGTTTATTCATCAAATTGCTGGTAATGTCTCATGGTGGATTTATCCAGT
The DNA here is from genome assembly GCA_033807585.1 of Hydrophis major. Classification (NCBI taxonomy): domain Eukaryota; kingdom Metazoa; phylum Chordata; class Lepidosauria; order Squamata; family Elapidae; genus Hydrophis; species Hydrophis major. The sequence goes on along the minus strand of CM066332.1, from coordinate 78,097,057 downwards.
AATTTTATAGTACAGGTAGTCCTCAACTTATGATCACAATAGAATCAAACATTTCTGTTGTTAGTTGACACATTTGTTATGTGAGTTTTGCCCCATTTTATAACCTTTCTTGCCACAGTTGTTAAATGTATCACTGCAGTTGTTAAGTGGGTAAGCCAGTTGTTAAGTAAATCTGGCTTCTCCATTGACTTTGCTTGTCAGGTTGCAAAAAGTGATCTCATAAGCCTGGGACGCTGCAACCATCACAAGCATTAACCAATTGCCAAACATCTTAATTTTGATCATGTGACTATGGGGATGATGCAATGGTCATAAGTGTGAAAAATGATCATTAGTCATTATTTCCAGTGCCGTTGTAACTTTGAACCATCACTAAATGAATTGTTGTGAGTTGAAGTCTACCTGTGTACTCTTGTGTATTCACCTGTGTATTCATATGTTCAGAGAACTATTTTAGAAAGGTAATAAAATAATGAACAAGATAGGATTGTAATTTGTACTAGCCCCTTCTGTCTATTATTATCTTTCCATATCTGGACAGGGCGATATACTCACTCCAGAAAATATATTTTGAGTTTGGACACCCTGAAATTATACCCACCTATTCTTAAAAATTGTGGTCTCTTCTGTATCTAGTAGCATAATCTAGATAAAGTAATTGAGTCATGAAATCAATTATAAAGTCATGGAATCAATTGTAAACCAATCCATCATCCTACACTTAGAAACAAACAACCTACTTTCTAACAAGCAGTTTAGTTTCAGGAAAAATTTGCCCTGTAATCTGCAACTCCTACACCGCAGAAACATTTGGACCACACATCCAGACCAGGGTAAAGCAATAGATGCAATTTACGTAGACTTCTGCAAAGCCTTTGATTGAGTGGTACATGACAAGCTACTGCTGAAACTTCATTCTTATGGCATTTCCAGACCCCTGCACAAGTGGATAACCACGTTTCGGTCAAACAGGCGACAAATGGTCAAAATAGGGAAGGCCCTAGCAAAGCCAGCATTAGTTAATAGCGGTATCCCCCAAGGCAGTGTCTTAGGACCCACACTCTTTCTGCTTTACATCAATGACCCATGTGACAAAATTAAAAGCAGCTGCGTCCTCTTCGCTGATGTCGTAAAATTATTTAATATCACCAATACTGCTGCTCTGCAAGGCGACTTTGACTATCTGTCAGAATGGTCGCGCAATTGGCAACTCCAAATTTCAACCAACAAATGCTCTGTCCTACACATTGACAAAAGAAAAATCAGAATACCAAATACAAGTTGGGCAGAAATGATCCGTGGATGACCTTCACTCTGTTAAGGACCTAGGAGTACTTATCTCAAACAATCTAAGCCCCAGAGCTCACTGTAACAGCATTGCCAAAAAAGCTTTAAGAATTGTTAACCTTATTTTGCGAAGCCTCTTCTCTAGCAACATTGAATTGTTAACTAGGGCATACAAAACCTTTGCCAGGCCAATTTTTGAATACAGCTCGTCTGCCTGGAACCTGCACTATATATCAGACATTAACACAATTGAGGGGTTCAGAGGTATTTCTTGAGAAAAATACTCCACTCCTCCACTCACAATAGAATTCCCTATGTCTCCGGGCTCAAAATTTTGGGCCTAGACAATCTGGAACTGTGCTACCTGCGGTGCGATCTAAGCATAGTTCACAAAATTGTCTGCTATAACATCTTGCCTGTCAATGACTTCTTCAGCTTCAATCACACTAATACATGTGCAAACTGTCGTGTCCGCAAAAAGATGCCAGGAGTCGGTGACTACGTTTCAAGCTCTTTATTTAACAGTTGTGAACCGAACCGGCGAAAAGGAAAAAGCCCGCGGCTTTTATTCTTTTCGCTGCGGCGGCCGCGGCCAATGGCAGCGATTCAAGTCTCCCGCTTTTGGAGTGAGCCAATCGCGGGAGACTTCAATCGGGCCAATCGGCGCGGCTCGCCTGGCCAATCAGAAATTCCCGCGCTTTAGCCAATCAAAGCGCGGGGATTTCGAGTATGTAAATTTAGGACAGAACACCCCTCCCCTCTTGGTATCGTCCTTACGTTGCATAGTCGCGTAGGTAGGCGGGGCTCCGTCTAGTCCTACTTGACCTGCGCAACTCACTTGCAAGCTGGATTTCGGCCGGAGCGGTCATGTTTTTGGCTGCTCCCTCTTCTGTGCGAACCGGTTGGATGATCGGGCCGGTTCCTTCTCCGTGGCTCCCACCTGGGCCTTCCGGGTTGGTTGAGCTATGGGTTTCGCCGCTCCCGCTTGGTTTCTCCGAGTCGGTTGAGCTGGCTAGGTGGTTCTTCTCCGGTGGGGGATCGCGATGGCTGCGTTCCGGTAAGTACTGCTGGTTTATTTTTTCTTGCGTTTGTTTATTCGGGTATTCCCTCCCCCCTTGGTTCGTGTTTTGGGGGTTGAGCTCTGTTGCTGTTCGTGACCTGAGCTGGTCAATGTGCCGTTTCCAGGCTCGCCCATCTGTGGTTTGGAGCCGGTACGACCGTGGGCCTGTGATCTGGGTGATGACAGCTGGGATCCATAGGGGGTCCCCCATCAGGTTTTTCGCGTAGACTAAGTCGCCGGGGGCGAATGTTCGGTATTTTGTACTTGAGTCTGGGGGCCGCTCCGGGTTATATGTTGGGTGTAACCTGTCGAGCGGGGACCTGAGCTTCCTACCCATTAGTAACTCGGCTGGGCTTTTGTTGGTAGTGGTGTTCGGGGTGATGTGTTGTATAAAGAGAAGTTTATTAATTTTGTCGTTGATCTCCCCGTGGTCCATTTTCCGGATGGTTTTTTTGGTAAATTGTACCATCCGTTCCGCCCTACCATTCGCCGCCGGATGCGCTGGTGCTGTTAATGCGTGGCGGATGCCCCTCTCCGCCAGAAATCTCTCGAAGTCGAGGGAAGTAAACTGGGGCCCGTTGTCGGAGACGACGACGTCTGGGAGGCCGTGTGTGGAAAAGAGTTTGCAAAGTTCTTTGATAACGGCCTCCGTGGTAGTAGATTTCATGTCGCTTACCTCCAACCAGTTGGAGTAAGCGTCAACTGTTATTAGAAAGGTATGCCCATTTGTGGGACCGGCAAAGTCTAAATGGATTCTGGACCAGGGCCCCCTTGGTGTTTCCCACTCCAGGATGGGTGCTGCGGGTGGGCTGGGTCTGGTCTCCTGGCATCGTTGGCACTTGGCTACCCATGCCTCTATCTGCTTGTCCATTCCTGGCCACCAAGCGTAACTCCTGGCCAGGGCTTTAGTTCTGACGATGCCAGGATGCCCCTCATGCAACATCTCTAAGACCTTCCCTTGCAGTCTGTCCGGAATGACCACCCTGTCACCCCATAAGATACACCCCTTAAGCAGGGAGAGTTCGGTCTGGCGGTTTCTGAATATCTTAACGGATTCGTCATTGTCCCTTTCAGGCCAACCTTTTTCCACCCAATGTAAAATCCGCGCCAGACGCCTGTCTTTGATAGTTTCCCGAGCAATGTCTGACGCGGTAATGGGTAGGTTGGGCAGGTTTTCGATATTAAGGGTGTTAGTCGTTGGTGCTGGGTCAGGATCAGAGTCTGGTAAAGGCGAGCGGCTTAAAGCGTCCGCGTGCGAAATTTTCTTACCCGGCTTGTGTATCAGTTCGTAGCTGTAGGCTGCCAGGAACTCGGACCACCTTGTCATCCGGGGCGACAAAATGTTCGGGGTGGCTCGATTTCCTGCAAGGATGCCCAGCAACGGTTTATGGTCCGTCACAATGATGAAGGGGCGGCCGTAAAGGTATTCGTGGAACCGCTTAACGGCGGCAACTATAGCCAAGGCTTCTTTGTCCAGCTGGCTATAGTTCCGCTCTGGTTTGGTTAGAGTCCTGGAAAAGAACGCGATGGGCGCTTCTCTTTTGTCAGGGAAGGTATGGCTGAGGACAGCGCCGACGCCGAAAGGTGATGCGTCGCAAGTGACGGCCAGGGGCAAGGTTTCGCTGAATTGGATCAGGACGGCGTCGGAGGTGAGGAGGTCTTTGGTTTTTTGGAAGGCGGCTTGCTCCCGTTTCCCCCAAGTCCAGGTTGCCGCCTTATCCAGGAGCCTATGCAAAGGCTCCGCCGCCGTTGCCTTTTGGGGTAGGAAAACATTATAAAAGTTCAGCAACCCCAAGAAAGCCTGTAATTCAGTCTTAGACCTAGGGGTGGGGGCCTCTTTGATAGCTTTCACTTTTTTAATTGTAGGGTGAATGCCATGCCAGTCGAGAAGGTAGCCCAAGAATTCCACTCGCTCCGTGCATAGTTGGCATTTTTCTCGTTTTACTTTAAGTCCCGTTACTTTAAATTTGGTTAAGACCTCCCTGAGTCGGTTTTCTAATTCGGCTTCGTTTGGCGCCGCCACTAATACGTCATCGAAATAGGGCACCACCCCCTTGATGCCCTGCAGCAAACGTTCCATCAGGCTCTGAAAGATGCCTGGTGCCACGCTGACTCCGAACTGGAGTCGGTTGCACTTGAAGGCCCCCCGATGGGTAACGATGGTCTGTGCTTCCGCTGTTTTTTCGTCGACCGGCAACTGTTGGTATGCCTGGGCGAGATCGAGCTTGGCAAAGACCCTGCCCCCTCCCAGTGAGTGCAGTAGGTGTTGCACGATTGGGACGGGGTAGGCGCTCTGTTGCAACGCGCCATTTAGGGTGGCCTTATAGTCCCCACAAATTCTCACGGACCCGTCTGGCTTGACCGGGGTCACTATAGGGGTCTCCCATCGGGCATGGTCTATCGGCTGCAACACCCCCTGTTTGACGAGCTTGTCAATCTGCTCGTCAATCTTAGGTTTTAGGGCGAATGGTACCCGCCTGGGTTTTAGTCGCTTGGGGGGAACCCTAGGGTCTAGGTCAAATGAGATAAGGGGCCCCTGGTACTTGCCCAGGCTTCCGTCGAAGACCTCCCGGAACTCCTGGGCTAGCCGCTGTTCCCAGCCGTCGTCGGCGATGTGGTTGACTCCTGTTAGCGCGATGTCGAGCGGGGCGAACCATTGTAGGCCCAGCAGGCTTGGGCGGTCGCGATCGACGATCGTGAGTGGGAGTTGTTCGGTTCGGCCCTTATAAGTCACATTAAAATTCTTGGTGCCCACTACCGGGACGCGGTTTCCCTGGTAGTCTTTTATAATAAGTTTTTGGGCATTTATGTTCCTCTTATGGAGGGTGGGCACTAATCGTTTTATCTCGTGCCATGCAATCATGGAGAGGTAGGACCCGGAGTCCACCTCCATCTTGCATGGTTGGCCTTCAATATGGACTTCTACGTGTACCTTTCTGGCGCCGTCGGAGATGGCGTGGCCGATGGTTACCGTCTGGTGGGTTTCTTCCTTGCGCCGACTGTCGCCGCCTCTTGAGGATCGCTGGATTCGGTCCCACCGGCCGTCCGATTGGTGATCTCTGGTCCTGGGCGGGGGGCTTTCCTTCTTACGATCGCGTTGGTCCCATCTGGGTGGACTGCGAGTCTTCTTTTGGCAGCAAACCCTAGCGATGTGTCCCCTTTTTTCACAATGCCGACAGATAGAGTCAAAAAATCGGCATTCTGATCTGGGATGGTCGCTGCCGCAACCGGCACAGTTGGTCCTCGACCTACGACCTCTTCGGTTCCGTTGGTCGCCGCGCCCCGTCTGCACGTGATGTATGTCCTCCTCGTCTTCTGACGTGCTGGATGCAGACTGGAAGTCTCCGTAGTGTGCGGTTGATTCGTTTTTTGGGTCGGCCGACCTTGCCGGGTTGTTGTTTCCGCCCTTCGCGTCAGATTTTCGCATGCTGTCAGCGGAAGTGCGGGTTGCTTCTGCGGCTGCGGCTGCGGTGAGGGCGTCTGCTAGGCTGATGTCACCCTTAGCCATAAGCCGGCTCTGGAGTGCAGGGTCCCATAGGCCGAGTACGAACCGGTCTCTTAGGAGGCTGTTCAGACCTTCAAATTCGCAGAGCCCTCCTAGGCGCCGTAGCTCGGCGACGAAATCGCTCAATTTTTCACCCGGTTTCTGGTCCCGCCGGTAAAATTCGTTGCGCCGTATCAGGATGGGGACCTCGGGGGCGTAATGGCACCGCAGGATAGGTTCGAGGACGTCCCAGTCCATGGCGGTTGCGTCGGCCGGCTTGGCCAATGCTTTGGCCATCTGAAAAACTTCGGTTCCGCAATGGGTGAGGAAAACGGCGCGTTTTAGCGGGCCCGGGGCGTCCTTCATTCCGGTGCACTCGAGGTACATGCGGAAACGGTCTGAGAACGATTCCCAGTCCTCGGTGGCGGGGTTGAAGGGGGCGGGCGGTGCGATTTTCGCCATTTCGGTGCTGAAACTGGTTCTTGTCGGACACGGGGTTCGGTTCAGGGTCGGGATCCCATCCTCATCGCCAGTGTCGTGTCCGCAAAAAGACGCCAGGAATCGGTGACTACGTTTCAAGCTCTTTATTTAACAGTTGTGAACCGAACCGGCGAAAAGGAAAAAGCCCGCGGCTTTTATCCTTTTCGCTGCGGCGGCCGCGGCCAATGGCAGCGATTCAAGTCTCCCGCTTTTGGAGTGAGCCAATCGCGGGAGACTTCAATCGGGCCAATCGGCGCGGCTCGCCTGGCCAATCAGAAATCCCCGCGCTTTAGCCAATCAATGCGCGGGGATTTCGAGTATGTAAATTTAGGACAGAACACAAACAACCGATACAAACTCAAGGTAAACTGCTCCAAACTCGATTGCAGAAAATACGACTTCAGCAACAAAGTGGTCAACGCCTGGTGTGCCTACCGTCCCTGTCTTACTGTACCCATTTATCTGTATTTACATCCTTTGTTCTTGTTTATGTTCATACTTGTTATCCTGTACATGTTTGACAAACAAATAAAATAAAAAAATAAATCTCCTTTTTGCTCCTGGCAAAGACTGATGACACCACTAAGCAGATATTTCTGTAGCTCTGCTTACAATAGATATCATGGGAACTTCACTACATGAGGTTTTTCCAAGACAATGAGACCAAAAGGGCCACTCACATGCCTTTGCTCTCATTGAAGATGAAAGAGACAAAGAAACAATAGACCCAAAAGTGGAGGATAATCATAGAATTGAAACCATCTTTTAAGCCTGATTCAATGTCAAAAGGCAGAACTTAGCAGGAATCAGTGCTTGTTAAAGTCTTGTTCTTTTAGGTTATTATTTTTTTTCCCAAGCTTTTGGAAAAAGGAACCATCCCTCGAGGCTGACAGAATTCAGAATTGCTTGTCACACACTTCACGGAAAGGGGAACCCATCAGCACCCAGCTGTCTATCACATAATGCAGGTATTCCTTAACTTATAACCATTCATTTAGTGAACATTCAAATCTACAACAGCACTGAAAAAAAGACTTATGACTGTTTTTCACTCTTATGATTATCCCGAGGGCCATGTGCTCAAAATTTGGATGCCTGGCAACCGATTCAAAATTATGACAGTTGCAGTATCCCAGAGTTATGTGATCACCTTTTGCAATCTTTGACAAGCAAAGTCAATGGGGAACCAAAGTTCACTTAACAACTGTGTTACTAAACAACTGCAGCAATTCACTTAACAACTGTGGCAAAAGGTTGTAAAATGGGGCAAAACTCACTTAACAATTGCCTCACCTAGCAGCAGAAATGTTAGGCTCAATTGTGGTTGTCAGTCAAGGACTTCCTGTAAAATGATACCAACATGCCACATATTGTATTCTACACAACACAAAGTTAAAGGCACTTTTGGTACTTTTCTTACTGATGATTTACATTATTACTTCTCCTGGTCAGCCAGAAACACCTGGACTAGAAAAGTCAGCTAACTGGGGCAGACAGCTAAAACTTCATCTTTTCTGCCATGTCTTGAGAGGCAGACAACCATTTACTACCAAAATACTAGTAGGATCTCTGTTAAGATTTCAGTAATTGCTTGAGTTATCGCCAGTAAACCACAGGTCCCATACACCTGAGAAAGTAGCCCTTGAACTGGTCAAGGATCCAATTACTCTGACACTATTTGAGATAGAGGGAATCTGCCTTAAAATGAGTGGTTGCTGTCCTCTACCTACTTTGTTCATCAACACTGCATTTCAAATATTGAATGAGGGTCAGGGATTATACAACCATAGATTTATGTGACAGTAGCCTTGATCATCACAAAAGCAACTGGAATCTCCTGACTGCATCTCAGGAAAACCACAATTCATAAAGAATGGAGCCAACATTCAAAGATAATGTATGATTTCATCAACAATGACTGGAAAACAAATTCAGAAAAGTTTTGCATGTCATGTGAAACTTATTTCACACAAATGCCTCTTACGTACAGCTGTAGATTGTCTACAGTGACTCATTCACTTTTGGAGGAAATTATTTTCCCAAAGACAGAAAGTTAGGGGGTTTTTTGGTTAGTTTTTGTGTTTTTGTTTTTTGCTAATGAGGAATTTCTCTTCACTCCAATTTTCCTTTGCCTGTGGTTAAATAAAGTAATATGTAGAGCAGTATTACAGATGTGTATGTGTGTGTGTGTGTGTTTGTGCATGCACGCACATGCCCAGCTTAATTTCTATTCAAGTGATCTGGATTGTACAGCTAGTTTTGCTGAACCAGCATTATTTAACAAGTTTTTGTAATTGATATTATCATTTTTGTTATTGGTATTATCATTTACAGCCTCTATTACTTTTATTTTTGAAACAACCACATAAATTGAATGGGAGCACAGATTACCTCCAGGACTAGAAAAGGCAACCCAATTCCATCACTATTTCCCTCAATCTCAAATAGAAGTGGATCAGTAAAATTCAGCAGAAAAGCAACTATTCTGTGTTTGTAGGAATAAATTAAAACTGTTTTAAACCTCCAGAAGTAAAACCCTTCATAACCCTTCAAATATGTTATTGTGCCTATGGTATCCCTGTAGCCTTCAGTGGTACAAAACAAGATAACCTATCAGTTGTCCAAAAGATTGTCCCTTTCTTTATGAAATCATGTGTAATATTCACCTCTGATAAAATAAGTCCTCTCCATCTCAGCCAGAGAAACCTAATGGAGTCTGTTTCATTCTCTGTACCACTGAAGGGACTCCTTCTGATAGTTTGTACCTTCTGAACAACAATTACTACTTATAGAAATGATATAGCTTGTCTTTCAATGTGAAAATTATAAGGAATTGTAACCTTGGTTGGGAAAGCTTGTTTATTCTCCTAGTTTCATTCTAAGAGCTAAACAGTGTGTCATATGCATCTTTTGATTCTCAGTGACCAAAGAAGTAGAGAGCAGTGTTTGAATGATGACATGGGGAGTTAATGGCTAATTCATATATTGGCTGAATAGTTTTCATGTTTTGGAAGAACGCTTATTACTACAATCTAGGTCCCCACTCCACATGTTTTCCAAGTATGTAATGAATGTGAAAATAGGCATTATACTTATATGGCACTAGTGTCAATGGCAGGAGCTTAACCATTTTTGGTAGCAGGGCACATTGGAATTTTGTTGGAAGGCATTTTCACAAATATCTTGTTGATTCATAGAACAGCTGCCGTAAAGGACACTAACAGTTATAAAATGCTATTTAATCTACACACTACTCACCCTGCCCTGCTCCCTCCGTCCCTCCCCCTCCCTCTCTCTCTCACACACACATACACACACACACTCCAATGCCCCCTATTTATGTTTCTTATTTTACAGGAAATGTGAGCACACTCCCAAATGAAGTTCTGGGTGAACTCCCCATCATTTTTGTTTTCTAAGAAAGCTTCTGTTTTTATTGAGATCCCGTAGGTATTCCTGGAAATAAAACTGTTAGTGTCCTTTACGGCAGCTGTTCTATGAATCAACAAGATATTTGTGAAAATGCCTTCCAACAAAATTTACATCATACTTGCTTTCTCTTTTTTAATTAAAATATTGCTTAGGAATTTAGAAGGAGCAGAGAATCTTGCAGACACCAACAGAACCTCTGTGAGTCTCATTTCAGGGGTTATGGCTGGTACTAGAAATTTGGGGTATTTGATATTAAAAAATAATTTTATTTGAATGAATTTTTTGAATAGAAACCGCTATTTAGATACTGCTATGTATTTATCGATAAAAAGTGAAAAGTAGAGCAAGTCAGTTACTCTGTGTACTTGGATTGAATGTCTACTAAAAATTGGGAAATGGAGAAATTTGAAATTGTGCAAATTGTGTCAGAAAATTAGAAGATAGCATGTGGTTTGAATCTTTGTCAAAAGACCTTTAAAGGCTGTGCTTATGAGTCTGCTTTCTCCCTTTTTGTTATATGAAAGAAGTAGTTAATAATTCAAATGAAACACCGTTTAGTGAAATTAATTTGTGCTGTTTCATTTTCTTTCCTAGTATCAGATCTTCAATTTCTTTGACTTATTCTTTTATATTCCTTTTCTGTGTTTCTTCCCAGAATGGCCCAAATTGAAGAAAGTGTTAGGTAATGTGTTAAGAATATATATGTCTTGATTTATTTTGTAAAAAATACTGTTAAGCTCTGTTTAAAATTATTTTATACGTATTACTTTTAACACAGAGGATGAAGCAGCACAGTCATATATATAATTTATTTAAAGGATGTAGCCTAAATCTCCCAATTTGGTTCCTTCCACATTTATTGGATTGTGATTTTTACTTCTGAGACAGAGCTGGCTGTGGAAGATGGCAGCTGAAATCAAACTGCTTGAAGGGACCAGAATGATGAAGCTTGCTCCACATGCTAAAGACATGCTATAAGATACTTTAAAAGAACACCCATACAATATATGATTTGCATATTACCTGGCAAAAACAAAAAACAATTGCTGCAGGGGATCAGACATTTCCCCAAACCTAGGTAAACACTGACCATTCTCATTGGCCAAAAAACTTTGTACTTCACACGAACATTAGATATGTCGGAATCATGGGGCCAGTGATCCAGTTAGTTTTCAGGTGGGTTGAGTTAGCCTAAGATACTTAAATAGAGACAATATTCATATTCCTCCCACTGTCACAAAGAGAAGTCTTTCTGATCCTAGCATTTTATACGGTAAACCTATTAAACATACAAACTATGAGTTCCTGATTGACTCATATTTAAAACTGATGGTGTCTACATTTTTAAATTGCGAAATGTGAAAATCATACAAGTAGTATAAAAATGTAAGTGTTGTGTCCGCGAAATGATGCCAGGAGTCGGTGACTTCAATGCAAGCTCTTTTATTGGTATGCTGGAACCGAACTGGCGAAAGGAAAAAAGCCCGCGGCTTTTATTCCTTTCGCCGCCGCGGCCGCGGCCAATGGCACCGCTTTGAATCTCCCGCGGTCTGAACGGACCAATCACGGGAGATTCTTAGCGAGCCAATCAGCGCGGCTCGCCTGACCAATCGGAGAGCCCCGCGCTTTGGCCAATCAAAGCGCGGGGATCTCGAGTATGTTAATGAAGGACAGAACACCCCTCCCCTCTTGGTTCAGTCCTTACGTTGCGTAGTCACGTAGGTAGGCGGGGCTCCGTCTGATCCTACTTGACCTGCGCAACTCAGTTGTAGGCTGGATCCCGGCCGGTTCGGTCGGGATCTCCTCTGCTCCTGCTGCTGTTGTGGGAACCGGCTGGTCGATCGGGCCGGTCCCTTCTCCGTAGCTCCCTCCTGGGCCTTCCGGGTTGGTTGAGCTACGGGTTTCGCCGCTCCCGCTCAGTCTTTCCGGGTCGGTCGAGCTGGCTTGGCTGTTCCTTCCTGGCGAGGGGTCGTGGTGGCTGCGTTCCGGTGAGTACTGCTGGTTTATTTTTCTTTGGATTCGGTCCCCTGGGTATTCCCTCCCCCCTTGGCTTGCGTTGTGGGGGTTGGGTTCGCTTGTTTGTGCGTCGGCGGTTTGTTGGTTTGTAGTTCTCGACCTAAGTTGGTCGATGTGGCGTTTCCACGCTCGTCCGTCTGCTGTTTGTAGCCGGTACGAGTGTGGGCCTGTTGCTTGGGTGATGACGGCTGGGATCCATAGGGGGTCTCCCGTCAGGTTCTTTGCATATACGGGGTCCCCGGGTGCGAAGGTTCAGTGTTTGGTGCTTGAGTCTGGGGGCCTCTCCGGGTTATACGTGGGGTGTAACCTGTCGAGTGGGGACCTTAGCTTTCTGCCCATTAGTAGTTCGGCTGGGCTTTTATTGGTTGTGGTATTTGGGGTTATGTGTTGGGTGAAGAATAGTTTGTTGATTTTCTCTTGGATCTCCCCGTGGTCTATTTTCCGGATGGTTTTTTAGTGAATTGGACCATCCGTTCCGCCCTACCGTTCGCCGCCGGGTGCACCGGTGCTGTCAGCGCGTGGCGGATGCCCCTTTCCGCTAGGAATTTTTCGAATTCCAGCGAGGTGAACTGGGGCCCGTTGTCGGAGATGACGACGTCTGGGAGGCCGTGTGTTGCAAAGAGTTTGCAGAGTTCTTTGATCACGGCCTCTGTGGTTATCGTCTTCATGTTACTTACCTCCAGCCAGTTGGAGTAAGCGTCAACTGTTATGAGGAAGGTGTGTCCTTTTGTAGGCCCGGCGAAGTCTATATGGATTCTAGACCAAGGTCCCCTTGGGGTTTCCCACTTTAGGAAGGGTGCTGTGGGTGGGGTCGGCCTCGTTTCCTGGCATCCTTGGCACCTAGCTACCCAGGCCTCTATTTGTTTGTCCATCCCTGGCCACCAAGCGTAACTTCTGGCCAGGGCTTTAGTCCTCACGATGCCAGGGTGCCCCTCGTGTAGCATTTCCAAAACCTTCCCCTGTAGCTTTTCCGGAATGACCACCCTGTCCCCCCATAGTATGCACCCTTTTAACAACGAGAGTTCCGTTTGGCGGTTTCGGAACGTTTTGACAGACTCGTCGTTGTCCCTTTCCGGCCACCCTTTCTCCACCCAATGCAACACCCGCGCCAGACGTTTGTCTTTATTAGTCTCTCGGGCAATGTCTGACGCGGTTATGGGCAGGTTGGGTAGAGTCTCTATGCTGAGGGTGGTCGTCGTGGGTGCTGGGTCGGTGTCGGGTTCCGGTAGCAGCGAGCGGCTTAAGGCGTCTGCATGGGAGATCGTCTTACCCGGTCTGTGTATGAGTTCGTAGTTGTAGGCTGCCAGGAACTCGGACCACCTTGTCATTTGGGGAGACAGAATGTTCGGGGTGGCCCGGTTCCCTGCAAGGATTCCCAGCAGCGGCTTGTGGTCCGTTATGATGGTTAAAGTCCGGCCGTAGAGGTATTCGTGGAATCGTTTTATGGCAGCAACTATAGCCAGAGCCTCTTTGTCCAATTGGCTATAGTTCCGCTCCGGTTTGGTGAGGGTCCTTGAAAAGAATGCGATGGGCGCTTCTTTTCTGTCGGGAAGGGTATGGCTGAGGACAGCGCCGACGCCGAAGGGTGATGCATCGCATGTGACGGCCAGAGGTAGGGTCTCGTTGAATTGTATGAGGACGGCGTTGGAGGTGAGGAGGTCCTTCGTTCTTTGGAAGGCGGCTTGCTCCCGTTTCCCCCAAGTCCAGGTCGCTGCCTTGTCCAGGAGCCTATGCAAGGGCTCCGCCGCCGTCGCCTTTTGGGGTAGGAAAACATTGTAAAAGTTCAGTAACCCCAAGAATGCCTGTAGCTCAGTCTTTGATTTGGGGGTGGGGGCTTCTTTGATGGCCTTGATTTTTTTGCTTGTGGGGTGAATGCCGTGCCGGTCTAGGAGGTAGCCCAGGAATTCCACTCGTTCCGTGCAAAGCTGGCATTTTTCCCTCTTTACTTTTAGTCCCGTCTCTTTAAATTTAGTTAGGACCTCCCTTAGTCGACCTTCTAGTTCGACTTGGTTGGCTGCCGACACTAGGACGTCATCGAAATAAGGTACCACCCCCTTGATACCTTGTAATAGCCTCTCCATTAGGCTTTGGAATATGCCCGGTGCCACGCTGACTCCGAATTGGAGTCGGTTGCATTTGAATGCTCCCCGGTGGGTGACAATGGTCTGCGCTTCTGCCGTTTGCTCGTCGACCGGCAACTGTTGGTATGCCTGGGCGAGGTCGAGCTTGGCGAAAACCTTGCCCCCTCCCAGTGTGTGCAGTAGGTGTTGTACTACTGGGACGGGGTAGGCGCTTTGTTGCAGCGCGCCATTTAGGGTGGCCTTATAGTCCCCACAGATCCTCACCGACCCATCGGGCTTGATCGGGGTGACTATGGGGGTCTCCCACCGGGCGTGGTCTATGGGCTGCAGGACCCCTTGTTTGACGAGCTTGTCAATTTGCTCGTCTATTTTGGGTTTCAGTGCGAATGGCACCCGCCTTGGTTTCAGGCGTTTGGGGGGGACGTTAGGGTCTAGGTCGAACGATATAAGGGGCCCTCGGTACTTGCCTAGGTTTCCGTCGAAGACCTCTTGGAACTCCCGGGCTAGTTGCTGCTCCCAGCTGTCGTCGGTGACGTGGTCGACTCCCGTGAGGGAGATGTCGAGCGGGGCGAACCATTGTAGTCCCAGTAGGCTTGGGCGGTCGCGGTCGACAATCATTAGGGGGAGTCGTTCGGTGCACCCCTTATAAGTGATGATAAAGCTTTTGGTGCCGACTACCGGGATGCGATTTCCCTGGTAGTCCTTTACAATGAGTCTCTGGCTGTCTACGTTCCTCCTTTGGAGGGTCGGCACCAACCGCTTTATCTCGTGCCATGCAATCATGGAGAGGTAGGACCCGGAGTCCACCTCCATTTTGCATGGCTGGCCCTCGATGCATACCTCGACGTGGACCTTCCGGGCGTCGTTGGTGATGGCGTGGCCGATGGTGACCGTCTGGTGGGTCTCCTCTCTCCGCCGGTTGTCGCCGCCTCGCGAGGATCGTCCGTTCCGGTCCCATCGGCTGTCCGAGGGGCGATCTCTGGTCCGGGGTGGTGTGCTTTCCCTCCTCCGGTCGCTCTGGTCCCATCGTGCCAGACTGCGGTTTTTCTTCAGGCAGCAGACACGGGCGATGTGTCCATTTTTATCGCAATGCCGGCAGATTGATTCGAAAAACCGGCATTCCGACCTGGGGGGGTAGCCGCCGCAGCCGGAACAGTTGGTCCTCGACTTACGACCTCGCCGGTTCCGTGGGTCGCGCCCTGTTTGGAGTCAATGGATGTCCTCCTCGTCATCGGACGTGCCGGATGCCGAGTGGAAGTCGCCCTGGTGGGTGGTCGTCTCGGTTTTGGGCTCAGTCGACCTCACCGGGTTGTTGTTTCCGCTGCGGTCCCCCGTGTTCGGTCTGCGCATGCTGTCGGCGGAAGTTTGGGTTGCTTCGGCGGCTGCAGCTGCGGTGAGGGTGTCTGCTAGGCTGATGTCGCCCTTAGCCATCAGCCGGCTCTGGAGGGCGGGGTCCCACAAACCGAGCACGATTCGGTCTCTCAGAGCGTTGTTTAGGTTATCGAATTCACAGAGCCCCCCTAAACGCCGCAGCTTGGCGACGAAGTCGCTGAAGCTCTCACCCGACCTCTGGTCCCGCCGGTAAAACTCGTTTCGCCGGATCAGGATGGGTACCTCTGGAGCATAGTGCCGCCGCAGTATGGGTTCGAGGACATCCCAGTCCATCGCGGTGGCATCGGCGGGTTTGGCCAGCACTTTGGCCATCTGGAAGACCTCGGTTCCTCAGTGGGTCAAGAAGACGGCGCGTTTCATTGGGCCGGAGGCATCCTTCATGCCGGTGCACTCGAGGTACATGCGGAATCGGTCGGAGAACGATTCCCAGTCCTCGGTGGCGGGGTTGAAGGGGGCGGGCGGTGCGATTTTCGCCATCTCGGAGGTTCGTCTGGCTTCCGTCGGACACGTGGTTCGGTTCAGGGTCTGGATCCCACCCTCGTCGCCAGTGTTGTGTCCGTGAAATGATGCTAGAAGTCGGTGACTTCAATGCAAGCTCTTTTATTGGTATGCTGGAACCGAACTGGCGAAAGGAAAAAAGCCCGCGGCTTTTATTCCTTTCGCCGCCGCGGCCGCGGCCAATGGCACCGCTTTGAATCTCCCGTGGTCTGAACGGACCAATCGCGGGAGATTCTTAGCGAGCCAATCAGCGCGGCTCGCCTGACCAATCGGAGAGCCCCGCGCTTTGGCCAATCAAAGCGCGGGGATCTCGAGTATGTTAATGAAGGACAGAACAGTAAGCAATCTCCAGATTTCTCTAACAGTGTGCTGAATATTCTTTTAATTATATATTTCTGTCTTTTCCATCTTTTTTCTTTTCATTAAATTTTATTTGGTTTTCAAAATTTAAAAACATAAAATAAAACTTTGTACATTATAGCAACAACAATACATCTTTTACATTTCCTTATCATCTTTCTATATACACATTTCTTTCATCATACTATTTCAACTTAATATATAAATAAATATAGATAGATATGTGTTAAGTCTGGAGCATGGGTGCGAATAATGGAGACGAGCTGGTAGAAACAGTGAACTTCAAACTCTTTATTTACATGGTGTGACAGCTCAAACTGGAGGGCTGCTATAGCCTTCCTATATAGTCAACTTATTAACTATTCAACCAATAGCAATCCTGGAGCACTAGCTCCGTTAACCAATGAGAATGGCCTGTTAATGGCCAATCAGATGCTCCTGAACGGACCAATCCGATCCTGCCATTAACAGCCAATCAGAAGTACAGGACCAGAACCCTGCACTTGACTTCAAGCTCAAGATAATTTATTTGGCATTATTCATTCACAACACCCCTTTCCCCCGGCTTCTGCCCACGGGGCGCGGTTACATAGTCCTTGAGGTAGGACAGTTGTTTTATCAGTCTTTTTGATTTTCGCAAAGTGCCTGGCGGTTGGCTGCACTTCTGTTGAGGTAGATCGTTGTTTAACAGTAGGGGTGCCTCTGGTTCCGAGTTCGTGTTCCCGTCGTCACCGATATCACTGGCCACTCCCTGAGGTGAACTCACTCCGGTCCCCGGTTCCTGTTCCTGCGTTTCAGTTCCGTTTTCAGTCCCTTCAAAAAGGTTTTCCTCTAGTTGCAATTCGTTTTCCTCTGTATCTCCCCCCCCTCAGTTTGGTCATAAGGGAGTTCGGAATTGCGTGACGGTAGCCGTGATTGTAGTTGATCTATGTGGCGCTTCCAAAGTCTATCGTCAGGGCACTGAACAAGGTATGATCTTGGGCCGGTTACGCGGATTACGGTTGCTTCTACCCACAGCGGATCGCCCGATAGGTTTTTAGCGAATACTAAATCGCCTACCTGGAAGGTACGGCATCAGCCGCTGGATCCGAGTGGCTTTTCTGGTTTGTAAGCTGGGTCTAACCGATCGAGGTGGGAGTGGAGCTTTCATCCCATTAGCAGCTCAGCGGGAGTTTTGTTGGTGACGCTATGAGGTGTGATGTGCTGTAGGAAAAGGATTCGGTTGATTTTCTCGTCGATGTTGTTGTAGTCTATCTTTTGTAGAGTCCTTTTGATGAATTGTACCATGCGCTCAGCTCTACTGTTGGCAGCAGGGTGCGCAGGCGAAGTAAACGCATGTCGGATACCGCGGTCAGCCAGGTACTGTTCAAAAGACAGCGCAGTAAATTGGGGCCCGTTGTCGGATACCAGAATGTCTGGTAATCCGTGGGTTGCAAACAGTCTTTCCAGTCTTTTGATGACCGCTTCGGTGGTCGTATTCCTCATTCGGTGAATCTTGAGCCAATTCAAGTAGGCATCAACGGTTAGCAAAAACGTGTGGTCTTTGGTCGGCCCAGCAAAGTCCAGATGGATGCAGGACCAGAGTCCCCGTGGCATCTCCCATTCGGTTGGGGTTGCCTTTGGTGGAGCGTTGCTTACTTCTTGGCATCTCTGGCAAGTTTTAACCCATGATTCGGTTTGTCTGTCGATGCCTGGCCACCACGCATAGCTTTGTGCGAGGCCCTTCATGCCCACGATGCCAGGGTGGTCCTCATGCAATGTTCTTAGCAGTGTTTGTTGGAGTCGTTCTGGGATAACGACTCTATCACCCCAGATGACACAGCCCTTCTGCGAGAACAGCTCTGTTTGACGACTTTTGAATGGTGAAAAGTCGTCTGGTACTTGGTCCAATGGCCATCCGCGTTCCATCCACGTGAGGACCTGCGCCAAGATGGGGTCGCATTTTGTTTCTCTCACGATGTCACGGGCAGTCAATGGCGGCATGTGGAGTGTCTCGATCTGCAACGCTGTCATCGTTGGTGCAGGATCGTTGATAGTTTCAGAGAGCGGTGTACGGCTCAGCGCATCAGCGTGGGGAATAGCTTTCCCTGGACGATATTGTAGCCGATAATTGTAGGCAGCCAAGAATTCTGACCAGCGGGTCATTCGGGGAGATAGTATGTAGGGAGTTGGTTTGTCCCCAGCAATGATCCCCAGCAATGGTTTGTGGTCAGTTACAATGGTGAAATTCCGACCGTACACATACTCATGAAACCTCTTAACTGCTGACACAATTGCCAGGGCCTCTTTATCGATCTGGCTGTAATTTCGCTCAGTTTTCGAGAGCGTTTTTGAAAAGTAAGCAACAGGGCCTTCACTACCATTAGGTAATACATGGCTCAAAATGGCGCCCACTCCAAAAGGCGATGCATCACATGTGATATTTAACGGCAAGGTCTCATTGTACTGCATTAGTACGGCGTCAGAAGTCAGTAGTTGTTTTACATTACGGAACGCCTGCTCTTCTCTGTGACCCCATACCCAAATTGCTTTTTTATCTAGTAGGCAATGTAAAGGTTCAACGACAGTCGCCTTGTGCGGCAAGAATACATTATAGAAATTGATGAGGCCTAAGAACGCCTGGAGGTCGGCTTTGTTCCGGGGTCTGGGAGCGTTTTTTATTGCTCTCAATTTGCTATCGGTAGGGTGAATACCCTGACTGTCAATTAAGTACCCTAAGAATTCAACACAATCTGTACACAGTTTGCACTTATTTTTTTTTACTTTCAGGCCTGTTTCTTGGAATTTTTGTAAAACCAGTCTTAAACGATCCCGTAAAATTTTGGGAGTGGGGGCAGCAATGAGCACATCGTCAAAATAGGGGACAACGCCTTTGATCCTCTGCAATAGTCTCACCATTAGGCTCTGAAAGATCCCTGGGGCTGCACTGACTCCGAATTGAAGCAGCATACACTTAAAGGCACCTCGGTGTGTTACGATAGTCTGTGCCTATGCCGTTTTTTCGTCAACCGGCAGTTGCTGATAAGCCTGAGCTAAGTCTAGTTTGGTGAAGACTTTTCCACCCCCCAGGGAATGGAGGAGGTGTTGCATCACTGGCACCGGATATGGGTTTTGTTGCAGGGCGTGGTTTAGGGTGGCTCGATAGTCCCCACAAATTCTAATCGAGCCGTCCGGCTTAATTGGGGTCACGATTGGTGTTTCCCATGGGGAGTGGTCAGTTGGCTTTAAAACTCCCTGGGCTATCAACTTATCAAGCTGTTCATCGATTTTTGGCTTTAGAGTGAACGGGACTCGACGAGGCTTAAGGCGGATGGGAGCTATCTTTGGATTAAGGCTAAAGGATATCGCGGTCCCCTTGTACTCGCCTAGCTTTTCTGCAAAGACGTCCCTGAATTCGTGGGCGAGGTCTTCTTCCCAGTCACTGCCGCCAATTCGGTTAGTGCCTGCCACTTCAATGCCGAGTGGTGTGAACCATTTCAGGCCTAACAGGCTAGGCCGGTCCTTGTCGATCACCGTCAGGGGTAAGTACGCCGTGCGGTTCTTGAATGCAACCCGGACTCTTCTGGATCCTACGACTGGAATCCGGTTCCCCTGGTAGTCCTTTAACACGAGCCATTGGAATTGAAGGTCTTGGTGCCGGATAGTGGGGATGAGTTACTTGAGGGTCTTCCAGGAGACCATTGACAGAGATGACCCCGAGTCAACTTCCATTTGGCAAGGTTGATTTTCGATGTCCACTTTGACCCGAATTTTCTTAGCGTCTAGTGAAGAGGTGTGGCCGATAGTGAGTGTTTGGTGGGCCTCTTCCCATCTCGTTAGGCGATTCATGGAGCGGTTTCTGTAGGAGTGGTTTGCTGGTTCTCGCCTTACAGGGCGATTCCCTGTTGATTGGCGGAGATTGGTACCCTTCGCGGTCTGGCTGGGTCCGAGGAGGCTTCTGCAGACCCGTCCAATGTGGCCTCGTTTCCTGCACTCGTGGCAGAGCATGTCGCGGAATTTGCAATCGGAGCGGTAATGGTTGGCGCCGCAGCCAGCGCATGGTTGCTGGGACTTCAGGTAATGATCCCGATCGGACCGCAGGCAATGGACCTCTTCTTCGTCGCTGTCTGACGACGAAGAGAGGTCCTCATGGTGGGTCGTCTGCAGCTGCCCTTCTGCCTTAGGTGAAACTTCGCTGGCCGGTTGGTGTGCTGGAGCGCGATTTCGGCGTAGTTGGGCAGGTGACTTCTTGGTCGCCTCCGCTGCTGTAGCTTCAGCTATGGTGTCTTTAAGGGTGATGTCGCCCTTTGCCATTATTTTGCTCTTTACGTTTAGAGCGTCTAACCCGAGAACTACTCAGTCTCTCAAAGCCTCCTCTAGGTCAGTGAAATTGCAAAGGCCTCCCAAGTTCCGAAGGTCTGCAATGAAATCGGCAACGCTTTCTCCTTTCCGCTGGTTTCTTTGATAGAACTCATGTCATTTTATGAGTGTTGGAACAGTCGGTGCGTAATGGGCTCTTAGTAGCAGTTCGAGGATGTCCCAGTCCATGGCCTTCACTTCAGCCAGTTTCACTAATGCCTTAGCCATTTTGAATACCGTCGGGCCGCAGTGCGTTAGGAATACCACCCGTTTCTTCCCGGTTGTGGCATCCTTCAGATTATTCGTTTCCAAAAACATTTGGAAACTGTCCATGTAGGACTCCCAGTCCTCTTGAGCTGGATCGAACGGAGCGGGTGGTACTGCGCCGCCGGACATTGTTCCGCCGTTGTGCGCTTCAGCCACGTGCTTAGTTGTCTTCGTTGTTGGCTCTGATGTCATCCAATCCCACCCTCGTCGCCAGTGTTTAGTCTGGAGCATGGGTACGAATAATGGAGACGAGCCAGTAGAAACAGTAAACTTCAAACTCTTTATGTACATGGTGTGACAGCTCAAACTGGAGGGCTGCTATAGCCTTCCTATATAGTCAACTTATTAACTATTCAACCAATAGCAATCCTGGAGCGCTAGCTCCGTTAACCAATGAGAATGGCCTGTTAATGGCCAATCAGATGCTCCTGAACGGACCAATCCGATCCTGCCATTAACAGCCAATCAGAAGTGCAGGGCCAGAACCCTGCACTTGACTTCAAGCTCAAGATAACTTTATTTGGCATTATTCATTCACAACAATATGAATATAGATATAAGTATCTATATAGTTTCTTATTGTTTACCTAATTGTCATTTTGATTTATTTTTATTCTCAAACCATTCATACCAGGCATCCCAGACATTATAATATATTGACTCTTGTTTGTCTCTTAATTTCCTTTCATTCTTCTATTAGCTATCTAATTACTCTTGTATCCTTGGAGTGTCAGATTACTGCATGCACTTCCTAGCTGGTGAGATATGGGCAATAGGACTGTATCTTGCAAAATAGATGCTTCAGACTAAGTAAGCATCTTAGCTTGCATGAATAAAGTGAGCATATGTGGGGTAAAATTGGCCTTTGGTTGCAGGTGTGGCAGACAGCCCAAAATATGCCCCAAATAACAGTGCCATGTGCTTTCCATCATCAGAGAATGCTGCTGATATAAAACCTATTAGATTGTTTTTATGATGGCATGAAACAAGTACTGAAAGATATTTGAGTGGTCACAGGTTCTAATTATAGAATTATAGAAAAAATGACATGGAAGAGAAAGAAAGAAGTGAGACAATTGAAGTAAACCTAATCTGACAACAGTAACTAAGAGTTCTCTCTGAAAAAGTATTAGAAGATAACAATCTCCTAACACAATGAATAGATGAAGAGAAGGCAGCTGTGGTAAAGTGTTTGTTTGTTTGTTTGTTTGTTTTCTATAGCTCCCCATCTCAACAAAGTGATTCTGGGTGGTGTACAATTCTAAAACTAAAAACAATTAAAAGCAATAAAACAATACCCACACACACACACACACACACACTGGCTAACTATCTTGGCTGATATATATAATAGCCAAGGTAGTTAGCCAAATAACAGTAAAGTCCAAGAATGGGGCTCTTAACACATTATGAGTCCTGGGCCCAAATAAGTAGCCAGTTTTTTAAAGCTTTATGAAAGGCCATCATGGTTGGGCCATTCTAATCTCTGAGGGAAGAATGTTCAACAAAGCAGGAACTACAGTAGAGAAGGCCTGTTTCTAGTTCCTGTCAATTGACACTCTTTGGCTTTCAGGATCTACAGCATGCACACTCTTGTGTATAGAATTGGAAGAAAATGAAAGGAGTTGTATTATACACAACCATAGAACTGTATAGATTTGGTGAAAGAATACAATAAAGTAAATAAGCTTGAATAATGGAATAGTCTGTGCAAACATAGAATTGAATCTTAGTGGCTGAATTGAATAAAAGTGGTATATAATGAAAGTAAAGCACATGTGAAAATAAATAGAATACTTAGCTAATGGTTCATCATGGAGGAAAATATAAGATATGGTTGTGTGATGTCCCCTGGGTTGTTTGATGTAATTGTAGTTATGGAATAATGCATAAGGAATACTCATGATGATCTTAGAAATATTTTTGTCAGTGATGGGATGCATGTACTTTTGTGTGTAATTAATGCCATATTGATTGAGAACCTAAAAGATGCATAGCAAGTATCAGATAGCTTACATCATGGGTGTCAAAGTCGCTGTGTCACATTGATGTCGTG
This sequence comes from Hydrophis major, assembly GCA_033807585.1. Lineage (NCBI taxonomy): Eukaryota > Metazoa > Chordata > Lepidosauria > Squamata > Elapidae > Hydrophis > Hydrophis major. The sequence goes on along the minus strand of CM066332.1, from coordinate 78,074,306 downwards.
TGATGCATTGTGACGTTTTTGCCTTTGTGGAGCTGGGGTGGGCATGGACTGCATGTGATGCCTCTGGCCCATGGGCCGCCAGTTTGACACACCTGGTTTACATGATGCAGGGATGAATTATTATTGTAAAATTAATATACTGAAGACCAGGGTAGTTATGTTTGACAGGAAAAAATGTAATGAACAATTGCAACTTATTCATACAGTATGTGGCAAAAGCTAGAGTAATCAGATGCATTTCTATGATAGAATATATACTGAAAATATGTGCAAAGTAGTGGAAGAAAATAGTGTGTAGTAACTATTCTTTTGTAAAGTATTTTATTCTTTGTTTCTTCCAGTCATTATTGACTCCTAGCAATTGCTTGAACAAGTTCCTGCAGTTTTGTTTTCGTTTTTTTTTTTTTTGGCAACATTTCAGAAGTACAGTAGCTTGTCTTCTTCTTAGGGCTTAGACAGAGTGATTGGCCAAGGTCACCCTGCTACATTTGTACCTAAAGCAAGACTAGAACTCATTGCCTTTCCTTTGTACACGTGTGATATGCACGTGCACAAAGGAAAATTTATGTGAGGAGGATTCTGCCCATTTTCTTATATGGAAATGAAAGTTGGATAAGTGAACAGTGAGGCACATAAGAAATGTCTGGATTAAAACCAAAAAAAAGATGAATGGGTCAAGCAGGAATGAATGAGCGATGAATAATATAAAGTGAGTCACCATTATGAAAGAAGTATGCTGAAATGTCTTTATCACATGGAGAAAATTAACTATGAGTGAATGACAAAACAGATGTGTGAAAAAAGAGTGAATGAACTGAGAAGAGGGAGATCAAGGAAGTTGCAGTGAGTGGTACTGAGATTTTTAGAAAAAAGAAAGATGACAAGTTTAAAGAACAAAAGCCATTATATGAATTTATGTATGTTTTAAAAAATCACACATTGTTCGCTAATGTAGAAAAATATGATGATATGCAATAAATATAAACTAGATTTAGCTACTAATAGAGGAATAAAAATAAATAAACTACTTTGGCTTATTCAGGCTGTTCTTTTGGTTCTTTGTACCTGACACAACCAGAAGCAAATTGGTAGCCAATATAGCTTCTGTAATTTTGGTGTTGCATTTTTGTAATGAGGTTCACCTGCCATTGTATGGGTGACTTTATTTTGCATTTATTGAAGTTTCTTTAATTGTCTTCAAGGGCAACTTCAAATGTGTTGTAGTAATCTAATCTTGAAGCCATAAAAATGGCTACATTACTAATCTGAGGTTACAGACAGGATACTCTATTGTGATCATTACACTTTTAATATAAAATATAAATAAAAGCATTAAAATAATAAGCAAACAATTTGCAGCTGCACAAATTGAATAGGTGTTTGTCTATTCAATTTGCATACTTCACAGTTTGTCCAGCTATGATATAACTGCATACTCAACAGCATTTATTGATAATGATGAGATTTCATCTTTTAACATATAAAAATAATGGTGCAGTTACTATAAATTATTATTCCAGAATGTCTTGATTAGCATAGAAGAGAACCCTAAGCTAAAGCATTTCCAGAATTTCATTATTTTAGCAGCCTTGATCAGGCACACATACTATTTTTTAGTGTATTTATTATACTGATTTATATTTCAAGTTTTTACCCTGCCACTGTCCAAAAACTCTTGGCAGCTTTATAGAACCAAATTAAACATCAATGTAATTATAAAACCATAAAATACCCCAACCCCAACAAAAACTGCAAGCGACAAAATAGAAAATATGAGCAACATAATAAAGATCTCAAGGACAATTTTGTCTTAAAAACTGCTGAAATATTAGCAAGAAGGATTCTTGTTAAGTCTGGAGCATGGGTGCGAATAATGGAGACGAGCCGGTAGAAACAGTGAACTTCAAACTCTTTATTTACATGGTGTGACAGCTCAAACTGGAGGGCTGCTATTGCCTTCCTTATATAGGCAACTTATTAACTATTCAACCAATAGCAATCCTGGAGCGCTAGCTCCGTTAACCAATGAGAATGGCCTGCTAATGGCCAATCAGATGCTCCTGAACGGACCAATCCGATCCTGCCATTAACAGCCAATCAGAAGTACAGGACCAGAACCCTGCACTTGACTTCAAGCTCAAGATAACTTTATTTGGCATTATTCATTCACAACACCCCTTTCCCCCGGCTTCTGCCCACGGGGCGCAGTTACATAGTCCTTGAGGTAGGACGGTTGTTTTATCAGTCTTTTTGATTTTCGCAAAGTGCCTGGCAGTTGGCTGCACTTCTGTTGAGATAGATCATTGTTTAATGGTAGGGTGCCTCTGGTTCCGAGTTCGTGTTCCCGTCATCACCGATATCACTGGCCACTCCCTGAGGTGAACTCACTCCGGTCCCCGGTTCCTGTTCCTGCGTTTCAGTTCCGTTTTCAGTCCCTTCAAAAAGGTTTTCCTCTAGTTGCAATTTGTTTTCCTCTGTATCTCCCCCCCCCTCAGTTTGGTCATAAGGGAGTTCGGAATTGCGTGACGGTAGCCGCGATCGTAGTTGATCTATGTGGCGCTTCCAAAGTCTATCGTCAGGGCACTGAACGAGGTATGATCTTGGGCCAGTTACACGGATTACGGTCACTTCTATCCACACCGGATCGCCCAATAGGTTTTTAACGAATACTAAATCGCCTACCTGAAAGGTATGGCATCGACCGCTGGATCCGAGTGGCTTTTCTGGTTCGTAGGCTGGGTGTAACCGATCGAGGTGGGAGCGGAGCTTTCGTCCCATTAGCAGCTCGGCGGGAGTTTTGTTGGTGACGCTGTGAGGTGTGATGTGCTGTAGGAAAAGGATTCGGTTGATTTTCTCGTCGATGTTGTTGTAGTCTATCTTTTGTAGAGTCCTTTTGATGAATTGTACCAAGTGCTCAGCCCTACCGTTGGCTGCAGGGTGCGCAGGCGAAGTAGACACATGTCGGATACCATGGTCAGCCAGGTACTGTTCAAAAGACAGCGCAGTAAATTGGGACCCGTTGTCGGATACCAGAACGTCTGGTAATCCGTGGGTTGCAAACAGTCTTTCCAGTCTTTTGATGACCGCTTCGGTGGTCGTATTCCTCATTCGGTGAATCTTGAGCCAATTCAAGTAGGCATCAACGGTTACCAAAAACGTGTGGTCTTTGGTCGGCCCAGCAAAGTCCAGATGGATGCAGGACCAGAGTCCCCGTGGCATCTCCCATTCGGTTGGGGTTGCCTTTGGTGGAGCGTTGCTTACTTCTTGGCATCTCTGGCAAGTTTTAACCCACAATTCGATTTGTCTGTCGATGCCTGGCCATCACGCGTAGCTTCGTGCGAGGCCCTTCATGCCCACGATGCAGGGTGGCCATCGTGCAAGGTTCTTAGCAGTGCCTGTTGGAGTCATTCTGGGATAATGACTCTATTGCCCCAGATGATACAGCCCTTCTGCGAGAACAACTCTGTTTGACGGCTTTTGAATGGTGCAAAGTCGTCTGATACTTGGTCCAATGGCCATACACGTTCCACCCATGTGAGGACTCGTGCAAAGATGGGGTCGCGTTTTGTTTCTCTCGCGATGTCACGGGCAGTTAATGGTGGCGTATGGAGTGTCTCGATCTGCAACGTTGTCATCATTGGTGCAGGATCGTTGATGGTTTCAGGGAGCGGTGCACGGCTCAACACGTCGGCGTGGGGAATGGCTTTACCGGGACGATATTGTAGCCGATAATTGTAGGCAGCCAAGAATTCTGATGAGCGGGTCATCCTGGGAGAAAGTATGTAGGGAGTTGGCTTGTCCACAGCGATGATCCGGAGCAATGGTTTGTGGTCAGTTACAATAGTAAAAGCCCGGCCGTACACGTACTCATGGAATCTTTTAACAGCTGATACAATTGCCAGGGCCTCTTTATTGATCTAGCTGTAATTTCGCTCAGTTTTTGAGAGCGTTTTTGAAAAGTAAGCAACAGGGGCTTCACTACCATTTGGTAATACATGGCTCAAAATGGCGCCCACTCCAAAAGGCGATGCATCACATGTGATATTTAACGGCAAGGTCTCATTGTACTGCATTAGTACGGCGTCATAAGTCAGTAGTTGTTTTACATTACGGAACGCCTGCTCTTCTCTGTGACCCCATACCCAAATTGCTTTTTTATCTAGTAGGCAATGTAAAGGTTCAACGACAGTCGCCTTGTGCGGCAAGAATACATTATAGAAATTGATGAGGCCTAAGAACGCCTGGAGGTCGACTTTGTTCCGGGGTCTGGGAGTGTTTTTCATTGCTCTCATTTTGCTATCGGTAGGGTGAATACCCTGACTGTCAATTAAGTACCCTAAGAATTCAACATGATCTGTACACAGTTTGCACTTATTTTTTTTCACTTTCAGGCCTGCTTCTTGGAATTTTTGTAAAACCAGTCTTAAACGATCCCGTAAAATTTTGGGAGTGGGGGCAGCAATGAGCACATCGTCAAAATAGGGGACAACGCCTTTGATCCCCTGCAATAGTCTCTCCATTAGGCTCTGAAAGTTCCCTGGGGCTACACTGAATCCAAATTGAAGCCGCGTACACTTAAAGGCACCTCGGTGTGTTACAATAGTCTGAGCCTGTGCCGTTTTTTCATCAACTGGCAGTTGCTGATAAGCCTGAGCTAAGTCTAGTTTAGCGAAGACTTTTCTGCTCCCCAGGGAATGGAGGAGATGTTGCACCACCGGCACCGGACATGGATTTTGTTGCAGGGCGTGGTTTAGGGTGGCTCGATAGTCCCCACAAATTCTAATCGAGCCGTCCAGCTTAATTGGGGTCACGATTGGTGTTTCCCATGGGGAGTGGTCGGTTGGCTTTAAAACTCCATAGGCTATCAACTTATCAAGCTGTTCGTCGATTTTTGGCTTTAGAACGAACGGGACTCAACGAGGCTTAAGGCGGATGGGAGCTATCTTTGGATTAAGGCTAAAGGATATCGGGGTCCCCTTGTACTCGCCTAGCTTTTCCGCGAAGACATCCCTGAATTCGTGGGCGAGCTTTTCTTCCCAGTCACTGCTGCCGATTCGGTTAATGCCTGCCACTTCAATGCTGAGTGGTGTGAACCATTTCAGGCCTAACAGGCTAGGCCGGTCCTTGTCGATCACCATCAGGGGTAAGTACGCCGTGCGGTTCTTGAATGCAACCCAGACTCTATTGGATCCTACGACTGGAATCCGATTCCCCTGGTAGTCCTTTAACACGAGCCGTTGGAATTGAAGGTCTTGGCGCCGGATAGTGGGGATGAGTTGCTTGAGGGTCTTCCAGGAGACCATTGACAGAGACGACCCCGAGTCAACTTCCATTTGGCAAGGTTGATTTTCGATGTCCACTTTGACCCGAATTTTCTTAGCGTCTAGTTAAGAGGTATGGCCGATAGTGTTTGGTGGGCCTCTCCCCGTCTCGTTAGGCGATTCACGGGGCGGTTTCTGTAGGAGTGGTTTGCTGGTTCTCACCTTACAGGGTGATTCCCTGTCGATTGGTGGAGATTGGTACCCTTCGCGGTCTGGCTGGGTCCGAGGAGACTTCTGCAGACCCGTCCGATGTGGCCTCTTTTCCCGCACTCGTGGCAGAGCGCATCGCGGAATTTGCAATCGGAGCGGTAATGGTTGGTGCCGCAGCCAGCGCACGGTTGCTGGGACTTCGGGTAACGGTCCCGATCGGACCGCAGGCAATGGACCTCTTCTTCGTCACTGTCTGACGATGAAGAGAGGTCCTCATGGTGGGTCATCTGCAGCTGCTCTTCTGCCTTAGGTGAAACTTCGCTGGCCGGTTGGTATGCTGGAGTGCGATTTCGGCATAGTTGAGCAGGCGACTTCTTGGTTGCCTCCGCTGCTGTAGCTTCAGCTATGGAGTCTTTAAGGGTGATGTCGACCTTTGCCATTATTTTGCTCTGTACGTTTAGAGCATCTAACCTGAGAACTGCTCGGTCTCTCAAAGCCTCCTCTAGGTCCGTGAAATCGCAAAGGCCTCCCAAGTTCCGGAGGTCTGCAATGAAATCGGCAACGCTTTCTCCTTTCCGCTGGTTTCTTTGATAGAACTCGTGTCGTCTTATGAGCGTTGGAACGGTCGGTGCGTAGTGGGCTCTTAGTAGCGGTTCAAGGACGTCCCAGTCCATGGCCTTCACTTCAGCCGGTTTCACTAATGCCTTAGCCATTTTGAATACCGTCGGGCCGCAGTGCGTTAGGAATACCACCCGTTTCTTCCCAGTTGTGGCATCCTTCAGATTATTCGTTTCCAAAAACATTTGGAAACGGTCCATGTAGGACTCCCAGTCCTCTTGAGCTGATTCGAATAGAGTGGGTGGTACTGCGTTGCCAGACATGGTTCCGCCGTTGTGCGCTTCAGCCACGTGCTTAGTTTTCTTCGTCGTTGGCTCTGATGTCATCCAATCCCACCTTCGTCGCCAGTGTTATGTCTGGAGCATGGGTGCGAATAATGGAGACGAGCCAGTAGAAACAGTAAACTTCAAACTCTTTATGTACATGGTGTGACAGCTCAAACTGGAGGGCTGCTATAGCCTTCCTTATATAGGCAACTTATTAACTATTCAACCAATAGCAATCCTGGAGCGCTAGCTCCGTTAACCAATGAGAATGGCCTGTTAATGGCCAATCAGATGCTCCTGAACAGACCAATCCAATCCTGCCATTAACAGCCAATCAGAAGTGCAGGGCCAGAAGTCTGCACTTGACTTCAAGCTCAAGATAACTTTATTTGGCATTATTCATTCACAACAATTTTGTTAGATATGGCCCAGTGTTCTAGTCCGTCAAGATCCATCTGGATCTTGAGCCTATCTTCTTGGGTGTTAGCTATTCCTGCCAGCTTAGTATCAATTGCAAATTTGGTAAGTTCCCCTTCTATTCCCTCATATAAGTCGTTAATGAAGATATTGAAGAATACTGGGCCTAAGATGGAACCTTGTGGCACCCCACTGCTTCCTTCCTTCCATATAGACTTAGACCCATTAAGGACTACTCGTTGAGTATGGTTTGCCAGCCAGTTGCGAATCCATCTGGTGGTGGTGCTATCTATTCCACTTTTTTCTAGCTTACCATAAAGTAGGTTGTGATCTACTTTGTCAAATGCCTTGCTGAAATCTAAGTATATTATGTCCACAGTATTTCACTGGTCTACTAATTTAGTCCTTTTAGTGCAATCAGAGATACTGACACAAATTTGTAGTTTTATATGAATAAATATATTTTACATTTATATTTATAGCAAACAATATAGTCATGTACATCACTATATCATCCACAGGTAAATCACAGAACAGCATACAGAGCACCCAAAAGAAAAAGAGTATGATAAAAAGGAAACTCCCCCTTTACATCCAGCAACCAATCATAATATAGATAGCCTTATGCAGGAGCCTGCACTCCCTAATCAATCAATTACAACTGTGTGTTCTGGCCCATTATATACTTTACTGCTCCGGCTATTAAATTAAATATATTGACAGAAGGCATCCAAGGAAACTCTTTGTGGTTGGACTAGAATGATCAAGAAAATAAGTCCATACATACTAAGATCACAGTTCTATATTATTTATAAAATAATCAATCAATAATAAAATTAATTAATTAATGCTAGATTCTATAACTGTAGAGTGTAGCATGCCAAATTGCTCTGAAATTACCACTGAACTACGTATATTTCTTAATCTTTACAAGGCAAATAATTATTAAATACATTAGGAGTTATCCTACATAGCCATATTAACTTGATTTCAATTGAATTCATTGAATTAAATCAATATTTTTTAAAACAAATTGTACTGACTCCATTCTTTGTCTTGATCCTATCTGTGCTGGAGTACACACCGTGCAAAGGATGATCTTGACTTCAAGAAAGTAATACAGTCATTCTAGACCAAAAATATGACTTTAAACTATGCCACATAAACACTAGGGAACTTTTGAAAATAGCATCAAGGCCTCTGAAGTAAGAAACTCACAATAACTCTGCAGTTATTATTTAAAACTACAAACTTCTAATTTTATTGCTCCAAATCCCCAGTTCTCAATTTTTCAATGGACTTGTGAATTTAGTATGTCCTTTAAATGTGTTCCTGTGTGATCAGATTGGTGATCTAATCAAAAGAAGCTGGAAAGGTGTTCTTTATTTTCAATTCCTTTGTACAGCAAGCTCAGTAGTTTGTGAATTATTTGAACATTCCTTGAGAACAGGCACATGTGCATAATCAACACTTCAGAACTGCAATTTCAAGTGATGCTTAGTGTCAACCCTGAAGTTGACCTGACCAAAGCCAGCTTGACAGCTTCAGTGTTGCCACTGAAGGATAGGGAGTGGGGATTTGAGATAGCTGGGATTTGTAGCCAACACAAAATGCTTTCTCTTGAGAACCAAGGACATTCTCACACTTAATCAGAGAAAGGTGGATTAATGTCACCAGGCAACCAGACAGCACCGTGATTGGGCCATGTGACTGATTGTTTTGAGAAAGTTACAAACTTTTACTTTTAATTAGGTGAAAACTGCAGGAACCTTCAGAGTTGGTTTTCACCAGATCTGTGCCAATATGATACATCCAACAAAGTAATTCTTTGAGGAATCTACCTGCCTCAGAGTTTTGCTTGCTATGGATCTAGTACTTGGAACCCTGACATTTAGCACAAACTGAAAAACAAACCAGTCTTGAAACAATCTATTCTAAGCATTGTCAACATATTCTATAAATGCATTGAATATACAATTCTTCACTAGTCCAGATTCTGTTAGCATTCCATTGAAATAAATACACCGTACTCATTTCAATACTTGGTGAACAATTTCATTCTCTTCATCTTTTGAAGGCATTGGGGCATTTTTTCCATGTTCAGTTCATTCAGTACAGTTTTCCATATTCAGGAAGCAATACTTATTTGAAAGTATTTAAAAAGAAAAAAATGTCTCTTCCATTTCCCAAAGCTAGCAGAAAAACCCATTTCTTATCATACTTTTGCTCATGATGCACCTTCTTATTCCTGTTCACAGTTAGTTCAGGACATGTAGCATAGCCATCCCCAACCAAGACCCCTCTGGATGTGTTGGATTGGCAACCTCTCAGAATTTTTTATTTGCATGATTTTGACCTTTAGTTACCATTCCAGCATAGAAAACCCACCAAACTGAGGGATGTTAGGCTGGATTATATCCAGAGTTATTTTAAATTATACATTTTTATACCTGTTTAGAGTTCTATTCTTCATTCTATATGTAGTTTTATTGTGCTTATTGCGTATTTTGAATAATAGCATAGCAAGCAACATGGAACACTTCCTTCAATAAAAAGAGAAGATATGTTTTCTTTAAATGAATTATATTTTCAAGGAAACTTTATGCAACAAGTCTTATTTCCAAGTAAATGACTACAAAATTGAAACCTAAATCTGTATCTGTTTACTGGCTGAATAATCTTCCCTGCTGTGGAAAGCCAATATGAAAACATTCCTTCAACCTTCTTTCAAAATTTACAAAGAATTGTATGACTCACACATGTAAATATATCCTGTCTTCATATGGAAATGAGATAGGCCACTCTTGCACGTATTCCTTCTGCTAAAAAAGCTATTAGTGTATCCAACAACATACAAATTCTAGCTATAGCAAAAAAAAAAATGTGCAGAGAAGTTCATTTTAACATTTCCAGATATATTACTTTAGATGTCACAAAACAAATTTTATTCCAGCTTTCTTCCAACTCCAGTGGCTTTTAAGTAGTGAGTCAAAAATGGTATGATTTCAGAGTATGAATAGCAGTCTTTAAATTGAGCATTCCCTTGAGACTATCCCTGTAATTAAAAAAAAACACCAAGAATCCTGGGGCAATTTTCAAGAAGCATCATCCAACTTTTGGCTAGAATAGAATATGGAAAAATTTGGCCTGAATACCAAAGAATGATACTGACAATATACACAGACAACTGTGAAGCGATAGTCTTAATAAGCATTTAAAAGTTACCTCGATTTGGTTTTTATTGATCACATGTTCTGTAATTAAGATTTTAGGTGGTGGATGTTGTTTTTATTCTGGAGTAGTTTATTTCTAGACATCTGTGCTTCTTGAAAACCATTGGTTAGTACTGTATTCTGCTACATACAGAAGATTAAATAGGCTTTCAAAACTTTCCTTTGCATTTCTGGACCAAACAATTGGTGGGTGTTATGATTTCTCCAAAGATTTTTCAAATAAATTTTCCAATCCAGATTTCAAGAGCAGGTCCCGATCATAGCAATGACAGCAGCACCATTATTGAAAAAGTCTAATGTGCATGTGGGCTGTGGGGATGGGAGGGATGGAGAGTTCCCTCATGCTATCTTCTCTGGGGATTTAATTGAAGTTTGGGAAGCAAGGCAGGCTTCAGTCTGGTGAAAAGAGATGTTGATTCAAGGAAAGACAGGCCTTCACACAGCCTCCTTGGCCATCTTATAATTAAATTGTGCAAGAACCACGGTCTACCCCTGAGAATTTCTCTGAAAATCTCTTCTGCTTTGAAAGAATGTCTAAAGCAAATAAGCATTTTTTTTCTACATCAAACTGAGTAAAAACTGGTAGGAAAAAATGGAGAATTTGTCTGCTGATTAATTATGTATAGTGTTTTACATCAATATTTGCATTAGGTAACAATGCAAGGAAAAAAAGTGGGGCGGTTAGTAAGTTGCCCAAGTAAAGGATAAGCATTTATGCTTCTTAATATCATTCTTCAGGGTAGATATTAAGCAAGAGAGAAAAAGAGAGGTATGTAGGAGGAAATAGATGTTTCTGGTCATAGTTTAAAAAAACCTGTCAAGTTTTGAGCATGGGCGAGAAAGAATGGAGACAAGTTTCTGAACGGTGAACTTCAGCTCTTTATTTACATTGTACTTGCTCAGTTTGAACAGTAGTAGAACCTGCCTTATATAGGCAAACCTTGTAACTATTACCCAATAACGAGCTAGGAACGTTAGCTCTTGAACCAATAAGACATTTCTGTTAAGGGCCAATCGAATTCCCCAGAATGGGCCAATCCGGTACGGCCGCTTAACAGCCAATGAGAAGTGCAGGGCCAGAACCCTGCACTTGACTTCAAGCTTATACTTTATTGAATTATATTACATACACAACAAAACCCACATGCTAATTAACAATCATTAACAGCTGATTATTTAAAGTCATTATTTCATGTTAATGAGCTAAACCCATACCACTGAAAATAAAAAGCAATTATTTAAGAAGAATCTGAAGTACTATAAATGTGTTGTGGGTTGCACTGCCTTAGCCCGCTTACTAAGGGACTCACAGTCCTTTGAAATCTGTTCAGTTTTTTAAATGTACTCCTCTCATAAACTACAATAGTTCAGCAACATTGAGTTTTCATGTTTGCATATACAGTGTGCTACTCACTTGTATTGTTTCCTCATCTCATTCTGATAAAGGGATGGAGAGAATTTTGCTTAGGTCACATTTCTAATTCAGTTTTTCCAAATTAACAAGCCATAATTATACTTTGAATTTGGTGATCAGTTTTCACTTCAGAATTGTTTAAAAGATAAAACCTAAACCACCATGGGCTGCTAATACTTGACATCTTATAACATTGATATAGGCACCTGCATTCTGTCCAAAACAATAGTAGTGTACTGTTATGAGATCAGAATACTACATTGATATAGGCACATATTTTCAAAAGGCTTCCCTTATAGAAAAGCAATTTTAATAGTTAAGGCAATTCATTGAATTCAGCTTAAAGTCAGTGATGTTTTCATAAGAAAATTTTCACAGAGCTCTATATGCTTTCTAAGATCCAGATGTTTGAAAACATAATACAATCACAATTTCCCTTAAAATGTAGTACAATCCTTCAAGCCAGATGTATCGGGACAATAATACCCAAAGAGGTTTGAACAGTTCTTTATCCAGTCTATAAAATAAGGAAATTATACTGGTAATAGGCTATTTTTATGTTCAGAGCAAGTGCACATTTCAGTACTGTAGTTTTAAATTACTTATGCAAAGTTAATATAAGCAAACGTTGAGGGCTTTTGGTTAGGCAGAAGACCTACCTTTGATTATTGACAATATTGTTATTTTTGAAATGAGATCAGGAGTGTCACACTCCTGCCATAATGGTGGCATCACATGACATATTGGGATTTTTTTTCCCCTTTGCTAAACCGGGCGTGGGCTGGGAGTTTGACACCTGTGGAGTCGTAGAAGGTTATTTTTAAAAATTTGAAAGTGAATTTTAATCAGTTTATTCAGATTTTTTTTTAAAAAAAGTCAAAACCACTGATTACAATGATGAAAGATTATTGTATCATTCATTATTTGTAATAGCATACAGCGACTTAAAAATGTTGGTGACCCCCATGTTTCATAACACATGAAGTAAAGGAAGCTACTGTCACATTTTCTCCAGACGGATTGTGCAATTTAATCGTTGGAAAAGATCCTTTCCCTGCAATGGAAGGACTACTTGGGAAGAACTACATTCAGAATGGTCCAGATCTGGGATCCTCTCAGTAGCAAATAAGACTAAGTCACGACTATTTTTTTTAAACATGCTAACATTATGTTTATTGCAGTTAGTACATTTGGTTAGTGCTAGAAGCTTTTTAAATACTGCTAATTTACATTAATATACATATCAATCAGAATAAAGCTACAAGGGACCTTGGAGGTCTTCTAGTCCAACCCCTGTATAATTTGAGACAAATGGCTGTCCAGTCTCTTCTTAAAAACATCCAATGATGAAGTGCCCACAATTTCCGAAGCACCTACAACTTCTTCTTCTTCTTTTTTTAATTTTTATTTGTTTTTAAAACAAACATAAACAAACAAAACATAAAAACATCAAGTCACCTTCCATATATGTACATACAGTGTGCCGGTTGGTTTACAAATTGTCTTGTGCTTCCATTTCATAGTCTTCAATTATAATTATATTGTATATAATCTCGTATTTTCAATCAAATATTAAATACATTAATATCATTATTAATCAATCATTTGACTATACTTTTATTCATGTTTTCCAAAATGATCATATTTTACTTAATTTGTTTTATGACAATTCATATTATCATCCCAGATCTATCCTAGAATCATTTTGTAGATATAATAAGAAAAGAATATATCTTTATATATTTATTATTTTCTAAAAGTCTACATATTTCATTACTATATTTTATTGCCTAACCATTGATAGAATAGATCCCAAATTTTATAAAATTGTTAATCATCTTGTTCTCTAATTTCAAATGTCAATCTACTCATTTCAGCACATTCCAATATTTTCTTAATGATTTCCTCCTGTGATGGTATTTTCTCATTTTTCCAGTTTTTAGCAAATACAATTCTAGCTGCTGTTAATACATTTACAATCAGGTATTTCAAGTCTTTACTATATATTTCAAGTAAAATTCCCAATAAAAATATCTCTGGTTTCAAATCTATACGTTTTTTTGTCATTTTTTTCCAACCACATGTGGATTTTAGTCCAATATTTTTTAGCATCCGCACAAGTCCACCACATATCGTAATATGAGCCAGGTGTCTGATGACATTTCCAACATTTTTCGGATTTATTCTTGAACATTCTTGCTATTGTTGTTGGGGGGAAATGCCACCTGTAAAACATCTTATACAAATTTTCTTTACATGCTGTTGACATTGTCATTTTACAATTTTGAGACCACAATTTTTGCCATTTCTCTAGATCAATCCCATATCCAAAATTCTTCCCCCAAGCAATCATAGTTTCTTTAACTTCTTGTTCTTCTAATTTAATTTGTAATAAATATCCATACAATTTTTTAATCACCTTTTCATCAGTACCTGTCAAAATCTTATCAAAGTCAGCCAGGTTATCATAGAAACCTTCTGTTTTAGAATCTTTATCATACCTTGAATGTATTTGCGCATATGAAAACCAATTCATCTTTATACCTTGTTTCTCTAGTTTTTGCATAGATTTGAGTTCACCCTTTTCATTCAATATTTCACCAAATCTAACTGTTTGTTCCTTTTTGTATATTATAGGATAGGAAAATGCTTCAATAGTCGATAGCCAGACTGGAATTTTCAAAAAACATTGTCCTTTAAACTTCTCCCAGTTTAACCACAGAGACTCCCGTATATAATTTCTTCTAAAGTACCCCTGTGTTTTAGTTCCTTTATACCATAAAAAAGCATGCCACCCCAACAACAGATCATGTCCTTCTAATGTCAACAATCTAGTATTTCTTAATGTTATCCATTCCTTAACCGACATCAAATTTGTAGCTTGGTAATACAACTCCCAATTAGGCAAACCAAATCCTCCTCTTATTCTAGCATCTTGCAAAAGTTTTAATTTTATTCTCGCTTTCTTACCTTGCCATATATATTTCAACACAATTTTATTTAAATCTTCAAAGTAGTCTTTTCCAAGCCTAATTGGAATTGTTTGAAACAAATATAAAATTCTGGGTAATATATTCATCTTGATTTTTGATATTCTCCCTATTAATGACAGTTGTAAATTTCCCCATTTCGCCAAATCTAGCGCTATCTGCTGTTTAAGTTTGATATAATTATTCTCTTTTAGTGTATTGCATCTTGCTGTCAAGTATATCCCTAATTACTTGATCTTATTCGTGACCTAAATTTTCAATAGGTCTGCCAGTTCTTCCTTTTGTCTTGATAGCATATTCTTTGTCAAGATCTTTGCTTATCTTTATTTATTTTCAAACCAGCCACCTTTCCATATGTCTCTATCTTTTCTATCAATTTTGATGCTGTTTCTAAAGGGTCTTCTAAGATGAAAACCAGATCATCTGCAAATGCTTGCAACTTAAATTCTTCCTTTTTAATTTTCATCCTTTTTATATTCTTTTCATCTCTAATATTTCTATTTAGCACTGCCAAAGTTAACACAAACAACAGAGGTGATAGTGGGCACCCTTGTCTTGTTCCTTTTCTTATATTGATAGATCTGTCAGTTCTCCCTCTATCATTACCTTTGCTGTCTGCTTATGATATATAGCTTCTATTGCTTGAATAAATTTTCTAGCAAAGCCCATCTGTTCCAGCAGTAATAACATGAATCACCAATTCACATTGTCAAATGCCTTCTGTGCATCTAGAAATATCAGAGCCATTTGTTTTTCAGCATGTGCCTCGTAGTATTCCAAAGTGTCCAAGATTACTCTCATATTGTCTTTAATTTGTCTCTTTGGCAGAAATCTATTTTGATCAGGATGGATAAAATTATTTAAGTATTTTTTAAGTCTTTCTGCCAATATTGAAGCAAAGATTTTATAATCTGCGTTTAGTGGGGAAATAGATCTATAGTTCTTCATTTGTAATTAATCGGTCTCCTCTTTTGGAACAAGTGTGATATAAGCTTCTGACCATGATTTAGATATCCTCTTCTTTAACATAATTTCATTCATAGCAATGGAAAGTTCAATGATTCTTGTAATGTTTTGTAAAATTCTGCCAGAAGTCCATCTAGGCCTGGTGCCTTTCCATTATTTTGCTTCTTCTTCTTTTTTTTTAATGAATTTTATTAATTTTCAATAAACAAACATACAGAAACAAAACACAACCATGAAAACATAAAACTTCTTTTTGGAAAGCGGCCTAGTCCCAGGTTACATCTTTTAGTACAGACATTGTTAGGGATAACATTGTTTACCCTAACTGGTTTAGGTAAAATAATAAATATGTTGTCATGGTTTATTAGTTAAAGTGTCTGCAACTTTAACTGTAGGAATGTAATTAAGGAAGTGGTTGTGAAAGCACCATAAAAGAAGCAAGGTACTGCAGCTTGCACTCTCTGGCTTGATGATCCCTAATTACTGGATGAATGAAGACTGCGTTTTTCCCCTACTGGAACGGGAGAGAGAAAGGACTGATTTGTAAGTGAACTGACATAGGATATTCTACACGGACTTTGCTAACTGAATATCCTTGAATGGACTGACTAAAACGATACATGACTAATGGACTGTTATTTTGACTATGCTATAAAACTCTAAGTGGAATAAACTATATTTTTGATAGCACAAGCGTATCTGTTATTTTTACTGTATGTTAACAAACATACAAACTTATCTCACTCATTTATCTGTGTGCCTATCTGACTAATGCTGCACATTCTGTTTAGCTTGTCTCCTTAACCCTGGTTGGGGAACACAGGCTTAACACTGGTTATGGGCCCAGACTTAACATTGGTTATGGGCCCAGAGGCTGCAAAGTCAGTTTAACTAGGATAAAACATATTTATGTAAAAAGTGAGAGTTTGTGTTGTTATACATTACAGTAAACAGACAGCTGTGTTTTATTAATTATAGTTTTATATCCATATAAAGAAAACATGGCACAAGTCAATTTACAAAGTTTGTCCCTTATATCCAAGTTGGATGGAACAAACTATGTATCATGGTCTATGAAATGTAGTCTACTTCTACGAAGAGAAGGTCTGTAGAACATAATTGAAAACCCACCAAACGTAGAGGAATGGGATCCAGAGTTTGAGGAAGATAGACAAAAGATAAAAGAATTTAAACAGAAGAATGAACAAGCTATTTGCATAATAGGACTAACACTAACTGACCAGCAACTTGTTCATATCCACAGAGAGCAAATGACTGTTGGGTGTTGGCAGAAGCTGAAGAGGATTTATGTCCGAGATAACGTTGGTGCTCACATAAATCTAACACGGAAGCTTTTCAGGACGCATCTCCAAACGAATGGTGATATGCTGAGTCATTTGAATTCTATAAAAAGCATTTTTCAAGAACTGCATGAGAAAGAGCTTATTTTCTCTGAACTACACCAAGTCTACATAATTCTATCATCACTAAATGAAAGTTATGATAACTATGTCATTTCCCTTGAAGTTTTGCCAAAGGAAAGTTTAACTTTAACTGATATAACTGGCAGATTGATTGAAGAGGCCAGAAGAAGACTTGAAAGAGATCAGTTAAGGAGGGAGCAACCTCAAAAAGAAAATAATAAATCTCCTACTGCATACGCAATTAAAAAGTGTTTTAATTGTGGAGGAAGAGGACATTTGGCAAGATTTTGTAAAAAAGCAAAGCGCCAGAACGCTGGCCAGAATATTAAAAGTAATCAAAAGATAAATAAAAATTTAGAGTTAGCCATGTATATTAACGGAGCTGTAAAAAATAATTTATGGGTGGTTGACAGTGGAGCATCCCACTTTATAACAAATGATAACAACAATTTTATTAAAATGTCCAAGAGTACACAGCAGATATCGTTAGCCAATGGCTGGAAACTGAAATCTAAAGGTCAAGGTATAGCATATTGTTCTTTCATAAAAGAGAATGTAAAAATGTTATATGTACCACAACTTAAGTTTAATTTAATTTCAGTTAGAATTTTGGTTAAACTAGGATATGTAGTTACCTTTAAAGGAGATAACTGCATAATTGAAAAAGAAGATAAGAAAATTACTGCATCTTTAAGAGGTGAATTATATGTGTTAAATGATAATGGTTTAGAGGTGGCTAACACGGTTTATGATAATAAGAAACCTCATGATGAATGTATTCACTTGTTACACCGATGGCTAGGGCATTTAAATTTTAAAATGCTTAAGAGAACTGTTCAACTATCTAAAGGAATAAGTTTGAAACCTTGTAATAAGTATTTGCAATGTTATGCTTGTAATGAAAGCAAAAGCAGGGTCAAACCGGCTAATAGAGTTGATGGATTTACTACCAAAGAGCCTTTAGAAGTAGTATTTGCCGATTTAATAGGTCCAAAAAAACCAAATGTAGGAGGAGCTCGATACATATTAAGTATAATGGACCACTATGCTAGATATGGGTTTTGCTATTTAATGAAGAGCAAAACTGAAACATATCTAAATATCTTTAATTGGATAAAATTTGCAGAAAGAAAAACTAAAAAGAAATTAGTAACTCTTATAACAGATAATGGTGCGGAATTTACAAATAATAAATTCCAGAATAGACTTAGACTGTAAGGTATTCAACATAAAAAGTCTGCACCATATAGGCCACAACATAATGCCTTTATAGAGAGACGAGGCCAAACACTACAATCAATGGCACGTACTATGTTGTCTGATTCAGGATTACCTGACAATCTGTGGGGAGAAGAAATAATGTGTGGTAATCATATATTAAATAATGTTGTTAATTCAACAACAGGTGAATTACCATTCACACTGTGGCATGGTACAAAACCTGATTTAAGTTACATGCACACATTTGGAACACCAGCATGGGTGCATATCCCTACACAACTCAGACATAAAGGACAGCATAGAGCTAAAAGATTATTTTTTGTAGGATATGAATCTAATCATAGATCTTATAGATTCTGGGAACCAGGTACATCTAGAGTTTACACCAGTGCTAGTGCTAAATTTCTAGAACATGTAGGATGGAATAGATTAGAGCAAGATTTAAATAATGAAGTAATTATTGAACCCTACAAAAGGCAGAAAGAACAAATTAATTAAGAAGAGTCCAATTAAAGAAGAAATCCACGAAGAACAAATAGGATCAGAACAAGAAGAAACTGTTGATCAGGAAGAGTTAGATAATCAAGAACAGTTAATAAATGAAAGTCCACCTGTAAGTCCTGTAATACCTAGACGTACTACACGTGTAACTAGACCACCTGATAGGTATCAAGCAAGTATAGTTTGCCAAGTAACTAAAGTTCCAACTAGTATAGATGAACTTAAGATGTATCCTGCTAAGGATCAGGAGAATTGGCAAAAGGCAATGGAAAAAGAACTAAATTCATTAAAGGTAATGAAAGTATATGAAGATGCTAAATTACCTCCAGGAGAAAAATCCATTGGGTGCAAATGGATATTAAAAGTAAAAACTGGCAATGATGGGACTGTTACCCATAAAGCTAGGTTGGTAGCTCAAGGATTTAATCAAACTGCATCTGATTATGATGAAGTTTTTGCACCAAGTCTTAAAGCAACATCTTTGAGAGCAGCATTAGTGTGGGCAGCTAAGAAAAACTATATCATGAACCATTTAGATGTAGAAACTGATTATCTGCATGCACCTTTGCAGCACACTATATATTTACAAAAGCCAGTTATTATAAAAGACAATAAAGTAAATAGTAACGATTGTTGGAAACTAAAAAGAAGTCTTTACGGATTGAAACAATCTGGCTATCAATGGAACCAATATATTATGAAAGAATTAAACAATATAGGTTTTAAATCTGGTTTAGCAGATCCATGTGTGTTTAAAAGAGAAAATAATGGAATGGTGTCATTATTGTTATTATTTACAGATGATTTTCTAACTCTATTTCAACAATACTACAATACAATTTTGTGTGCTTTTGCAGAATCTCTTTTTAATTGTATTTTACCCTTTGTCTCTGAAAAAGATCTGTTTTTTTACATCTTGTTTCAAGCCTTTGTGTTTTCTCTTCCCTTTTTCCCTTCTTTTTTTGTCCAATCTAGCCTTTTTACCCCCCCTATCTCTTAGTCTCCACCCTCTTAATCTCCCCTCTCTGTTGTATTCCTCTTTTCTGTTGTTTTCTGACACTGTATCGATTTTTCACCTTATTTTCCCTTTTTTTGGTTGTTCTTTTAAGCCTTGAATTCTCCATTCTCTTTCCCCTCTTTCCTCTTTCTTCCTCAATCAAAGTCACTTGTTCATCAAAGATGGCTTCTTCTTCTTCATCCCAACTTTCTTGTTGTTGTAATTCCTGGTAGGTAGAAATCGCCATTTCCAGAAAATGAAAAACAGATCCAGAAGAGCCCTTCCCTTCTTGTTCCTCCTCTCTTAACTTTTGAAATTCCATTTTCAATTCTTCAACAGATAATGCCATTGTGAAATTTTTTAAACAACCCAAAAGTTATTAGTCTTTCAAAAAATAGTTTCCAAAAGTCCCAAAGTCACCAAGCAACCCTAATCAACACAAACTGTTTCGTTTAGCACTTTCTCCTTTTTATACTTTCTCTTCTTGGGGCAGAATCAATTGCAAAGTTCCAAAATGTATTTTTTGAAGTCTTATTGCAGTTTGTCTCTGGTCTTATAAGCTCCAAGCAATCTCCTCCAGCAAACTCTTAATATAAGTTCTTTATCTCTCCCTTCCCACTTTTTGCAAAAAAAAAAGAATTTTTAAATTTTGATTCCAGTGTTCAGAAATCTTTAATACCCCCTTGGTTTTATTTTTCAAATTTAATTTCCTTCTGTTGCCAAGTCGGGTTTTTCCGATTTCCTTCTGCTATTTCCATTGGGAAAGACAGTGAGAGGGAAAAAAACTTTCCCTTTTAAACTTTCTTCCGCTGCTTTTTTACGATCTTCTTAGGGAACAATGTATCTTTTTTAAAAAGTTGAATTTCCAGGGTATTTAGATGTTACTTGTTATCCCAGTTCAGCCAAAAACTTTCACTTTCTCAGCTTCCTCCTGCAAAGTCTTTATCCGGATGAAAGTTTCTTTGTGGCAGTCATTGCTGACTGCTGCTCCACCACTTTTGGAGAAAGGAGTTGAGCCAGCTCTACAGTACTCTGATTATGCCTTTGCAAAAGAATGCTCCCAGTAACAAGAAATACATCAAAAGCTGAGGAAAGGGAGTTTCCAAAATTTCCAGATTATGGAATCATTTATGTCATTTCTATATGTGTCACCAATACTATACAACTTTAGATACAGCTCTAAAGATAGGAGGAAATATCAAAGAAGCCACACATTTCAGTGCCATATATAGGCATTCCTAGCACTAAGAAAGAAACAGCTAGAATTTTACATTTATAACTGTAGAGTGAAAATGAAAGAAGTCACTTGCAGTTCATAAGCATCCTTTTTGAAATATAATTTTCTTTCATAAAAAAATCTAGAATACAGTCAAATGTATTATTTAGAAGTTTTCTGTACTTCATTCAGTATTTTAATGTCTTCTTTATGTCTTCTTTATCTAATGTGCAGGAGTGTTTTACAAGATCACTAATTTTTATAGCTTTTCATTTTATAAGCACTTAGCTGAAATTAAGAAATAGTGATATATCTATGAAATAACAGAGATGTTATTTTTCCAACAAAGAACCATCAATGAACAAAACATGGCATGATTGGAGGGGCACAACCACATTGATTTTTCCCTTTAAAAAAATGGATTTGATATGTTTTCCATACTAAAATAGATTTATTAAGTTTATTGAAACATAGATTTTCATGAAAATGTTCAATTACTTCTAGTCTAATTATACATTGAACCTCTATATGAATAGAAGCAGACATAACTTTCATTTGGTACAAAGTTAAACATGCATTTCCACAGCTTTGAATGCATACTTGCTATTTACAGTTGGTTATCCATTCAAAAATTAGTGATTTTGACAGGTGCTAAAGTTTGAATTTCTTTTAGTCAAAACTTTGTAAAACCTGTTTTGGCAGAAATAACAGTTTCCCCCCAAAAAATTTATAGTAAAGAAGTTTCTTGCTTTTGGAACTTTTCCCCTACTCTGCTTTATAGAATCTTAGTCTTGCGATATTCTCAGGCCTCTTTTCATGAAACTTACGTCTCAGATCTTCCCTCGAATTTTTAATAATATTCAAATCAGGGAACCGTGAAGGCCATTTCAATTTTTTTTTTACTTTGTTAAAGATACATAAAGGTTGATTTGGAGGCATGTTTTAGATCATTGTCTTGCTGAAATATAAATTCCCATTTCCAGAAATTTTTTACTTAATTTTGTATATTCTAGAAGAGGCGTAAATTTATTTTCACTTAGAGATTCCATGACACATACAATTCCAAACAGGATTATATATGACTGATATAATTTTAAGCCATTATAAACAATAAAAGATTAAATTTGTATAATTCAGGAGGCTGCCTCTGAACTTTAGTGGCAGGGATCTTATTAAAGGCAAGGAGCTACTAGCCATGCCCATTCATGCACTACCTAAACAACATGTATTATATAGTTGCTACATGCTAATAATTATTCTATTTACAAAGTTTGAGTTTTTCCAATCAGAATCAATCAATCTATCCATCCATCCATCCATCTATCTTCCAACCTCTTGTAGTTTTGAGCAAAGCAGTTGCTACTTCAATATCCCTGATCAGTAAGTAGGAGTTATCTTCACAGCGTCCTCTCTTAGTATTCTCAACAGGGATGTTTTTCAGTAAACATTGTATAACAATGAAAACAATTAGGCATAAACTCATGAGATTACTCATGAGATTTAATAACATTTTAGAGAAATTTACAATATAATAGTTTTAGTGCTAGATACAACTTCAATATCCATATACATGTGTTGAAATATACATGGTATATTTGCTAATTTGCTTTTGAGAGTCATGTTATAGAATGAAAAGTTGAAGCAAATTAGGCAGAATGAAATACAGTCACTAATACAGAGTACAATCACCATCTAGTGGTATCAGAGAACTTCAGTTGCACTAAGCCTAAAGCTGAAGGGTGGTCCAATTAAACTGTAGCTACATGAGTATCCAGAACAAGGAAAATGCTTCAATGAATACAATATTCTTAAGAATGAAACTCAGACGAAATGCTAGTGGTGCAAAGAAAGTTTTTCCAGCAGTCCAGAAGCAGTTTGGGATCTGCTCAGTATCAGTTTCAGCTGCTCAGTTAGCTTATTTCTGCTTTTTTTAAAAAAAATTGAAATAGAGTTGATTTTTCTTTTTGCAGTACAGGTAGTCCTCGGGTGAGTTTTGTCCATTTTATGACTTTTCTTGCCACAGTTATTAAGAGAATCATTGCATTCGTTAAGTTAGGAATATGGGTTGTTCAGTGAATCTGGATTTTCCATTGATTCTGCTTGTCAGAAGGTTGCAAAAGCTGTTCGCTGGGACACTGCAACCATCATAAATATGAACCAGTTGCCAAGCATCTGAATTTTGATCATGTGACCATAGGGATGCTGCAACAGTCATAAGTGTGAAAACTGATGATAAGTCACTTTTTTCAGTGCCCTGGTAACTTTGAATGGTCACTAAATGAATCACTGTAAGTTAATGACTATTTGTAATCAAACAATTATTTTTATTGTCTTATGCTGATATCTGAACTCAGGTTAACCATTATTTCCTTTACTATCATCATAGTAGAGCTTCTGTATCCTTTTCCGAAAATCAATCTGTAATTGTTATTCTGAGAACTGCTGACCCACTTGAATCATTGCAGCAAGATGCGAAAAGTACCTACTTGCAAAATGTTTATAATGCTATCATCATGACAATTTACAAGAACATTTGAAGCAAGAAAATAGCATTTTGTAGCCCCTAAGCTTCCCCTTAAAGTAACTACTGAGTTGTGCATGTGCATATTAATTACTAGACATAAGCTCAAAACATATAATGAAACTAGCAGTGATTGAACTAGCAGTTGATTTTATGTGTTTTAATTGGATGGGGATTGTTCATTTGGATTTTGTTTGTTTTTTTTAGCTACAAAAGTATCAGCAGTGGTTCAGGGAATGATATTGACTAAATGATATTCTTTTATCTTGTTGATCAGCTGGGTGGATGTTTCTGGGAGTTCTCAATGCTTTGTCGTTTGGAGAAATGAAGACATTTGCGGGCCAGTCAGAAATTACTTTCTAACAGATTAGGAAGTGGAAATGCTAGACTGCGGAAGTTCCGTTGGCTAATTCATCTATATTAAAATTTAGAAATCCCAAATATGATTTCGCTCTAACATACAGAAGCATAGATTGCCTCCCAAAACTCAAGCCCAGGGAAGATCATTTTTCATAGTTATTGCAGTTTTGAAAACACAAGTCTTTTGGAAAGATTGCATTGTTTCCATTTTCACTTTTGCGGTTTATTTAAATCAGCAGGAGAGTTGGGACTTACTATAATTTAGTCTAACTGACTGTCAATCTATTTTAAAGGAATATTCTAGTGGACCTTTTTATATTATTTTGTGGCCTTTGAGCTCTGATGAGGTATGCAATACAATTAAACAAATGGAAACATTATATAAGATTAAAAATACCCCTTAATGCCCCTTAAATAGCAAAAGTTACAGAAGATTAGCTCTAACAGTCATTCCATGTTGACAATTAAGCTTAATGCATGAATATTATTATTTTTATTCACTCTAGGTCTTTTTCTAACCCATTATAATGGAGAGGCAAGCATAGTAGCACAGATTAGCTTATGAAAGTAGCTGCTGTAATTACACTGACCCAAAACAGACTTTAGACTTACTTTGATAGAACTGTTGGAAGAAATGTCCATATGGGTTCAGTTCCAAGTGGGAAAAAAGACATTGGAAACATGGAGATTGCTTGGAAAGGTTTAATGGTGAAGCAGAACCACCAAGCACATGTGATTCTGGGTAGCAGATCACATGGAGTGGAGAGTGAGCTATATATCCTTTCTTGGGCTTTGAACTTGCTTTCTGTTCCTGTGGCAAGAATTGATTGGTTGTTAGACTCCCATGGGGCCATGAGGGGTAACTTTGTAGGTTGTCTGTGTGTTAAGTTTGGTTGAAACTTGGTGGGTGGTGCAATGAAGGGCAATGAAATGGCTCTGCCTGAAAGAGGTAGATCTTTGTTATGTAGAATAGACTGCCCCAGGCTTTAATGGCCCATTAACAAAGGAATGGGGGGTGAGTTTCTGCCTCTCTGAGTTTCTATTTCTCTTTTAGGGGAAATATCCTGCCTTTTTATTATATCCTAAAATATTTCATTTTTCTAGGAGAGGGGTGGTTTTATCTTCCAACAGAACATTACTTGATTATTTTACTTAGATGAATTACATGACCAAAGCTACTGTTCATTTCCAGAAATAATATTACATCTGCTATGGAATTTGAATTATGGCTTGACAGCTCCAGGGAGCAAAGTTGGGGAAGTTTGTCTTAGCCAAAATGCCACAATCAAACTATTAGTCCTTAAGACATCATCAAAGGATTCTTTATAAGTTTTTTGCAAGAGAAAAATAAAAACAACCCAAGTAGGTTAATAATACACATAGAGAAGCAGTGCTCCAAAATAACAAATGTAATTCAGAGAACTTTTTATCTTCTTACAAAGCCACAGTTCTGTTTTCCAGTTTGCTTCTTGGCAAGTCATATGTGATTTAAGAGATTCACCAAGAAGAATTTTCATGGCAAAGGTCTGCTTTCATGAGATCACATGGGAAATAGATGGTCACCAATGTATTTCCTTAGAGAAACAACAAGAATTTCTCCAGGGAAAGCTTTCATTAGCAAGATTTAGAGAAAGAGTCAAGGCAGGTGTGGGCACTCTATCCCGGGATGTCTTCAAGCAAATGGTGAACAAGACATCACGCTGGGATGATTTTAACTGGATTCCTGCACTATGCAAGGGGTTGAGCTTCATGATCTGTACGTTTCCTTCCAAATCTATGATTTTACCTTCCCACAGAGTCATGACTTCCTAAAATGTTATTATATTTTCTTATGAAGTGACAGAAGATTCATCAACATCCTATTTAATATACTAGGTTTCTTATAATAGGGCAGTTCGTTTAGGTTTGTGTTTATGTGTATAAACACTCATTAAAGTACATTAAGAATACAGAGAAATATTGGTGTGATCACAACTTTACAGCATGATTCAGCATACAAAGATGACATTATGAGAGATTTTCTTTATGCTATGCTCCTCCTCATAAGTTTTATAATAGGCTAAAGCTATCCCAAAGTGTTTTCTCCAGTTAATTTGTGCAGCTGTCACCTATGTCACATTTTTCCTAGAAGATTTTCAGTGTGGGGACCTATTATAGACCTATTTACTTATTTTAATCATGTTGTCTAATTTCATGCCTCTGTCCCTTTCTGTTATAAATAACATATGCCAAATCATTGTAGAATTCAAATAGGTCAAGTAGGGGAAAGAAAATGAAGGAAGTATTTATAATACACTTTTGAAGTCCAAGCAACTCTGTTGTAATTCTGCAGAGTCCCTGCGAAATTGTACAACTTGAAGCTTATTTTTGTCAAGTTCAGTAATTTGTATTATTACACACAAAGTTTTCCAAAAATGTGAGAGAGGTTTTGCACAATAATTAAGCTGTCTACCATCTGCAAAAGGCTTAGCACAGAGGTTTCTGAATTCTTCTATACCATCCCATCAAAATATATATTTACTGAAGCTTTTCAACAATTTCCCTTGTAACAAAAATCCAAATGATATCCACACTTGCAAAATTATTTTGGCAAAACTGTCTTTCCAACATCTTATTCTTCACTGAAATTATTAAATCATGTGTTGTCATATATGACATTATTTATATCACATCAATGTTTATTATTGAAAAAATATGAGTTTTATCTGTAAATTATTTATTTTGTGAAGCTGATGTTAACCGCACTTGTCTACAATTATCAACATTCATATCCACTTTCATGCTCATCTTTATTGTTAAATTAAATTATTAAGAGGTATTATTACTTCAGCTTATATCACGGGTGGGATTCTACCAGTTTACACCTATTCGCTAGAACCGGTTGTTAACATTCTAAGGAGTTCAGAGAAACAGTTGTTAGAAGAAATTACTGGCCTAATCCTGTAAGGAAGGCAGGAAGGAAACATTCTGGTGTTGCTTAAAGAAACTGCCTCTCCGTTAACCTTTATTTATATTCTTGGCAGAACTAGACTTCCTGTCTCAGGAACTTCTCTGGAGTTTGCTTCCCCTCTTTTGCTGGTACTTTGCTTGTGTGGAGTGACCATTCAAAGTTATAATGGCACTGAAAAAAGTGACTTATGACCATTTTTCAAACTTATAACTGTTGCAGCATCCCCACAGTCATGAGAGGCCAGGCAAGGAGATGCGTGCCTCGATGTGAGTGATATTGAATTGGCCACACCCAGCTAATAACATGACTACCAAGCCATGTCCACCCAATCACACCACCACCAAGCCACACCCAGCACCTAACCCACGCCCACAGAACTGGTTGTTATAAATTTGAATCCCACCCCTGGCTTATATCCTGCTTTTTTCACATAAATCACTAAAGGTGCATATAACATACTACCCTTCAGTTGTTTGGAAAATAATTCTTAAAAACAAAATATAACAAGGAAATGCCTCCTAGGGGAAAAGCTTAACACTTCCTTGTTCCTCTAAAATTTCGGATATTTCCAGAAACATTTGCTATAGTGTGAATTTAATGGATCTACTCTGCTATGTTCTCCCTAAGAAGGCATAAGGATAGTGAAACCACAATAATAGAGGATATTAAGCATTGTTTAGGGCAGTGGTGGCTAACCTTTTTCAGCTCCTGTGCCGATAATTGCACACGTGCTTGCTTGCATGCCCCCTGCACATGTGTGCGTCCAACCTTCCTCGCACACTGTGCATCTGCACAAGCATGCGTGACTCCTTGCATGCTTGCACGCCACGTGTCTCTGTGCATGCATGCACGAATCCCCCTTGCGCACCGTGTATCTCTGTCTATGCATGCGCGATTCCCTCCTTGTACGCCGTGTCTTTGCGCATGCATGCGTGATTCCCCCTCGCATGCAGTGCAGCTGCGCATGCACATGCATCTCCCGCACACACCCCTCCACCCCCTGTGCATGAGTGCCAGATACCCGGCAATCAGCTGTCGGGCGGCGGCGTGCGGGCATGCACAGTGGGACTTTTCCAGGTGACCTCTCGCATGCTGGGGGAAATGGCTCTGCATGCCACTTCCAGCATGCGTGGCATAGGTTCACCAACATGGGTCTAGAGAAGCATCTTTTACCCCAGTTTTAGACTATAATTAGACTGTAACTGTCCCAGAGGGGTTTTTTTTTCTGCTACTGCTTATGTGGCTTGCGACCTTGCTGATAGTTTCCAGTTGCCTGGTTCAATTATTATTTTTCTCTCCTCTTGATGGAAACTGCTCCAAAAACACTAGAGGTGTAATTTTAAAACTCTTCAATAAACTGAAATTGTATATGACAAATAATCAGGCTACCTACTTTCCATGCCTGGTTCTTGCCGAGGCATTTCATTGTTGAGGATCAAGGCTCTTAATAGAAGAAGGAAAAGCTAAATTAAGAACAAGCCTTTTATTGTTGTGATATATGCAATTATCTCAATGTGTTGGATTTCAATTCCCATCCTCTTCAGAGGACTAACCATGGATATGAAATATGAACTGATATTCATCTATAAGTAATACTTTGCTGAGTTTCTCTGTGTGTGTGGTGGACCGCAATACTACCACTTTCTTTGCAAAAATGAAGCATTGTTCCTAAATTCATAAGTTACCTATTATGTTTTTTTTAGAATAGAATAGAATTCGTTATTGGCCAAGGGTGACTGGGCACACAAGGAAATGTTTCTTTGCGCAAATGCTCTCAGTGTACATCAAAGATACATTCATCAAGAATATCTGTCAATACTGCTCAGTGAATTGTTCTGTTTTGAGTCGTATTGATCTCTGATTCCAAGAAGGTACTAAACAACAGGAAGGAAAAAGGTAAGAGGATATTGCTTGCACAGAATTGCCTATAATTTAGAATACATTATTGTTGTAGGCAGCATTGCAGGTGTGTTAATGCAAAGTTGAGCTACAGTCACCCATTTACTGTGATCAATATACTTTAGAGCATGAAAATCATTTCTAGTCACAAGAGAATATTAGGAAAATTCTTGAGGTGTTTAGCATCAAATACCTCAAATTCCATCCACCTCTTTTTCCAAATTCACTAACTTAATATTTAGTCCATGGGCCAGGCCAGATATCGGTACCATCTTGGGTGACCAAATCTTAATGGTACTAAAATGTTTATGGGTCCATACCAAGTACATTAAGATGTGATAGCCTTTTCAGATATGTAGCTTTGTATGTTTTTTAAGAAACCATCAATTTGACTGAATAGCGGCCTTGTGATATCACATGATAACACATATATTTGCGAAATGAAGCTGTAAATCATTAGAATTAAACCTAATTGATGTTGATAATTTATTAAAATCATGTGCAGAGACTTTTTGTGGTAAATGTAGAGCATCATAGCAAATTAAAATGTATTTCGTAAATTGCTAATATGTTTTTTTTTTCTCTTCCAACATCGTTACAAAGAGTTTTGAACTCAATTTCTCAATGCAGACTACTGTTGAATAATTGCAGTTCTCTGTTATATTGTGACAAACTACTAAGGCCCACATGATGGATTCAAGTGGAGACAAGGCCACTGCATTGCCAAAGAAAGGAGTGTGGCCAGGCTGCATTATTCACTGTTCTGGTGAAGACACGTCTACCTTCGTGTTACTAAAAGACTTGGACTCATGGAAGACACTGCTAAGAGCAGCAGAGATTAGACAACATGCTCCACTTCTGGACATTGCAAAAGACTTGGAAGAAGGCCAAATACCGCAGATCCAGTATCATCGCAAATGTCGCAGCATCTTTACCATGAAGAAGACTCTCGACTCCATCCTTTCTAAAGACAGGCCGAGTGCAGAAGAACAGACTGGTGTCCATGGTGTCAGAAGATCATCTAGGGATGCACCGAGTACATCAAGAGTGTATGACAAGACATGCATCTTCTGCTGCAAGTCAAGCAAGTACCTGAAAGGAAGACAGACAAGGGAACCTATCATCCAGTGTGTTGAGTTACGTGCAGATGACAGAATCCGCAGTGCAGCAACCCAAAAAATGGACCAGCGAATCCTCGCGTTGTTAAGCAGAGACCTTGTTGCCGCAGAGGGGCACTACCACAAGTCGTGCTACAAAGTGTATACAAAGGAAGGGGCATCCACCAGTTCTGGTGCATGCGATGAGCAGGAGCAGTCTGAGCAGGCAGTATACGAGGAAGCCGAGAAACAATCCTACGAAGAGCTATTCCTATATATCAGGAATGAACTCATTCTCAACCCTGAGGTGCTGCCTATGACAGATCTGACAGCTAGACTTGAGAAAGCCATGCACTCTCGCGGAATTTCTCAGATCAGACCATCAACCAAGAAACATGTCCGTCGTAAACTTGAAAGTGAGATAGGAGGATCGCTTTGCTTCGTTTCTGATGAGAAAGGGAAGCTTCTCATATATCCAGAGAGCTTGTCATTTGATGAGCTTGTCAAGCATGCCTACAGACTAGGGAAAGAACTCCACGAAGCAAGGGCTGCCAACTCTGGGGATGTCCTAGCCAAAGCAGCAATGCAGCTGAGGAATCAGATTAAGAAGCAAGATGTAAGCCAGACATGGCCCCCTGACACAGAGCAGAATGTCATTCCTGAATCTGTCACTGAATTCCTGTATACCGTGCTCACTGGAGAGTGTGAGTGTGCAGATCCTTCTGACAGAGTCCAAAGGCTTGCCACTTCTCTTGCCAGTGATCTGATATTTGCTGTCACATGTGGCAAGACAAAGCCATCCAAGCACGTACTTTTGTCATTTGCTGTGAAGACCTTGACAGGCAATACAGAACTTGTACGCACACTCAATCGCCTGGGCCACTGCATTTCTTATTCACAGATTGAGGAGATCGATACAGCACTGTGCATTCAGAAGCTGGAGCGTGCACAGGAAGACATCCCACTGCCAGCAGACATCTGCCAAGGTGTGTTCACAACCCTGGCATGGGATAACATTGACCGACTTGAGGAGACACTCAGCGGAGAAGGTACTTCTCACAGAGTCAATGGCATTGCTGTCCAGCCCAAGATTGCAGGCCCCAAGCCACAGAATCTCTTCCCATCTGTCAGCAAGTCCAAGAAAAGGAGCATCAGTCCAGCCCCAACAATGTTACCAACCTACAATGTTGGTAAGCGAGCCCAGCCTCCAAAGACCGAGACTGTAGATGTTGACAGCATGAAGGAGGTCCACGAAGCCAAGATGAAGAATTTTATCTGGTTACTGACTCGACTGTCAGACCCTGAGAACCAGACTGTCAGCAGCTGGACTGGGTTCAACATCATGGTCCGCAATGATGTCACGGTGAACCAAGACATTGTGGGCTACCTGCCCACTATCAATGCTCCTGCAACAGACATGTCCACGGTCAATGAAGTGCTGGAGCGGACCCTACACATCATGCAGGCCCTTCAGCTGAACCAGATTGTCTGTGTCTTTGACCAGGCGCTTTATGCGAAGGCTGTTGAGATAGTATGGAAACATGACAAGTTCAACAGCATCGTCGTCAGGATGGGAGACTTCCACACAATCTGCAATATGCTCTCCATCATAGGGAAGCGATTTCAAGATGCAGGGCTCAGGGATCTCTGTGTTGAAGCTGGTGTCATTGCAGAAGGCTCAGTGAATGGTGTGATGGATGGTCGCAAGTACAACAGAGCAGTAAGATGTCACAAGCTGGTTTATGAAGCACTATTGAGGCTTGCCTGGAAAGGATTCCTCCGATGGCTGGAGGAACACCATGCAAGAGACATTCACCACCTTGATGAAACCCTGAAGAAGATTGCCAGCTTCCACGACGGTGTCTCTCAGGCTGCACTGCAAGACCTGCTTAATAACGAGTCATGTGTGCACACAATAAAGCTGTTTAAAGTCTACCTGGAGTCTCTCAGAAATGCAGATAACCTCTCTGCATTCTGGATGTCCTACTTGGACATGGCAGAGATCATGCTGTGCCTGATCCGAGCATCCAGAGAGGGCAACTGGATGCTTCACCTGGCAGCAATCAGGCAGATGATCCCATGGTGCTTTGCCTATGACAAGGTGAACTATGCCCGCTTCTTGACCTACTACTATGCCAAAATGTCTCGACTGCCAATAGAACACCCTGAAGTGCATGCCCACTTCATGCAGGGAGGTTTTTCTGTCCAGATTGGGAGTCAGAACCCATTTGGGCGGATACCTGTGGACCAGACAATTGAGGAGACGGTTAACAAAGACACGCAGACACCAGGAGGCACCAAGGGCTTCAGCCTGAAAGGTGGAGCTGTGGCAAGGTACTATCTGACATCTGAGTACCGCAGTAGATACTTGAGGCAACTGAGGAACATGGTAGGTCAGCATGACACTGACTTCCATCATCCAGACCTACAGCTGCCAAGGATAAGAAAAGATGAAGCTGATGTTTTCCACGTGGGGGGGGGTGGCAAATGACCCCCCTTGCCCCCCACCCTCCCTCCGGACGCCCATGACTAGACTGTTCATGCATACTAACAATGAAAGGGTTCTGGAGATATTTTGGATAGTATATTTGGTCATTAGCATAAACGTGGTGATGTTCAGAATAGAGAATATTGTCAAAGTATGTGTTCACCCTTTCTTTCCGTGTACATAGGGTGCATCTATTCTAAGAGTGATAACCTCGATTAAGCTACGAGTTAACAAGGGCTATCACATCAAAACATAAACTAGAGACATAAAAGAAGCCAAAAACACCTAAGATTATTAGTCACCTCGGGTGGTACCAATATGTGAAAATTCAGGTCTTGGCTCATGGACTAATTTGGAAACTCTGGATTTTGTTTTTTGTAAAATATTCAAAATTTAAATCTCTGCTCCAAAATTCAGACAGATAAATTACAGATTGATATTCATAGTGGTAGATTAACATTCTACTTGATAATACAAAATAGAACTGACAATCATATACTCAAATCAGATTCTTAGCTGGCAAACACTGTTCCAGGAGTAGGTAAATAATAGAGGTGCTCATTGGTATGTTCTTAGCTTACACTTTTAAGTTTCAACAGTAAAGTAATTCACTTTTTAGTAGACTGCACAAATTATGTCAACTTTAATGCTATACTTGGTAAATCTGTGGTGCAGTTTAAATGAGAGATATGAAATAACAAATGACATTGCACTTTCAAGGGAGACAACGAAGGGAGAGAGAGAAAAGCTGAACTTAAATCTGTATCCTAGGGTTTGAGAACCTCTTGCAATGCTTGTATGTTTGTTAATTGAGGTAGTGGTTTGTATCTATGAAACTTATCTGATATAATACATTTCTTGTTTGTAGAAAATAGGATAGTATGTCAAATATTATACCCCGAATTTTCCTGATATGTTAACTTTCTGCTCAAAAAATAGTTTGTGTCGTGTCCGTTCGGCAAGGAGACCAGGAGGCAGTGACTGTGGTTTCAGCTCTTTATTAAGCCCCCGGAACCGATCTGGCTCCAAGGGAAAACTTGTGGCTTTTTATTCTCAAGCCGCGGCAGCCGTGGCCAATGGCACCACTTTGAATCTCCCGTGATTTGTATCCGCCAATCGCGGGAGATTCTCAGCAGGCCAATCAGCGCAGCTCGCTAAACCAATCAGATCACCCCGCGCTTTGACCAATCAAAACACGGGGTTTCAAGAATGCAAATGAAGGTACAGAACAGTTTGCAACTTCAGTAGAGAACATTCAGACAGCCAGGGGAAACTGACTGGGAGTTCTAGGAGTTGTAGCTCAATGCATCTGGAAAGTATCAAATTGGGAGGAACTGCGATATATTTAGGTCACACCAGATAAGATTATGCATCAATAATTGGTCAGATTAGGCTACAGCAGTCCAAGCACATGTTTGAAAATGTAGACCTGTAGAGAGACTTCCATGCTGATTTCTCGGGGTGTATTAATGGTGTGGTTTATTGGGATCAACTGGATGCTTTATACTTTGTAGATATCACATCAGTATTTTCCTCAGCATGTAGCAGAGTGATGCTTTATTGATAGTTTTCTCTGTCACACAGAGCAGGATTTGGCTTGAATTGAACTGTACACAGCCAGAACAATTGGCAAAGGCAACCCAACACTTCTTGCCAAGTGATTTATTGCCAATGTTAAGACTGCCAGGCTCCTGTCAACTGATGCTATTTCTTTGGGTTACTCTGCTGGATTTACAGCCAATGTAGCATGATGTAATGTCTCTGGTTTCTAAGATACATAGTACAGTAACTGATAGTATTAAACCTATATAATAATTTAAAAGGGAATGCAGTTATTTCAGATGAGCTTTAATGTTTCTCTCCATTTAGCTCAATTATGTTTGGTAAGCCGTTCCTCACTTCACATCTTATTTTATCTTTTCCATTTCCTGTGCATCCTCCACAATGCATTTCCTGCTAAAAGCTAAAAATATACTTTATTTTGGAAATGAATTGCTACCTGGAAGACCTTTTGATGTAATAAGGTACTTCAGCCACACATTCTTATGAATAAGCATGAAAATATAGTAACAACAATAATATAATAATTATAATATAATGATGAAATAATTTCTCAGAAAATTATGAGCTCATTTCTATTGGCTGTTTCTTCCAGGAAGGTTTCAATGGTCCCTGGCAATTATAGCATTGTTGTTTTCCACTTCTGGTTTAGGATAAAACCTAAATATGAGGATACCCTATTATTACCAATGTAGATGCTTCACCCAAAAGCACCTACATTGTGCACAAACTAGAGATAACACTTCAAAGCGTAAGTGTAAGTTCCAATGGAGCCCAAGCTGTTTTAATCCAGAAATAAGTTTTCATAGGGATGAGTATTTATTCTGAATGAAAAATTATAGATAATATTAAATC
Organism: Hydrophis major; assembly: GCA_033807585.1. NCBI lineage: Eukaryota > Metazoa > Chordata > Lepidosauria > Squamata > Elapidae > Hydrophis > Hydrophis major. Next base: position 78,039,842 of record CM066332.1, on the reverse strand, counting down.
ACAAACGAAGTTGAATTTTTAAATCCCTAGGTCCAACTAAGGAACAGTATACAGCAATTTTGGTATGACTCGCTTCCTTCTGAAATGTAACTTACCTTTATGATCATATTATTTTTATTGTACAATTTTCTTGGTTATGTATAAAATTTCTATATTCACAATTAATAGTATACCATCTGGGACCCTGTGTACAATTTCTACAATCTCTATAAAGTACAGATAATAAATCTTATACACACAATAGTTATGACTATTATTCTGAATACCTATTCACCTTCACCTTCACTTATCCTTATTAATTTTTTTTATAATAATTAAGCCCTCTGTTTAATTTTATCTATAATCAGTTAATAATTCAAACATTATAAACATCACATTTATAACCATTAGTCTCCAAATAAAAAAGTAATATTTCCCCATTTCTAATATCTATCTTTATACTAATTCTTAATAGTACAACTCCTGTGTTAAACAGTATTCTGCATTTATCCCGCATCTCTTGTTCATTTTAATATCTCAACTATTATTGACTTCTTGGCATATCTCCCATAATCCTCTCTTGAGATCTTGTATCTTCTTGTCTTGTTTGTGCTTGATCTAATTATTTCTTCTACCTCTGCCACTTCTTCACTCTTTTGAGCCTTCAATATACCTTTCAATGATCTTTTCCTCACTTCAGGGGTGTCTTTCTGTGTATCCCCGTCTAACTTTTGATCTCTTAAAGTGTAATTTACCATTTCTATTTCCGCTTTTACTATCTATTATTTTTTATCTTTTTGTATCATTTGTCGTTTCCCCTCCCCTGTCCTTTCCTCTGTTTTTTCTATTTTCTCCTCTACTTCCTGATTTCATGTTTATTGTTCAGTGTGTTTTGCTTATAGTTTTCTGGTCTCGCAACTATGCCATGTATCAATTATTTTATGTCCTTATGGTTCCTTGTCATCATTTCCTGCATACCTTGGAGCATCAATAATATTTCTTTTAGTGAGGTTTCCGGTTCCGCATGGCTTCGGTGGCAGCAGGAATTCGCGACCATCCGCGAACCACAGTATGTGAAATATAATTTAGTAAATAAGAGCTCATGTGAAAAGAAAGTTTGAGGAGAGGATGTTAGCTTTTCTCACTATTAAGATATTTTTCAGATAATATTTTAGTTAACTTTTTTAAAAAAAAGTATTGGAAGTTGAGCACTCTTTTGTCATCAAATCAAAACAGAGGTACATTTATGTAAGCTTTATTTTTTAAAGATAATGCTTTATTCTTCTTTTGTATTCATATTGAAGGCTCCCTCCCCTAAAAGTTAGTTATGTGGACTTTTAAAGGTTTAATACAAAAAACCACAGTTATTGAAACTAATGGATTGTCCTAGAACCAAGAGACACAAAAAAGCTTGCCTGATCAATATACTGTATTTTAAAGTAGACACAGAGCCAAGTAACTTGAGACACTTCAAATCTGTTCAGTAATTACCATTTTACTGCAGCCATTTTATATATCTAAGGAACTAAATTAATATTAAGCTCAGTGAACAGACTTTACAGTTGACTATAAATTAGAAAAGATGGACTATAATAATTTATTAAGAAGTTACCTATTAACTCACTCTCCCAATGAAAGCAGGTGTGCTGAACAAATCCGGAAGGTGCCAGTTACCTGTTTTTGGGAGAAGGAAAATTTTGATCCTAATAACTTTTTAATACAGTATGTAAGATGAATTCCAATAATTAACATTCATCATGGGAACTGTTTTTTCTGCCATGCCCAGCAAGCTGCAATTTATTTTTGACTCAATTCACATTATACTATGATTTACTTCTCTTAACATAATTGCAATATTTAGCTCACAATATTTATGCCACAAAACCCAGGATCTGACCAATGACTTCTGCAAGATCTTTGGTGCATCACTTTGAATACAGTTTAAGATTAGTTTTTTTTTCAACTTCCTCTGCACAGAGAGTAATATGGAAATATAACATTTGGAGTTAACACAATGGCTGATTGGGTTTTGATTGCTCTGAAACCTAGCCAAGTTTAAAGTGGAGAGTGCAGCCTGAAAGGAAATGCTGTAGACACTAGACAATTTATTTGTTTCTGAGAAGGGACCTGGCTGACAGGCTGCTTCGAAGGTGGCTAACAAAACCAGTAAGCTTCCATCTGGAAGCCATATGGAGAACTCAGTCACTATCTTGAAAATGCTATAATAGATACAAATGGAAAACAGATATTCCAGTTTTCTAGAACTGGAACAGATCAAGAGCATAATGACTGATCAACAGCCCCAATGAAGAGTTGGAACAGTTAACCTTAAAACAAATACATAATCAAATAGCATCTAATCAATGCACTGAAACTTGCAAAGGCAGGTAACCACTGAATATCAAAAAAGATGGTCTTGGAGACTGGCAAAACTTCACACACATTTCAGTTAACACATCTTCATTTGATTGCTTGGCAGAAGGAGGGAGGGAAGAAGGAAGGGAGAGAGGGAGGAATTGCCTTACACTGAGAATTGACCCATTTTACCAACATTTATTCAACATTGAATGCTCTAGGAATCAATGACAATGACAATCCTAAAGAAAATGACATGCATTATGTCACTTCAGTTTGTGCCTGAAAGCATCTCTATCTAAGAGAACAATGCACTGTTTCCATACGAAAAATATAAAATTGCCATGCTCAAAATTAACTATTTCTCTTGTTTCTCAATGCGTGTTTGTGGGCAATTGTGATTCAGTACTAGCAGCAAATGATCTCGGCGTACACTACCAGTACATAGGACCTCTGGTAAAAAAAGGAAAATATTCCCAATTTCCCTTTTTTGTAGTCTTTAAGATTTATACAACACCCTAGAATGCTGCACAAAAAATGATCCAAGAATGTAATGCATCTGTGCCTTTTGCTCATACCTGCCATCAGTATTAAAAAGTTCTGTGGCAATCTTAGTTGGAGAAATAATTCTACCTTAGCATCAAGAAAGATGATGGAAAAGTTTTTTATTGTCTGGTGAAGCAGAAATTGTGAAGGGACTGGGATAATTCTTTGAGAATATTGTCCCAAAATGTATGTGTCACCCTATAAGTTGTACAGGGAAAAACAAAAGGAAGAAGTATGTGAGAAGATTTTAGCACAGCTTTTGCTCTCTGGGGAAGTCCAAGCAGTTAAAAGGATTCTGAGATTGGTAAAGACTGATCCAGAGTGTACCCCCTCCCCCCAAAAAATAAAGGCACAGAAGACACTGTCAAATTGATGGAGATAAAGACCTTACAACATTAAATTAGTTCGGAGAAAGATCTTTATAAATTTACCTCGCAGATGCTATTCAAAATAAAACAGAAAGGAAGACAAAATTTTATAAAGTTGTCCATGTGGTTTGAATAGTTTATAAATTATTTACAGGTACATATTCAAAGTGGTTATCTCTTGCTACTGCCTGAAAAAAAAATCCCAAATAGGAACAAACATATAAAATGGATTTCCTATTGCGTTTCCCACAAGCTGGAGGTGGGGAAATAACTTATCTTAAACAATATTGCCCTCTTGTGTTTGTATCAAAAAATCTATCACAATATTTGCAGTAGAAAATCTAGAGTACTTTAACATAATGTATTCTTTGCTTTTTTGATGGAGTAATGATTATTTGCTTCAAAAAAGAAAAAAAAAGTGAAATGGAGTAGAATCTTGTACATGCAGTTATTATATACAAAAACAAACCTCTAGTTCTAATTGTATATTAATCTTTAAACTCTTCTGAATCAGTGTATATATTTGAATCCAACATTTTCTAACTTTTTACATGTTCACCAAATATGAAAAAATGACAGTTCATTTTGTTGTTAACAACGTAAATTTGAAGTGTCTTTATATATTCTAGAGAATTTCTCTGGTGATATACCAAGGATACATAATTTTATAAAAATTATCTTTAAAAGTATAACATAGTCAAAATTTTAATCCTTTCATCCACTTATTTTCTCATTGTTCCATATGTATATTATAACCCAAAAATTTTTACCCGTTTTCTCATACCTTTTTATTGTTTTTTTCAAAATTTCAATAACATTTTATATCTTTTAGCAATTGTTCATTATTTGTACTCTTTCGAATTGTAAATAGAACCATGAACAACTATACTCCTCTGCCACCAGTTCTTTTTATTGTACACCAGTTCTTTTTATTGTATTTTACATTTCCCTTGACAGATTGTAGTATCTTGTGATAAATTAGCCATTAGTTTGTCTACAAAATGCTTTTTGTGCTGAGGGCTACTGTTTTGGGACACAATCTAGTTCGTATCAATTCCATATTCACAATACGACTTGTTTAACATAGTGATTTTTAAAATTCACATTACCCTTGATTACCACAAATATCCATGCCACCCAAATCTTAGATCATGTCCTTCTAACTCTTTTAATTCTCATCAACACCTACTCTTTCATATAAACAAAACAGCAAGTTGTAAAATAAAATTTTTGTATGGGGAAGAATAGTCTTCAACTCAAGCCTAGGAAGACCAAATGCTTGTGGGTTTCAGCACTCCTGGATTTTTTTTAAATAGTAAAAAATACATTTTATATTTCTTAACTACTGAACTCATTGTTTCTCCAAAGTGACTCATTCCAGTTTTTCATTCCACAGTTCATATAGATTACTATTAATTTTCATTTTACATTTAATTCCATAAAAATGGATTTTCATTAGACAGCTAGACAACACAGTAGTTGATTCTCTTGAAGTAATAGGATCTACAGAACTCCCAAAAACAGTTCTCAATGCAATGCAGAGGCACTGAAAAGACGAGATCATCAAAAGCCTGTATCTAAGAGAAGGTAAAGCACTACAACTATTCCTACTACAAGGCTTTCAGATTTCTCAAAGTAAGTACTACTGTGTCAGAATGATCTTCTATAAGGATACAAGGAAGGGTGCAAGGGTATATAAGTCTAATAAGTATTAAAGACATATTTTACACTTAACACATCAATAGACACAAAGATGTGGATTGAACCAAAGAAAAGGTAAAGCAACATTTTTACTGCAGTGGGACTAAATATGCAAAATCCAGTGGTAATTGTCAAAAAGTAGGGAACTGCAAGGACTACGTGAACGAACCATTCCAGCCCTGGAAACATTTGGGACAATATACCTCCTGGAAGTATCTAACCCAAGATGCTGAGTAAGGTGAGTCAGTATTTTTATATTTTATAGTCAGCATTTTTTATGAATATATATATATATATATATATATATATATATATATATATATATATATATATATATTCATCCTTATGAACTATGTCATGATATGGCCCAAGACAGTACCTCTAACTTAAATTGATACTAGGAATAAGTTAAACTTTAATTTTTTGACAAGAAAAGATGGCTGCTGACTATCCCAACAAAATGCAGTGCCTATTTTCTTGTCACGGTGATGTAAAAGAGGCTGCTCATGGTACAGAACAAGTCAGATAAGCCCCTAACATCATGAAATAAACAGCTCATTTAAGAAATTCAGTAGAACATGAATGTCACAATTAGAACATTTATTAAAGAATGTGTCAACAATTAGATACCTGCATATACGATTGTACTATTCCACAACATGGAATTTTCATTTTCAAACTTGTGTGTACATGCAGTGATGTGAGGGTTACTGGAGCTGATTGGGAGAGAGAGAAAACTCTTTTGGAATGGATGTAATCTGCATGCAGAAGATGTGCAAGATGAGATATTAGATCCTGAGACTGGGGGGCATAAAAATTCAAGCAGCCTGGAAAGGTTCTACAGTAGGGGTCTTCAAACTTGACAGCTTGTGGACTTCAACTCCCAGAATTCCTCTTCCAGTCATGTTAGCTCAGAAATTCTGGGAGTTGAAGTCCACAAGTCTTAAACTTGCCAAGTTTGAAGACCTTGTTCTACAGATTAGAAAGATGGCAGACCAGCTGAAGTTTCAGAATTTCCAGGAACTCAGTTCAAAGTTGGTTTGTACCATGTTAAGTACTTGGACATGGGTCGGAGTAAATGGAGCCAGCCTCTGAATAGTGACTTTCAGCTCTTTATTAGCATAGTGACTTCTCTAAACCACAACAGTGAACCGTGCCTTATATAGGCAACCTTTGTGAGAATTATCCAATAGCGAGCTATGAACGCAAGTACTTTAAACCAATAATAATCCTCTGTTAAGGGCCAATCGGATTCCTAAGAACTAGCCAATCCGATCTGGCCACCTAACAGCCAATCAGAAGTGCAGGGCCAGAACCCTGCACTTAACCTCAAGCTCATACTTTATTAACTATGGTACATACATAACACCCCTTCCCCCTGGCTTCTTAATTATGGTGTAGTTATATAATCCTTTAAGTAGGATGGTTGTCTTTTAAGTCTTTCGGATTTTCGTTGGACTGGTTGATTGCAATCCTGTTGAGGTAGATTGTTGTTTGGCAGTGTCTCTGCTTCTTGCTCAGGTGCAATTTCTTGTGGTGCAAACAATTCTCCATCCTGCTCCATTTCTTGAGTCTCACTTGATTCGTCGCTCTCTTCGAGCAGGTTCCCTGGAACGTCATCTTCTTCTTCTGTACCTCCCCCCCCTCGGTTTGGTCATGGGGGAATTGTTGACTGGCCGTTATGAGTCGTGACCGTAATTGGTCGATATGCCATTTCCACAGTCTATTGTCACAGCATTTCACTACGTAGGATTTGGGGCCGGTCACTCGTACTACCGTTGCCTCTATCCATAATGGGTCGCCTAATAAGTTCCGTGCGTAAACGCGGTCTCCTACCTGGAATGTGCGACAGCGGCCACTGGATCCTATTGGCTTTTCCGGTTCGTAAGCAGGGTGCAACCAGTCGAGGTGGGAACGGAGTCTTCGTCCCATCAGTAGTTCTGCGGGAGTTCTGCCGGTGACGCTATGTGGAGTTATGTGTTGCAAAAAGAGAATTTGGTTGACTTTGTCATCGATATTGTCAAAGTCCATTTTTTGCAAAGTCTTTTTAACAAATTGGACCATGCGTTCCACTCGGCCATTGGTCGCAGGGTGCGCAGGCGAGGTGAGCGCATGGCGGATGCCGCGGTCAGCAAGGTACTGCTTGAACATCAATGCCGTGAACTGTGGCCCGTTATCGGACACCAGGATGTCAGGCAATCCGTGGGTTGCAAAGATTCTATTTAGGATCTTAATCACTGCCTCAGAAGTTGTGGCCATCATACGATGAACTTCTAACCAATTGGAATATGCGTCGACTGTCAGCAGGAAGGTATATCCTTTGGTTGGCCCCGCGAAATCCAGGTGGATTCTGGACCAGGGTCCACGTGGCGTTTCCCATTCAGTAGGCATGGTTTTTGGTGGGGCGTTGCTGGCTTGTTGGTGCGGTATCTGCCATCCTGCATCTGATGGGCGGCTCATGAAAGGGAGCGAAGGGAAGAGAAACGACAGGAAGCGAAGTTTCCTCTTGATGAGCGCGCCCCGAATGTCTTGGCACACGCTCTTTTATTGTGCTTTTTTACAAGAAAATGATTTAATTAAAAAGCTCAAGTCAAACATGTTAATCTCATCAGGATGTGCATGTTTACAAAGCTGCATACCGGACAGATTATTTACAAAGTGGATAAGCCTATTTAACAAACGTCTGTCTCCTTGTCTCTCGTACGTGCCTTGCAAAGGTCACTGAAGAGACAGAAGTTAATGATTACACGTGAATGATACAATGTTGCAAATGCTTGAATGATACATAGTTGCAATGATACATAGTTGCAATCACATGAATGATACATAGTTACAACATCTCCTCTGTTTTTATTATTTATGACGAGTCTTCTTCCTCGTCCAAGAAGACAGGAACCATTTTTCTGAAATGTTCGCCGTCCCCGTCATCTAGGCAAGAGTGCGACCCGTCAGCTTCAGGGTTGTCCAAGGAGCGGTAACTCAGCAATGACATTTTTTCGTCCGGTGTTGAGGATATAACATGAGCTTGCAATAGCACATTAACATCAGCAGAGGATAATTAATTTTTTTAAAAATTGTAATATTCTTTTAAAACAATAAAGTCCTATAATACAAATCAATATAGTGATTATTAACGATCCTGCCAATGCAGTTAAAAAGGTTGTAAGCCATGGCAAATTAGAAAACGAACCCCCCCCCCCGCTATCAGCATAAAGACAACATTCTTTTTTAAGCATAGCACACAATCCCCCTTGTTTTAAAAAATAACGATCTAAATCTTTACGATTTTTCAAGAGAGGGGGTGTTCCATGGATACCTGTAGGGATATAAAATCATCAGAGTTATACACACAAGCCATACTTGAATGCAAAAGGATTTGGATTTAACAATTTCATCCCCGTGGATACATGCCATGAAACCGGTGTAACAAGTCCAAACAAAATTATTGCCAGGGATAAAATACATTCCTTTCAGGCGTGATGTTAAAGTTCCTCCTGCAGTGATGTGGATTGCAGGATATCCCCTGGTTGTGTGGGTGCGTCTGCCAAATCGAATTGAAGTGGTGGGTAGAAGTCTTTTATGCAAGAAAAATTGGTTGTAGAACTTAAACGAACTTTTTGAAAGTCAGTCATAGTCCAGGCAATATTATCTCTTTTATGAGGCTTCTGCGAATCGTCATGGACAGTTCTTTTGAAGCGTCGTTTGTTGACAGGATCAGAGTTCGGGTATATAAAAACATGACAAGCAGGAGAGAGGGCTATGGAGAAGTTAGTTGTGGAACATTTGCGAAATGAGGAGGGAATTCAATTAGTAGAAAAAGGATAATAATTACAATAATGACAATAAAGATTAATTTGGTAATTCATCAAGGATGTTAGTTGGGGTGGGGAAACCCATGATACAATATAAGGACATTTAAGTCCCTCTAATTTTAGATTGAATAGAGGAAAAGATTTTAAGGTTCCTTTCCATAGGAAGAGTAAAGAAGGAACAAAAGAGCGAGTGGTAGAGTGTTCTTTAAGTAGGATACGAATAAGGTAGAAATTGCAAAGAAGATATAGGCAAGAATATCAGGAAAGAGTTTTAAGATACAGATGTAGCAGAGGAATTCCCATGATAGGGTCTTACTGCCCGACCAGGGATCCAACAAGTGGTTTTGTCTGGCAGTAAGATCGCAGGGTAGCCTCGTCCCCAAGTGAGAAGCTCAGCGGGACCCTGCCAGGCAGGATCTGGCAATCTGCGATAATATACCAGAGGTCTGTTAGGTGGGGGCGAGGGGGAGGAAAAATGACACGAAGCAGCAGAAGTGGGAGGAATGCCAGTCAGATTGAGAAAGTTTAAAGTGTAAAGACAAATGTTAAGAGAATTTTGCAATGCTGGGAGGTTCGGGGGTTTTTCCCGCAACGAATATCGATCAAGAGCACTTTTCAGAGACAAGTTCGCTCGTTCCACAATAGCCTGCCCCTGGCTGTTGTAGGGAATCCCAGACTTGTGGGTTACATCCCATCTGTTACAGAAGTCCTGGAAAGCAGAACTTGTATAGGCAGATCCATTGTCTGTTTTTATTTCTTTTGGACGTCCCAGCGAGGCAAAGGTACGAATTGAATGATTGATGACATGTTTTACAGTTTCTCCCCTTTGAGGAGTAGCCAGAATAAATCCTGAATATGTATCTATTGAAACGTGCAAATATTTCCAAGGGGCAAAAGGTGGATACTGAGTTACATCCATTTGCCAAATTTCACAAGCTTTTAATCCTCTAGGATTTACTCCTATGGGAATGGAATGTCCTTGCTTACTACATGTGGGGCATTGTTGAATAATGGCAGCAGCTTCTGCCTGAGTTAGAGAAAATTGAAAAGTTATCATAACTTGGCAGGGGAGATTCAAACACACTCCCTGCTTCTATTTTATAATGGACTTTTAAAGCCTCCATAATTTTCCTCCAAGTGACCAAAATGCCAATAGGTGCACGAGGAAGACTATGGAGATGTTCACCAATTTTTTGCTAATTGGAAATTTTTAAGGACCCTTCCTCTGAATAATTAGGACAATGTTGCCACACATAAGCCAATAATGTAGCAATAGGTTTCTTTTTTATAGGAGAGCCCTTTAAATTAGCAGAGTATTCAGAAGAAGCGACTAACTCCCTCAATTCCTTCAGATGCTGCTTCTGCTGTTGAGCAAAGTTTTCACCCATACTTACAAAAAGTCGAGACCGTGTTTCAGATCCGATGAAGTGCAATTCGCTTCAGGCCTGGCGATGCACAGCTCCCATCGAGCTGATAAGATATGGGCGCGTCGCTGCGTATCCCCCTTAGGGAATCACGTCGGGGTCACCATAATGCGGTATCTGCCATCCCGCATCTGATGGGCGGCTCATGAAAGGGAGCGAAGGGAAGAGAAACGACAGGAAGCGAAGTTTCCTCTTGATGAGCGCGCCCCAAATGTCTTGGCACACGCTCTTTTATTGTGCTTTTTTACAAGAAAATGATTTAATTAAAAAGCTCAAGTCAAACATGTTAATCTCATCAGGATGTGCATGTTTACAAAGCTGCATACCGGACAGATTATTTACAAAGTGGATAAGCCTATTTAACAAACATCTATCTCCTTGTCTCTCGTACGTGCCTTGCAAAGGTCATTGAAGAGACAGAAGTTAATGATTACACGTGAATGATACAATGTTGCAAATGCTTGAATGATACATAGTTGCAATGATACATAGTTGCAATCACATGAATGATACAAAGTTACAACATGTTGGCAATTGGTACACGCTTTGACCCACTGCTCGATTTGCCAGTCCATGCCCGGCCACCATGCGTAGCTTCGTGCGAGTGCTTTCATCCGCACGATGCCGGGGTGGCCTTCGTGCAGGGTTTGTAGTAGCGTCTTCCGGAGTCGTTCTGGGACAACGACTCTATCGCCCCAGATGACACAGCCTTTTTGTGAAAAAAGTTCAGTCTGTCTTGCTTTAAATGACATGAAGTCATCTGGAACTTGGTCCAATGGCCATCCGCGTTCTACCCAGCCTAGGACTCGAGCTAGGGTGTGGTCTCGTTTGGTTTCTCTCGCGATGTCTTGGGCGGTCATAGGCGGCGAGTTGAGTGTTTCGATCTGCAACGTGGTTGCCGTTGGTGCTGGATCGTCGAGAGTCGGTGCCGTTGGTGCTCGGCTTAATGCGTCGGCGTGGGGAATGGCTTTCCCCAGGCGATATTGAAGGCGATAATTATAAGCAGCGAGGAATTCTGACCATCGGGTCATTCTAGGGGATAATATGTAGGGGGTTGGCTTGTCCCCAGCTATTATCCCTAGCAACGGTTTGTGGTCAGTTATAATGGTGAATGTCCTTCAATACACATATTCAAATTTCTTTACAGCTGCAACGATTGCGAGAGCTTCTTTATCAATTTGTCCATAGTTCCACTCTGCATGTGAAAGAGTCTTCGAAAAGTATGCAACAGGGGCTTCATTCCCATTAGGCAGTACATGACTCAAAATGGCGCCCACCCCGAAAGGCGAGGCATCGCAGGTTATAACTAATGGTAAAGTCTCATTATACTGCATAAGTACAGAGTCAGATGTGAGCAATTTTTTAACATTCTGGAACGCTTGTTCTTCCCGGTAACCCCATACCCACAATGCTTTTTTATCTAATAACCGGTGTAACGGTTCAGCAACAGTCGTCTTATGCGGTAAAAATACATTAGAAAAATTAATGAGGCCTAAGAATGCCTGGAGATCGGTCTTGTTATGTGGCCTGGGGGCATTTTTTATCGCCTTTAATTTACTTTCGGTTGGGTGGATGCCCTGGCTATCAATCCTATACCCTTGAAACTCAACACTGTCAGTATATAAGTGACATTTGTTTTTTTTCACCTTAAGTCCTGCCTCTTGGAATTTTTTAAGAACACTTTTCAAACGATCCTGCAAGATTTTTTTGGTAGGGGCAGCAATTAATACGTCATCAAAATACGGAACCATGCCCTTGATTCCCTGTAACAACCTTTCCATGAGGCTTTGGAATATCCCCGGGGCTACACTAACCCCAAATTGCAATCGAGTACATTTAAAAGCACCTCTGTGCGTTACAATTGTTTGGGCCTGAGCCGTCTTTTCATCCACTGGTAGTTGTTGATAAGCTAGAGCTAAATCTAATTTAGCGAAAACCTTTCCACCCCCCAAGGAGTGGAGGAGGTGCTGCACCACCGGAACTGGATACGCATTCTGCTGTAGGGCGTGGTTTAAAGTGGCCCGGTAGTCCCCACAAATTCGGATTGACCCATCTGGCTTAATGGGCATTACAATAGGGGTTTCCCATGGAGAGTGATCGATGGGTTTCAACACCCCTTGAGCAATTAACTTATCGAGTTGTTCGTCGATCTTAGCTTTAAGAGCGAATGGAACTCGACGGGGCTTCAAGCAAATTGGGGCTACTTTTGGATCTAAACTAAATGAGATTGGGGTCCCCTTATACTCGCCTAAACGTCCGCGAAGACGTCACTGAACTCAGAAACAAGGTCTTCCTCCCACTCACAACCACCGACTCGGTTCTCGATGCCTAGTGGCGCGAACCATTGAAGGCCTAATAGACTAGGCCTATCTCTGTCGATGATTGTTAGAGGTAAGTACGCTGTATGTTTTTTGAAGGAGACTTGGACTCAGCAGGACCTGACCACAGGGATTCGATTTCCTTGGTAGTCCTTGAGGATGAAGCGTTGAAATTGGAGGTCTTGGTGTTGGATTGTGGGGATAAGTTGCTTGAGTGTCTTCCAAGACACCATCAAGAGGGACGATCCCGAGTCGACCTCCATGTGGCAAGGCTGGTTCTCGATGGCTACCGTGACTCGAATTTTCTTAGTGTCCATGACTGAGGCGTGACCTATAGTGATAGTATGGTGAGCCTCTTCTTTTTGCAAAGCGCGATTTCTGTAGGAGTGGTTTACTGGTTCTCGCCTTACAGGATGGTTTCCTGTCGATTGGCGATAGTTGGCCCCTTTTGAGGCCTGGCTGGGTCCTGGTAAGCTGCGGCAGACCCGGCTGATGTGGCCTCGTTTCCCGCACTCATGGCAGAGTGCGTCACGGAATTTGCATTCGGCCCTGGCATGGTTTGCTCCACAGCCAGCGCAAGGACATAAGGGCTTAGGGCGAGGATCCCGGTCGGACCGCATTCGATGGACCCCTTCTTCGTCGCTGTCTGACGACGAAGAGAGGTCCTCGTGGTGCATCATTAGTAGCTGCCCTTCTGAGTTGGGTAAGATTTCGCCGGTCAGTTGTGTTGCTGAAGTGCGGCTTCGACGTAATTGTGCAGCCGACTTTTTGGTCGCCTCCGCAGCCATGGCTTCGGTGATGGCGTCAGCAAGGCTGATGTCACCTTTTGCCATCAGCTTGCTCTGCACGCCTAGCGCATCTAATCCCAGAATTACTCGGTCTCTCAGTGCTTCTTCTAAATCGGCGAACCCGCAGAAGCCTCCTAAATTTCGGATGTCTGCCACGAAATCGGCCACGCTCTCTCCTTTTCGCTGGTTCCTTTGATAAAACTCGTGGCGTCTCACGAGTGTAGGCACGGTTGGCGCATAATGATCTCTCAGGATGGGTTCAAGGTCGTCCCAGCTCATGGCTTTCACTTTTCGAGGTTTGGCGAGTGCTTTTGCCATTTTAAAAAAAGCCGGGCCGCAGTGCGTCAGGAACAGTGCCCGCTTTTTTGCTGGTGTGGCGTCCTTCAAATTATTCGTCTCAAGAAACATTTGGAAGTGATCCATGTAGGATTCCCAATCCTCTTGGTTTGGATCGAACGGAGCGGGTGGTATGATGCTGCTGGACATGGTTCCGTTGTTGGCATCGTCTTCCACGTGCTCAATCTTGCTTCCTGACTTCTTAGGTTCAGACGTCTCCAAATCCCATCCTTGTCGCCAGTGTTAAGTACTTGGACATGGGTCGGAGTAAATGGAGACAGCCTCTGAATAGTGACTTTCAGCTCTTTATTAGCAAAGTGACTTCTCTAAACAACAACAGTGAACCCTGCCTTATATAGGCAACCTTTGTGAGAATTGTCCAATCGCGAGCTATGAACGCAAGTACTTTAAACCAATAATAATCCTCTGTTAAGGGCCAATCGGATTCCTAAGAACTAGCCAATCCGATCTGGCCGCCTAACAGCCAATCAGAAGTGCAGGGCCAGAACCCTGCACTTAACCTCAAGCTCATACTTTATTAACTATGGTACATACATAACATACCATGTGACCAGCCTCAAGCCCTATTGTTTTAGAGTCAATAGTGCTTAAAATTACAAGGGATCTGCTAGAGCAGGGATGTCAAATTTAAGGCCCACAGGTTGGATCACAGAGTGCTTAGATCTGGCCCATGGGGCTTCCCTGGAAACAGTGAAGGACTGGCCTGCCAGCAAAAATGGAGCTCGAGGAGGCCGTGTGTGGCTTGCCCAGGCTGTTTTTGGTGGCGCTGGGCTCTATTCGCAGCCTCCCCGAGCTTCGTTTTCACTGGGAGAGGACTGCAGGAGGCCATTGCGGCCAAAAATTAAGCCTTGGCTAGTGATGTTGAGTTGACCACACCCACCTGGGCCACATCCACCCCACCTATCCCCATTCCCCAGCTCCCTGAGGTCAAGCACAACCCTAATGCGCTCAATGTGCTAGAGAGTATGGGTATGGGCAGGGATGGGATTCAAATTTTTTAACAACTGGTTCTGTGGGCATGGCTTACTTGGTAGGCATGGCTTGGTGGTCATGTGACAGGGTGGATATGGCTTTGTGGTCTTCTGTGGGTGTGGCTTACTTGGCTGGGCGTGGCCAATTCAACATCACTCACACTGAGGCACGCATTTCCTCGCCTGGCCTCTTGTGACTGTGGGGATGCTGCAACAGTTGTAAGTTTGAAAAATGGTCATAAGTCACTTTTTTCAGTGCCATTGTAACTTTGAATGGTCACTCCACACAAGCAAAGTAAGAGCAAAGGAGAGGTAAAACACTCCAGAGAAGTTCCAGAGACAGGAAGTCCAGGTCGAAATTCCCATAGAAACCAGTAGAAACCAGTAGAGACCTTCTACTGGTTTATACTGGTTTCAGGATCCTAGTGGTTTCTATGGGAATTTCCAGTGGTTCAATATATGATTCCATTAGAAACCAGTAGATCCAACTGGAATGAAGACCAGAAGAAGCCAATAGAAACCAGTAGATTCTATTGGTTTTAAGAGGGGTATAAAATTCCAAAGTCAAACCAGTAGAAACCAGTAGAAGCAATTAGAGTCTACTGGTTTGAATTGGGTGGAAAACGCCATGTCAAAAACAGCAGAGACCATTAGAAACCAGAAGAGCCTACTGGAATAAGAGATTTATAGGGTGGAAAATATGAAGTCAAACCAGTAGAATCCACTAGAGTCTACTGGTTCAAATAGGTTGGAAAAAGTGTGAAGTCAAACCAGTAGAATCCACCAGAGTCTACTGGTTCAAAGAGATTGGAAAAACATATTAAGTCAAACCAGTAGAGTCCAGTAGAGTCTACTGGTTCAAAAAGGTTGGAAAAATACTAGGTCAAACCAGTAGAAACCATTAGAAACAATTAGAATCTACTGGTTTAAATTGGATGGAAAAATTCAAAGTCAAACCAGTAGAGACCAGTAAAGTCTAATGGTTTCAAGTCAAGCCATCAGTTATTAGGGTATACATTGTGTACTTGCTAGCACATGTATGTGTAAAGGCTATTATCATCAAACAGCAGGAAGCAGATGGTGCAATTTACGTTGATATATTATGCCTTTTATTTTCATCTTTTGGTTTTGACTTTTCCTTCCCAAGGCAATGTGGGACTGGAGCCGTGCGAAGCTGCGCCGGCGGTATAGCAACTCCTGACAGCCTAGCCAGACACCTGAGCGGAGCCTGGGCAGAACTGCCTGTTGCTGCTGCTGGAGCACCACCGGGTCGCCTCCTCCAAGCAGCCCGCCCACCCGCCGGGCTTCCCCTCCACCATGCAGCTTGGGGCCAGGCGCGAACGCCCACGAGTTAAAAGGAAGCTGAAAGTTGCTGGGAAGTTGCTTGGGTTTCCGGAGCTTCCAGGGCTTTGCAAAGGCAAAGTTTGCAGGCTGGAGCGTCTTCCCGCCAAGGAGCAGGAAGGGTTTTACCCGGTGGGTGGGGCGGGCTGCTTGGAGCGGGCTGCCGTGTGGCTCGGGGTGAGGCGCGAGCACCCGCGAGTTAAAAGTTGCTGGGAACCCTCTTCTCCTCCTTCCCCTCCCCTCAGAGGCCCCCTGAGTCAGGAGTTGCTACCGCCGGCGCGGCTCTGTGCAGCTCCAGTCCTGCGTTGCCTCAGGAAGGGAAAGGCAAAAAGGAAGAGCCACGGCGATGCTTTGCAATGGCAGCAGCGGCACCGGAGGCTCAGGCTCAGCAGCTCCTGGTTTTGACTTTTCCTTCCCAAGGCAATGTGGGACTGGAGCCGTGCGAAGCTGCGCTGGCGGTAGCAACTCCTGACAGCCTAGCCAGACACCTGAGCGGAGCCTGGGCAGAACTGCCTGTTGCTGCTGCCGGAGCACCACCGGGTCGCCTCCTCCAAGCAGCCCGCCCACCCGCCGGGCTTCCCCTCCACTATGCGGCTTGGGGCCAGGCGCGAACGCCCACGAGTTAAAAGGAAGCTGAAAGTTGCTGGGAAGTTGCTTGGGTTTCCGGAGCTTCCAGGGCTTTGCAAAGGCAAAGTTTGCAGGCTGGAGCGTCTTCCCGCCAAGGAGCAGGAAGGGTTTCACCCGGTGGGTGGGGCGGGCTGCTTGGAGCGGGCTGCCGTGTGGCTCGGGGCGAGGCGCGAGCACCCGCGAGTTAAAAGTTGCTGGGAAGTTGCTCTAGTGCTGGGAGCAGGCCTTTAAAGTGCCACCCGAGCAAAGTTTAAGCAGCCCACCTGCCTGGGGTTTACTTTCATTCTTTATGTAATAGCTGATAAGTTCGTTATTATAAGTATCGTCCTCGTGTCTCTCGAAGTGTCAGCATCATTATTCAAGCCATCACTACCAGTTGATGTTCATGTCGCAACTTCGAGCAATGGCACAGCCAAAATTCTCGTACGCTTACGTGCGTTTCAGAGATGACAATGTCCAAGCCATTGTTCGAACCAGTGATATTGTGAAGTTCGATGAAACTACCCACCATGAATCAAAAATGTACCTCGTGCGGTGGTTGCCAGATATTGAGGGTGGAACAGAGAGGATGGACCTAGATACTGATGAGGAACCAGAGACGTATCGGGCTCAAATATTGCTGCTTGCCAGTGGGTATTGTGTACTATCAAAGCAAACATGTGGATTTTAATGTCTGAATGATTGATTGTATTTGTTGACGTAGAAAATAGTAATAGAAACCAGCAGTGGTCTGTAGAACTATTAGTATGACTTATGGTTGTAATTGCCTGATGCCTTTTATGGTTTAATAACCATTATAACCGCGGAAAACTGTTTATACTAATGGAACTAGAAACTTCATTGTTGTCAAGTCATTTATTTATAACATTCGAAGATCCATTCCACAACTGGGGCAAAATATATACTATATAGGCAATGTTAGATTTCAGTCTCAGAGGGAGCAGACCGAGAATAAAAAATGTCGGGAAATGGCAGTTTTGTTGGTCTATTCTCGTACTAATACTACAATATAAATGGTATCAGAAATGTATTAGAAATTAGAAATGTTAGCTACAATGTAACATTGATTGTGAGACACTGAGGAAATGAGTAATATTTCATGCATACTCTCATCATAAAAATGTGAAAAAAAAGGTGGCTTCAAAACTTTTTGCTCGCCCGAATCAGGCAGACATTTTTTAGTCATTGTTCCAAAACACTTGCCTGACTTTGATTTTCACTTTATACCCTGAGCAATCAGGCAAGTGCTTATGTAGCACCTTGTATGCAGCTTTTTCTGTCACGATAATACGTACTGTTTTAAAATATTTCGATTCTTCTAGACTAACTTACAATACGTATAGAGATCTAGACCTGTATGCCCCTTCAATTCCTCCTTTCTAGTACCAAAAAAAAAAAAAATACCATTAGAAGCTATAATCAACAAATCCATCATTGGGATCAATGCTCAATTTTTTCCCAAATCTTTTGTTGTCTAGAAACAAAGGAGGAGATAGAAACCAAGCTGGCAGGTGGATCGCGGATGAGAATCCCAAAAATCTTGGACTCAACTGTTGAAGACACGGATGATGACATTGGTGATGGCCACAATCCCAACAGCCTAGATCACCAACTCAGCAATGTCAACAATTCGTCATCGGCGATGAGTGTTGCCCGCAAGAAGAAGAAGCGGCAAGATGCTACACAAAAGGTAGAATGTCAACATGTGCCAGTGTATACAGTTACGTTCCCCCATCCTAAATAAAAAAAATTGTGCTGTCAACTAATCAAATTCCATTGTGGTATTCAATTTTTGTTCTACATCTTATGATCAGATGCAGTTGGATAACTAGACCAAACCTTACACAAAGTATTATATCTTTAAGAAAGAATATTTCTAGTATGAGTTCTATAATGTATTTTATATACATACTTAAACACAAAGCAGTTGAAAAGTGGTCACTTGGTAACAAGAATGATTAAGAAATTGAAACAAGATTTATGTGATCTCACATTGCTTGAAAAAAAAATGTTTTGACAGACTTCTACACAAACACGTCTGTATATCAGTGTGAAAAATGTGTAAAACCTGAGTGACCTTTTTTGTTTACACATCCTGTTCTTATGTTTGTGTCAAACAGAAGACTGTACAAGCTGCAAAGTTTAGCACTTTAAACAGAATCATGCAGCAAAAACTCAAAGCCAAGGTGACTCAGTCCACACCAAGTATACCGGCATCATCCACAAAGGGCCCAGCAGTCCACAAGCCCTTGATGCCAAAACCAAGGCAGCCAGTATCAGCAATGGCTGCTTCACCTCCTCATCCTGCCCCTTGCCATTCGACTCCAGACCATCCACATGTTCAAGCAGGGTCTTCAAAGCGGCCAGATAGAGTTCACAACTCTACCAGTAATGAACTTCAACAGCTGAAAAAGGAAAATGCCTCACTACGGCAGCAACTGGAGGAGGAGCGAAATCTCAACAGAAAGCTCCAAACCCGTATCCTCGAAAAGTTTGATGGATGTAAGTGACCATATGTCATTGATGACAAAATATGTTGAAATACTGCAAATGAGGTAATAACAATATAACCATATTTGATTTCATACCCATCCTAGTGATGATTGTTGTGATATTGTGGGAAATGTGTTTATTTCAATATGGTGCATGAACATTTGCCTTAATGCTCCCTCAACTCCAATCTCCAATGACACCTTTTATCTCGTTAATGTCAGTTTCGAATCAAATTCTGATCAATAAATCTTATCATCCAATAAAGTTGCCTGCTCCCATCATCATGCTTCTTTCAATGTATTTCATGAATTCTATGCAATAATAACAGCTATGACTTTTTGAAATACTAAATCATAATTTTCATGGTTAATTTTCCCATGGAAGTGTGCTCTCATGCTTTCAATTGCTCTCGTAATTTTTAAGTGGGAGGGAATTCATACTCATATTCATGATCATACTGAAAGTAATTGCAAGGTATCATATATTATCATTTCATAACACATCTCAGTGGAAGAGAAAATTGTAAGGCTGAGTGCAACCCCCAGTGCTCCTACCCCAGCCAGCACCTCTTCAGACAAGGCCCAGGAAGACGAAGAAGGTTCCAAACAACTGTACATCCCTGTGGATGGACAGGCAAGTACCACCTATTTTCACTATCTCATAACTGTTAAAACTCGAATGGTGGCAACGCAATGTAATTTCCCTAACAGTGTATCAACAATGCTGTGCCTATGCACTGTGCAAGCTCTGCTTAAGTGTACACACACACACACACAAGAAAAAAAACATGGAACACTTCAGTATCATATGTATCTCCAATCAATGCGATGTTTACCAGAATGGAAAAGTGCATTTATATTTTGAATGGCCATTACTTTGATTACCATTAAAAGGAAAAAATTAGATGTGATTACCGCATACATTCTCAGCCTGTGCCTGCTGTGCATAGTACTTGTAACTGTATCATTGGAAGTGCACAAGTCAGGGCTGAAAGTGTGACCCACTTTGACCTGCACATGTTTGTGCGAGATCATCTCATTCAGCACAAGGCCAGCATAGGGACCCGGCCACTAGAGACAAAAATGTTTACACTGATGAGATAGGGAGTATTCTGGGTCCCCCCCCCCTCCTCTCTTCATGGAACCAGTAGAAACTAGATGGAATTCCTACTGGAACCAGTAGAAACCAGTTGGATTTCCTACTGGAACCAGTAAAGACTAATTCAAACTGCCATTGAAACCAGTAGAAACCAGATGGATTTCCTACTGGAACCAGTAAAGACCAATTAAAATTCCCATTGGAACCAGTAGAAACCAGTTGGAAGTCCTACTGGAACCAGTAAAGACCAATTAAAATTCCCATAGGAACCAGTAGAAACCAGTTGGAATTCCTACTGAAACCAGTAAAGACCAATTTAAGTTCCCATATGAACCAGTAGAAACCAGTAGGAATTTTTACAATAACCAGTAGAAGACCAGTGTAGCTAATCACACTGGAACCAGTACAAACCAGTAGAAACCAGGAGAAAGAGTTGTTCAAAAAATATACACTCTTTGTGTTGTTTGGCAAGTGATAATCTGTGAGGTAGCATTAAAACAATCAAATAATTCTTTGGTTTACAATGGGAGAGATGACATGGCAAGAAATATACATGTATAATACAGTGTACATAGAAAGACATAAGAAAAAGCTACTGGTAACAGTAAAAACAAAGAACACCATGATGCCATAAATACAGTCCACATTTGAATTATCAAATGGTCATGAATACTCTATCTACATTTTAGGTGACTGGTTTTATAATACATAGTGCACTCAACTACTTTCCCTATCGACAACATACCAAGTAAACAGTTTTTTCTCGACATCATGGGGAAATAAATTGAAGAGATAATCTATGAGGTAGTGTTAAAACAATTGCCATTATTTGGTTTAGACTGAGAATGATCATGTGGCAAGAAACATGTATAATACTCTGAAAGACATGAAAAAGAAGATACTGGTAACATTAAAAACAAAGAACATCATGACGCCATGAATACAGTAGATATTTGAACTATCAAATGCTCATGCATACACTCTATTTACATTTTAGGTGACTGCTTTTGGTGCTTAGTGCACTCAACTACTTGACTACTACCCTGACTATCGACAACATTCCCAGTTTGACATAGTGGGAAAATAAGTTTGAATTTCCAAACAATTTCCATGTCTCATTTCTTTGTGCTACAGATTACATGATTGTTCTACTCGTATACATTATATAAATGTTCATCAAAATGGAGGCAGCTGCTGTAATCATCGATGAAGAGTAATAACAGAAATTGATGGCACAGAAGAAACTTGTTTGAAATAATATATGGCAATGGTGTTTGGCAAGAAATAAATATTTATGGTATGTGGGTGTACAATAAACCATGCTGTTTGCTGGCATCATGGATCACAGTATGAATAATATGATATAAAAAACAAAAACAAAAAAATTGCTAGAATTGAATTGGCTGTGTCCTGAGAGAACAAGGAAGCATCCCAACACTTGACAAATGGAGGTAGAAGGTATACAGGATCTGCAGTTATATATCTTATCCAGTAGAAGAGTTCCAGTAAAGAGCAGTTTCAGAGTATTTGGATGCTTCGATCACTAGACTGTTAGAATGCACATCGGCAGGACATTGGTAGGAAAAGTAGATTTGGAATGATGCCACCAGAAGTCCAGCAGGTGTACCAACCAAGTCTTGGTCGAATGAGACATAAATATATCTGAAAAAACCATTGGAGGCTTACGTACAACAACACGTTCCACAAACAATCACACAAACTCATGCTATATAAATTGCATACATACGAAAAGATTTATTTTTTACATGTTCAATATCTGTGACTTCAGATGATGAACTTTTAATACAGATACAGTAGGTGGATCATAAATCAACTCCGTTGCTTGGCACCACGAAGAATATTACTTCAGTGAGCAGACCAATATGTATGCACCTTTAACGGGGTGCATCTTTGCCAGTTCAAAATTCTTACTTTACATCCATAGCAAATAATTTTTCTACGTTCTATGACATAGTAAATACCTGTAGCGAACACATGCATTTATAGTACTACAATGGATTCTCATTCTCACTTGCTCTTTAGTTACTTGACATTTTAGGTGATTGCTCTTGTAAGACACTCAATGAAAACTTCAAATGAAAGGAAAACAGGAATTTCATGACATAACAATATGATCATTTAATGATCACCTCTATTCATCTGAGTAATAAGATCATTAAGTTTGCAGATGATACAACGTTGGTGGGGCTCATTTCTGATAATGATGAGTCTGCATACAGGGATGAAGTTCATCAGTTGTCCCTCTGGTGCAAAGTAAACAATCTTATTTTTAATATAAATAAGACGAAAGAATTCATAGTGGATTACAGGAAGAGCAGTTCGGATATCCAGCCGTTGTACATCAATGGTGTTTTGGTAGAACAGGTGGCAGAATGTAAGTTTCTAGGTATCACCCTGAAACAAGATCTAACATGGGGGGCAAATACTTTAGCCCTAGAAAAAAAGGCTCATCAACGACTGTATTTTTTAAGACTTCTAAGATCACAACTGCCAGAGAGTCTGTTGGTTGCCTTTTATCGAAGCTCTATAGAGAGCATTTTATCTTATTGCCTCTGTGTGTGGTTTAGGAGTTGTACAGAGGCAGAGAAAAGGGCACTCCAAAGAGTGATAAAAAGGGCACAAAAGATCAGCGGATGTTCTCTTCCCTCATTGGAGGATTTGTATAACATGGGATGTAGAAGGAAGATACAAAAGATCTTGAGAAACCCTTCACATCCAGGCCACTCGTTGTTTGAGATCCTACCCTCAGGAAGACGATATAGAGTGCTGAAAGCCAGGACAAGTAGATTTAAACATAGCTTTTACCCAAGTGCTGTGATCAGGTTAAATGCAGAGTTATGAATCTGGTGGTCTTAACATATATATATCCTGGTTGTATAGTTTTTTAACTGTTATTTGTTTTAATTTGTTTTACATTGTTATTTGTACATGTTTTTTTTTGGTGTTGTTCAGTTGTATGTTGTGAAAGAGCACCTTATTTCGTTGTTCTCAGGTTCTGAGTACAATGACAATAAATTTATCTTTATCTTAATGGATCAGTTACTGCCTTTTTTGTATGGAAACTGGCTCATGTTGGGGGATTGGAATGGAGTGACTATATCAGCTTTGGATAGAACATCCATCAAAGGAGTTAAACCCTCACAGAGTATAAATTACTGTATTTTTCGAACTATAAAACGCACTGGACCATAAGACACACCTAAGTTTAGAGAAGGAAAACAAAGGGGGGGGGGGGAAATAGTTTTGGGGCTCTGTGCTTTTTGGCTTTCCCAGCACCCAGAAGCACCTTCCCAAACCCTCTGTGCATCCTGTTTTCAGGGAGGAGGCACCCGCAGACAAAAAATTGATCTGTTTTTGACCTGTACAGTACTTCTGGACATGGGGAGGGCAAAAATGGGATGCACAAAGGGTTTGGGAGGGGAAAAATGGGCTTGTTTTTGGCCTGTAGAGTGTTTCTGGACACCAGGTAAGCTGAAAATGAGACGCACAGAGGTTTTAGGAAGTCAAAAACAGGCTCGTAGTCGCTCTATAAGATGCATAGATATTTCAATCCACTTTTTTTGGGGGGGGGAAATGTGTCTTATAATCTGAAAAATACAACACCTAAGACTTTCTTTGAGATGATGGATAATCTAGCATTAATAGACTCATGGAGATATTAAAATGGAGATACAGAGAATACACCTTCTTCTCTGAAAGACAAATCTTTTTCAAGAATTGATATATGGGTATTTAAAATGGAAAATATACCCCGGATGTGGAAAGAAGCCAACATTTTGTTCTTCCAAAGGAGAGTTAAGATGTTACAAAGACAGAACTAACTATAGACCAATCTCATTGTTAAATAAAGACTATAAACTCTGCCACTATTCTGGCAGAAAAACTAAAGATGATTTTACAGATATACACATGAAGACCAAGCAGGCTCTCTGCTGAAAAGACAACTAAGAGACAATGTGAGGACTGTCCTAAATATTATTGAATATTTACAATATCATAATGGAAAACAGGCTGCCTTAATTTTTTTAGATGCAGAGAAGGCCTTTGACAACCTGAATTGGGGCTTTATGTTTAAGGTGCTGGAAGAAATGGACCATGGAATGAATTTTATCCAAGGCGTTAAACCAATCTACATATCACAGAATGCAAGAATTATTATAGTGATTTAACTAATTCATGTGAAATTCAAAAGGGTACAAGAGAAGGATGCCCTCTGCTGTTTATTTTGGTTTTGGAAGTTTTGAATATCAGACAAGATGACAAAATAAGGGGTATAAATATTAAGAAAGAAGTTTATAGAGACCCTTCACTGAGGAACTGGTTATATTTCTACAGGAACCAAAAAATAATATAGAATATTTGATGAGGAAAACTGAGTCTGGGGCTTTGGCAGGTTTCAAAATAAACAAACAGAAAACAACAATGTTGATTAAGAATATGTCTTCTCAGAATAATTGATATATTGAATAAAAAGTTGGGTTTTAGGGTTGAGAAAAAGGTGAAATACTTAGGAGTTATGCTGACAATTCAAACATAAAACTGTTTCAAAATAACTGTGTCCCTCTTCAGACGGATATTAAACAGATTAGGAGGTGGAAGACTGATTAGGCATACCTAAATGTACTATCATGATTAACAACGGACAAAAAATATATTGGAACTCATAGTTTTTAGGATTACAAATTCAGACAACTCAGAGATATAATCCCAGGAGCAATTGAATTTTATTAATGGTTTCATTGGTGTTTATAAAAAATGGAGATTTTGGAAACATGGTAGACTTTGAGTAATATTTTAAATACTAAAATATTGATGATTTAACAGGGGTCAACAAACACATTGTATGAAGAAATGTAATTGATCTTTAAATATAGTATTATAGAGAATAGTATTGTTTAAAGAGGTGAATATGGAAGAACCTCAAGTGGTGGGGGGTACAAATTGGGAAAATAGTATAT
The DNA here is from genome assembly GCA_033807585.1 of Hydrophis major. Taxonomy (NCBI): domain Eukaryota; kingdom Metazoa; phylum Chordata; class Lepidosauria; order Squamata; family Elapidae; genus Hydrophis; species Hydrophis major. The sequence continues at coordinate 78,014,685 of CM066332.1, read as the reverse complement.
ATTTTGATATATAAATTATAATTAGTACATTAAGGTTAGAAGTCAGAAGATAAAAATTATGTAAGTAATTATATTGTCAGCACTGTGTAAAAAATGTATTGACCCAGTCATTACATTGTCCACAAATTATCTTGATTGTTAAAGAAAAATTGCAAATAAAACATATACAAAAAAAAGAATACTTCTGGAATTTTCTAAAGCTTGATAAATGGTTTACATAGAGATTTACAAAGACACAGGTGTATTAAGCCAAGAAATGCAAATTTGGCCTTATCAGGTAGGTCATATAGGACATTGCTTCAGCCATGGGATCATGCCACATTGGAAGCCTATAAAGAAAAGATGCAATTATTCTTGGAGCTGGCCCACTATTAGATATTTGTGTCCAAATGCAGTTATCTATCAGACCAAACCTGGAACAGGACCTATTAATTTATGTATTGTTTCCATCTTCTGTGTAGTAGCATGTAGTAATATCAACATGATTGTATCCCTTTCAGGGCTCCCAGAAGACAGGACAGTGCTTTATTTCCTAGTCTTTTTTTCAAAAAGTTGTGTATTTTTTCTATAGTTTGTTTGCCACTGTATTTTGGATTGCAATCCAGTCACAATACATATTGTATCTCAGTATTGTATTATACAATATTGTATCATATTGTATCTCAGCCATGTATCTCAGTCCTGCCTCTGATGAAAATAGAAAAGGGTCAGCCCTTTGGAACTTAAGAACAAAATTTGGACAAACTCAGTTGAAGTCCTGGCTCTTTATATAGGTCTTTGGCTAGAATAACTGAACAGTGTGTTGTTGCTCAGCATCGACTTATTTTGTTCCTTTTCCTTTTGTTTTACTGCTATTTTTCTATGTTTTTAATCTGTGAACTGTGCAGACTTGCTGAATGAAGCTGTGTACAAATTAAGTTGGTAAGTAAATCAGTGGTGAATTTCAAAACTTTTTCCTACCAGTTTGGTGTGAGTGCGCGCTTTGCACATTTGCAACTCACCTTCTGCTGCAAGCCCTGTATGTAAAACAGTTGATGTGCGGCAATTGGCTGTGCCACAAAGCAGCTCAAGTTGAAAAGCAGGAAATAAAGGTCAGTATAGAGCTGAGGCAGGTAGGTGGGAAGGCCCAGCAGCTGATCGTCAGAGCGAACTGGTTCGCTCACAGATGATCCTCGGAGATACTGGTTTGACTGAAGTGGTAGAATATCATCACTAATGCATTGAGAAAAGTGTAGGACTACCCTCATATCGCACATCTTTGGATCAAATATGAGATGTTCAGGAATCTGGAGGAAGTTCAAGTTAAATGACGTAGAAAAACTTTTCCTTTGAAAATTCTGTTACTGTAGGCATTGGTAAATAATTCAGCCAATAATTTCTGTCAGGTTTTTGACTACACATCTCCCGTCTTATTTTTCTGCATAACTTACGAACTTGGATGTCTAATTCCAACTGCAAAATTATTTGTATTTCAGGTTCAGTTCAAATGCATTTTTTTCTTTAGAATCTACTTGTGATTAATAACATTCTGAATTCACTTTCTCTCTCTAGTATAAATCCGGCAATTCTTACAGAAAATTTATTTCATTTATAGCATATGCACACCATCTTGTGATGAGACCAGAACAATAGATTTCTTTTTGACTTTTAAATTGCCATTATTTGGGAAACTGCTTTTTATATTCCCGTATAATTAAATGTTGATACTTTAACACCCAGCATTAAAAGGGACATTTACATATTATCTTTCTTTGTTAGAAAACATTATTTTTAAAAAATCTCAATTGGCCTGTTTCTCAAGGAGGGAAGGCTCTGTACCATGTGCCTTTATGTTACAAAGCCAGAGGATTGCATTACAATTTTTTGACATTCTAATCAGCAAGGTTGTGTGGGCCCTCCCTCTCATACCACCTATGATTTAAGGTAGATACTAGATGATCCCCCATCCTCTGCAAACACAGATGGTTTCAGCGCCAAGCTTCTACCCCAAAATACTTGCACGCATAACCACCTGCCATTTCCCCCCTTTTCCCACCAATTTTGTTCTTTTTATAAATTACACATGGGGGGGGGGATACACAATGGTAGAGCAACTAATTGCAATGTTATTTTTGCAAAATAAGCTATCTGTAATCTTATGCTTTCCAGGTATACTAAGAACTCAAGAATTCCCATTGGAAGCTCACTCTTTTAATCTAAGGCTTAAATAATTGCCTTCTTCCAACCAAGAGTTGGGGTTTTTTTTTAGCATTACTTAGATAAAGTATGGATAGTGTTTAAAAAAAACTTTAAAAATGTGAACATCAAAAATAATAACCTTTTTTCCGTAACTGCCCATAAAAGTAATATATAAGATAAAAACTCATAAAATATTTCTATGGTCTTTTTAGAATTGCCAACAGAAAGGGGCGGGGGAAAGGGGTTTGAAAGAGCAGTGCGGCAGCTTGGAAATCGAAGGTGCATTCCATAAATAGCTTTCAAAGATAGGTGACTGAAGTTTCTACCGTGCACAATTCTAACTGAACATGATTGATGACTCTTGGCTATGGATGTGTCTTATTGGAGAATATGAATTATGATACACCCAGTGGGTGGGGGTTGTGTGTGAGAAATCAGAGTCTAGAGTGACAATGAATTATGTGTCTCACAGTTGGCTACACCCAGGCAGTGCTGGACATGTTAACTCCCAAAAAATCATTTTGAAGTTTTGGAAGTTTGGCTCATGACTTAATTGGGGTAACTGCCGGAAACCTGACAGCAGGCGTGAAAAGAAACTATTCAACCAAACCTAGTATTCCATTAAAGTTACTACAACATGGATTTGTTTTCTAATGTTCGCAAACAGCAGTTGAAACAAAAGAACTTTTACTCCTTTGATTTTTCAAGGTAATTTGCAGCCATTACTACAATAATGTCATTTGAGAACATTCCATTTATTGTATGTCACTGGGAAAATTCATTCATTCTAATATCTTAAATGTTTTGAGTGAAACTATTTAATGTTGTATTAGTTTTCTATAATATATATAGAACACAAACAGTTAAAATTCAAGATTATTTCAAAATTGCAAATGAAAGTGCATTTTATGAGCAGTGGACTTCAGATAAATTACTGAACTTTGGGATTTCTCTTTATCATTTGTTACTTCAGAAACAAAATTACATTTTTAAAAGTTCCTAAATAAAATCTATTACATTCATCTTCACTTTAAATTCAGAAATGTGCAATTTTTCTCTAAAGCACATTTTAAACTTAACATACAAAAATAATTCTGAATACTAGAATTTGTAGACAACCATCTTATCTGGATAATTTTGAGAAATCAAAAAAGTGGAAGACAAAACCAACATTCAGGGTTTTGTTTCATAAAAATATCACATACATAACCCTGAATAAATTGTTCTCAAATTAAAATTTGAGGAGGCCCAAAGAGAAAAATAAAACTGGTGTTCTATGAGTGTTCTATGAACAACAAGAACATCCTCAGAAAGAGGTGGCTTAAAGACCATGCTATTCTATGGAAAGAAAGTTGTTAATAGTACTTTTGTAAAGGAAGTAACTAACATCTCATGCATATGCTTACATAGCAGCATGTACTTCCCATTTTTCATATGCTACATGAAATGTAATTATATTATTTCAACAATGCCAACTTAAACACCACCAACATGAAGGTGCTTTATTTAATTAAATCAAGCGGTGGAGTGGTTCAATTGCACTGACAGTCTGAATTATCAATAATAAAATTTGAAGAACTTTAGTAAATATTAAACTTTACCAATAACACCCTAAATATAGTATTCTACAGAACAGAAGCTTTAATCATTTTAAAGAAAAAGCACAAAACACAAATTTTCACAAAAAAAGTAAAACACCTGTATCCTAATGATCTTAAATTTACAGCATGGATGCCATATATTAAAAGGGATATGACAACAAATTTTAATCCACGTATTTATAAAATCAATAAGCATTTTTATTATCTATTTGTTCAAGCTGTTTTTTCTCAAATCAATAGCACTACTCATTTTTACAAGTTGCTATAATATTTGGTAGCCATTTTTCACATTTTTAATCTTTAAAATTAGTAACTATTAAGATTTGTTTACAATATATACTAGATAATTCTATTCATTACTGACCAATTAAATATTAAACACCATGGTAGTCAAATTCATCTGGTTCTGAACACACTAATGTAGTATGACATAGGTAGTCTCAATCTGCAGCACCATATTATTGAATCAAACAGCATTATAACTGTTATTTAATGTTTATCCCCTCTCGTCACTTACTACACTAACAAAATATTAGTAAAGACAACAGTTCTGCCTTCATAATGAGGCACATTTTGGCATATGTGCACAGATAGGCAAGTGCAAGTCATATTGTCAAAACAGAGCTTCCACATTTAACTTTTTCATAGAAAAATATAAATATATTCCCTGAATTAGAGGAAGAGAAGTTCCAACGTTAAGTGTGGTATCACTAATAAAAGGAAAGTGGGTTAGATCTTCATGTTTCACAATCCTCTTCATCATCTGCATACCTTACAGTTTGCCTGCCCCTATTTCTCGTTCTGATTTTGGAGCGTCGATTTATTCTTTTGTATTTTATGTAATGCAATTCATCAGAATCATTCTCTTCATTCGCTTTTGGCCGTTTCCTTCTCTGAGGTATCCTGGAAGATTCAGAAAAGCCATTTTTATTTGCTGGCGTGGCTTTCCTCTTATTTTTAGTTATTTTTATGCCTCTACTTTTATTGATAGGCTTGGATTCTGTTTGAGTTTCTGAATCAGAAGAAAAATGGGAACTTCTATCAGGTTCAGATTTTGAGCTCTCTGGAATGCCTAATTGTCTATTCTTCGACAAAGAAATATTTTGTCCCATTTTCTCCCTTTCTCCATTGTGCCTGGTGTTCCTCACATTTGTAAAATTATATTCCTTTTCCAGTTCAGTGTCTGCAGCAGAGTCGCTTGTTACATTATCTTGACTTGAACTTTTTTGTTCCTCAGAAGTAATGCTGCTGGAAGATTCATCAAAATGTTTTATTGTAGTTTTTTTACATACAGATTTGATAGGATGTTGTCTTGAGCCATTACTATGACTGATCTTCTTTCTTCCTCTCTTCACATTTTCTTCTTCAGTATCTAAATATCTTGTTTTTAGTGCTTTACTAGATTGCCTAGTTGAGTAAGAACAAGTCTGATTATTTCTCCCCTTTATCTTACCTTCTTTCAGTTCTGCTCCACTGTCTGACAGTGAAGGTAAATCATCCAGTACTTTTCTAGCTGTAACAGAGGCACTGCGGAATGGAAGTGTTCTGTTCTTTTTTCTACAATATCCAACTTCTGAGCTTGAGAATTCTTCCTTTGCATCACTAATAAGTTTTATTTTGCTTGCAGCCACAGCAGCACTTCGACGTGGAATTTTCTTTCCATTAAGAGTTTTAATATTCATGTTATTCAACTCTGTGCAATTTTTGTAAGTATTTCTGTTCCTGAGTACTGTTGGACTTTGGTTCAGTAACTGTGAAGCTGATTCTGTAGAAGAAAGAATTTATAGATTAAATATTGTTATTTCTAAAACAAACAAGTTAAGACAAATGATATAATACTTTAATCATAATTAGTCTAAATTGTTATACATTTAGTTGTGTACTCTACCTAACAGCTTCACTTGGCCTCTCCCTTCCCTGTGAAAACTTGCTGTACTATATTGAAAATTACAATCAAGTTCTCAAATTCAACTGTCATTTAGATATTTTTGGTGCTAATCTTCTAAGTCAGGGGTGTCAAACTCACGTCATCACGGTGGCATCACGTGATGTATCGGGACTTTCCCCCCCTTCACTAAATTGGGTGTGGCCAGCATGTGATGCATCTGGCCCGTGGCCCAGGAGTTTGACAGCCCTGTTCTAAGTGATTTTTGGAACTGCAGGTACTCATCAGTAATGTTAATATAAAAACATTTTCTTTAAATTTTCCTCAGTTTAGTTTGCAATTTTTTGCTCTTCCTATTTCATAGCTTTGTATATGAAAATCATATGTTCACTTTGTATTGTACAATCCTTAACTACTGTCTTTTTTGATAAGCTCTTACTTTTTTTTGCAAATTTTCATTTATTTTAAATAAATACAAGTAGTCCCTGACTTAGAAGCACTCATTCATTAACTGTTTGAAATGCAATGATACTAAAAAAAGTGGCTTATGACCGTTGCAGCACTCCCAAAATTCAGACACTTGACAACCAGCATGTATGACTGTTGCAGTTTCCCAGGGTCATGTGATTACCTTTTGACAAGCAAAGTCAATGAAAAGCCCGATTTACATAATAATAGTTATGGTTATAGTAACATGGTTATGTTACTAACTGTGATGACCCAGAGTGTAACACAAATGTAACAAAATCCAAAATGTAAATAAATGTCCTTTAATGCCTCCAATTTGGCCCCACTGTTCAATAATACTCAGTTGGAGATAAAATGTACTCAAAAATAGTCTTCAAAAGAAAGCAATACAGTCTGAATATAACGAGCAGATAGAGGTGAAATAAAAAACCAAACAAATTACAACGACGAAATCTCCACAATGGAACAAGAGAAGTATTTACCAAATTCAAGGAGATAACAAGGCACAGTTTGTTGGAAGGACGCCAACCAAGATAACTTCAGACCAAAATGCTTTATTTCCAGCATTTGCCAGTACGTATGTCCAAACTCTTATTCAATTCTCACACCTGCAGCCCATGAAGAGGATCAAGGCCCTCTCCTCCCGAGGAGACCACGTTTCTCCCTTATCCTCTCCTCCCTGCGTGCTCTAGGATGGATAGGGGATGGGCCTGGGTCCTCCTCTGACTGCTCAGCCAGCCTCTGCCCTTCCCCAGCCTCCTCCACAACCTCCAGAGCCACATTCCATTCCCTGTTCCTCCCTTCCCTCAGAGTCAGTGTCCACCAGGGGCGTGACACTAATTTAACCCGATTATAAAAATGGGACAAAGCTCACTTAAATAACTGTCTTGCTTAGCAATGGAAATTTTGGGCTCAATTTGTAATCATAAGTAGAGGAATTCCTGTAAATCCACTGGAGTTGGGCAGCCAACAAATTTAATTTTAACAAACACAAAAATTAAAAGCAGCAGAAACCCCAACATACAAGAGCAGTAACATATTGAAGAGAAAGTAAAAATTTAAAGAATATCAACTATCTAAAGCAAAACAGTTAGATATTAAACAATATTTAATAATTTCTAGACAAAAAAGGAGGATATTGTAAAATATCAAGAAATCTGAACCCAAAACACTGCAGTCTTCTAATTTGTAGATAAAATTGCGTTTTCAAAAAACAAATGAATTATGCATTCCTTGAATGCAATCCTTAATGTAAGGAATATTATATTTATTTCACATAAATATAATATACATTATAATTTATACATAACAAACATAACTTTGAATATTATCAAAGAAAAGATATGAGTATTATAAAAATTACCTTTCTTAATGTCATCTATTTTTTCTTTCTTTTTCTTGGGTTGTGTTTTGACATCGTTGTAGTTGCTAGCATTGTAGTAAGATTTGATTTCCAAATCAGAAGGACAACTGGAATCTACTCTGGCTTTAGATTTTGAGTTTTTTGAAGATTCCTTGCTATTTGACAGAGAATCTGTTCCATTTCTTTTATGCTGTATTTCAGATTCATTTTTTGATTTTCCTGAAGAGTCTGCAGTCTTCTGAAACATGTGCTCCTCTTTAATATTGTCACTATATTGGTCTAATTCAGAATCTGCCTCAGATTCAGAAGTGACTACAGTATTATGTGTAAATACGGGATGTTTATCAGGACTTCTATGCTTTGGGGGTTGGCTTTTTAGACTTTTGTCTAGTTTGGAATTTATACTTTTATCATATGCAGTTCTAAGCTTGTGCCTAAGGGCTTTTTTAATGTGCATTTTTTTTCTTTCAGCACCTTCAGAATATGAACTGTTTTCAGAGTCACTACCATATATCCTGGCAGCTGTAGAAGACTGAATACACTTTCTTCTACAGTACCGTTTCCTTTTTGCTTTACCAGACTGTTGGCTTCCATCTGCTGAGCTATCTAATTGCTTTCTATTTGCAGAAACAATACCGTCATTGTTCAGTTTTCTATTATTGTCACTGTAGGTTCTAGTAGTTTCTGAATTGGCAAAATCTTCCTCATCACTCACAAGACTTAAATTATTAACAGTCACAGCATCGCTTCTAAGGGGCAATTCTCCATAGATGTATTCTGATTTACCAGCTCCTATCTGACAATCGCTTTGGAATGGTCTTTTTCTGGTAGATTTGCGGAGCCCATTTGCTTTGGCAACAGAATCTATAAAGGCACACAAAATAATTACATTAAAATACACAATATAGAAGCATTAAAAACTCACAAAAACTGTTGAAATAAACAATTTATTAACAAGTGTAGATAACCTAGTTGAAGATAATAAAGGTAAGTAGACATCCTTGCAGCTAAGGTAAAATTTACTCATCATTATTATGAATATCAGAAAGTTTCATGAACTGACTGCAAAAGCTAACAAGATGTATAATGACATTTCAATATGTCAGACCACTAAATACTAGATTTAGTAGACAATCAAGGTTGTTTTGAGCACTGCAATTTGAAGAAATGCTCAGCACAGTATCAAAACATGGCTGCCAATGAGATTCATAGGAAGAAAAACCATGGAAGCTTGAATAAAAATAATGGATATAAGGGAGATGGAGCTTTCAGCTTACCCTGTCAATTCTATTTCTTGCAGAATTGGTTTTCTAAGCAATTTTCCAGTCACGACCATAATCTGTTCCAGGACTTTGATCTCAACCCAATTTGGTCATGGCCAGAAGCAAGACTGATTGCACATGCGCGGACCAAAAAAAATGGTGTGGCAGGGAAATCGCCATGGCAGGGAAAATCGACATGACTGTTTGGTTGCCACCCAAAGATGCATTCACGACCAGATGCAAACATTTTCCAAAATTTTTGGTCTTCACCTAATTTGGTTGTGGTCAGAAGCATTCATGACCCAAAATTCCATTGTATTTAACATGTACCTTGTCTATTGCTACTGAGCCCAATTTCTTAGCTTTATTTCTACACTGCTCAAAAAAATAAAGGGAACACTTAAACAACACAATTTAACTCCAAATCAATCACACTTCTATGAAATCAAACTGTCCACTTAGGTAGCAACACTGATTGACAATCAATTTCACATGCTGTTGTGCAAATGGAATAGACAATAGGTGAAAAGCATAGGCAGTTAGCAAGACATCCCCAATAAAGGAGTAGTTCTGCAGGTGGTGACCACAGACCACTTCTCAGTTCCTATGCTTTCTGGCTGATGGTTTGGTCATTTTTGAATATCGGTGGTGCTTTCACTCTAGTGGTAGCATGAGACAGAGTCTACAACCCACACAAGTGGCTCAGGTAGTGCAGCTCATCCAGGATGGCACATCAATATGAGCTGTGGCAAGGTTTGTTGTGTCTGTCAGTGTAGTGTCCAGAGCATGGAGGCGCTACCAGAAGACAGGCCAGTATATCAGGAGATGTGGAGGAGGCCGTAGCAGGGCAACAACCCAGCATCAGGACCGCTACCTCTGCCTTTGTGCAAGGAGGGACAGGAGGAGCACTGCCAGAGCCCTGCAAAATAACCTCAGCGGGCCACAAATGTGCATGTGGATGCTCAAACAGTCAGAAACAGACTCCATGAGGGTGGTATGAGGGCCCGACATCCACAGGTGGGGGTTGTGCAGGATGTTTGGCATTTGCCAGAGAACAGCAAGATTGGCAAATTTGTCACTGGCACCCTGTGCTCTTCACAGATGAAAGCAGGTTCACACTGAGCACATGTGACAGACGCGACAGGGTTTGGAGACACTGTGGAGAACATTCTGCTGCCTGCAACATCCGCCAGCATGGCCAGTTTGGCAGTGGGTCAGTAATGGTGTGGGGTGGCATTTCTTTAGGGGGCCGCACGTCCTCCATGTGCTCGCCAGAGGTAGCCTGACTGCCATTAGGTACCGAGATGAGATCCTCAGACTCCTTGTGAGACCATATGCTGGTGCAGTTGGTCCTGGGTTCCTCCTAATGCACGACAATGCTAGACCTCATGTGGCTGGAGTGTGTCAGCAATTCCTGCAAGGCGAAGACATTGATGCTATGGACTGGCCTGCCCGTTCCCCAGACCTGAATCCAATTGAGAATATCTGGGATATCATGTCTCGCTCCATCCACCAACCCCACTTTGCACCGACTGTCCAGGAGTTGGGGGATGCTTTAGTCCAGGTGTAGGAGGAGATCCCTCAGGAGACCATCTGCCACCTCATCAGGAACATGCCCAGGCGTTGTAGGAAGGTCATACAGACACGTGGAGGCCATACACACTACTGAGCCTCATTTTGACTTGTTTTAAGGAGATTACATCAAAGTTGGATCAGCCTGTAGTGTTTTTTTCCACTTTAATTTTGAGTGTAACTCCAAATCCAGACCTCCATGGGTTGCTAAATTTGATTTCCATTGATAATTTTTGTGTGATTTTGTTGTCAGCATATTCAACTATGTAATGAACAAAGTATTTAATAAGAATATTTCATTCATTCAGATCTAGGATATCTTATTTTTGTGTTCCCTTTATTTTTTTGAGCAGTGTATATTCCAGTAACTTGCTCTCAGCTTAATCTCCTTGATTACTTACTGCGCTACACAGGATTACACCAACTTTCCCATATGTGATGCTCAATACACATTTAATTTTCCTGCTGTTACCTTCAAGCCTCCCTTCAAATTAGGCAGTGGCAAAGTCGATGTAACCCATGTAGAACAAAAAGTAATTGAAGAGATTGCGCTGTAAGCAAGTTACTGGAGCACAAAAGGATCAATCTCTTCCTTCCTTTTATGGGGTGAAAAAGTGAGGGATAAAGTCAGAATTAGGCTAACTCTAACCCTGCATCAATAACTTCTACTGCTTATCTTTTTAAAAAAAGAATATGTACCTCTCAAACAATATATTACAAGTATTTGTTTGATGTGACTAAGGCTGTATTACTAAGATGAATTAAGATGGATAAATTGCACATAAATCAGCAGATCCAGAATGACACTAAAAGAAAAATATGGAGCATGCATAACATTGCACCCTTTAAATACATCACCTTTTCTGATGCCTTTCCTTTCCTGACTTTTTCTTGAGTGGCTGCTATCAGTTCCAGATTCTAAATTAGATGAGTCATTTTGGCCAAGTTTTGTAGTTTCAGAAAAGATTCTGATCTTTGAAGAAGGGGTCTCATCATCCCTTCCTGACTGCACTCCTTCTGAATCACTCAATATTTTAGCTTTCCTGAAGCGAAATGATGCCCTTGTAAAAGTATGTCTTGGTAAAACTTTATATTCTTGCTCGGAATCTGTCTCAGAGCTGCTGTTGGCATTCATTTTGTATGAAGATGACAACCGATGAACTGTTTTCTGAATGCTCTCATCATCTGATATATGGTTTTTGGAGTCATCTTCTGAACATTTTGGGCTGTGTTTCATTTTGGGAGATACATGGCAAGCAGTTCTCAATGGTTTTTTACAATCTTTAACAGGGTACCTTTTTGGTGGTTTTTTCATCCCACTCTCAGAATTTGAATTACCACTTTCAGATCCACTACTGTGCCCTTTTTTAACAGTAAAATATTCAGTTTTAGAAACTTTTTTTCTGTCAGAATGTTCTTCCAATTCTTTGTCACTTTCAGAATTCATGGAACTATCCTCTTCAGAATCTTTTAATAGTAACTTTCTGGCTGCAGCAGAAGCATTGCGATGAGGTAGTTTTCTGTTTTTGCTTCTGGTACCACCACTTTCTGAGCTGAAGAATTCTTCTTCCAAATCACTCATCATTCTTAGTTTATTAGCTGCCACAGTTGCACTTCTGCGTGGTATTTTTCTATATCTACCAAATCTATTGCTCAAAGTTTCATAATGCTCATTTGAATTATTAGTTTTTCTTTCCCATATCCTTTTCCTTGTAGTCCTTTGGCTATCTGCATTCTCTTGTGAAGCTGGACCTGTAAATGAATGAACACACACACATATATGTACTTCTAATAAACATTCTAAAAAATAATTTTGTCTATTACTAAACTCTTAAGTTATGCAAAGCACTGAGGTTCTGGCCTTTTTAAAGTAAATATAGGTATATGTTTTTTCATCTTTTATAAGCCATTTGGAGGAGTATTTTCCATAGTTACATTTTACTGACTGAATATATGCAGATAAAAATTTCAAATTTTTAAAATAATTTAAATACATAAAGGATGAATGGGCTAAGAGAAAAAAAGAGACCGAGAAAGTTGTCCTTAGAGGCAGCTGATGAAATCCCCCAAAGAGGAGAAAAGCTTTAAAGACTAAAGGGTAAAATGAATAAAATGCATTGATATGGTGAAAGCAAGCATGGGTTGCAAAGCTACCACGTTTCCCCGAAAATAAGATAGGACCTTATTTTTTTTGGGTCCCAAAATAAGAACTAGGGCTTATTTGCAGGGGTGTCTCCCCTGCCCCCAATGTACTGAAGGCCCACTTCCTTTTGCTTGCTTGCTTGCGGCGGGGCAGGACGCTATGTGGGGTGCCAGTGCTGCCATCATGAGACCGGGGGGATGGATTGCCCCATGCACCCTGCATTGGCTTATCTCAGGGCCCCACAGTCAGGTCATTCACGCCCTGACATTTGCCTCGCCTTGCAGTGGTGGCTCCAGCAGCCCATTCCCCTGCTCCGTGTGGCTGCCGGCCCAATTCTGCTTGCTTGTGGCTGCAACAGAGCAGGAGGCCAAGCCACATGCCAGTGCCATGGTCATGAGGCAAGGCAGGTGTCGGGTGTGGGCCCTAAAGTAAACTGGTATGGGGTGCGTGGGGCAGGCAGCTCTACTCCCCCTGCCTTGCCTTGTGGCAGTCAGCTGTGCAGACTCTTTTTTAAAAATAGATTTGATTCAAAATTTAAAAAATTTAAAAAAGAGAAACAAGTTCTCACATTTTACAGCAATAGCTGTGCAGACTCTTAAGTAGGGCTTATTTGGGGATGTATGGCTTATATTAGGCACATTCGTAAAAACATGCTAGAGCTTATTTTTGGGATAGGTCTTATTTTCAGGGAAACAGGGTAGAACTTATTATTACTTATAAAGGAATAGTGTGATGAGCATGTGTGCCTGTTTTATTAATAGACCTCTATTTAATTTTCAGGTGCTAATTGAAAATAATTTTTAGGGATAACATTGTTTACCCTAACTGGTTTAGGTAAAATAATAAATATGTTATCATGGTTTGTTAGTTAAAGTGTCTGCAACTTTAACTGTAGGAATGTAATTAAGGGAGTGGTTGTAAAAGCACCATAAAAGAAGCAAGACAACGGCAGCTTGCTCTCTCTGGCTTAATGATCCCTAATTACTGGATGGATTCAAGACTGCGTTTTTTTCCCCTACTGGGACGGGAGAGAGAAAGGACTGATTTATTTGTAAGTGAACTGACATTGGATATTCTACACGGACTTTGCTAATTGAATATCCTTGAAAGGACAGACTAAAATGATACATGACTAATGGACTGTTATTTTGACTATGCTATAAATTCTAAATGGAATAAACTATATTTTTGATAGCACAAGCGTATCTGTTATTTTTACTGTATGTTAACAAACTTACAAACTTATCTCACTCATTTATCTGTGTGCCTATCTGACTAATGCTGCACATTCTGTTTAGCTTGTCTCTTTAACCCTCGTTGGGGAACACAGGCTTAACAATAATTACCTTATTAACTAACTGTCTTAAGTCCAATTTTCCTTTAATAATACATATCTCACATTAAATTGGGCATCAAATAATGGGTGGTGCCATTACAACACATGGTGCCATTGCATGGGCATCAAAATGCCTTTATGCCCACAAGTACAAGATTGCATTGATATGTACTTTTATGTAATTATCCCATTTTATCCTAGATGGGGCATTTTGAAAAAAAAAAGATATACAATAATATTTCAGAGGCTTTTGGAACAGGAATTATGGAATTCCATTATTCTTGGGCTTTTTCCATTATTTAATGTAATCTCTTAACATTTTTGACATTCTCTTAGTAAACCACCTCCCATTTGGGCTACTATAATATGTTCCACCTAAGGCTGCCCCTGAAAATCACTCAGAAGCTGCAACTGGTCCAGAATGCAGCACTACTACTAGTGCAACCACTTCAAACCCTGTCCCTACTAACCATCAGAAGGGTCCTGGAAACCTGCTTTCCCCCCCATGCATTGAGCTAGAGTATTGGATGAGCCCATCCAAATGGAAAAAATGGAGTATGTTGTGAATGGCATTTGTCTTGTTTTGGCTGATGATTGTTTTTTACTTTTTAATAATTTCTAAGCTGCCAAGATTCATTTTTATGCATTGGTAGCCATATAATTCAAATGAATAAAATCTTGTAACAATGTTTTCATGTTGTGTTTATTATATTTTTTTAACAATTTTGATTGTCATTAAGTTGCTCAGGACTTAGAGACATGGCATATATTTTAATATATAAATATATACTTACCTATTTGTTTTTGCTGATATACTTTACTTCTAGTAATCCTGAAGATACTTTGTTTTTCGCCAGAAATTCCATTATATAGCACTGGAGATAACAGAGCTGTAGAACTCTCTTTGCTCTCCTCTGAACTACTCAAAGATGAAGCAGTTGATGAATGTTCTAACTCACTTTCTGGAATAATTAAATGATAAAGCTAATCAGAATTTTAAATATTTATCTCATAACATAATAACAAGAAGTTGCAGACAGTCTGCATAATTTTGTATAGCTAGATCTTAATGTATTATGTTAACAGATTAACCACCAGTACTTTATTATGTGCTGTATAAAGTTTTGGGCGCTCACCAGAAAAGGTTTAAAACAATATAGAATAAGAACAAAAAATATATCAAATACTGCCACAACAAAATCCAACTGTTTAAGAACAATTGCTACATAAATGAGCTTTATAAAATCTAAGGTTAACATCCCTCAAACTTCAATAATCAATGTTAACTATAGATTTAAAAGATTCCTAAGTTAACTAGATCCCATTTTAGAAACACTTGGAACTTATTTGCTTTTTAATTACTTACATATGAAACATAGGGGTGATAAATTATGACTCAAAATAGAAGTATTGCAATGTAGGAGACTTCCAGTTGATATTGCAGCATGATCAGCACAGGGGAGTGGTCTCTGTATCCCCATGCCGAATCCTCTTCATCAGAAGTGCCCCTGGGTGCTAAAGTCACTCTGTAGGGGTGACTGATAAGGAGGGGCACCCTGCTGGTTGTGGAGAGCAGCGGCTCTCCTGCTGGACCCAGAGTTTCTTCCCCCTTTACTGAAGATGGAGGCGAGGCGATCAACATGGCCGCTGCAAAGCTGGGGCAGCTGAAGCAACTTAAGAATGTGCTGGAGCAGTGAGAGTGGACAGTGATTGGAACTGGATGAGGTGATTTTACTTTTGTCAAAAATTTGCCCAAAAGAAATTTAATTCATGAAAGTGACTGGAATATTTTTTAAGCAGCAATCAAAGAGGATTAAAGGAAAATTATACCCTATAAAACTTTAGCACAAAGGAAAATTGGATGTATAAATATTATTGATAGGACTTTGAAAGGGCACTCCAAAGTGCTGGAATCCTGACTGTTTATTGGATATTTTGAGGAAGAAACTTAAACTGGATTTTTAATGTTAATTTTTAAAAGTGAACTTTTAATGCGGATTTTTAAGTTGGATGTGCCACCTGCTGGTGAATGGATTTGTATTAAGCCATACTCCAAAAAGCAAATGACCTTGGACAATTTCTAAGAGAGGAGATAACATCTGGAGGTCTGCTTGGTTTCATTATTTACTGTTCCATACTTATCTATTCTATGGTGACTAGATGCAAACCTTGGAAAACCTGGAGGATATATAATGAAATGACTTTTGAATACTGGAACTATTTGATAAACTAAAAAGTGGATTTAAAGAACTACTTTGAAACTTCCCCAGAATATATAAATAAAACCTATTGATCAATTGTGGGATACAAGGAATTCTAATTATGGCATCTCCTGATGAACAATATTAAGTTTAATTTAATTTCTTGTCATTGCACCTCATACAATGAAATTGAATACCATCTTCAGTGTTCAAAAAAATATGACTATGAAAATAAACACAAACACACATTCTTCACATTCTATACAATGAATTGAAAACCCCTGATATTGCATTAATATTGCATTATACAGTAGAATTCATAAGAGTTCCTTCCCTGGGATAGAAGCTGTTTTTCAGCCTATTGTCCTTATCTTTATTATCCTGTACCATATGCCAAATGGCAATAGTTCAAAAAAAGGGTGCCCAGGATGAGATGGATCTTTGAGAATGTTTTGAACTTTCTTAAGGCAGCAAGAGCTTCCAAAGAGGGGAGAGGGCAACCAATGATCTGGGCAATGACATTAACCCTCTGGAGTGCTTTCCTATCTGCCGCTGTGCAATTGGCAAACCATACAGAGGTGCAGTAAGTTAAGATACTCGCTATAATGCAGTGGTAGAAACCAGCAGTTTTTCATTCAGTTATTGTTTTCTGAGAAGTCTCAAGTAGTATAATTTCTGCTGGGCCTTTTGACCAGTGCTGCAATGTGAGCACCCCAGGTCAGGTTCTCTTTTATGGTAACACCCAGAAACTTAAAACTGGCCACTTGCTCCACTCGTTCTCCAATGATAAGCAAGGGCTGGATGTCTGATCTGTTCCTTCTATAGTCCACTAAGACTACGTAATCTGCTGGCTTTGGGAAGTCAAAAAGAATAGACCCTGGAGCAGTGACAGATTATTGGCACACTACTTGGATTTTTTAAAATAAGGCAAGATGGCTCATTAGGAAGAATTGGAGACACAAAAAGAAATTGTGAGACTATTACAAAATATTTATGATACGATGATGGGGGGGGGGGTTGGGGGGGAGAAGTATTGCAATTTAAAACATAGGACATGTATATCAACTTTAGCAGAATAAAAATATGTTGATAAAGTTGTAATATTTTAAAAATAAAATTATAAGTCTTAAAAACACCAAACATTAAACCCCAATAGAAGTGACCATTTTTCCTACATTTTGTTAACAATTGGTAGATTTGACGATTTGGAATATTGGCTTATTTTCCTGTAATTTAAAGATAATAGGATTCTAAATAAATGCAAAATATTAAATTTTATGGAAAGATAATAATAACATTGTAAAATGAGAAATGCTTCCATGATTATTTGACATGTGATTACTTTACAAAAGATTGCTAGGAGGATATGCCAAGAGATCCTGGAAGTTTCATCTTTATCTCTCTAAAATCAGGGATAATTATTCACATAGAAAATTATTTACAAGAAGATATTATGACTTCTGGAGAAGTTATGGAATCCAGGTTATGAAAGGACTATGATAGGTTACATGTCCCTACAAATGAGATTGAAAGATCATGCCTATCCTTGTAAGGAGTCTACAGGAACTGAGTTTTTATGGTTGATTGTTGAGTTGAGTGGCTTGGGAGCCAAATTATTACTATTATGCTCAAAATCATTGGGCAGCTTTGATGGACTTGCAAAACCCAACTTTTGGATCTAATAAATTTACAACTTAGCAGAGATCTTGTGACCAGCAGGAAAAAAAAATCAAGATATTCATCAAGTCACCTTCTTTTTTGAATTAGGAAGAAAAAAACCGTATCTTGAAGATTTTAATTTAAAAGAAAAGACTTAATAGGTCTATATTTAAGAAATTTTAAAAACAGACAAGGGAACAATTATTTTAGAAGACTTGGGTTTTTTCCCTTTCACAAAAGTACTTTTGAAAATAAGTAACGCTAACTAGAAAATCATGGGATCTTTGTTCATTAAGTTGTTAAGATGTATTTTACAAAATAACATGTTTTGTTACAAATCTTTAAGCTTATAATTAAAGCACTTTTTAAAAAGGATTGAAGAAAATATCTGATGATGCCCTAGTCTGTAAACTATCTTTCCTTCTCCTATTTTTGATACTTTTCTTGTGGTCGCCATTGTAATATTTATGGCCCAAAGTGAAAACATGTAATTACCAGAATGAAAGCAAAATGCCAAAGGATTCAATGTTCTAATGGTTCTTCTCCTGTGGCCCCATGACCGTGTTTTACAATGATTTTGTAGAAAACCAACATCTACCTCCAGTTTTTGGTAGAATTGTGCCCATAGTGAACAATTAGTTCACTTAACAACCATGGCACTTGCTTAGCTCTCTCAAAAAAATGTCATAAAATCATGGGAGGAATGTTCTGAAGGACAGATATTCCCAAAGACTGATGGTCAAAACTAAATCTGAACTGAGTTATATTTGTTTAAAAATTGGACACTGTTACTAGGTTAACTGGTACTTCATGACCAGTATGATTTCAAAAAGATAACTTAAAAGCAGAAGGAACTTTGAAAACAAGGGGTGCTTTAACAAATTTAGAATGACATGGCAGTGCTGCCCCCGCTTGTAAAAACATTTGTAGGGACGTCTAACCCACCATAGTCCTTTCATGTCCTTGGCTATAAATGAGGTCACCTGGACTCTTCCCCATGTTGTTGGAGTCCTTGGTGCTGAGCTTGGTTGTTTTCTTGCCGATGTTTCATTACCAAATCAATAATGTCACTTTTAAAAATTGTACATTCATAAAGGATTTTTTTTTCTCAGTATCAATATTTTTAAAAGAAAAAACTCTTTGAAAGAGTCCGACCAATTCCTTACTCTCATCATAAAGCCAAGCAGAGAAGAAAGTAATTAATAAAAACTGAGGAGAGGGGTCTTAAAGCAAGTTCATTTACCTGTTGATAATGTACAACTCTGTGCTACTGCTGTGTTTCTGGTCCGTGTATTTGATCCAAAATACGATGCAGAGGTAGAGTCAGAAGATATTCCAGCAATACTACAAGTACAACTAGTAGTATACACTTTATGGCTTGTGACACAGAATTTTTTGCCTGATGTATTTTGATTAGAAGAGTTTTCTGTCTCAGAATGAATTTCTGTTTGAGATTTACACTGCTTCTGTTTTGCGTTTCTTAACATACAGAATGAAAACAATATATATTTGATTAATGTAATTTATTTTCTAAATGCCTTGGTATTTAATTATGCTGTACTGGTTAAGACTTTGGGCGAAGAATGGGGGTACCCAGGCATTATTTATTTATTTATATCCCACTTTCATTATTTTTATAAATAATTCAAGGTTGCAAACATACCTAATACTCCTTCTCCTCCTATTTTCCCACACAACAGCCCTGTTAGGTGGGTTGAGTTGGGAGAGGGTGACTGGCCCAAAGTCACCCAGCTGGTTTTCATGCCTAAGGCGGAACTGGAATTCATAGTCCTCCTGGATTCAGGACTGGTGCCTTAACCATTAGACCAAACTGACTCTACATTTTCACTCACCTATGCAACTTAGTAGGTGATTTTGAGCCATTCATGATCTCTATGACACACTAACAATAAAGGAGGAGGAGGAAAAAACAGATGAGGAAGTGCTATGTATGTTGTCTTACATTTTGGACAACAGGTAAGACTCCTTGTAATAAATAAAACACTCAATGAAAGATGTAACTACTTTATTATATATTAATAAATATTAAAATCATATTAAAATGATGCAACATAATACACAATATTCCTAAAAGAAGTATTCATTGTTTGTAATTTAAACTTTAGAATTTAAAGACTAACAAATAGAAAATGAAAATTAACTATTAATTAAAGAACTTTTTTGAGGTATATTACAGTTTACTAAAATTTCTGTGAGGAAAAAATGGTAAAGAAGCAGCCCAGTTTAATTTTAGCTATCGTATATACTCGAGTATAAGTCGACCTGAATATAAGCCGAGGCACCTAATTTTACCACAAAAACTGGGAAAACTTATTGACTCGAGTATAAGTCGAGGGTGGAAAATGCAGCAGCTACTGGTAAATTTCAAAAATAAAAATAGATACCAATAAAAACTTTCACTAGGACAGTTGAGAATAAGTTTGATGTTCACAATTTCTTCTTTGAAAGAGACCAGTAAACAGGGAACAAGAAGATGAAGAAAAAGAAGTGTGTTTTTTCACACTTTTCTCACTGCAGTGAACAAAAATGGCATCACAGGAACAGGCTTATTCTCAGTCTAAAGGTTTGTTTCTGATTTCTTCCCTGATTTAAGGGAAATTTGGGAAACGATCTCACTATCATGAAAGGTTTAATTGATTCACTAACCCAAGAGAAGATGATGATGACAGTGGGAGGCAGGATTCACTCTTTCCCTTGCAAGAAAAAAGCAAGAGCCGTTCTTATGATCTCTCTCTCTCTCTCCCCGTAATACAGTCAAGCCCTTTCCAGCACGCGGAATCTGCTGCTGCCGCTTTGCACCTTGCAAATGCAAAATCCCGGGGTTTTTGCATTTGCAAGGTGCAAAGCGGCGGGGGCGGATCCCGCATGCTGGAAAGGGCTTGACTGTATTACGGGGAGAGAGAGAGAGAGATCATAAGAACGGCTCTTGCTTTTTTCTTGCAAGGGAGAGAGTGACTCCTGCCTCTCACTGTCATCAACATCTTCTTTTGGGTAAGTGAATCAATTAATTTGGGAAATGATCTCACTATCCTGAAAGTCAGTGTTCTCTGCCAGTGGGGCATTTGGAAGAAAATGCCCCGCGGCATATCCACGCGCGTGTAAGGGGAATCAGAAATCCCCGCATTCAATGCCTAGCACGGCAGAAGAGAAAACGCAGCTATGAGCAAATACTGGGAAAACCTGATTGATCAGAAGGAAGGAGGCAAAAGAGGAAGGGGTGGTGGTGGACGGAGGTCCCACTGGTATTTGTGAAACACTTGGTTGGCAGTGCTTAAAGTCAACGTCCTCGCTCCCACCCACCCAAAGCCACGAAGTCCCCCAACTGCACAGCCCAGAATCGCCCTCCTCTCAGGGGGCAGCAACGACGCCTGGTATTTCCCGAGACGAAGCTCCGCCATGCAATGAAAGCACCCTGGCTCTAGACTCATGGGCTCAGAAAACAACGCGAGCCGAGGTTGTTCGTTTCCTCAGCCCTAGCTGCTTTCAGTCCACTCAGGAGGAGGGGGAGGTGGTGGCGGCGGCTTGTGTTGTTTTGTGAGCTCTAGGCTCTAAGGCTCAGAAAACAACGTGAGGCGAGGTCGCTTCGGCTCCGCTCAGCTTCGTTTCCTCAGCCCTAGCTGCTTTCAGTCCGCTCGGGAAGAGGGGGAGGTGGTGCGGCGGCTTGCGTTTTCTGAGCTCTAGGCTCGCGCGCTCAGAAAACAACGTGAGGCGAGGTCGCTTCGGCTCCGCTCAGCTTCGTTTCCTCAGCCCTAGCTGCTTTCAGTCCGCTCGGGAGGAGGGGGAGGGGGTGGTGGCGGCGGCGGCTTGCATTGTTTTCTGAGCTCTAGGCTCGTGAGTTCAGAAAACAATGCAAGCCGCCACCACCTCCTCCCTCTCCTCCTGAGTGGACTGAAAGCAGCTGGAGCTGAGGAAACGAAGCTGAGCGGAGCCGAAGCAACCTCGGCTCACGTTGTTTTCTGAGCCTAGAGCCAGGGCGCTTTCATTGCACAGCAGAGCTTCTTGTCTCGGGAAACACCAGGCGTCGTTGCTGCCCCCTGAGGGGAGGGCAATTCTGGGCTGTGCGATTGGGGGACTTCGTCGCTTTGGGTGGGTGGGTGGGTGGGTGGGAGCGAGGATGGACGGAGTCCATGAAGTGGGGCTTGCCTGCCCTTGCTGGCTGCCTCTGCTTCCTTAGGGGCGGGGAAGGGGGCTCATCTGGACCAAGGGTGAGTCTCCCCCTCAGTTTCCCCTGAAGGATCTTCCGTCGCTTTTGCCTTCTCCCTACATCTTCCCTCCGTTAAAATCCCCTCCCCACACACACACTTATTTTCAGTCGGATAGATTTCGTGTCTGAGCATTCTCACATGGCGGTGGGTCTTTTTCTCCCCTAAAAACAGTTAAAAAAAGAAAAAACAATATATCCTCATGCAAGAACTTTTCTGCTTCCGATTACCCCCATGCTTAAAAGTTGCAAAGGAAACACGGAAGCAGGGAAGTGGCTGCCCAGCTCCAGAGCTCCACACCATTTTTTTTTCAGAGGGGAATCTGACTTGAGTATAAGCTGAGGGCGGTTTTTTCAGCACAAAAAATGGGCTGGAAAAACTCGGCTTATACTCAAGTATATACAGTAATTCTGAAATGGGAAGGTTGGACTCAATTATTTTAGAGGGCCTTTCCATCAAATGGTCCTTTCCATTTGATGCTTATATTCACCATGGAAAACAAAAAATAGTAACAATTAACAAACATGGAGGTAAGCAACGATCACAACCAGGTATCTGTTTAATTATGTTTTTGTTATGACTGGTTTTCCTTCAATATCCATTCCTGTATCCATAGAAATATTATTAATGTAATTTTATCACAAAATATTTGTGCAGCAGAAAATAGTTTATGATAAAGTACATTTAAAAAAATAGAACAAAACTAAAGGAAAGTGAGAATTTACTCCAGTCAGTAATTGGGGTTAATAAATACGGACCAAATCATCTAGTACCAATATGATTCTAAAAGTAATATAGATTGAAAAATTTACCTCGATATATTGGCAGAGTATTGTACAGATTTATTCAGACTTTGCAACTTCCTGCTGGATCTTTCACTTCTCCATATTCTTTCATTGTGCTTTTGCCCAGTTTTAAAGTCAGAGATAATTCTGTTAATTTTTTCCTCAAATAGTGCAGATAATCTCAGTGTCATACTATATATCTAGATTAGGAAATGCAGACTGAATTAATATACTATGGAGGTTATGAAACACATAAATAATTTATTTTTAAAAGTATGAACTAACACACTACTCTTTTTCAGTTAAACAGTACGAAATCAAAGAAAGGAGTAACAAAACAGTAAACAAAAAATTAAATGTGTAAGAAAAATAATGAAATTATTTTCACTTTTATTTTTAATTCCATTTTTATTTCTCTATATCTAATTTGACAATTTATTTCCAAACTGCTTGGGTTATTTCTACCACATTAATTAACTTAACTGTTCTCTTTGACTACATTCATACTAAAATATGAAGTATTTTATCTTTCTCAAATTTTTTTGCAGCGGTAATTATCTTTTAAACTTCTTTTCTTCATTCATAATCTTTTTCACTTTTACTTTCCACCAAGCATCCATTTTATATTCTGTATTAGCATAACTTCATAGATTTCTGTAGAATGTAATTACAATTGTTTTTACTACGTTACAATCAATTCCATATATCCTCTTTCCTTATGCCCACTTGCTATTCATTCTGTTGAAATAGTTATTTTCTAATACCTTTTATATGACCTATTTAATCACAGGACATTTTTAGAGGAAGTATGCATGTGATAGCACTGGTTACCAAACTGAGCACATTACCATATATACTCACATATAAGTCCATGCATATATTTTGAAATATATTTTAAAACCAACCATTGATTTTTTTTATCCAAATTACCATTACCAATGTTCCATCTTTAAGAAGCTGACCTACAAAAATTACTGTATATTTTATTATTCAGAAGTGTCTTATCTGTTGGTAATATGTTTTTAATTGTATTTTGGTTAAAAAAAATCAAGGTTGGCTTAGCCACAGATGAACCTATTCACAAGTATATATGGTATATGGATACTTTAAAAAGTAGTACTGTATACCATCATAGATAAGCTGAATCCAAGACTTATCCAAGACACTTTAACTAAAACACATTTAGCCACATTGTTGAAAGAAGCTACTTACACATTCAGAGACTGTATAAAGTCTTGTGGCTTATTCTCCTTTAAACCAAATATGTTTTTAAAGTAAAATTATTTATCAATTGTTCCTTAAGTTCTCATAACAGAGTTTTGATTGATCTCATACTTTCCACGATCTTCTAAAATGACTTTCATTTCCTATCCCTCTAATACTTTGCCTAACTGCTAATGATATTTATTTGGTTATTGCAGGAAATAGTATAGAAATATTACCTTAGACCTTTTGCTTGGGGTATATGCTTTAGCATTGCTAAATATTAGTTTGACATCTTTCCACAGTTCCATTGGAGTATCATAGTTTTCAGCTTCTAATGTTTCCTTTACTGTGGCTAAGTCCATTGGTGTGTCTATAATTTCTCTGTAGTCCTAAATAAAGATAACCAAATGGCTCCATTATTAAAGGGCTGGGGTGGAGTTTCTCATGTACAGGTGAAAGCCTGTAGACAGACAAGACAGACACAGAGAGGAAGTGGGCACACTAAGTAACTTCAATACACTTTTTTTAAGGACTAAAAATAAGCACAACTAATAGTCATAGGAGTATGCAGCTTGAAATGAAGTCTAAGACGGAAATTAGTATGTCTATTATCTCAAATAGCATTTGAAGAACTGTATTGTATTATTATATTATATTATATTAATTATATTATATTATTATATGATATATATTTTATATAACCAATCATTGTTTATTACACTCTAAAATCCTAGTGGAATTTGCTAATCCTAGTGGAATTTGCCAGTATAATTTATTTTTCTTATTTATATTTTTACCATTCCTTTGCAGGACTATTTAACAAGTCTCATGGTAAAGAAACACATTCCCTTAGCCCACAAATATCCAAATTTCAAAAGTGAAATTCTCCTCTTAACTGTGGTGATAAACAGGTGACAAAAACTACAGCAGTTTCTTTCTGAAGACTGAAAAGGCAGAATAGAAAATGAGAAAAAGAGGAAGATAGAGCTAGGGAAAGCATCTTGGATATATTTGCAGAAAAAATAGCAAGCATTTTAATTTGAGATCATTTAGAATATTGTTTATTAAAATAGCTTTAGTATAGTAGAGTAGAGTACAGTATAATAACAATATAATGTAATATACTGTACTGTACTCAAGATTCTTCACAAAAATCTCCCAACCAAGGCTTATCTTGTTTCATCTCCAATGGTCTTCCACCAAAGTGTTAAAGTTTTCCTTCTCCAGAACAGTTTGGGAAGATTCATGCTTCAGACATTACATATTTTTAAACTTGCTGGATACGGTAAATTAAATTCTTTTCAGCAAGTTTTATTCTGATGCTGATAATATTTGTTTTATTAAGATTGTACTCTGTGACTCAGAATCAAACATGGAATGCAAATGCTTAGTGTGTCCATTTCTATGACAAGCTTTGAAGCTCACAACATGGAAAAAGAATATTGCTACATGGCAAAAGTGTGTTCCTTTTGTTTACACTTTCTGTGCTGAGGAAATACTAAATTCAAGGTTTAGCCACTCTATATAAAATAGGGAGTGACTTGTCATCAAAACAACTGATTTTGGGACAGTGGCAAAATCATGACAGATTTCAGAAGAGTTATGTATTGTTTTATGGCTGTGCTGTGAACCATATTCAAGAGACACTCTGCACATCATCATGGAATTGTAGGCATTATGTTTACTTTTCCACTTAGGAAACAAAATACTGTACTTTCTCTTAGGTGTACTATGATTGAACAAAGGTGTCTTCAGTCATCCACCAGAGATTTCTAACTGAAGCAGACTTGTTTTTGTTTTTGTTTTGAATAAAGAAGTACAATGGATAAGAGAAGACATTGAAATATGGCATGTTTTATGTTAGTGTAACTGATCAAAGAATAATTACTTACAGGGTACTGCTCCAGATCAACAGGCTGTCTAAAGGGTTCTGAATCCTCACACTGGAAAATTAGATTAACAAGTTCCATACATTGTTTCTTCCATCTGTTTTCATCGTAGCATGATTTTGCAGTGTTTTTTCCCTTCAAGGAATGTCTCTTTTTTTTAAAAAAGTAAAATACCCATGAATATTTGATGACTTTTAAAAATGCAATTACAACAAATGAATTGCATTCAGCTACTTAAAAATACAAAATTCCTGCTCATTCATAAAGAAAACAGTTATGATTAGACAAAATTAACTTACTTTCCTAGAAGATGTCCTTGGTTTATAATCATCATCCTAGAGAGTGAATCAGATATATTAACCATAAATTTATTTTGAATTAAGGTAGCGAACAAAATTTTGCTTAAAATGTTTACTAAGTTAAATCCAAATTAATATTGCAAATGGGGAATACTAAACCTTAACAACATAGCAATGAAAGAGAAATATTAATAATTAACTGCAAAATATATACAAAGCTAGCTTTATTACCGATTCAGTAGCAGCAATGCTGTCTTCATTTGTTGCAGTACACAACTCAAAAATGTTAGTACAATTTGGATTCCTGAAAAATAAAAGTGTATTTTAGACACAAAAGTATGACTGTTGACTTTATCAGTGCAACTTTTGAAATCATTTTTTCTGAATACTAACATTGGCAGATGGCTTTTAGAAATAAATAGAAATTCATAAGATATATTTCAAAGTGCAACAAAAATGTACAGGTGATCCTTGACTTACAACCAATCAGGACTGGAATCTCAGTCACTAAGTGAGATGTCACATGGCTGCTTTGCTAACAACCACAATCCTGTGTCCTGACTGCTGTTGTGAAAATTACAGGTTATAAAGTTGGGATCCAGTAAGGAGTGCAGAAGTGCCTTAAGGGATTTTTTTGGGGGGTGGGGTGAATGGAATAGACCACATGCAAATTGGGGATGCTGCAACATGGAAGCCTCAGCCACCCCAGACTGGCCCAGTAGCATTGCCACCACAGAAGGTTCAGCTGACCAGCTAGCTCTACAATACTTACAACTACAGGGGCACTGCAATTTCCTCCATCAGTCTATCCCCCCACCACCAATATGTGTTTAGATAACCTGCGCAGCAGTACTCAGTGGTGGCAAATAGAAGCCCAGGGCCTCTAGCAGTATCAGGCCTCTAGTACCAGGCCACTACTTCAGCTCCAGCACCACCATTACCATTGAGAAATGCTGCCTCAAACCCCAGACCATTGGCCTTGCCTGCCTCACGCCTTCTCCAAACCAATGTCATATTCCTTCTATGAGGCAACCTCCTGCTCTTTCTGCAAGTTGGACTATTATTCTCAGAAACCTCCTGCTCTTCCCCAGGTCTCGCGAGAATGGGTCACTGGTTTTTAGAACAGCAGAACCCTGTTCTCATGATGCTTCAATGCCTTATTCCCAAAACCATGTTTGCTATTTGGAAACCAGTGGAGGTATCTGAAGGATTGAGTGAATGAGATGCTGGCTTGCAAGAGGAAGGCTGGCATGCAGAAGGAATGGGGATATGCAGCTTGGAGAATGATGGTACCATGTAGACATGGAAGCAAATTGGGTTTAAGGAACATAAGGAGAAGTACAGTAAATAGTATTATTTTAAGTTGGATTTAATTGGATTTTGTACATCAAAGACACAGATAGCAGATAAACCTGGTATTACTATAAACAACAAGCTCACATTTTGCTGTTCTATGGACATATTGCTTACCTAATAAATTCTAAGAGTTGATCAGTGATTTTCTGAGCAGTCTCAGCAATTTTGCTATTGGGTTCATTGAAAGTCCGAGCATTGCTTTCAATACATCTTACTTCCCAAATCAATGCAGAAAGTCTCCTATGTATTTAACAAATAAACAGTTAAACTTGCAGTCTCTAAAATTGGAAATCTATAAGCAAAAAATTATCAACAATTCATTCCTTTTTTCTACTGGATATTACCAGGACTCTAACAAAAGTGGACAGTATATACTGTTATATAATTACAAAAGAAAAATTAAAAATATTTTAGCAAAATAGTGCACTCTCTTACCTAATTCAAAAAATACTTCATTGACAGTGCTGAACTTCAGGTTAAGCTAAATCTGCTTTATTTATTTATATATATATATTTGTGTGTGTATGTGTGTGTGTGTACACACTCTCTGCGTAAATCTATGTATGTAAGTAAAGGGGGAGGAGAATTTACTTTTTCTTTTTTTCAGAACCTAACCATGGTGTTAAATGTTAAACGTTAAATGTTACATTTATTTGATCACTTTTCCTCTTTTTTTGTACACTATTTTTTTGTTTTTTTGGTTGTTAGGGTTGAATATATGCTTTTGTTTTGTTTTCTTTGTTTTTCTATTTTCTATTTTACTTTTTATGATAAAACAATAAATATTTACAAAGTCAGTATTGTACTTCCTAAGTTTTTAATTGTATCATGCAAAACTAGTGTTTCAAGTATGTTTCCTAAGCAATTACAGAACTTATTTCTTATTTCATCTCTTAAGTATTCCAAACTTATACAATGCAAAATTAATGAACAGCACAGATGTAAATTTTATACATCAGTCTTCCCCAGTTGCTAGAGGACATTGATAGCCCACCTATTTTCAAGAACAGGTTACTGCCAATGAAATATCCAAATCTACTATTCCTATCCTAAGTCAATAAAGATGTCCTTAGGATCAGTGGGATTCAAATTATTTTACTACCGGTTCTGTGGGTATGGCTTGGTGGGCATGGCAGGGGAAGGATACTGTAAAATCTCCAGTCAGAGGTGGGATTTGCCAGTTCTCAAAATTTCTGCTACTTGTTCTCCAGAACTGGTCAGAACCTGCTCAATACCATCTCTGAAGCAAACCCTTGTAAGTTTCATGGTTTACCTGCTTAGCATATGACAAACTTCACCACACCAAAAGTACCCTACCCATAGTGGAACATGGTGGTGGTGGCATTATGTTTTGGGGCTGCTTTTCTTCAGCTGGAACTGGGGCTTTAATCAAAGTGAAGGGAATTATGAACAGTTCCAAATATTAGGCAATTTTGATACAAAACCTTCAGGCCTCTGCTAAACTGCTGAAGAGGAATTTCATCTTTCAACACAACAATGACCAAAAGCATATCTTCAAATCAACAAGAGAACGGCTTCACCAGAAAAAGATAAAAGTTTTGGAATGGCCCAGCCAGAGTTGGGACCTGAATCCAACTGAATATCTGTGGGGTGACCTGAAGAAGGCTGTGCACAGGATTGGACAGATTTGGAACGCTTTTGCAAGCTATGGGCAAAGATTCCCAAGACAAGATGTGTCATACTGACAGGCTCCTATTCCAAAAGATTGAATACTATCAGAAATCAAAAGATGCTTCAACAAAGTATTAGTTTAAGGATGTGCACATTTATGTAACTATGTTATCATCCATTTTTTATAATAAATTTTATTAAGTTTTCAAATTTAAAAAAACATAAAATAAAACGTTGTACATTGTTATCAATATCAAGACATCTTTTGTATCTCTTTACATTTTTCAATATATGTATTTACTTATTCCTTTACCATTACATCTTACTCTTGCTACAAATTAATATCTTTTATTTACATAGTTACATATTCCCTCATTCTTTTCCTAATTGCCAAATGCAATAAAACAGATATATCATGTTACACATATTAACAGCTGCAAGGATTTCGTACACACAACTCTGGGAAAGAAAAAGGCGTGGTTATACTAGACGGCATGGTTCTAAAAAAAAAAAAAAGATTGTATAGAGATGGACAGACTAGCGATGAAAATAAAAGACAGAGAAGGTTCAATTTACTATAGGGCCTGGTATGAGTGATTTAGAAATAAAAAGAAAATTTGCACTTCCAGTTTGGGCTTCTTCAGCGACGGACTGAAATCTGCGATCATGCGCGGTTTTGATCCGTGCTCACCGCTGGAGTGCCCTCAGCCGCCCAGATTCTGGGCTGAAGCCACCCCGTAGAGGTGGTGAAAAAGGGGGAGCCATCAGCGGGGTTGAGGAGAGCCGCATCTCTCCTCCTTGGCTGGCCATTACTCCCTATCCCAAGGGCGGTTACAGCGGTGGTCAGAAATGGCCACCTCAAAGAAGAACCTGACCAGAAAAGATTGTGCAGGATGAAGTTTAAAGGAGAAAGTTTGACTGACTGGGTTGAATGGAGAACATCTATTTAAGGTACCTGGAACCTGAATTTTAAAGACTAATACTATTCCTAAAAAAGATCTTAAGTGGTGAAAGAGAAAGGGAAAGGAAATGGAATTGGCTTTTTTTCCCTCTCACATTGACAGTTTTAATTGCTTGGAATGTTAAGAAGAAGAGATTCGAATAAGAAATTGATACTAATCCACTTTGACATTAATAGGCTATTTCAAGCTGAAAAAAAAGTGTCAAAGGATTAAGATTCTTGGATAATTTTAAAATTTTCTTAAAATAAGAAAGAAAGCAGAGGAGGGAAAAAGGAACAAGAGGGTGGAATCTGGAAAATGGAGGATACTACCCAGAACTTGAAAAAATCGATAGTGGAATTTTAACAAGGCTTGCAAAAGATACATTGTAGCTGAAACTTTGTTACAAGATAACAAAGCCCCTGGAAAGAGAAAGTAAGAAAAGAAGCAAGAAACAGTTTTAGATTATTGGGTGATTCCTGGAATTTTGGATGGTGGATCCTAATGAAACAAAATAAAACCAATTGGGGTTGTTTAAAATTTTTTAAAATGGCATCACTCCTTGAAGAGTTAAAAATGAGACTTAAAGAACAAAAAGAAGCACAAGAGGGAAGAGGACCTTTTGGCTTTGTATTTCAATTTTTAGAAATGGATATTTTGAATTACGAAAAACAACAAGAAACGCTGGCAGAACAAGAAGGGTGGGATAATTAATATTAATGGCAGAGCTGTACTTGAATAGAATATTTATTCCATTTACTATTGTTATACATATATACACAGATATATATATACATATATACTTTTTTCTTTTAAGAATTTAGTGTGTATTTTTGAGGGAATGTTCCAAGCCGAATTCGACTGAAAATAGGTATGTTTTATAAAATAGAGGTTAAAAAAAGAATGTTATAACTGTAAAGGGGTAACTTAAATTTTTAAACAAGATTTGAAAAAAGATACAAAGGTGTTACACTCCAGTCTAGTAATTTGTTTTATGAGAAAAGATATGAAATTGTAAACGTGACAGACGTAAGTATAAAAACATTGATTAGAAAGATTTTAAAAATTAGAAAAAGATATGTAATTGAATTAAGAAAGGAATGAGATAATTTAAAATAAGGCTATAGGAAGTAAAGAAAGGGAAAAGCTATTGAAAAAATTGTGAAAATAGTTATAAGATATGGATTAGAATGTATAAGATAAATATGTATTGAGTTTATATCTGTATGGAGAAGTGATAACCCGGGGTCACGCTGTTCTCAAAAAAGAGATTTTATTTGTATTTGTATGTTTTGTAAAAACTTAAAACTTTTATTAAAAAATGAAATAAAAAGAAAATATTATCCATTTTTTATTGTTATTCTGCCCCCCTGCCCTTCCAAGATTTCAGTTTTGAATTGTACAGTTTCTGTTATATTAAAGATGAAAATAAATCTGATTTATCTTGGTCAAGGAAGATGGTCTGTTTCAAAATCTCATGGACATTTTTCAATTTATGGACATAATTTTTCGTCTAAGAGTTTGTGGGCAGGGTATTTGTTACTTGTCAGTAGAAATAGATGTCAGAATCTTTCAGAATTTGCTGTCCACTGTCTCTATTTCTTATATTAATTTTATTATATTTTCAATAAAAATAAACAGAAAGCTGCTATGATGCAATGCTAGTCACCAGGCTCTTTATTTAAATTTAAATGCAAATTGGCATCATGGTATTGTTAGAAAATTGTCATGATGAGATGCTAAAGCTTTTTCAAAAAGAGACAAATATAAAAGAGACAAACATAAACTTGAGGAGATAGAGGGTACAATTTTACCAGTTTAGCATTTGGTATAATGATACCCACATTTCACTATTTTATTAATACATAAGTTACTCTTTTACAGCAACCATATTTTAAAATATGCAAGCTCTGAAAATCACATATGTTCATCTTCCCACAAAGATCATCAATCATCTCAAGTTTAACTTCAGAACAATTTTAGAAGCTAGTTTTATTAACTGGTTTCTAGTACCAAATCAGACTAACCTGTAGAAATGATTCGTCAGTCTCAGCTGAATAGTGCAAAGATCTGTTGGATAAGCTACTACTGAACTGTACTTTGGATATGTGTTCAGATCAACTGGACCAGCAAAAGCTGCTGAAATATCTGTTAAAATAATAACTTTAGTTGAAACAATTGAAGGCATTGTCAGTAAATAATGCAATATGCAGTAAATTGCAAATTAAGTTTATTTTACAAAATCTGTACTACTTACAACATCCAAGCAACTGAATTTAGTGAAAAACATTACATGTGTCTTTATGCTTATCGAAACACAGCTATCAAGTATTTAAAACCTTACCAAGTCTCAAAAGTTGATCAATTCCAGAAATAATTCGTTCACACTCTCCACTCTGCGATTTGCCCTGCCATTCTCCCTTTTGAGGTTTATACAGTAGTTTTGCCATCTCTTCAACAGTAACAGAAACACTTGCTCCCAGTTCTATAGGCTGATCAACTAATTAAAGAAAAAACAAACAAAATGAAAAAGAGGACAAAAACAAAATGTAGCAATTCATTTTATGCAAGCTTTTATGTCAGAAATTGTCACGCACAAATAATCAGGATAATTTATAAAGTTGCAGCATTCAAGATTTATTCAAACCTGATGCACAAAAATCTAGTCAACTAACAGTCAGTGCTAAATTGGCACTAGAAAAAAATGAATGGAAATCACAGGGGCTTGGACTTGATCTCTTATAGAATTGTACAGCTTATAGCCTTGATCTTATAGAGATTAAGTCTGGTGAAACTTTTATCTCCACATACACGGACACTCAGCCCTGCCTGATCTTTTCCTACAGTTAGAGGTGTTTTAGCAACAAAATCATTCCAAAGTTCTAAATATTTTATCTTCAGAATTTTCCACACTAATTTCTTCAGGACTAGGAATGGAAGTATTTAGAGTGTTAAGTATGTTCTGTGTTAAAATATATATATAACAGCTGCAACAGCTACAATGAAATTCTTTTTGTTTCAATTTTTTTGTACCAGTTGCTTTTATTCTCCTAGAGAAAAAAAGTTTTGTGCCTATTTACTTTTTCTATCCAAAGGAAACTGAACAAAAGGAACGATTTTGAGTATACACTGTCATTCGATATGTTGCAGGAATATTGGAAAAGCTCAGGAGGATCTTCAGCCAACACAATGTATGTGCACACTTCAAACCCCAAAATACACTTAGGCAGAAACTTGTCCACCCAAGGATAAAATACCCAGACACAAACTGAACAACACGGTACATGAAGCACAATGCAATGAGCTATGTGCATATCTGTTCAATGGGGAAACAAAATGACTTCATAAACGCATGAAACAACATCGAAGAACAAACCCATCAGGACTAGATTCATCAGTCCCTCTGCATTTAAAAAAGAGAGGCTACTCTTTTGAAGACAATAAAGTCCACATTTTGGACAGAGAAGACTGCTGGTTTGAAAGAGGTGTCAAATAGGCCATCTGATGGTGATTATGATGTTCGTCCATCGTGTTCAAAGAGGACCTTGATATCTAATAGTTTGTAGGCGTGGTGTCCACAGGTAGGATGGTTAAGGAAGGACAATTCACTTGTCTTCTCATCGCTGGGACCTGGGAGTGCAGCCCTCCCTTCCTGAATTATACTGGACATTGGTACAGTATTGGTACACAGGTAAGGTTGGTACACAATATTGGTACACAGGTAAGGCCTCTAGGGGCAGGCCATGTGGAAGTGGTTCAATTGCCTAGCATGCCTCCCAGGGGTGGGATATGACAGAGTTAACTACCGGTTTGGGATTTACGAGCTTCCCTGCCCACTGTAAGCCGAGCACCTGTTAATCGTTATTAGCACGCTACATGCCGAGAAGCAGCCTTTGAAACAGCCCTCTTTTCTTGTTTTTTAACTGCAGCTGTGCCTCGTTAGGCAGTTGAAGTTGAAAAATCAGGAAATAAAGATCAGGTAAGAGCCCGGGTGGGCAGGTGGGCAAAAACATCATCAGACATAGAACCAGTTCTATGTCTGCTACTCTTCAGAGTTACCGGTTCTACAGAGGTGGACAGAACTGGTAGAAACCCACCCCTGATGCCTCCTTTATACAGTCCAAGTCTCATGGCATACATCAGGGTAGTTAGCACTACTGTTTGGCAGACTTCGAGCTTTGTAACAAGGTGTCTTGATACATCAAGGCTGCCATTCCTGGGGGCAGAGGTGGGAGGAGAGAAGTAAGTCGGGCCATCTTGGAGAGCTGCAGGGCCTTATGACCACACCCACCATTACCATGCCATATTTACTGGGACCGGAACACTCCTTCTGCAGCTGTAAAGCTGTGGAACACTAGAGCTGCAGTGAGGATGCCTGCGACGCTGAGTTCACAGCTGCGAAGCAGCCGAGTCAGCAAGAGAGTGTCTGCACACCACTCAGTGTTAACTGTTTAATGATTTCCTGTTTAATGGTTTCCGCATGAGAAGTGGGGTGCGTGCATGGTTGGCTGGGGCTGGTGGGCACACTTAAAAGGTAGAGGGTAGCACTGGGTGGGTAGCTCTGACTTTATTTCATTTATTGAGTGTCAGTTCGTGCCGTGGTTCTGCAACAATGAGAAAGCCATTTTGACACAGGACTGTGTGCTTTGGTGGTTTGTTCATTTGCGGTTTAGCGGAACCTGACACAAGGTTTATTCCATGGCAGTCCCAACATTGGTCAGTATCCACCAAATGCAGAGCTTGCCTTAGTGATTCTGCAATTTACCTCAATGTCAATTGTCACTTCATGGGAGAGAGTGCTGCCAAGGTATGTAAATTGGTCCACTGCTTGCAGCTTTTGTCTCTTCACTGTGATAATGGGCTCTTGGTGTTGGGATTTTGGAGCTGGCTGATGTATCACTTCGGTCTTCTTTGTGTTGATGAGGAGGCTGAAACTGTTGTATGTTGCTGTGAATTTGTCCACACT
Source organism: Hydrophis major (assembly GCA_033807585.1). Classification (NCBI taxonomy): domain Eukaryota; kingdom Metazoa; phylum Chordata; class Lepidosauria; order Squamata; family Elapidae; genus Hydrophis; species Hydrophis major. The sequence goes on along the minus strand of CM066332.1, from coordinate 77,979,720 downwards.
GGCTTGCATTTCCTGCTCTGATCCAGCATTCAGGGCACAGTCGTCAGCAAAAAGGAGGTCTCGTATCACAGCCTTCTTTATCTTGGTGACAGCCTGGACTCTTCACAAGTTGAACAGTTTCCCATTGATTGTGTATCTCAGGCTAACTCCCAAGAAACTGTTCTGGAAGGCATCTGATAACATGGCTGGAAACATTATGTTGAACAGGGTCGGTGCCAACACCAACCTTGCTTGACGCTGTTTGTAACAGGAAAGGTCTCTGAAATTTCTCCGTTCTCCAAAACATAAGCCACCATGCTGTTGTGGAACTGATGTACCATTAGGATGAATCTGTCAGGGCATCCAAATTTCAACATGATGCACCACCAACCTTTGTGACTGATAGTGTCAAAATCCTTGGTGAGATCCTCGAAGGTGGTGTACAATTCACAATTCTGCTCTTGACACTTCTCTTGAGCTGTCGGGCTGCGAAGATCATGTCCACAGTGTCACGCTCTTTGTGGAAAGCGCACTGTGTCTCGGGTAATAAACTCTGTTCCAGGTGGTCAGGCAGGCAGTTCAGCAAGGATCTTGCCTGCAATGGAAAGCATTGATATTCCTCTATGATTATCTCAGACTTGTCGATTTCCTTTCCTCTTGTATAGGGGTACGATGTAGGCATCTTTCAGTTCTTGAGGAATGGATCCTGTTTTAGAAGGACTGAAACAGCAGAGTGATTTTGTCAACAAGCACTGCACCCCCATCCTTATAGATGTCTGCTGGGATCACATCAGATCCTGGGGGCTTTCCATTGGACAGCTGGCTGATGGCCTGTAGGGTTTCAGTCTTTGCTGGTGGGGCATCCAGGTTGTGGTTGATATCCGCCTAGGGCACTCTGTCTATCACCTCATTGTTAATGGAAGATGGGCAGTTCAGTACAGATAGGAAGTGCTCAGCCCAACACTGTAGGATCAAAGTCTTCTCACTAATGAGGCTTGTACCATTTGAATCTTGTAGAGGAGAGCTCCCTGAGGGCTGTTTGGGAGTTAATTTTGAGTCCCATCTTCAACCCAAAAAGGTTCAACTAGCTCATCTTTAATAATACCAGCCTATACCATTATCCCACCTCCACCTTGCTAGCATCTGAGTCGAAGTGGAGTTCTGGGCCCTTTGTTGAACCAGCCATAAGCTCATCCACCTGGTCCATTTCATCAGCCCCTAAAAACTTTGGAAAATCTGTCTTCAGATATTTCTTGGTCCAGTGTTGCCATTTTAACTTATGTGTCTTGTTCAGTGGTGGTTGGGTTTCAGCCTTCCTTACCTCGGCCATGTCTCTGAGCACTGAACACCACATTTTTCTGGGCACTCCAAGTAGGTTGTAGTTCTGGCATATGACAGCACTGGAGGATAATGGGTTCCTGGCAGCTTCACAGTTGATTCTTCTCAAATATTTGGCAGTTAATATCCCTCTTTTTTTCTCAACGTGTTTCTTGTGATCCTGTTGACTATTTGCAACAAAACGTTTGACAGTTCTGTGATCATGCCCCAATATCTTAGCAATTTCAAGAGTGCTACATCCCTCTGAACAATGTTTTACAATTTTTGACTTTTTTAGTCAGTTAAATTCCATTTTTGGCCCATTTTGCCTGAAGAAAAGAAGCTGCCTAACAATTATACACACCTTAAAGTAGGGTGTTGATCTTCTTAGGCCAAACTCTCCCTCATTACACAAATACATATCATATGCTTATAGCCACTAAGTATTCAAGTTTATACAGTTCGGAGGTGGAAGATATGCATAAAAATGATTATATGGTCAAAATACACACTTGCCTAATAATTATGCACACAGTATAAGTACAAGATTAATTTTATCCAAATGCAAATTATGCTTTAAATTTTTTAGTGCATCACTTGAGATCAAGAGAGTTATGTGTATCACAGCATGGTATTATTCAAGCAACATCAAAAGGTGTTGTGACTGAAAGGATCGATCCTGCTGTGAGTTTTGACTCTGATGACTCTGAAGATGGAAGGGTGGAGCCTGCTGTGAATGTGGAGTCTGAATTATCAGAGGACATAGATGTGAGCCAGGAGGATGAGAGATTGTCAGAGAGACAATCCTCCCCAGAACCTTCGACTTCACTCATGCCAGCAACTGATCCACAAAATGAGTCAGAGGCTTCTAATGGGGAAACTGACAGATCGTGGCTTGACGCTAGAACCAGGAGAAGACTGAAAGGTCAAGCTGAAGAGAGGCGTCAAGCCAGACATTGATTAGAGAGACTGACACGCCCATCCAGGTGATTTAAGGAGGATTTCTGATTCTCAAACTTTGCTTGGAAGCAAAGTGTTTGATGTGTCGAAAGGATACGTGTGGAGTGGCCTTTGTAATTTATGGACATTCTGAATTACCAGACAGATTCCAGGAAGTCTGCTAAGGACTGGAATATAGTACTGTTAACCCTTTTTTAGTCTGGCTTTGTTTTGTTTGAATATTTTGAACTGTGGAACTCCTTGTTTTCACTTGTGAATATAGGTGAGACATAACAAAAAGGTATATGTGTTGTGCTATTGCTGCTGTCATGTACTGTCATGTGAGAAAAACTATTAATGCCTCAGTTACCTTTTGCATTTGTAAAAAAGAATAGTGAATACATGTAATGTGCTTTATCAATCAATGTCATGAAATTAATTATTCCTATAACGCAGATACAGCTATGAAGAAACATTACTAACATGTGAATTTATTTTCTAATAAAACAGATGGCAAACATTGAACTTAAAAAGACATACTAATTTTTGCTTCTTATTATAATTTATATGTGCTACACTACCAGAGATTTTGGCAGCTTAAGGGCAGGGGTGGAATCAGGAAGAAGGTTGAATACCAGAGTCCTTGAAGTTGGCATTTCCTCAGCAGTGAGTGCCTCTAAAAATCCTGATGCCAAATCTCATTGGACAAGCAGATTCAATTTCCAGAAGTGTGACATAGATACGTCAGATACATATAGCATTTTAAAGGTAACAAGCAGCGCTCTGAATTGCACCTGGAAGTTAAACAGTGCCAACTCCTTAGTAATTAACTGCTACTTAACTACTACTAGCAGTTCTTAACTACTACTAGCAGTATTAACTAAATAAAGTGATCACTAGGAAAAAAATATGAACAAATTAGATTAATATACCATTCTCTGGGATTGGTTCCATGTCCCATGGGCTAAGTCGCTCAGTTTCACCATTGTCCCATCTGTTTAAACAATTAGAAAAAACAGTGATTATATTTCTATGTAGAAAGTATCACATTCTAGATGTAAAATTGCACATTTGTTACACATTTTATATATATACAAAGTAGGATTTTTTTGTGGGAACAGAATTCTAGAAAGGAGTTATAGGTATTTATATTAGAACAAGCATACATCATACACCTCTCCCATATTCATCTGCGGTGATACAGTGGTTAGAATCCAGAATTGCAGGCTAGCTCTGACCACAATCTGGAGTTTGATCCTCAGAGCTGACTCAGCCTTTCATCCTTCCGAACTTGGTAAAATGAGAACCCAGATTGTTGGGGGCAATATGCTGACTCTGTAAACCATTTAGAGAGGGCAGTGAAGTGAAGTGATATATAAGTCTAAGTGCTATTGCTGTATTCCTATCGCTATCAGTGCTCCCAACTCTACTGTGCAGGACTTCAATGGTTTGGGTATAGCAAAGGTTGCATCCCCCCACTAATTCCTATTGTATATTTAACCCTTTTCACTATCAAATTCTGGAAAGAGTCAATTCTGATTTAAATGAACCTCCAACCAACTGATCCACCCCCAATTCTTCATTATAGGAACTAACATGCTTTCATAAAATTATAATTTGCAGTTAAAAGAGACACAAAGTTTTTAAAATTATTAATAAATGTGACAATTCTGGAGCAAACATGTACATACTTAACACTATAACACTGAAAAGGGCTATCTGGATATTGTGGCTGATATGGCTCTTGGCTTAAAACAGTTCCAAACCACCAGGCATCATCAATAATTGAACGAAATCGATCATCTGCAAAGAAAAAAGTTCTAAAAACATACTGTACTAAAGTTATCCAATCTTTTCTGTAAAAATTTATATAGTCACTCTAAAACACTGTGCTAAGGAAGACCCTTTATTTGGTTCTTTAGATATTTTTGGAATAGTTTCCATATTTGGTCCTCAGATACTTTTGGAATAGTTTCCATCATCCTTTATCAGGATAGCTAATGATCACTGTAGTTACAGTCTATTCTGTACTTCAGATTGATGTTTTAAATACAATCATAGCAACATAATTTACTTACTAAGCATTAAGCAAAATTGGAGAGGTTTAAAGTTGTAAATTATTGGAACTATATACCTGTGAGAAAGTGAGCACCTGAGAATCTTTAATATCTTCTATTTACAGAAAATAATTGTTAGCTTCAGGTATTCAGATTTCCTGCATTTCATAAAGTGTTAAAGATAACAATCCACTTTTAATATCTCCACTACCTATCTGTTTGGTACCAGAAATGTTTAAAGGCAGATTAGATTGACACTTTTAGTTTAATATTTAAAATGGATATACAATGAAGCTATCAATAACTAAACAAGATTTTTAAGGTGATTAATTCCATAGCAAAACAAAACCTAACTTACTAGGTTGCCAGTTCCTTTGTCGTGCTTCATCATGGAACTGACGCAACACCAGGAAGTCAATAACATCTGGCATATCATGGTATCTAGAAAGATTAAACTTTAGTCAAATGCTCAATGATCAGAACTATGGAAACAATCTTAAAAATAACATAAAGAAAAAAATACATACTTGAGAGAAAATGATTTGTCTTGAAGCTGTCCTGTAATATGATCCATAAGAGTAAGTTTAAGACAGCATAGTGTAGGAGGTCCAACTTCATAATGTATCCCAACAATTTTTACCAATTCTTGATCCTAACAAATGCACAAACATTTTTGTTAGCATTAATACAACAATTAGCTAACTTATTTATAGTCTTTATCTGATAGTATTCCAAATCACACTGAATCACACTCTCAGCATGCTTGGGAAGAAAATGCTGAAGAATGCTAGTTGTAGCTTAGCAACATTTGAATACCATATGTTCTATGTGAAAGCATGTAAATGATAGGATAAATTGAGCAAAAATGAGTAACCATAAAATTTTGCACGAAATTAGGACACTGTGAAAATAATGAATTGTGTGCCAATGTATGCCATTCATCAACTTGGCAAGTGACCTGGCATGTTAATGGGACAGGTTGTTTCTCTTTAAGTTTTTAATCTTGAATGACTGTAGTTTTACAGATATAATACATACTGGAGTTGGGCAAGCACTATACATTCCAGCCAGATCCTCAGCTTGGGAAGCAGCCCAAACTGCCTTGTGTTTTCTATTATATTGTAGAGCCTTATTCAGGAAATCTAGAACTTCCAGCAGGGGAAATGTGCAAATAGAAATATTTTTTTAATTTTTTTTTAATGTTGGCAATTACTAAGGGGGTAAAATCTGACATACATTTGCAGAGACGTTATACTGTTTTTTCACTGCAGCAACCACTTGCTACAATCACTGCTGTAGGATCCTAGCTACTCTTTTCCAGGATAACTTGACTGAGAGGTTTTTACCAAGCCTTTTAATATTAGCTGATTATTTTACTCTATTTGGGTGGAATTTTTTTTGTTGCATTCTTCTCAATCTTCAAACTGGGGTAATTATCAAAATTTCAGAAATATCATTAATTCTCCCAGGTACAGTCTCATAATGACATTACTTTTCATGCTAACATATGCATGCTCACTTCTATCAGTATGAAAAATGTGAGAAGTGAATGCTGGGTTCTAGGACAATCTCCCCATCCACGTGTTGTTCAATTATTTAAAATTAATTATAGTTTAAGAAATAAATACTAATATTGGTTTATAAGAGGGATAAATGAAAAAATAAAAATAGACTAAAATATGTTCTTTAAACAAAGTAAAAAAACCCGGACATGTAATGTGAAAACCATTTGAAGAAAACATCTTGTTGAAAAAAAGCTTTTTATGTCATATTTGAGATATCTACAATCTTAAAAAACATCATGGACTGAGAGTAGAACTAGTATGAAATAACTTTTGATGACTCCGTGGATAAATGAAAACCAATCTCTTCTTGGTGAACTCATAACTCTTCCAAAAGTATTTCAGTAATCACTATGATCTCATCTATCCATTTTATTTGTTGTCTTTCTCTACTTCCTTTTTCTTTGGCTGGGACTCGTTTGTTGCCACGAAAACCAACACCAGACCCAAAACAACACGGGACATCACCGCCAATCCCCCTCATCAGATCCAGGCCCAAGCCCATCCTATAAACAAAGGACAACCACCATCCAGAAAACAGACCACGGCTGCTTCGCCAGCTGTCACACCCCCGACCCCAAAACCAAACAAGCTGACACAAGCCAAGAACACAGACCCAGACCCCTAACTCCAGCCAGACTAAAACCCAGAATGCTACATCACAGCCACCCGCTCAGGACATCACATCAGAAAATTCAGGAAATTACACCATAAGAACTCAAGAAGTTGCAACACAGCAAATGACCCAGGATATCACAGCACAAGACCAAGGATACCACAGCAATAAATCTCACAAGGTCATCAAACAACCCATTAACCGAGCCTTTACTATACAGGAGGCTAATGGAAAAGAGATCAAAACACAAACAACCCAGGAGATTACAATGCAGGACCCAGAATACCACAAAAGAACTCGCAAGCCCATCACACAACCCATTACTCAAGCCATTAAAACACGAGAGGCTAATGGAAAAAAGATCACTACAAAACAAACGACCCAGGAGATTACAGGACAAGATCCAGGATATCTCCACAACAAAACTCACAAGGCCATCACACAGCCCATTATACCAACATCCACTCCATCAACCAATCAAGAGGCAGCAGCGCAGCCAACCAGCCCAGCACACCAGCCCCCCACCAGTATATATAGAGAGACAGCAGCTCCGATCACACAATGCATGCACTGGCACGAAGCTGAAAGCACCAGCCTGAAGATGGCGAGTGGGACCTCGCCGAAACGTCGCCAAGATACTCTTAATTTTACACGGGAAAAGACCCCAACACACCTAGACCTACATACCTGTACCCATGAAAATCTACGAAAATAGATAGATAGATAGATAGATAGATAGATAGATAGATAGATAGATAGATAGATAGAGTTGTATGTATGTTTGTATGGTATTCAGCTTTGTTCGGGTATTTTCCCACGTCATTATAGTTGTGCTTTTAAAGTTGTAGCAATGTTTCGGCAGAATCTCATCTGCCATCATCAGGCTTCTGTATTGTATTCGTCTGTGAGTCAGACTTTCACAGTTGTTTCAGTTTTAAATTTCGGGCTAGCCTACTGCTGTGCCAGAATGTTTTTTTCTTCATCCTGATTGGTTGGGAGTCTTGGTCTGTGTTTATTGGTCTTGGAGTTTGCTGTGTTCTGCTTGATTGGTGTTTCTAATATTTTCTGTCTGTTTTGTGGCTTTTTTTGTCTTTATTGGCTGGCAACATTGTGTTCCTGTATTGGAGGCTTTTAGTGCGGCTTGGATCCGAGTAAATCATTTATTAGAAAGCTAGGTTTCATCTGGGTGCCTGGCTGGAGTGTGTTTGAGCTGGAGGTATGAGGGGGGATCTGTTTGTGCCCAGGTGTTTGCCTGGCTTGTGGTATGGAGACTTTTTTGTTTGTGAGTGCAGGCTTCCAAATAATTGACAGTCTGGTGGAATCATCTCTTCTATTCATGCTTTCAGGTCTTTTTTCAATCTCTATGGCTTCTCTGATAATTCTGTGGCTTGAGTTTTCTATAGTGGCTAGGGTTTTGGTGCCATTGAAGTCAATGCTATGACCTGTTGCTTTCATGCGTATATATGCATATATGAAGTCCCCTGTGCATCATGTCCTGCCACATACATTAGACAGACCAATAGAAGAATAAGTACCCACCTGGATGAACACAAAAATGCAGTAAAAAAGCTGGAACACACTTCCTCACTAGTCCAACACATGAAAGCAACAGGTCATAGCATCGACTTCAATGGCATCAAAACCCTAGCCGCTATAGAAAACGCCAGCCACTATAAAGAGACTATAAAGTTTAGGGCATCTGACAAGGGCAACGCGACAGTGGTTATGAACACATCTGACTACCAAACCAAGTTAACCAACCTACTTTAAGACCCCACATACAAATCCCTAAACACAGACCCCACCACCTACCTAGAAAAAGCCACCAGATCCAAAATAAAAGCCTCCCCCATCAGCGAAGAAATCCAGCAAAGAATCATACCCAGAGAGAAATCATCCAGATGCCCCAAGCTTTATGGTCTCCCCAAGATACACAAAGAAGGAACCCCACTTAGACCAATAGTCAGCTCCATAGGCTCACCTTTACCAAACCTAGCCAAATTTCTCGCCAAACAACTACAGCTCTATGCAGAATCCATCAACTCACATGTAAGAAACTCATTCCAGTTCATCGAGATCATACAGAAACAAAACTTACAACCCAGCGACCTACTAGTGAGCTTTGATGTCAAATCCCTCTTCACCCAAGTGCCTATATAAGAAGACTTGACAGCCATCAAAACAAATACAACCCCCCCCCCAAGCATATCCTAGATCTGACCAACTACTGCCTATCCAATACATACTTCACCTACAACAGACAAAAATAGAAGGAGCACCCATGGGATCACCCCTCTCACCTGTCATCGCAAACCTCTACATGGAACACTTTGAAACACAAGCTCTAGAAAAATATGATCACAAACCCAAACTCTGGCTCAGATACGTAGATGACACCTTCATAATCTGTCCACACGGGAAAGAAAAACTGAACAACTTCCTCATACACCTCAACAGCCTACACCCCAAAATACAATTCACCATGGAAACAGAAGCTAACAACCAACTTCCCTTCCTAGATGTCTTGGTATACAAAAAATCCAATGGCTCCCTAGGACACACCATCTACCAGAAGAAAACACATACAAACTGCTATCTACACGCATTCTCACACCACCACGCAGCACAGATCAATTCCGTAGCCGAGACACTCATCTCCAGAACAAAATGCTTAGCCAACGAACAACACTTAAAAAGCGAACTACACACTCTCACTAACGTACTAACAGCCAATGGATTCCAAAGAAAGAAGATTACCCACCGAATCCAAAAAGAAACCCCAACCAAAATCCAAGACAGAGAACAAGAGAACGTCAAAGCCTTCCTCTCATATATAAATGGCACTACAGACAAAATCAGCAAGATCCTCCAAAAACACAACATTAAGACAGCATTCTGCACAAACAGAAAAATATCCACCATCCTAAGAAACCCTAAAGACAAAACCGAGTTAGAAAACCAAGGAGTATACGAAATCCTTTGCACCGCCTGCCCTACCACATACATCGGACAAACTAACAGAAGAATTCGTGCATGCACTGAAGAACACAAGAACTCAATAAAAAAAGAAGAACCGACCTCTTCCCTGGTCCAACACCTCAAAGCCACAGGACATGAGATTGACTTTAAAAATACCAGAACTATCGCCAAAACCGAACACTTCAACAACAGAATAATCAGAGAAGCCATAGAGATAGAAAAATGCCCACACAGCATGAATAAACGAGATGATACCTCCCGCCTACCAGCCATTTGGAAACCCGCCCTCATGAACAGACGAGTACCTAACATGAAGAATGACACCAGACCCACACCCATAAGGGCCACACAAGATGTTACCACCACGCTTCCACGTAGAAAGCAGACTCACACTCACAGAAGATGACATGACCACGGACCAGAAGCGATACCACAGCTGCATCACTATCCACTTCAAGCCCTTCCGACCCATACATGAAGCAAACTGACGCCCACCATGAAGATGTGGCACGACCACGAACGCGAAGCCAAATAACAGGATCACAGCTCACCAGCTCCAATCCCCCGGCAACTAAGACTAACCTGAGCACAACCAAGCCCCCACCTGAACAGAACACACCCCGGGCCAATCAGAACACAGCCAACCCCCCAACCAATTGGAACACAGCCAAACCCCCAACCAATGAGAACATACCCCCACCCAATCAGAACACAGCCAAGCCCCCACCCAATCAAGTCACACCCCCACTAGCAGTTAAAAGGAAGAAGAAGCTGCAAGCTCACATTACTCTGAGAAGCATAAAGCCAAAGACATTCCTGAAGATGATGAATGAGACTTCATCGAAACGTCGCCTAGATACTTCCAATTTTATGTGGGAGAAAACCCGAATAACCAATATATATATAAATGCAAGGGAAATAATTTAAAAGAGAATTTTTTTAAAAAATATTTGAAAATTGGAATTGATGATTGCACAAGATTAGGCGCTGGATAGTCATTATTTAAAATGCTGTAATTGACTGGAAAAAAAATATAACTAATATTTGAAAACGGTAAATTTGATGAAAAATTAAAGGAACAGAAAAAGAAAAGGGGGCAAGTGAAAACTGACACAAGAGTGCCACCTGCTGTTAAAAGAAAAATCCTGTAGATTCCTTAAAGAGGAATTTAAAGAAAAAATAAAAGGAACTTTATTGTTAAAAGACCCCAGAAACCTCAAATTAATATTAAACTCAAATTGGTGGAAGAATATGTGAAGATACCCCCTTGGATTATTGAAAAGAAATAGACTGACTGACTTTGGGATATAAAAATTAAAGGATGTTGGACTTACAGTTTGAAAAAGGACACTGGTTTTTTTTTAAAAAAGACTTTGGGATAATTGGATAATTGAACACAAAAAATAAAATAAACCAAAAATAAAAATGAGAGAAATATGCAGAGAAGTGGTGTTGGAACTACAAGCCATAAACTGAATTTTAAAGCATATTTTGAGCAAAATACAGAGCATGGAAGAAAATCTGGAAATGGAGACGCAAATTACAGAATGAAAATAAGAAATGCAGGAGGAGGAGTTAAACAGAAAAGAAACCAGCAAAACAGAGCAGAAGGAACAACAAACAAAGGGAAAGGATAAAAAGGAGATAAAATTTAAAATGTTAATGATTGATGTAATAAATCAAGGGGAGAATATTCAAAGGGCAAAGCAATGGGGAAGGGAATTTCAGAGAAAGGATTTTGAGAGGATGGGGCAAAATCAGATAACTGGGAAAAGAAACAGTGGAATATAATAGAGAAAGGAGGAAAGATTAAGAGGGGGCAAAAATGATAGAAAATGGAAGGCAAGCTAGGAAGAGATTAACTAATATTGTAGAGATGATGGCTGAAGATGGGACGAATAAGGATTCCACATGGATGGGTGTTTTATTATCTAAGATGTACAATTATTAAACTTGGAGTTAATATTTTGTTATAGAATTACTACTAAAAATACATAAATTATTAATTATAATAAATATAAGGCTCAATATTTTAATTGGAACAAATATGAAATTAAGACCTTATTATAGTATTATTTAAGATTTATACTTGTTAATGGAAGTATGTATGGAAATTAATATGATATTGTAGTGAAAGAAACAACATGTGGAATTCAACAGAATGAAACATAATATAGTGTATGGTAATAGATAAAAATGATAGTATTATTATTAGAATATAATTTGTTAAATGAAATAAGATGGAAATTACGATTTGTGTATTACAATGAGATTAGAGAGGGACCTTGTTTTAAAAAGATAATAGTGGCATAATTAACATTAAAAAAAGGGGACAAATACTGGACAATGTAAATTAATATAAATTTATGAATTATTATTTGAATTATGTATTTTGTTAAATTCTGTTATTATGTATAACAAAAGATACACTAAGAATATAGAGATTGATATGAAATAGCATATGAGACTATTGAATGATAAAAATCGATAATATATAGTAATATTAAATCAGATAAGAGAGTTAATAATCAGATAAGAGAGTATATGAAACTATGGTCATATTTGTTTCAAAATGTTAAAGGACCTGGAATCATACTGTTCACACAATTATGTGTTGATAGAAATAAAAAATAAAAAATGTATTAAAAAAAGAAAGAAAAATACACCTGTTTATGGACTTCTGTCACGTGGTCCAGCAATGGAATGGCCTGTCCTCCTTCCATACCCTAAATTTCTGAGCTCTCGAGATCTTCAAAAGGTAAATAAGTGATAAGGGATGGGATGATGGGGGGGAAGTGTGTGGAATCCAATGAATTGGCCAAGGTAGGCTCACTGTGGGAACCCAATAAGGGAAGGAGGACAGGTGGGGGCATGCTGCAGATATTTGCAGCAGTCACAGGGTTGCTGCAACAGATGTAACTTTGGGATTGAGTCTTAAGTATCTTTGGGAAGTTGTCATAATTTTAAAACATCGCTAAGTGACCTGTCATAAGGATTACCCGTAGTAATTTTCACCCAGCCATAATTATTGGATTTTACTATTTTCTGTCTAGTTTATTCTATTTGGATAATACATCCTTGTTGTTATAACTTGTATTCCCTTGCTTTGTTCTTCTATACTTCTATTAAAATATGTTTAAAAAAAATAAAGAAGCATTTAATAGAAACAACCAGTACTAAGCTAGTCTTACCCTAAGCACCATTTTTCTCCAAGGTTCTTTCTGCGGATTCAATTCATAAATATTGTTCTTTCTTACTGCTTCAATGTAAGCTTCATGGCCTTGCCGAAAATATATCACCTAATGTAAAAAAGAATGTAAATCAAAGAATGAAAGACAACCATACATTTAGTTTAACTGAAGCATTAGGACAAATTCTGAATAACCACAATCCTAAACCATTTTATTTGATGTGAAATGGGCATCCTGCAATAGATAATTTTCCATTACTCTCCAGGGTGAGATGTTATATGACCTTGTCTGTAATATGAACTTTTGAACCTAAAGCAGAGAAATCAATTACAACAAAAGAAAAATAGAGAGGAATCTCTATTACAAACCCAAATGGATGTTTTTTAAAGGTCCTTGGCAATCACAGATTCGCGGTGGGGTGGGGTTTATTATGTCACAACAAAGCGTAATAAATTTTCATAATAAATTTAAATGTTTAATTCTCAGTTTGATGTGAGATAGAACATACACAAACTTATTCTATGGGGAAAGTAGCTGACTCTACTGAGAAAGATCATACTATAGCTTTCTGCTCCAAAATTCTACTTTTGCAATGGAAATGAAATGCTATCCACTTTCAGAATGGGACTTTTAGGCTCCTACCATTGGTTGCACCTGCTTCTTTTCCAGGGTTTCACCTCCACCAGCTTTTTTCCTAGGCTGGCTCTCTACCATCCTTTCACCTGGGCATATAGCCCATGGCCCCTCCATCCCTGGCCCTTTGGTGCGGCCCATTTGTCGAAGTATATTTTGTCTCAGGCATTTGGCTGCCCAGGACAGTTTGCCGCCAGCCAATCAGCTGACTGCCAATCGTGGCAGCCAGAAGCCACGGCGTGATCTTATTAGAAGGGGAGGGGATGGAAGAGCAGGGTGGGGGAGGTATAAATAACCCAGCTTCATCCAAAGGACTATTTGTTTCTCTCCCCCCCCCCGCTCTTCCACCATTTTCTACCTCCACGGGCTCCACACGGGACGTGCAGGGACTCATGGGAGGGGTGGAGCAGGGCCAGCCCGTCACTGGAACTACCAGTTCCCTGGACTGGATGTAAAATTAACATCCGGCTCGCCTGAACCGGTGTGAACCAACTGAAGGCCACCTCTGCTTTCATGTCTAAGGGAGGCCCAGAACTCAGTCTCAGTTTCTAGGCAACATTGAATTAGGTTGTATAATGTTTATTATTATGCTATTATTACATTTATGTACTACCCAGAAATTAATCCACTAATATTTCAGATTCAATTTTTTATTAAATGCTTCCATAGGCAATAGTTGTTTCAGTTGGTATCATTGTTTGCTATGAGAATTTTTTTAATTAATTAAAAATTGTCCCAGCAATTTGTAGATTGTGTAGTAGATCAATGATTAACATAAGCTATCGCTCCAGTTTATTTTCTGATCCTAAGAAAAAACTATACAGCAAAATACTCCTTTAAATTTCTATTCCTTCCATATTAAAACAACAATGCTTGAAACTTTCCAGTTAAATATTTCTAATATTTTGTTCTGACTGGAGAACAAAGCATTTTTTCTTGTTTTGTCCACACTCTTAGTAGTTCTTTTAATAGCAATAACAATAGCAATAACACTTAAACATTTATACCACCCCACAATGCTGTACAACACTCTCTGGGTAGTTTACAATGTCAGCATATTGCCCCCAACAATCTGGGTCTCCATTTTACTGCCCTTAGAAGAATGAAAGGCTGAATCAACCTTGAGCCTGTTAAGTATCAAACTCCAGATTAAGGGCAGTGTTAGTCTGCAATACTGCTTTTCACCGAATGTGCCACCAGGGCTGCTAGACGAGTTAGTGAATTCTCCGTGAGAATTTGAAAATTATTTCAGATTTTTTCTTTCTGTGAGAATTTGAAAATTATTTCAGATTTTTTCTTTTACTTTTCTCCTTTCAAGATTGTTATTATGTACTGATTTTTATTGCATAATGTATTTGTTCTTGGCATATGATTTTATTTCCAAATCAGTGCATTTAGTTTAAAATATGAACTTTCAGTGTTTATTATTTTTCAAACTTAAAGTACTTTAATGTCTATTCCAACCATTCATTTCCATTTAATTTTTGAGTGATGCCACTGTTGAATTTTCTTTCATAGATATGGCTTCTTCTCCCACACGTACACATCAAAATGATTCTCATGTTACTGAAGACCACCAATTGATAGTTAAAATACATTCACTATCTGTAGTATATATCAGTATTTTGCCTGTTTTAATTCATAAATAAAATGCCAGATGTGATCAAAATATAAAAAGATTTTCAGGTGTTAGTTAGAATTGATCCATTTGACATTTATATTCCTATTTGTGTGTTAATTTTTATTTCCAGTAGCTCATTATAACATTTAAAAAAGGATTGCATTACAAATTAAGCAAACCAACTTTTTAAAAACTGAATTATAATTTTTTTTATTTTAAAATGTCATAAATTCTGTAAGATAGCAAGAATATGCTAATACAGTATAGCTTGCCACCTATGGACAAACTAAAATTACAGAGCCAAGTTTAAATATTCTACTTTAAACGTATCATATCATATAGTACAATTTTCTCACCTCATCTCCCATTTGTGGGACAAAAGGAGATCTTCGGAGTCTGGTGTTTGTTATCCAGTCAGGAGGTTGAAAATCAGATGACAATGTTTGGTCTGCTGACTGTTGAGAAGCATTTACTTGTGCATTATTATTTTAAAAAATTACTCAAAATAACAACATAACTGCATACAAGCCACTGATTTACAGATTTATAGCAAAAAACAGTTAATATTCCAAGCATTACCCTAATCAATTAAAAAAAATGATCTAGACTGACTATTTGATGAAAACTATGTTCTACCCCACCTGGGGTGTCAAACTGGCAGCCCACGGGCCTGATGTGCTCACCCCAGCTCTACAAATGGGAAAAACGTTGTGAAACATCACATGATGGCAATGTGACATCGTGAGTTTAACACCCGTGTGCTCCACAAACGATAACATGGTTAATAGTTTTATGAACTGCACCTATAAATTTTATTTTACAAATATGTGCAAATTTAATAATAATATTTATAACATGAGATACATTTTTATACACTGTATCCTTCTTTAAAATTTAACTTTGTATATAATTTATACAAAATATATACTTTTGCATATACTACCCTTTAATAAGAAAGTATTAACACAAAGAAATATAAAGGAATTCAAGGTGACACTTTAACTGCCAAAGGTAATCTCTAGTGTAAATATAGTAATACCAATGTGTGCTATGTGTGTACAAAATGTACAGCATTGGGGTGACAGAATAGGCGAAATAACACTTCTGCATTAACTGTTGTGATGCCTACATAGGTTTAGAGAACCTGGTTCTTAGCTATAACCTCCCCATCTATAATATTGAAACTAGTAATTATTTATCTTATGTTAAGTATCCTCATTTAATGACCATTAAACAATAATTCAAAGTCACAATGATGCTGAAAAAGAAAACTTACAACTAGTTCTTGAAGTTGCAGCCATCGCATGCTAGTAGTCATTGCATCATGATTTGGGCGCTTGGGCAACTAGTATTCATTTTCAATAGGTGCTGTGTCCCATAGCCATGGAATCACCATTTGCAATTTTCACAGCCAGCTGCTGACAAGCAAAATCACTTGGGAAGCTGGCAAGAAGTCACATGCCATTGCCCCGTGATGCCATGCTTAATCAGCTTAATTCGCTTAACCAACACAGCTAAACTGATGTCATAGGTCAGTCAGACATTTGACAGTTCACTTTTATGACCAGACTGCTTAGCCACAGGATTGCCAGGCCCAATTGCAGTCAGTAATGAAGACTACTTGTAGTTGCTATAAAAATTAAACTTACGTAACATGACTGGAATATTTCGAATACATGAAGATGCTATAGAATTATCAGTTATTTAAATTCTAAGTTGTTTTTTTAAGACATTTCATTTGCAGGTGTATACTGCTTGTATTAATACTTGCATATTAATTGCAAGGAAAGCTATTTTTGCATAGTTCTTAAGTATTCACTAATTGACTAATTTATGATATTAAGTACTGACTAAATACTGAAAAAAGTCAAATCCCAAGTAACTGTACAGGTAGTCTTTGACTTACTACCATATTGGGACCAAAATTTCCTTTTTGTGTTACTACAATTGTAAAGCAGGCCATTGTGTGACTGCACTGGATTTGATTAATTTTTTCCCCATAGTTGTTAGGCAAACCAACACCATTATTAAATGACTCACATAATTGTTAAGTGAATTTAGTTTTCCGAATTGACTTTTTGAGAGAAACTGGCTGAGAAGATTGCAAACCTTGATTGCTGCAACTGGTTGTAAAATCTGAGCAGGCTGCCAGGCATCTGAATTGAGATCATGCAATTGCAAGAGTGGATCATAAATCACTTTTTCCAAGGCTGTAATAACTTTGAACTGTCATCAAATGGTCATAAGTTAAGAACTGCCTATATTCCTAAAAATAGACAAAAATAGATAAAATTCAATACCTCGGGTTTTTTCGGTTTATATTTTTTCCGTCTTTTTCTCCTTTTTTTAGGTGGAGAATTTTTTTCTATTGATATTTCATCTTCAGAAGAACTACAATATCTAATGATTTTACGTTGAGACATTCTCAAAGGAGGATGTAGGTTAATTCCTGCATCAGCAATCCAGTCAGAATACTGACTTGAGGAATCACTATGAGGAAACAATATTATATAGTACAAGTTGAAAATCAAAATATTTTACTGTAGCTTAAAATGTTCTGTAAAGCTTAAATTCTGTTCCGTTGTTAAATTCTGTAAATTCTGTAAATTAATTGTTTGAAGCGAAGCTTAAATTCTGTGAGTTTTTAAACAAACAGATGTTACAATTATTGTCCTGCTGGTAAACTGTATAGTTACACATATAGATTAGAAGTGAGCAAACCACAATTTTGAACTTTCTAAAGATAATATTAATAAATTAAACTTCACAATGCATTTTAGTCATACTTTACATACTAAAAAAGTTTAGAAGGGCATGTTGCATTTTCTATTATGGCAATACAGAAACAAATCATTTTGGAGCTATATAAGACATTAATCTTGTAAGACAGACAGACAGACGAACTAATATTTTAGACTATTTTTCCAAAGAGTTGACAGGATTACTGAGCTGTAGTCAAAACATTTAGTGGACACAAGACTGTGTCAACAGCAGTAGTCAGTAGCAAGCCATGCAAACAACAACACAGTTTCTTTTGTAGTGACAAAGCTGATATAACTCCTCCCATATTTAAATTCTAAATGCAATATTGCCAAGTTTCAAGTATGTATATCAGATAGTAATTTTACCTGGAACTATAACTGTTGGATTTCTTGTCACTCTTCCATTCTTCCTCATGGGAAGTCAAAGTCAATCTACCACTTTCTTCTGTTTCCTAGATTAACAAATAGTTTGAGCATTAAACTATATCCTAATTTAAAGATTTATTTATTACACTGCTACTTTATTATACTATTTATCATTCACAAATAAAGTAGAATGCTTTATCAATCCTTTTGCTAACATCTTTTGCCATACTGAATACCTCATATATATAATAGAACTTATTGAAAAACATAAAATCATATCATAAAATCATTTAAAAACATAACACAAAAATATTTCTATTCTGTTTGTGTTTCAAATAGAGTATGTACACAATATTCATTTTAAGTAATTCTTAGGACAAATTAGAATCACTGAAAAAATGGAAGTGACCTTTGAGGTCTTCAAATTAAACCCTGCTGATTGCAGGTGTTCAGACTAAAGGTTAGTAAACCATCTCCCTAAATAATTGATTTCAGAATCAAACTGCTCTTAAGAGTTAGGAATTTTCTCCTAATTTAATTAGAATTTTTTAAAGATTAGAAATAAAAATGTAGATAACATAAACTCTATATTTGGTCACTGAGGATGACCAAAAAAAAATAATCACCTTTTCAAATTAGAAGACAGGATTAAGACTTCTTATCCCATGGAGGCACTTCCATCCAAGGAAGTCTTAGCTGTACCTTCTAATGAGGAAGAGATTTTCTGTTCCTTCAACTGCACTGAACTGAGAAGCAATACATGTAGTCCTCAACTTACAACCATTCATTGAATGACTGTTTGAAGTTACAGCAGAATTGAAAAAAGTGACTTATGATCGTTTTTCACACGTATGACCATTGCAGCATTCCCATGGTCACGGGATCAAAATTGGACACTTGGCAACTACTATCTACTTATGTCAGTTGCAGTATCCTGGGGTTGTATGATCACCTTTCGTGACATGCTGACAAATAAAGGGAAAGCCAGATTCACTTAACAACCATGCTAACAACTTTGGAGCTTGGTGGCTCACGTGGTTAGAATGCTACATTGATAATATGCAAGCCCATGTTCAAGACCAGAGTGCTCCTGTGTGATGGGGTGAGCTCCTGTCATTTGTTCCAGCTCCTGCCAACCTAGCAGTCTGAAAACATGCTAACACAAGTAGATAAATTGGTACCACTTCAGTGAGCTCATTAACAGGGACATAAAGGAGCTCCCAATTGGGTATCTTTCAGGTACCCATGAAGTTACTGGCTAATCCTTTTCAATCCAGAAGTGCCTCTGAAATGAATATGATGACATCTAACAACTGCAATGATTCATTTAACAACTGTGGCTAACAATGTCGTAAAAGGAGGCAAAACTCATTGAATATCTTGCTTAGAAACAGAAATTTGGGCTCAATTGTGGTTGTAGGTTGAAGACTACTTGTAATCCATATATATTCAGGATTATGGTGATCAACTGCATGGTAAAATACCCATGAGAAAAACATTGTTTTTACAGACACGGACAACTGGATCATCCTGTGGACACACTGTTAAGTGTCCCTTTGAGCCATGTGCTGCTCACTCAAAATATGAATCACAGACATGGGGGACAGGTCAAGACTCAACTGAGATCAACTAGGTACTCTTTTTTGTTAATTCCAGAGTCCCCTATAAAGGACAATACATGGCATTTATTTGAATCCGTTCTTTTTTCTCATTTTAAAAAAAGTCTGTAAGAGTCATTCTACACTCACTATTGTAGGCATAAGTATACCAGTGGGATCCCTTAAAGATGATATTGATATCACTCATGCATTAGACAGATACAAGACTAAAGAGACCAAGATTATGGGACATAAGGAACTGGCTTCTTCAGGAAACACGAAGCCTGGTACTAATGAATAGGATGGAGCTATATGTAGATGATAGTTTTGTTTGCTCCTGTGAGAGCTGGAGGTATCAGGAGGGATCTGTTTGTGCCCAGGTGTTTGCCTGGCTTGTGGTGTGGATATTTTTTTGTTTGTAAGTGCAGGTTTCCAAATAATCTGATTCATCTGATAATTCCACCAGACTGTCAATTATTTGGAAACCTGCACTCACAAACAAAAAAATCTCCACACCACAAGCCAGGCAAACACCTGGGCACAAACAGACCCCCCCCCCGATGCCTCCAGCTCAAACACACCCCAACCAGGCACCCAGATGAAATCTAGCTTCCTAACAAGTGATAGCCGTCCATTTACTCGGAGCCAAGCCACACTAAAAGCCTCCAATACAGGAAACACAATGTTGCCAGCCAATCAAGACAAAAAAGCTACAAAAAACCCCAGAAACACCAATCAAGCAGAACACAGCAAACTCCAAGACCAATAAACGCAGACCAAGACTCCCAACCAATCAGGAGGAAGAAAAAAACATTCTGGCACAGCAGTAGGCTAGCCCCAAATTTAAAACTGAAACGGCTGTGAAAGTCTGACTCACAGACGAACACAATACAGAAACCTGATGATGGCAGACTTCCGGTTTGCCAGGCTTCAGCGGCGGCAGGGTTTCGCGATCCTGCGCGATCCCTGTTGCGCTGTCTTGGTGCCTCCGGTCCTGATGGGTCTGGAGGATAAGGCTGCCCCGTAGAGGCAGCCGAAGACAGGGGGGATCCGGACAGGGGTTTGGGGGTTTCACAGACCCCCTCCCCACCCGGCATAACCCCTTTTTCTCAAGGCGGTGGAGCGGCGGTCAGCAATGGCTGCCACAAAGAAGCCGGCAGCTGGACAAGATTGTGCTGGAGGAAGAAGGAGAAAGTTTTGAAGCGAAAGTTTTTTGGTTGAACCAGGAGCATAAGATGCATTTAATATCCTGAAAACCTTGATTTTTGAACGATACTTTGTTTCCAGAAGAGATTTATAAGCGGCGAGTGAAAGTGATGAAAGTTTACTCTCCTTCCCTATGGAATCAACAAATGGACATTGAAAAGTCTGCTTTTTTATAGAAGGTAAAAATTTAAAGCTCCTTGTGATAAGTGGGGATGGAGAGGAAAAAGGAGAAATTTATATTAAGATTTTGTTGGAGGAGATGCCTGGAAGACTTTGAGATTGGAAGTTAATTGCAATAAGACTTTTAAATACAGATTGGGCTTTTTCTTCCCTTTCCAATTGATATTACCCCAGGAAGAAAAAGCGCGAAGGGAAGAATCTTGTGCTCTGTTTGGACTGTTTGATGACTTTGGGATTTTGAGGAATTGTTCTAAGCTTTGAAATATCTTAGTTGTCTTAAGAAGAAGAAGAGAAAAGAAAAAAAGGTTTATAATGGCTTTATCTGTTGATGAACTAAGAGAGGAATATGGAAAAATAAAGAAATAAGGCAAGGACACTTCGAGAGAAACTATTTGCTTTTTAGAAATGGCCCTTGCTACTTACCAGCAAATACAACAATTGAAGGAGGAAGCAGAGGAAGAAGAAGAAGAAGGAGAAGCCATCTTTAACGAATCCAAAAAGTTGATTAAGAAAGGAAAGAGAAAGAGAGGAAGGAAAAAGGACTTAAGACTTAAAAAAAACATCCAAGAAAGAGAAAAATAAGATGTAAAATCAATACAATGTTAGAAAGCAAAAGAAAAGAGAAATACAACAGAGAGGGGAAGCTAAAAAGGCGGAGGTTTGGGGAAGGGGTGGTAAAAAGACCATGTGGGATAAAAAAGGAAGGGAAAAGGGCGAAAAAAGCCACAAAGGTATGAAACAAGATGGGAAAAAGAAATTTTTTTTTAGGGATAAAGGGTAATGTAAAATTTTTCTTAAAAGGATTCTGCAAGGTACATAAGATAGTATTGTAGTATTTGTATTAGAAATAGAAAATTAGAATTTTATAAGAATTAAGTAAAGATTAAAATATTAAATGTTTAACAATGATAGATTTTACGATTTAATAAATTATTAAAAGGAATGTTTAAAATACTTAGTTTAAGTATAGAGTTTAATTGACTATGTTAGTATCAACTTATTATGGCATCATTTGAATTTGAAATAGATAATTGGAATGTTATAAGATTTAATGTTTAATTATGTATTTAATTACTTTATAGATTTACTATTTTCTCTTTCTTTTAAAAATTAGTAGGTAGAATGTACTAAGCAGAATCAGATGGGGAACTAGGTGTTACCGTAAATGTTAATTTAGGGGAGCGATGGAAAGGCATCATACTTCGATTAGTGATTTCAGGAGAAATCCTTTTTTTTTTTCTACTATAGGGAATGAGATAAATGGGTAATTGGAAAAGAATGGACAAAAGATACAAGTATAATGATGTAAATTAAGATGAAATAAATAAAATATAATTATGAAGAGTGGAAAGCAGAAAGAGTGGAAAGTTATAATGAAGATATTTAATTGAAGTCCATATAAAGAGAGGTAATCCGGGGCCAAGCTACTTTCTAAAAAGAAGTTTTATGTTTTTGTGTTTTGTGTGTTTATGTTTGTTTGAGATTTAATAAAACTTTGGAGGAAAGCTAGATGAGGATAATTAAAAAAAACAGAGGGAAATATGAATATGATGAGTATAAAATGGATAAATATAGAAAAGAAACGTAATTGAATAAGAGTAAAGAGAAATAATGAGAAATCTGCTAAAAGATATTTAAGTGGAAATGGGATATATTAGAATTATGTTGTATAAAATAAAATAATGTTTTATCTATCTTGTAAAAATTTATAACGCAAAGAGGTTTTATGTGTTCAATGTTTAATGATGTTTTGGTTGTTTTTAAAATTAATAAAATTTGTTTCAAAAAAAAAAAAAAAGAAACCTGATGATGGCAGATGAGATTCTGCCGAAACATTGCTACAATTTTAAAAGCACAACTATAATGACATGGGAAAATACACGAACAAAGCAGAATACATACATGTAAGTACCCACGAAAACTTATATATATATATGTATATGTTTCTTTGTTTTCTTAAATTTTCGCGGGTACTTACATGTATGGCATTCAGCTTAGTTCGGGTATTTTCCCACGTTAAAGTTGTTGCAACGTTTCGGCAGAATCTCATCTGCCATCATCAGGCTTCTGTATAGTGTTCATCTGTGAGTCAGATTTTTTTTTTTTTTTGAAAAGAATTTTATTGATTTTCTACAAACAAACAAGACAAACAAAATATTAAAACATCAATTCTCATATGTACATCCAGCGTGTCGGTTGGTTCATCAGTTTTGTGCATTCATTTTGTAGTCTCAATTACAATTATGTTACATAACAACTCGTATTGTCAATCTAAACTTATATCTCCTAATATCGCTATTAAAAAAAAAGAAAGAAACTTTTGACTATACTTTTAATCATTCATGCTTTATGAGATAACAATACTTTAAACAGTTTATTCTGTAACAAATCATATAATCATACCAAATCAATCCTAAAAACACTTTATAAATATAGTGTCAAATAACAAAGACAAGAGAAAAAATAAAGATATTTCTTACTGTCTAACATTCTAAATATTCTATTATCGTATTTTATCATCTAGCCATTGATAAAAAAGATCCCAAATTTCATAAAATTGTTTATCCTCTTGCTCTCTAATTTCAAATGTCAATCTACTCATCTCAGCACATTCCAATATTTTCTTAATAATTTCTTCCTGTAATGGTATTTTCTCATTTTTCCAGTTTTTAGCAAATACGATCCTAGCTGCTATTAATACATTTACAATCAGGTATTTCAAATCTTTACTATATGTATCAGGTAAGATTCCCAATAAAAAGATCTCTGGTTTCAAGTCTATGTGTTTCTTTGTCATTTTTTCCAACCACACGCGAATTTTAGTCCAATATTTTCTAGCGTCCTCACAAGTCCATCACATATGGTAATATGAGCCAGGTATCTGATGACATTTCCAGCATTTTTCAGATTTGTTCTTAAACATTCTTGCTATTCTTGTCAGGGGAAAGTGCCACCTGTAAAACGTCTTATACAAGTTTTCTTTATATGCTGTTGACATTGTCATTTTATAATTTTGAGACCACAATTTTTGCCATTTCTCTAAATCAATCCCATATCCAAAATTCTTCCCCCAAACAATCATAGTTTCTTTAACTTGTTCTTCCTCTAATTTAATTCCCAGTAAATAACCATATAATTTTTTAATCACCTTCTCATCAGTACCCATCAAAATCTTATCTAAATCAGTCTGTTTATCATAGAATCCCTCCATTTTAGAATCTTCATCATACCTTGAATGTATTTGCACATATGAAAACCAATTCATCCTTATACCTTATTCCTCTAAGTTTTGAATCGATTTAAGTTCACCCTTTTCATCGAATGGTTCCCCATATCGAATTGTTTGTTCCTTCTTATAAATTATAAGATAGGAAAATGCTTCAATAGTCGATAACCAAACTGGAATTTTCAAATAACTGTCTTTTGATCTTCTTCCAGTTTAAGCACAAAGACTCCCGTATATGATGTCTTCTAAAATAACCCTGTGTTTTAGTTCCCTTATACCATAAAAAAGCATGCCAGCCCAACAGCAAATCATGCCCTTCTAATGTCAACAACCTATACTTTCTTAATGTTATCCATTCTTTGACCCACATCAAACTTGCAGCTTGATAATACAATTCCCAATTAGGAAGGCCAAAACCTCCTCTAATTCTAGCGTCTTGCAAAAGCTTTAGCTTTATTCTCGCTTTTTTACCTTGCCATATAAACTTCAACATGATTTTATTTAAATCTTCAAAATAGTCTTTTCCAAGCCTAATTGGTATTGTCTGAAACAGAAATAGAATTCTGGGTAAAATATTCATTTTAATTGTTGAAATTCTCCCTATTAATGACAATTGCAAGTTTTCCCATTTCTTCAAGTCTGTAGCTATTTGTTGTTTAAGTTTAATCTAATTAACCAACCAGGGTTAAGGAGACAAGCTAAACAGAATGTGCAGCGTTAGTCAGATAGGCACACAGATAAATGAGTGAGATAAGTTTGTATGTTTATTAACATACAGTAAAAATAACAGATACACTTGTGCTATCAAAAATATAGTTTATTCCATTATGAATTCATAGCATAGTCAAAATAACAGTCCATTAGTCATGTATCATTTAGTCAGTCCATTCAAGGATATTCAGTTAGCAAAGTCCATGTAGAATATCCTATGTCAGTTCACTTACAAATCAGTCCTTTGTTTATCTCTCCCGTTCGAGTAAAGCAGTCTTGAGTCCATGCAGTAATTAGGGATCATCAAAGCCAGAGAGAGCAAGCTGACGTTCCTTGCTTCTTTTAAAGTGCTTTCACAACCACTCCCTTAATTACATTCCTATATTTAAAGTTGCAGACACTTTAACTTACAAACTATGATAACATATTTATTATTTTACCTAAAACAGTTAGGGTAAACAATGTTATCCCTAACATTCTCCCCTTTTAGGAAATAATAATAAATATAACTATTTACATCTTTAAATCATATTTGTTACAACTCTCTTTAAACTTAATTACTCCTTGAGCTTTTGTAAATTGGTCTGCAATGTTTTCTTCTGTCATGCAGTATTCCAATTTAATTAGCCCATTCTTTACAGATTCTCTAACATTTAAGTGTCTTAAGTCAGTATGCTTTGATCTAGTTTTTACAGCAATACCAGTAGCTAATTTTATGGCTGCCTGGTTGTCCTCGTACACAATAATGGAATCTTTAACAGTTACACCCATGTCTAATAATAACTGTTTGTACAAAATTAAGTCAGTGCATAGTAATGACAGACATGAAAATTCTGCTTCCATCGTGGACAAGCTAATATGCTGTTGTCTGATTGACCTCCACCCTATTAGTGTCTTACCAAATAATATAGCCATCCCAGATGTTGATTTTCTAGTCTTTATGTCAGTTGCAAAACTGCATCTGCATAGGCACTAAGACTCAAATCTCCCTTTGGTTCTATATACAATGCATGGTTCATTGTTCCTTTAAGATATCTTAAAATTCTCTTTAATGATTGCCAATGACATTGATGTGGATCCGAATTAAAACGTGCCAACTGATTAACACTATAAGCTATATCTGGCCTAGACCAATTGCTTATATATGATAAGCTACCAATCAAAGATTGATATATAGACTTATCAAATTTGGGACTTTGATCATTAGTTTGGCAAACTTCCTGACTCATTGGAGTCTTTGCCGGTTTACAAAGTTCCATTTTATACGTTTTAATTAATTGGCAAATTTTATCTTCTTGAGATATCTTAAATCCATTTTTTGTTTTGTTAATTGTCAATCCTAGATACTTTTTAATTTCACCTAAATGCTTTAATTTTATCTTTTTGGCTAATAATGATATAATCTCATTAGCTTCATTATTAGTCTTAGTTATCAAAGTAATATCATCTGTAAATAATAACAATAATGACACCGTTCCATTATTTTCTCTTTTAAACACACATGGATCTGCTAAACCAGATTTAAAACCTATATTGTTTAACTCTTTCACAATATATTGGTTCCACTCAAAGCCAGATTGTTTCAACCCGTAAAGACTCTTTTTGAGTTTCCAACAATCATTACTATTTACTTTATTGTCTTTTATAATCATTGGCTTTTTCAAATATATAGTGTGCTGCAATGGTGCATGTAGATAAGCAATTTCTACATCTAAATGGTTAATGACATAGTTTTTCTTAGCTGCCCACACTAATGCTGCTCTTAAAGATGTTGCTTTAAGACTTGGTGCAAAAACTTCATTGTAATCAGATGCAGTTTGATTAAATCCTTGAGCTACCAACCTAGTTTTATGGGTAACAGTCCCATCATTTCCAGTTTTTATTTTAAATATCCATTTGCACCCAATGGATTTTTTTTCTGGAGGTAATTTGGTTTCCGGTTTCGCGTGGCTTCGGGGCAGCAGGAATTCGCGACAGCTCGCGATTCCTGCTGTGCTAGCCGTCGAGGTACCCCCGATCCAGATGGGTCAGGGGGATATGGCTGCCCTGTAGGGACAGCTGAAGAGAGAGGGGAGTCGGATAGGGAGGTGGGGGTGTCGCAGACCCCCCCTTCTCCGGGAAAACCCCTTTTTCCCAAGGCGGTGGAGCGGCGGTCAGCAATGGCCGCCACGAAGAAGCCAGCAACCGGGTAAGATTGTGCTGGAGGACGTGTGAAGAGTGAAAGTTCTGTCTGAGCCGGGTCAAGTAACATCTTTTAAATTGCCTGGAATTGAGCTGTTTGAATTGCTGGAGGATACATTGTATCCCTAAGAAGAGCGAAAAGCGGCGGAGAAGCTGTTAAAGGGAACTTTTTTTTTTTTCTTTACTCTCCCACCCTATGGAAACAGCAGAAATATTTGGATATATTGGACATTGAAAGTGGATTGCTTTGAAAGTTGAAGCTAAGAGACAAAAGGATTTTTGGACATTGAAAAATTTAAGAAATTGGAAAACCTTTGTTGGAGGTATGGATTTCTGATTATTTAAAATTGACATTGCAAGTGGGAAGGGAGAAAAAAAAGTTGGAGCAGAAGCTGAAAAAGGAGGAGATTGCCTAGAATCCCAAAGGAAGATATATGGTAATTGGACCTCTTTGATTAAAAATTAACCCCAGAAAGAGAAAGAGAAGAAGGAAGAAAAGTATTAACTTTTGGAACTTTTTTTTTTTAATTGCTTTTGATTGTCTTTGATTAAAAATACTTGTGGTTGTTTTGGAAAAAGTTTCCCTTTTCATAATGGCATCGTTTGTGGATGAACTAGAGATTGAATATCAAAAATATAAAAAAGAAGATACTTTGGACACTTTGTTTCAATTCTTAGAAATGGCCGCTTCCCTGGCGTTATGTACTTATGAAAAGTTGATTACGCAGCAGAAGGACTGGGACAAGGAAGAAGAGGAAGAAGAAGCCATCTTTGATGAACAATGGGTCCCTTCCGGAGAGGAGGAGAAAAAGGATAAGAAAAAGGGGATTTTAAGAATTATTTATTAACTGTTCTTGATTATCTAACTCTTCCTTATCAATTGTTTCCTCTTGTTCTGGTCCTATTTGCTCTTCGTGGACTTCTTCTTTAATTGGACTCTTCTTATAAATAGTCTGTTCTTTCTGCCTTTTGTAGGGGTCAATAATTACTTCGTAATTTAAATCTTGCTCTAATCTATTCCATCCTACATGTTCTAGGAATTTTGCACTAGCACTGGTGTAAACTCTAGATGTTCCTGGTTCCCAGAATCTATAAGATCTATGATTAGATTTATATCCTACAAAAAATAATCTTTTAGCTCTATGCTGTTCTTTTTGTCTAAGTTGTGTAGGGATATGCACCATGCTGGTGCTCCAAATGTGTGCATGTAACTTAAATCAGGTTTTGTACCATGCCACAGTGTGAATGGTAATTCACCTGTTGTTGAATTAACAACATTATTTAATATATGATTACCACACATTATTGCTTCTCCCCATAAATTGTCAGGTAATCCTGAATCAGACATCATAGTACATGCCATTGATTGCAGTGTTTGGCCTCTTCTCTCTATAAATGCATTATGTTGTGGCCTATATGGTGCAGACTTTTTATGTTGAATACCTAACATTCTTAGTCTGTTCTGGAATTTATTATTTGTAAATTCCGCACCATTATCTGTTATAAGAGTTACTAATTTCTTTTTAGCTTTCCTTTCAGCAAATTTTATCCAATTAAAGATAAATTATTATTTAGATACGTTTCCGTTTTGCTCTTCATTAAATAGCAAAACCCATATCTAGAATAGTGGTCCATTATACTTAATATGTAACAAGCTCCTCCTACACTTGGTTTTTTCGGACCTATTAAATCTGCAAATACTACTTCTAAAGGCTCTTTGGTAGTAAATCCATCAACTCTATTAGCCGGTATGACCCTGCTCTTGCTTTGATTGCAAGCATTACATTGCAAATACTTATTACAAGGTTTCAAACTTATTCCCTTAGATAATTCAACAGTTTTCTTAAGCATTTTAAAATTTAAATGCCCTTGCTGTCGGTGTAACAAGTGAATGCATTCATCATGAGGTTTCTTATTATCATAAACCGTGTTAGCCATCTCTAAACCATTATAATTTAACACATATAATTCACCTCTTAAAGATGCAGTAATTTTCTTATCTTCTTTCTCAATTATGCAGTTATCTCCTTTAAATGTAACTACATATCCTAGTTTAACCAAAATTCTAACTGAAATTAAATTAAACTTAGGCTGTGGTACATATAACATTTTTACATTCTCTTTTATAAAAGAACAATATGCTATACCTTGACCTTTAGCTTTCAGTTTCCAGCCATTGGCTAACGATATCTGCTGTGTACTCTTGGACATTTTAATAAAATTTCTGTTATCATTTGTTATACAGTGAGATGCTCCACTGTCAACCACCCATAAATTATTTTTTACAGCTCCGTTAGTATACATGGCTAACTCTAAATTTTTCTTTTTCTTTTGATGACTTTTAGTATTCTTGCCAGCGTTCTGGCGCTTTGCTTTTTTACAAAATCTTGCCAAATGTCTTCTTCCTCCACAATTAAAACACTTTTTAATTGCGTATGCAGTAGGAGATTTATTATCTTCTTTTTGAGGTTGCTGCCTCCTTAATTCATCTCTTTCAAGTCTTCTTCTGGCTTCTTCAATCAATCTGCCAGTTACATCAGTTAAAGTTAAACTTTCCTTTGGCAAAATTTCAAGGGAAGTGACGTAGTTGTCATAACTTTCATCTAGTGAAGATAGAATTATGTAGACTTGGTGTAGTTCAGAGAAAATAAGCTCTTTCTCGTGCAGTTCTTAAAAAATGCTTTGCATAGTTTTCAAATGACTCAGCATATCACCATTCGTCTGGAGATGCGTCCTGAAAAGCTTCCGTGTTAGATTTATGTGAGCACCAACGTTATCTCAGACATAAATCCTCTTCAGCTTCAGCAAACACCCAACAGCCGTTTGCTCTCTGTGAATAAGAACAACTTGTTTGTCAGTTAATGTTAATCCAATTATGCAAAGAGCTTGTTCATTTTTATGCATAAATTCTTCTATTTTTAGTCTATCTTCGTCATCCTCTGGATCCCATTCCTCTACGTTTGGTGCATTTTCAATTATGTTCCACAGACCTTCTCTTCGTAGAAGTAGACTACATTTCATAGACCATGATACATAGTTTGTTCCATCCAGCTTGGATATAAGGGACAAACTTTGTAAATTGACTTGTGCCATGTTTTTCTTAATATGGATATAAAACTATAATAAAACACAGCTGTCTGTTTACTGTAATGTATAACAACACAAACTCTCACTTTTTACATAAATCTGTTTTATCCTAGTTAAACTGACTTTGCAGCCTCTGGGCCCATAACCAGTGTTAAGCCTGAGTTCCCCAACCAGGGTTAAGGAGACAAGTTAAACAGAATGTGCAGCGTTAGTCAGATAGGCACACAGATAAATGAGTGAGATAAGTTTGTATGTTTATTAACATACAGTAAAAATAACAGATACACTTGTGCTATCCAAAATAGTTTATTCCATTATGAATTCATAGCATAGTCAAAATAACAGTCCATTAGTCATGTATCATTTTGTCAGTCCATTCAAGGATATTCAGTTTGCAAAGTCCGTGTAGAATATCCTATGTCAATTCACTTACAAATCAGTCCTTTGTTTATCTCTCCCGTTCGAGTAAAGCAGTCTTGAGTCCATGCAGTAATTAGGGATCATCAAAGCCAGAGAGAGCAAGCTGACGTTCCTTGCTCCTTTTAAAGTGCTTTCACAACCACTCCCTTAATTACATTCCTATATTTAAAGTTGCAGACACTTTAATTTACAAACTATGATAACATATTTATTATTTTACCTAAACCAGTTAGGGTAAACAATGTTATCCCTAACATTTCTCTATTAATGTGCTACATCTTGCTGTCAAATATATCCCCAGATACTTAACCTTATTCATAACTTGGATTTTCAAAAGGTCTGCCAGTTCTTCTCTTTGTCTCAGTAGCATGTTCTTTGTCAAAATCTTTGATTTATCTTTATTTATTTTCAAACCAGCCATCTCACCATATGTCTCTTATCTTTTCCAATAACTTTGGAGCTGTTTCTAGCGGATCTTCCAGAATAAAAGCTAAGTCACCAGCAAAAACTTGTAGTTTGAATTCTTCCTTTTTAATTTTCATTCCTTTTATGCTTTTATTATCCCTAATATTTCTATTCAACACTTCCAAAGTCAACACAAACAGCAAAGGAGATAGGGGACATCCTCGTCTTGTGCCTTTTCTTATATTAATAAAGTCTGTAAGTTCGCCCTCCATCATTACCTTTGCTGTCTGTTTATTGTATATGGCTTCTATTGCTTGAATAAATTTTCTGGCAAAACCCATCTTTTCCAATAGTAATAACATAAATCTCCAGTTCACGTTATCAAATGCTTTTTGAGCATCTAGGAATATCAAAGCAATTTGCTTTTCAGGATGAGCCTCATAGTATTCCAAAGTATTCAAGATTACTCTCATATTGTCTCTGATTTGTCTCTGGCAGAAATCCATTTTGATCTGGGTGGATAAAATTATTTAAATATTTAAGTCTTTCTGCTAAAATTGAAGCAAAAATTTTAGTCTGCATTCATTAAGGAAATAGGTCTATAATTCTTAATTTGCAGCGGGTCAGCCTCTTCTTTTGGAATAAGTGTGATATAAGCCTCTGACCATGTTTTGAGTATCATCTTCTTTGACATAACTTCATTCATAACTTCTAACAATGGGATGCTCAATGATTCTTGAAATGTTTTATAGAATTCTGCCGGAAGCCCATCTGAACCTGGTGTTTTCCCATTATTTTGTTTCTTAAGTGCTTCATTTAATTCCATCATTGTTATATTGCTTTTTAGCATTTCTTCAGTCTCTTTAGGTATCTTTGGGAAGTTAGCATTCTGTAGATACTGTTTGACTTTTCCCTCATCAATATTCTCTTGTTTATATAGTTGCCCACAAAAATCTCGAATAATTTCCTTTTTCTCCTTATTACCATAACAAACTTGGCCTTGATCATCTATTAGCTTCAATATTTTTCTTGATTCCTTCTCCTTTCTCAATTTATATGCTAGCCATCTACCTGGTTTATTTGCATCTTCAAAGTAATTCTGTTTAGAATTTCTAATTTTCTGTACCAGTTCTTCTTTCTCTATTAATTCTATTTTATATTTAATTACATCCAGCTTCAATTTAATATCTTTTTTTCTGTGGCATTTTCTGTAATTCTTTTTCAAGTCTTTTATACTCATCTTCCAAGGCCTTAGAAGCTTGTCTTTTCCTAATATTCTTTTTTCTTGTATAATCTATTATCAAATCTCTACCATATGCCTTCATTGTATCCCAAACATTCTGCGTTGAAGTATCTTCTTTTTTATTTTCTCTAAAGAAAAAAGCCAGTTCCTTCTCCATCCGTTGTATAAAATCTTTTTCCTTTAAGATAGTATTATTTAATGTCCATCTCGATCTTTTTTTTTGTCCCTTCCATTTAATTGTCATTGGGCTATGATCTGTCCAAGTACTTGTTTCGATATTTGTTTCTTGAATATTGGATATTAATTCTGTTGAGATCCAGATCATATCTAATCTGGACCATGATAAATGTCTATTTGAATAAAAAGTATATTGTTTAGCTTTAACATTTCTTTCTCTCCAAATATCTTTTAAAGTTAATTCGTCTGTCATTTTAAAAAAAGATTTAGGGAGAGTCTTTCTATTTTGCTTTGTTGTTGTTGCTATATAATCCAGTTTATTGTCCACAATTCCATTAAAGTTTCCCATCATAATTATATTAACATAGTCCAGTCCAATTATTTTCATGTGTAGTTTTTTATAAAACTCTTCTTGTTTATCATTCGGAGCATAAATTGCAATCAAGAGTATTTTTATATTATTGTCCATTATTTCCACCATTAATACTCTTCCGTCTTCATCCGTGTAAATCAGTTTTGCTGGGGTAGCCTCTTTAATGTATAGAACCACTCCTCTTTTCTTACATTGAGTCAAAGAAGTAAATATTTTCCCTAGTTTTGGCTGTACTAACAATTGTTCATGTTGTTTTTTAATATGAACTTCTTGTAGACAAATTATATCGAATTTTAATTTCTCTAATTTATGAAAGGTTTTCCTTCTTTTAACAGCTGAATTGAGTCTATTTACATTCATTGTAATCAGTTTTTTCTTCTTCCATGATT
Source organism: Hydrophis major (assembly GCA_033807585.1). Lineage (NCBI taxonomy): Eukaryota > Metazoa > Chordata > Lepidosauria > Squamata > Elapidae > Hydrophis > Hydrophis major. The sequence continues at coordinate 77,946,502 of CM066332.1, read as the reverse complement.
ATGCTTTATGTTTAGGTCTAACAACTCTCGTGGATCTCACTTCATGCTGTTCTTTACTATCCACCTGTCCACCTACTGCACCTTTCTTTTTCAGTCTCCAGTTGTTCCTCTTGAAACTCAATTAATGAGACCTCTTTCTCTGCCTCCTCTTCTCTTCTTCCAAAAAATTCTGCATGGAAAGGTTCTGCTTTCTCAATTGAGTCAATTCTATGTCTCTGCTCTTGCCACGTAAACATTAATCCTTCTGGAATCAGCCATCTATAATTCACTTTGTTTTCCAGTAGCATTTTGGTCAGAAATCGATATTCTCTTCTCATGTCTCTCACTCTTCTGGGTATTTGTTTTAAAACCACAATCTCTTTGCCTTTGTATTTCAATGTCTTCTCTCTTTCCACTTGTAGTATTTGTGTTTTAATTGATTTTTTAGTAAATCTAATATGAACTTCCTTTGATAATTTATTTCTCATCGCATATCTTGTATACACTCGATATACCTCATCTACACCATCCATCATCTTTTCCTCTGTAATTTCCAAAGCATCCGCCAAAATTTCTATCATTATCGCAGCCAAATTTTGTCCTTTCTTCTTCTATATTTTGAAATCTGAGATAAAATTCTGACCTTTCCATCTCCCACCTCAACATCCCACTTTTATTTTGTTCAACCACTGTTAATCTACTGTCAATATTTCCAATCTTCTCCTCTCTTTGTTTACCTTCTTCCTCAATTTTTTGGATTCTCTCCTCATACTTCACCATCATTTGTTTAATATTTTCCACTTTTTCATCAGTCTTCTCTATTCTTTGTTCAATGGTGTCTGATTTTGTCTTGAGATCTTGGGCTCCTTGCATAATCATCTGTAAAGTTACTTTTTCTTGTTCTTTATCTTGCTTCAACATTGTCTGAATTAAACGTTGTCCTCCAGCTGGTGGGGAGGCAGAGGTAGAAGTAGAAATGCCAGATGATATTGGTTTCCTGCTCATTTTAATGCTTCAAAAGCTTCAAATTCTTTTTAACTTTTAATCCAACTGGTAGAATAGCCAATTATAATCCAAAATGGAAAAATCCAACAGTAAAAGGCCCAAAACCAAAGAAGAAAAAGGAAAAAAGGAAGAAGAAAGATCTTCAGGTTCTTCTAGACCCTAATCCAATTACGAAGTAGTCCACCATAAAAAATGAAAAATAGAAAGAAAAAAAAAAACCAAAATAATAATATTAAGAAAAAAAAGAACAAAAAGAAAAAAGAAAAGAAGAAATTCCTTCAGGTTCTTCACACCTTAATCCAGTTGAGAAGTCTCAATGATCAAAAAGAAAAAACAGAGTGGCCCAAAAACATGGATAGAAAAAGCAAAAGGATCCCAGTAAAAATAAGGAGAAAAAAAGAAAAATAAAGCAAAAGCTCTGAGGCTTTCCCTTTGAAATAAAAAGCAAAAATAAAAATATTACTAGAATTGGAATTTACAAAGAGGCTGGTGAGTAGGGGTATCACAAGTAATATATATATATATATATATATATATATATATATATATATATATATATGTATGTATGTGTATATGTGTGTGTATATGTGTGTGTGTGTGTGTGTGTGTGTGTGTATATATATATATATATGGGCACGCTGCACTTTATTTAGTTGTCCAAGGCTCTTATTATGACTCTCTTCTCCACCAGCTTCAAAGCCAAGCCTCAAGTGTTGAAATATTGATTCCAGGAAAACACCTGTAATAATATTTTGCTGTGCTCTCCCTCTATCTTATCACATTAAAATGTCCTTGAGAAAGTCTTCTTACAGTTCTCTCCAATTCAAATAAAATATTTTCAAGCCTCTAGTTGGCAGTGTTACAAAGTTTCTTAATACTCTTCCACCCCCCAGCCAGAAAAAAAGGATAATTTATACAAAAAAAAAAAAAAAATAGCCAAAGGGAGCCTCTATCCTAAAAGAAAATTAAAAAATCAAAAGGAACATAAAAATATATGTAAGAGAAAATTCAATCCGGTTACCCACAAAGTCACACTAAAGTCCTAAAAAAAAAGTAACAAAAGAAAAAAAAAAATCCAAGCCTCAATTTGACATCACTTTAAAAAACGCCGCTCATACAGTTTTTGTCAAAAAAAAATCTCACAGACTTTTACAGTGGTTTTAGATTTAAATTTGGGGCAGCCTATTACTGTGCCAGAATGGTTTTTTTCTTCATCCTGATTGGTTGGGAGACTTGGTCTGTGTTTATTGGTCTTGGAGTTTGCTGTGTTCTGCTTGATTGGTGTTTCTAATATCTTCTGTCTGTTTTTTGGCTCTTTTTGTATCTTGATTGGCTGGCAACATTGTGTTACTTTATTGGAGGCCTTTAGTGCAGCTTGGCTCCGGGTAAATGGATGGCTATCATTCGTTAGGAAGCTGGGTTTCATCTGGGTGTCTGGTTGGGGTGTGTTTGAGCTGGAGGTACGAGGGGGGATCTGTTTGTGCCCAGGTGTTTGCCTGGTTTGTGGTGTGGATATTTTTTTGTTTGTGAGTGCAGGCTTCCAAATGATTGACAGTCTGGTGGAATCATCTCTTCTATTCATGCTTTCTGGTCTTTTTTCAATCTCTATGGCTTCTCTGATGATTCTGTGGCTGGGGTTTTCTATAGCGGTTAGGGTTTGGTGCCATTGAAGTTGATGCTATGACCTGTGGCTTCCATGTGTTGGACTAGTGAGGAAGTGTGTTCCAGCTTTTTGACTGCATTTTTGTGTTCCTCCCGGCGGGTTCTTATTCTTCTATTGGTCTGTCCAATGTATGTGGCCGGGCAGGATGAACTTTAAAAGCACAGCTACTATGACGTGGGAAAATACCCGAACTAAGCTGCATGCCATACACGTATATGTATATGTATATATATATATGTATATATATTTATTTATTTGTCAATCGCTTACAAGATAATAGGTATACAGTTATGAATACATGAAATAAGATACATATAAGAAAAATAAAAGAAACAATAGGATAGGGACGGTAGGCATGTTGATGCGCTTATGCACACCCCCTACAGACCTCTTAGGAAAGGGATGAGGTCAATAGTAGACAGTCTAAGATTAAAGTTTTTGGGGTTTGGGGAAGAAACCACAGTCAGGTAGAGTATTCCAGACATTGACCACCCTGTTGCTGAAGTCGTATTTCCTACCATCAAGTTTGGTGCTGTTAACCTTGAGTTTGTATCTATTGTGTGCTCTTGTCTTGTTATGGTTGAAGCTGAAGTATTCATTAACAAGTAAGTCATTGCAATGTATTATTTTATATACCATACTTAGATCAGATCGAAGACAGCGTAATTCAAGGTTTTCTAGGTCTAGAATCTCAAATCTGGTGGCATAAGGTATTCTACAATGAGTAGAGGAGTGGAGAATGCTTCTTGTGAAATATTTCTGGACTTTCTCAGCTGTGCTAATATCAGATACGTAATGTGGGTTCCAGACTGATGAGCTGTAATTGGTCTAGCAAATGTTTTGTATGCTCTAGTTAATAGTGTGATATTACCAGAGAAAAAGACACGTAGGATTAGGTTCACAACTCTTAATGCCTTTTTGGCTATGTCGTTACAGTGGGCTCTAGCACTTAGATCGTAAGAGATGAGTATTCCAAGGTCCTTTACAGAGCTTGGATCATCAACAAAGTCTTGACTATTCAGCTTGTATTTTATTTTTTGATTTTTTTTGCCAATATGTAAGACAGGGCACTATTTATTGATATTTGAAGTTGTCATTTGTTTGACCATTCTGATACATAGTCAAGATCTTTTTGAAGGGTAGCAGTATTGTCTGTGGTATTGAACAGCTTTACATCATCAGCAAAGAGAACGCAGTTGCTCTTGATATGATCACAGAGGTCATTTATGTAGAGTATGAAGAGAGTTGTTCCTAGAACACTGCCTTGGGGGGCACTACTATTGACAGGTACAGAATTTGATAGGACACTCCCAATTTTGACCATTTGTTGTCTGTTTGACAGGAATGCTTCTGTCCAATTTCAACAATGTTCTGATGACCCTTGACCATAAAGTCTGCTGCATGAATTCCCATTTGTTTCCATTTTAGCAAGAATGATGTACAAGAGAGAATACTAGCTGCATCTAGAATACTAGATGTTGATCATTCTTCCTTTATGGTCCAGGAAACTCTTTCATGAACATTAGTATAGATAAAGAGAATAAGGAAGTTTACATTGCCAGAGATATGCAGGCTCTAGTACCTAAGCTAAAGAGGCTCATTTTTAATGTCCAGAACATCCAAATGACATTCAGTATCAACTCAGACATCTCCCTAATTAACTGAAATGTAAGGGGAAGGTAGTACAGCACAATCATGTTTGCAAGATTCTATTATTAAAGCCAACCTTGATATAAACAATTTTAGCCATCCTAGGGAGTTGAATTTTTGGTCTGATCTACCTAGTGGAGCTGACAAGAACCATAGCACCTTCCAGTATGGCCAAATCTTGGGCCAGGACCAATCCTGCATCCAAACCAGATGGCAACCCAGATTTCTGGTGATCAAGAAAAACAGTTGTCCTTATTGTATTTTGCCTTTTCCAACACCAGAAGGTAGACCTGGATAGGTCCCATCTAGGGAATTTCTAAAGTAGAGAGTGGTTACCATACAGGATGCAGAAGACTTAACTCTCTTTTCTGACTAAAAGAAGGGATTTAACCTTTTCCTGATGGGTCCATAGCCTGGTGACCAGAATGGCCCTTTATGTTAAGTCCAACTGCTGCTGAGATACACCATGTATAAAGGTGATAGTATTATAACATATTCAATTATGCCTCTACTAGTCTACAAGTTTCAGCCTATTTGAAGTTAGCACATCTAAATTAATTATCAATTGGATTACTTCTATTTCAAATTTCATGAGTTCATTTATGTCTATGTATTAATTATAATGTACTATCTATCATAAAGTGACTATATCAGTGGGGAGATTCAAAATATTTTATTACTGGTTCTGTGGGCATAGCTTATTTGGCTGGTGTGGCTTGGTGGTCATGTGACTGTGTGGGCGTGACTTGGTGGTCATGTGACTGTGTGAGTGTGGCCAACACAATGTCACTCACGTCAAGGGGTCCTCACCTGGCCCCTCTCCTCCCAGACATTCCTTGTCACACTCAGCCTTAATATCTATAGTTCTGTAAAAATGTTCACCTTTTTTTGACTTTATTATCTACATACTATAGATGTACTTTCGTGGACCACTGAAAGGAGGAAACAGCTCCCATGCTTTGCCCAAGAGTGTGACAGGCAACAGGCTTTTAAGGGGCTGCCACAAAGAAGGGGGGGGGGGGCAATGTATTTTCCAAAGAAGCAGAAGGCAAAACAAGAAGCAATGGATGGAAACTGAACAAAGAGAGAAGCAACCTAAAACTAAGGAGAAACTTCCTGACAGTGAGAACAATTAACCAGTGGTCTCCAGAAGCTCTGGATGCTCAGTCACTCGAAGTTTTGAAGAAAAAAACTGGACAGCCATTTCTCTGAAATGCTATAGGGTTCCCCCTAAGTTCCCTTTTAAGTGTTATTGTTATTCTGACCCCTTTCCCAAGACCTCTACTCAGAATTTGGCACCCTCAGTTTTCCTGCCTGAGCAGGGTGTTGGACTAGAAGACCTCCAAAGTCCCTTTCAACTCTGTTAAACACACATGTATTCATGCTCTGGACTACAGACATTGAATGTATGTATTGTAAACCCTGAAAAATACCTGGGCAAAAGAAAGGCAGTAAAATCACTCTAGGTGTAGGGGCAGTGAAAAATATTAATATATGATAAATAATGGAACAATTAAAAATAATAGCAGAGAGTTTTCTCTCTCCCTCTCTCTCTCCCCCTTCCTTCCTATTTCTCTTTCTTTCTGCTTCTCTTTATTTCTTTTTCTTTCTTTCTCTTTATTTCTCTCTCTTCCTTTCTTTCTTCCTATTTCTTTTTCTCTTTCTTTCTTTCCTTCTTTCTTTCTTCTTTCCTTCCTTCCTTCCTTTCTTGTCTTTGTCTCTCTCTTACACACACACACAAAACACTCTCTCTTGTGATACACACACACCTGCTCTGAAATGAACTGATCCGGCGAGCAGCAGGCAGTGAGAGAACGAAGAAAGCTTGTGGAGGTGCTGCGGCAGTGGGTGGCAGGGCTATGGGAAGCAGCCCCGGGAGTTCCTGCCCTCCCTTTTGGGGCACCGCCACTACCACTCGCTCCACAACAAACACCCCCCCCATGCACCCCTTGCCGCTCCCGTGCCCAACGCTCATCCTGCAGCTGTGCCTCCCTGCTCACCCCTCGCCTTGCCTCAACAGACAGCTGTGGTGCGCGCCTCTCCTGTCCCTCGCACACAGAGCAGCCACACCCGCTATGATCAGCAACAGACCACCTCGTCCTCCTCCTCCTCTCTTGAAGTTCTTGCCCCCACGCTGCCCCACACCTTCGCCGCTCATTGGGGAGGAACCGAAATGCCAAGCCTTCGCCTGTATCACCCTTTCGACTTCATACTCTGTCGCCAATCAACTGCCCCCCCCCATTTCTCAATTCCCCACAATTAACGTATAGAAAAATCCACGTTCTTTTCATAATGCCATCCAGCTGCAAAGGCCCCCACCGGAGCTCAGTCTCCAAATCCTGGCGGAAGGTCAGGTGGGGGGATGCTGAATTTCTCGGAGGAGCCTCTTTCAGGGATGGGGCTGCTCTGTAAAAGGGGCAGCAGCTTCATCTTTCCAGATGATGGTATTGGAAGGGGAGGACCAGAAGGCACCCACCCTCTGAACTGGGGAGATGGGAAGGGACCCTCAGAGGGAGGCGGTGTCTCATAAGTCTCCTGGCCCCATCATTTTCCTGGCCTTCCAAGTGACGGAGAGCGGCTTTCCCTTCATACAGACCCTTGCAGCCTCCGAGCACTGGGGGATCATCTGGATGGCCTTGCCTGACCAACTGGTCCTACCAGCTCTCCCTACCATGTAGCGGCCACAGTGCAACAAACAGCTGTGGAGGTATAAGAAACCTGCTCACCCGGGTAGGGAGGAAGGAAAGCCCCAGTCCATCTGTTCTGGCTTTCCTTTCTCCCCACCTGGACGAGCAGGCTTCTTGCACCTCCACTGCTGCTTGTTGCGCTGCGGCCGCCATGTGGTAGGGAGACTTAGTAGAGCACTGCATGGTGGCTTAGTCAGCCAGCTGAGCTCGGGAACGGTTAGGGAGGCCAGGCAAGGTCCCGAGAATGGCACGGGAGGCCCAGCAAGGTCCCGGGAACGGCAAGGGAGGCCAGGCAAAGTCCCAGAAACAGGGGGGAGAAGGTTAGCACAACTCGCAGGCTTACCTGTGAGCAGTCAAATCAGGGCTGCTCAGTTGGGGCACAGGCACCACGTGGGAAGGCAGGTTAAAGGCAAGCCACATAGGTGAGGAGTGACTGGGTGGGGCGAGCATCAGGTGGGCAGGGTGAGCGAGCATCGGACAGGCAGGGCAAGGGAGCAAGCAGCGACTGGGTGGCCGGGTCAGGGGCATGGCGAGCCAGAAGTTACTACCAGTTCAGTGACCCACACCAAATCCTTGCTACCGGTTCACTTGAACTGGTGTGAATCGGCTGAATACCACCACTGGAATATATAGTTTAAACACAGCAAAATGCCTAATTAACAATCTATCCTATCTGTAAAGATAACAGCCTGAACATTTAAAATGCAAAGTCAAAATTTTCAGTTATATGAATCATTAAGGTACACAAAAAATGCTTACTTGGTCAATGATTCCCAAACAATCACCTATATCTTCACTGGAAGAATCAGATTGTTCAATGTTGTTCCGTGATTGATACAACGCATATTTACGCCTAAAAAGCCTTCTCTTAGATTGCATCAATGAATCTTCAGAGTCACTCTGAATTAATGACATTTTGAAAAATAAAATAAAAATCAGGGGTTGAAATAATCTTCACTGAAATAATGGATTGAGTTCAGTCAGAAAGAAGGCATCCTTTGGACACTTGCCTTCAAAAATAGCGTAACATACTTAACTACAGAAAAAGCCAATTATCCACACTATTTCCCATCATGGTTTATGCTGGTTCAATAAAGTACAACCCACAAAGTATTCTTGCTTTCCTAATAATTTTATTTAAATTGTTCTTAGCTGAAACGATACATAATTTAACATTACTTAAAGCCACCAAGCAAAAGACTTTGGTTTTTTAACTGCCATACGTTTCCATACTTAACAAGCTACGCTTTTTAAATTACATCTGTGTGTAATTATGCATTTCAAAAGTCGTGGATTTCTTACCTTTTCTGAGGACTGAAATATCTTCGTTTTCTGCTCTATTGTATACAGCCATTTTTCTTCTTCTCCTTTTGAAATCCTATATTCTTCCTGATTTCTAACACACCATTTTGAAACTTAGTCAGAAAAACTCTCAAATGTGAAAGCAGTTACTATTAAGTTATTTATTGCTAACATTTCTAAAAGAACCAACAACTACAAATTAGTTTCCCTTATACAAACATAGTCCTTCAATCAATCTTAGCTTCATAGTTTGACTAAAAAAGATGGAAGAGAATCTAATTCCAGAACTTTTCAATTTAGAACACTATAAAAACTTTACTTTTTCTTTTTACAGAAAAAGAACCAACAGATAGCAAAGAAGAGAAAGTCTTTATAGCAATACAAGTGTTTTTATAAAATGATATATAAATCAGTGCAAGAGATGAATAAAGCCTAAGAGCAAGAATACTGTTGTATCTGTCTGTGGTTACAAACTAAAATAAATGAGCAAGTAGTAGTTTCAATAGTTAGTTATAGCCCATAGTTAGCTTCAACAGGTTATTAGCTTAATGGGTCTGCTCACCTAAATATACTGGATGTTATTTCTGGAACAACTACTCTTCGTCTCCAAGCCTGAAGATCTCTTTCTGTAGCAATTTGACTTCTTGGAGCATTTTGGTGCATCTGACGGACGCCCTCAACTTGACCACTACGTCTCAGTCCAATATTAGGAGGTGACTGAATATCTGAGCTAAGCCTGCGGAAATCTTTTAAAAGATTCATGAAAAATAGGTGAACATATATTCTTGGAACAAAAACTTTAGCATCTTCTGCTGGATAATATATCTATTACCATATTCCATCATTTATTTAATAATATTTGTATTGAGGTTTACAGATACAAAGATTAAAAAGCTAATAAAAACTAATACAAATATTTAAACAGTAGAGATAAAAAGAAGAATAAAGAATTACAAAGAATAACTTCTACATTTTTCATCAAGACAAGTACAAATAAGTTCAGTAATTTAATATCTATAATATTTTAACAAAAATAAGATATGGGAAGAAGAGATATTTTCTATTAAGAAAGCTTTAAAGCCTCATTATTCAGCCCTAATCAAGATCTGAATTTGAATCTACCCGTTTATATTTTATCCAGAAAAAAAATATTCCTCTTTAATAAGCCCCTTTTTTACTTTTTATAAAGACAGTTTTCAGAATTATTTTTGAGAATATTGTTCCCAAGTAATCTTGAAATTCTTCCAGGTATTTTGCTTCATTCAGTATTAATGTATATCTTCAGCTTTAATTGTAATCTGAGCTCTTTCTAGTATCTTCTAGTATCAACCTTCAAGGTCGTTTTTCCTCCCAAATCATCAATATTTTCTTAGAGGAAAAAGCTTTGTCAAGTTAATTTCAAAATCATATATTGGACAGGGGATTAGACTAGAAGACATCCAAGGTCATTTCTAGAAGGTTGGGTCAACCTTGAGCCAGTCAGGATCAAACTCCTGGCTGGGGGCAGAGTTAGCCTGCAATACTGCATTCTAATCACTGCACCACCAGACATATAAAAACTGGTGGGTTCACCAACAGAAATAAATACTCAAAATATTAGCAAATATTCAAAAACCAAGGAAACAGCAAAAATTAACTTCATTCTAAACTACCAACCTCTCCTAGGTGTTTCTTGTCCATAGTGTGGATTAGCTGAAACAATATCCTGGTCTATGCTAATTCTTTGATCTTGCAATTGTTGTAGCTGTCTAATCATGCCATCAAGTATGCTGGGCTCCAGATTCTGTTCATCCTGCTCAGCAGTCTGTTGTCCTATTACTTGCTCTATAACCTCTCCATCACCTTGCAAAAGTTAAAAGGAAATATTTATTTCAATATGAAAGAATTCTCAATAAAACCTGCCATTAGTATTGCAGACTCAAGTAATTAAAAGGTTTCATTTGTACTCTTGGAAAAAGAATTCACCTTTTTTGGATTTTTTGAACAAGCATCAAATGTTAATACTATTGTTCACTTACAACCCACTTCCTTTGTATATTAGGACCACACAAAATTCTAATAATATTCAAATGAATATTATGGAGATTTTCAATCATCCAGATCATGATTGTCCCAAAAGTACTTTTTCAAAAGGCAACTGGACTTTCTTGGTTTTTTTCTTTGAAAATATTTTGCTTCTTATCCAAGAAGCTTCTTCAGAACTGGCATTCAAATGATATACAAAAATTCCCTCAAAACTGAAAGAAGATAAAAAAATTTTCAAAGAACAGAGGAGCCCAATCTCCTACTCAATATGAAATGTCAAATTAAAACATCCTGAACAAATTATTGCATTAGGATGATAATATACCTGGTGGCATGTATCAGATATGTAATATCTGGAGGTATACAACCCTCTGTAGGCTCAACAAGTACAGCTAAGTATAATGCACCTTGACAATGGATGAACGAATGAATTCTTCATTGACCAAGTGTAATTAGACAAGGAATTTATCTTGGTGCATATGCTCTCAGTGTACATAAAAGGAAAAAAAACATTCATCAAGAATCATAAGGTACAACACAATGATATCATAGAATACAAATAAGCAATCAAATCACACTAGGAAACAGTCAATATAAATCATAAGGTATAAGCAACAAAGTTACAGTCGTATAGTCACAAGTGGGAGGAGATAGGAATGATGAGAAGATTAATAGAATAGTAATGCAGACTTAGTAAATAGTTGAACAGTGTAGTATGGGATGGTTTCTCCTAAAGTCTACCATCATTTCTACGGTTTTGAGTGTGTTCAGTTCCAGATTGTTCCAGTCGCACCACAAAGCTAGTTGTTCAACCACCATCTGTGTGGATTCATCGTTGTCTCGAATAAGACCAATCACTGTTGTATCATCTGCAAGCTTCAGTAGTTTGACAGATGGATGGTTTGAGATGCAGTCATTGGTATATAGGGAGAGGAGAAGTGGAGAAAGCATAAAGCCTTGGGGGGGCCCTGTGCTAATTGAACTGGTATCAGATGTCATTCTGCCTAGCTTCACTTGCTGCTTCCTATCTGTTAGGAACCTTATGATCCACTTACAAGTGTGTTCAGGTACCACTAGCTGGTTTAGTTTAGTTAGAAGAATGTCTGGAATGATGGTATTGAACGCTGAAGTAAAGTCAGTGTAGGTCTTGGAGATTCAAGATGTTGTCAGATGTAGCGCAAAGCCATATTAACAGCTTCATCTGTTGATCTATTTGCTCGGTATGCAAATTACACAGGGTCTAACAGCGGACCCATGATGGTTTTTAGGTGGGACAGCACCAGCCTTTCAGAGGTTTTCATAACTACAGTTGTTAGAGCAACTGATCTGTTCAGTTCCTCAATGGAGGGCTTCTTCGACAGTGGGATGATAGTAGAGGGTTTGAAGTAAGAAGGAACATAGCACATCGCTAGTGATTTATTGAAGATTCGGGTGAAGATGGGGGCTAATTGGTCAACACAGACTTTTAAGCAAGAGTTATCTTGTCTGGGCCTGGTGCTTTTCCTGACTTTTGTCTGTAAAATAGATCTTTGCACTTCTTTTTCTGTGATCACCAAGGGTTGTGAACCCAATGGATTGACAGCTGTTGTTGGTGTGTCTGAGATGGGATGTTGTAGGAGACTTGGCTGTTGTTGGTGTCTGAGATGGGAGTTGTAGAGATAGGTGAGTGTAGTTTCCTTTCAAATCTGCAGTAAAACACATTCAGGTCATCTGCTAGTTGTTGGGTTTCCTTCAGCCTAGGAAGGAGGTTTGTCATAGTTGGTGATATTTTTAAGAGTTTTCCATGCTTGCTGATTCATTTGTTGAGAACTGATTCCTTAACTCTTCAGAGTAGCTTCTTTTTGCTGCTCTGATCACTCTTGTTAATATTTTTCTGGCCTGATGGTACAGCATTCTATCGCCTTTTCTGTAGGCTTCCTCTTTGGAACAATGTAGTTGCTTAAGTTTAACTGTGAACCAAGTTTTATTGTTATTGTATTTTTGCAGGTTTCTGGTTGGTATACGTAAGTCTTCACAGAAGCTGACATGTTATAGTATTTGTGAGTTCATCTAAATCTACAGAGGTATCTTTGAAAACATTCTAATCAGTGCAATCAAGGCAAGTCTGTAGCTTTACCTTTGCCTCCTCAGTCCAAGTCCTCACTGATTTAATTGTTGGTTTCGTGCTTTGTCTGTAAGCAGGTACAAGGTGAATCATGCAGTGATTAGTGTCCCACAGCTGCTTGTGGTAAAACTGTACCTTAGAAGTATCTTTGGGCCTGAACTCTCTTATCAGTTTATATAAATCATTCAATGTTACTTTCTCTACCCCTAAGAAAATTGTACACACACACGCGCGCACACACACACATTGGGCAAACTTAGAAAAATATCCTTTTCAAGAATTGGCAAAAAGTAGCTACTGAGAAAGTGCATAGGAAGGTAGGTCAGGAAACAAAAACTTTTTGTTGCCCATGGATATAATTTAGATCCTTGATTCTTTGCAATTACTGTTCTCACAAAGTGGCTACAAAGGTAGAATATGACAAGACATTAAAACAGCCACTTTGCTAAAATGCAAAATAATTAAGTTGCCCTCTTGTCTAAACGAATAGCCTTTAAGAGTAACATTCATCATTTTTGTCAAGATGTAAACAGGCAAATCTTACTACAAAGACAGTGTTTACCCAAGGAGCTAAAACATTGTTTAAAAAACTCTTCTTCTGAAGACAGGAGAAATAATTTCTAATGTGAAAGCAATTTAAATGAATTATACTTTCATTTAACGTGAGAACTGAATGTTCTCTTGAGATGTACTTTCTCAAATAATTTTTAAAAAGCCTCAACTATTAACTCCAGCGAAGGAGACAGAATGGATGTACAGTGTGCAAAATGTTTCAAGTTAAAATTTTGTGGCATCTCCTATGTCATAGTTTCATTGGCTGTTTTCAAGGTTGGAGCACCACAGGAACCTTCAAATAGCAGTCTGACCAGTTAAATGCCACATTTCATACTTCAATTTCACAACTGAAACCTAAAAAGAGAAGATTTTTGCATATCACTGCATGTATAAGGCAGCTCTGATTTCTGGGGAAACCTATATTCATTTTGAGGATATAAAACATAAATCAGAATGTATAACCAGTAGCATTTTTGTTGAAAATTCCAAAACTGTCTCAGTAAAAAAAATATTGGTACCAGCCCTAATGTAATGAAAGCATTAATATTTTACAGCTTGAAGGTTGTGAATCTAATACAAGTACAATTTGAAAATAATATAACATTTTTATCAGGTTTTATCAATTCCAAATATATTTTTGCCATAGATTTAAACATTCCTTTCATACTTGTTGCTATATATCCCAGTTGAGGAATCAGATGTTCATCTGCACAATTCTCTCTTCCTGGTACCAATCGCTGGTATTTTGTCGGGTGGGGATTTCCATCTACATCTACCAAGAATGGAGGAGGCATGAGGTGTGGTGCCTGTTGTGTCTGTTCATCTAGGACATAATTGTTAGAATCTCGAATCAATGGTCGATAGTCAGTGTGGAAGAACATCTGATCAGGAATCTAGAAAACAATGAAGCTTATATATAATTAACTTTATTAACTATATCTAAACTGGGTATGTTATAGTGAAAAGTAAAAAAGGTAAACTTCAGGAAAACTATAATTTATCTTATGAAAAATTTAACAAATTTCAATCATTGGCTTCCTAAGAAGCAAATTGTTGTCACAAGACTTATTTTGGTCTAGCACAATCACTCCTACAAAATATTTTTTAAATTATTCCTTTTGCAGAAGATGCTTCTCTATGTTCTCTTAAATTGATCTCCAAGAAGGGAATATTTTACTATAATTCCAATCTAATTTTTTTCTTCACTTTTCGGTGCAACAGTTGAGACTTTCAAGGTAAATATTTTGTTTTGCAAAACAACAGACTGGGCATCTAAGACTAAAAAATTTTTAATCTATATTTACTCAAAATATAACTGAATTGTCTGTGTTTTACCCAAAGGAAAATTGGCAAAATTGTTATTTTTCATAAATTAAATTTTTACATTTACATATTAACACAAAGGATAAATAGTTTAGCAACAATCTCAATAATTTCTATAATTTAAAAACAAAGCCCATCTTTTGAGACGAGAGAAGGCAACTACTTGCAGTAATGTACCTTCATTCTTTTTTTAAAAAAAGACAGTACGTTGTTCAGTTTCCAATCCCTCTACAGACGGAGGTCTAACTTCACCAATTTACCAATTAAAGCTTTTGCTGACTGCACATGAAATAAATGAATACATGACAAGATTGGTAAGATTAGAACATTATATATTTTAACGCTAAAAAAAAGCTGAAAAAATACCTTTTCATATGGTTTGTTACAACCGAACCCAAATATCAAGAGATGTCCATGAGAATCTGTACAGGTAAAATGCTGGCCATCTGACGAAAATTTGCAGTCAAACACAGCACCATGTCCTTGACCTTCAATCTAAATAAAAATCAAAACAAAAACTTTCCAGAACTGCTTATAGCTTTTCAGATGAAGTCTTGTCCATCTGTAACTGATGATCTCTGTCTCATTGGCACAAAACATGCATACTTGTTGCAGCTAAGATTAGGAATCAGTCAAGTTACTTAAAAATAATGGATAGCAAGTTGAAAGATATCATATTGGCTAATTACAATTGTCCAATTAGGCCACTTCAGCTTTGTTAACTATGCCACAATCCATCATAGCCAGACAATATAATTGTATCTTATGTACGGTTCAATTACAAATGCTAAGTATAAAAAATTAAAAAATAATTTTAAAAATGAATAATTAAGAATGAATGCTAGAAGCTAGTTCTGAACCACTATTTTAAGCTGCATAAAGAGAATCCTGCTTCCTCCTCAAACTTTGAGTGATTAAATTGATAAATAACTAACTTAAAAAGATACATCTGAACATATCAGACCTATGGCCACCCAGAGTCATTAAAAGAGATGGACATCTACAGAAATTGAGCAAATAAAAAAAATACCATTCTTTTATATGCCAATTTCACAATAAAGGCACTATCCTTCTTGAAACATGGTATTCCATTAAAGCAGAGTTAGGATAACTGTGGCCTTAGGCTTACATTTCATTGCAGTCTAATTTCAAAAACCTTTTAAATGCAATCATACCACTAGCAAGAACAGTATTTTCTCTCTGACACGAAACCTCAGATAAAGAAGAAAAGGGAGAGGAGATGTGAATTCTAATCTTAATTTATACTGACTGACATATATACCCTTTACAAATTAGCTCCAAAAGAAAGTAACTTTTATCAGAGAAATAGCTCTTCAGTCTCAGCGGTGGCCAGATCCTGTCCATGGAGTAATTAGATTTGGCCCATGGGGCCACTCTGAAACAGCAAAGGACCGTCCTGTAGTGCCTCAGTCTGGCCCAGGCCGATCAGGTGCTAATCTACAACCTGGTAGGCCTTTACAGCTAAAAACGGAGCTTGGGATGGCCATGCTGGCAGCGTGTTGGAAGAGGTCATGGCAGCCAAAAACTTGTCTCCTCCTCCTGACTTCTACTGGTGGTCTCCCATCCTATCACTGAGGATACTTTGGTTACAAAGTCAATTCTCCCATACACACCATGAGCAACCTGGCCAAGGAGAATGAGCACAGCAGCAGCAGGAGGTAAGCACAGCCAGGCACCCCCTCAGGGAAGTGGGGCTGGGCTGGGCTGTGGGGCCCTGGGAGCTTGAGGGCCAGGCGTGGTGCTTGCCCTCCGCTGCCTAGAGCTCTGAACAACCTACGCCCGCCGTCCAGGGATTCTCCATGTGGCCTGAGAGGAACAGCAAGGCTCCTCTGAAGGACCAGGCCCTCTTCCTGGTCTTGCCTTCCTTCACTGGAGACAATGGATCCCCCCAGGCCAACCCAGCCGACCACAGGCATTCCCCTGCCACACCTACTCCAGCTACATCCACCCGATCCCCCAAGGTCAAACACAACCCTGATGTGGCCCTCAATGAAATAGAGTTTGACACCCCTGGTCTAGAATAACAAAAAGACTGCAAGTCTATACAACTGACAATTATTATTAAGGCATTAATATTTTAAATTTGATATGCACTTAGAAATACAATTGGGAAATTGAATGGCCAAAGTGAATTATAAGATTACTTTTTTTATCAGAAAATTTTATATTGTAAACGCTATAGTATTTTCAAAAATCCTTCTTCCTAGATTAAATTAGCTGCCTGGTGCTTTTAATAAATAATTATTTAAGTGGTAATAAAGTTGAAGGTAAAAATAAAAAATGCATGCCTGCTAAAACAATACTTTTAGAAATAATATTTACCATATTAAAATAATGTTTCATTTGAATGCCTTTTTCTATATCCCAGATAAAGATATTGCCATCATGGCCTGCAGACAACATAATCCTGGAATCAATTGGATGGGGCTCCAAAACAAACACTTCATCCGCATGTCCCTTTTTAAAAATAAATTAATGTATTAGTCATGGAGAAGAGTGGATTTTTCATTATTAATTGTTAAATTGCAAATAAATATCTAAGAGTCTCAGTCATCCAGGTCATGGTTGTCCCAAAGGTGCTTTGTCAAAAGGCAACTGGACTTTTGTTTTTCCTTGCAGACATTTAGCTTCTCATCCAAGAAGCTTCTGACTTCTTTTGCCTTTTGAAAAAGCACCTTTGGGACAACCATGACCTGGATGTCTGACAACCTCCATAGACAATTTATTTATCCATTCATTCAAATTTAATATCCAAAAAGATTCTGAAAACCCAATCTTTCTGGGGCAGAGGTATCAACAACCATTGAAATTTTGTTCTGTTACACATTATAGTGTAAATAAAAGGCTCCAAAATTGTCAGCTTTCCCTATCTTCAAGTAAGCATTTTGTTATTTTGCTTAATAAAGCCATATCCCATTTTTGCTGAGTTTTTCTTTAAAGAAAGGTTATTATCTAACTTCCATTTGGTGCCGTCATTTCTAGTGCCATTCATTGACTACTAGCCACTTAATTACATTCATGTTTGTTTCAGCTTTTTTAACACTCAGTGCCCTATGAATATATCACATTTTAAGAAAATATATCTAACCAGCTCCATACCCGTGCTTCGCTACAAAACTATGTGAACAGGCTTAGTTTTGGGGGAGGAAAATAAGAGGGGCAGAATTGTGCCTCTGTTGTGGTTAGCCGGCAGCAGGTGCAGATGGCTGAGGAGAGCAATGATTCTGATGAGGGGCCAGGACCATCAGGGAGTGGACTGCTGCCTTCAGGGATTGTGGGAGCTGGCAGCAGTGATGAGGAAGTTCCCAAGGAGCCTGTGCCAAGTGCGCATGAGCACAGGATGATTTGTAGAAGAGAACAGCTGGAGCAGCACAGGTAACTTGGGAGTAAGGATGCAACGTAATGGTCCCTCCCTCCAGGGAATATCAGCCTGGTTTTCAAAAGGTTTTTGCTTTTGCAGAAAGCAAAAACATTCTAAAGACTCAGCATTGTGTGTGGAGATTCCGGATTATCTGAAGAATTCTGTCAAGGCTTTTCTGGTTGGATTAATTGGCTGCAAGCCATCTTTTATCTACAAAGAAGTTTATTTGTAGATTAAAGCTGTGACGGTTTGAGTTGCTGCGTTTGTTTGAGATTTTCTTGCTGGTGTCAGGGTTGGGTCAGAACAGCCTCTGCCTACCAGCATCCATCAGTATTCATCTGGCTAGCGTCCTGTCACTGTGTGTGAGTTGAGGGCTGTTTAGAAAGTGAAACAGTATTTGCTGTGTGAGCAAGGTGACAGCAAGGAGCCAGGGCGTGGCTTAGCTCAACTATTCTGTACTAAAGCTGGTTGCTGCTATGAAACTAAAACTGAAACTCCTCTCCTCTGCTTTTGTTTTGCATTTGGAGCTGATTTCTTTTCAGGTAGGGAGGGGGAGTAGAACTCCTTAGCATCCGAGCATGTTAATAATAATATACAAAATACTAATGTGCTCTGGTGGTCATTTTGAAAAATCCTTTCTTAGTGAGCACCTAGAAGCAAGAGGAATATACTTGCAAATTTCAAGTTTATAGGTGTTACAGTTCTGGAGATTTTGTGATGATGCGTGAGTGGTATTTTGCTTTTATATATATAGATAATATTTAATCTGAAGAAAAATTATAGAAAACTTACTTACTTTGAGATCATGTAAAAGTTGCCCAGAATAAGAATTCCACACTTTGAGCAGATGGTTATTCACAGCAGTAACCACTACATTATCGTTTCGACTCCAAGCTATCATAGTCACTTTGGGTTTCATAAATTTATCCTCCTCTGAACACAGGTCATTGCTTTGAATGAATTCAAGAAAACATTTAAATATAGTATTCTGCATTTCAAATATGCTATTTAATTCAAGCTGGGAGAAACAGCTGATTGTCTCCTACTTGGGGCCAAGGCCCAGAAGTACTGTTTCTCTATTGCTGGCCCAGCTCTGCTACTACTAATGCTGATACTATTCACAAATAAGGTATACCTACCTTGGTAATTTGTCAGCCATATCCAACAAAATGTTCTTCCACTCTGCTTGCTGAAAACGCCAGATTCGAGCTGTTCCATCTCTGCTGCCACTTATGAACCTTAACATAAATTTTAAAAAGACTATATGACAAATAAAATAGAAATCAATTGTTCATATTTTAAGTAGCATCTTCCTGAAATGCTGAATCCATGCATATTGCATATATAAAAGAACAATACGTCCCACAAAATTTGGTCTCCAACGATATTTAAATGTTTCTTATGAGCGTAGAAATATTTGTGATATATTCACAGCTCACCAAATCGTACAGTAGGGGCCTACCAACAATTTGTTATAACAAATGCTCTGAACCCCAGTCTACATATTCTTATATCAGAAGAGAGTAGAATTTCTCCTGAGCCATTATTTGTTTTTCTCTCAATATATTTATTTCTATTCTGTTTACAGCTGCAACTCTGAAGTAAGACAGGGACAAATAAACTCATACACACATTAAAGTACAATAACCTACAATAAGCTTTGTGAGATCCAAGCATATGGGCATCTCATTCCTGTACTTTCTTCTATGATATGCACAGTATCTTCTAAAACTAGGCTGTCCAACAACTGCCATTATGGAGGTAAATACACACAGTCTGCACATTTTTTGCAACACAAAAAGTTCAAATTGTAACGTATGTACTAGGACTTATTCTTCCCATTTCTTCATGTATTTTCCTCCCTAACCATATGATAGATTTCTTTGATAGATCTTATTACTACAAATGAATAACTGTCTGTCTTTAATAAAGATTGCCCCTCCCAAACTACAAGGTATTCCAGCAAAATATTCAATACATTCTGAAAATTCAATTCTGAGTCATATGCATATTAAACTTTTTTTCTGGATGAATACCTGTAATCATTGGATTTCATCTAAATGCTACTTCCCACTCCCCCAAAAATTCATAGGAAACATTTATCTTTTTTGAATGTAAAAACAATGCTATCTTACTTTGACATAGTTCATTTAACAAAAAAATCTTTATAAACATACCTGTCATCTCTGTTTGAAAATTGAATACTGTCAACTTTGTCCTGAAACAAGAAACAAGTTAAATTAAAATTCAAGCAATACGTGTTCAAATTTTGAAAATGTCCTACTTTTATTTAATGAAAGCAAAGAAAGATCACGGTGATAACAACAGGATTGTCCATATACAGGAACAGAACTGAATTAGTTATTTTTCACACTCTTAGGTACCTAATATATTGAATATGAATATGAAACTAACAGCAATCTTTTGATAAAAAAAAAATAGACTGCGGCATATTGTAAGCTTCATCAGAAGGAATTAGATATGCTTTGGAAGTCTTCAACATTGCATGAAATCACGAACAACTGATCAGGTCTTGAAAAGCAAAATTTTAGGTCCAGTGGCCATTTTCACTGTTACCTTGAGTTCCCTGGTCAGACATCAAACAACTTACCTTTCCCCTGCAATGGCTAATCTGTATATATCTTTGATAACTTTAAACCAAATATTAAAGAAAAAGAAATGGGTCCAAACACCAGATTTTGATTCAACTTCTTTCTATCTATCCAGAGGCAAGGGGCTTAATCAAATCCCACTCCATTTCAAGGCCCCCTTTTGCTGCAGCAGCAATCCCAGTATATAGTATCTTATTTATGAGAAGTTCCACAGAAGTTCCTCAAGGACTGCCCTGAGGCTTTGAAAGTTGGACAGCATACAAGTTTATTATTATTAACATTATTATTGAAATGTATTGGCCACCCAACTTCAATGGACTCTAGTATTATCTAGTATTTGCTGCATTAATACATCTCATCACAAATTTATTTTTTCTAAAAAAGCTAAGCTGACTTCTACTTTCAAACTAGGGGTGGGATTCAGCCAGTTCCAGCCAGTTTGGGCGAACTGGATGCTAATTTTACATCCAGTTCAGCAAACTGGTAGTTTGGTAGGCCCAAAAAGCTGTGGGGGGGGGAGGCAGCAGCACGCCCTATCACACCCCATTTTGGTGCTCCTGAAGCTCCAGGGAGGCTTCCCAGACCCAAAACGGGGCAGGGGGATGCGAAGAAATAAAGAAAAAGAAAGAAATAGGGAGGGATGGAAGGAAGGAAAGGAAGGAAGGAAGGAAGGAAGGAAGGAAGGAAGGAAGGAAGGAAGGAAGGAAGGAAGGAAGGAAGGAGAGAAAGGGAGAAAGGAGAGAAAGGAAGAAAAAGGGAAGGAGGGAAGAAAGGAAGGAAGGAAGGGAAGGGAAGGCAGAAAGAGGGAAGGCAAAGTGAATGATATGGGTAGAGGGAGGGAGAGAGAGAAAATGGAGAGGAAGGAAGGACCACAAACCCTGGCACTAGACACAGCTTCGGAAGATGCTTTGAAACAGCACAGCAGTTCAGGGCTGAAAGGGACCTCAGAGGTCATCTACCCAACCCCCTACTCCAAGAACATTGCTAAATGAGTTTCTCTCTTTCAACCCAACCAGTCACATGACCACCTAGCCCCGCCCACCTAGCCACGCTCACAGAACTGGTTGTTAAAAAATTTGAATCCCACCCCTGCATTTCAAACAGTACAAAATGCAGCATTTTGTCATTCAGTTGCTCTTAATAGTAATTAAACTCCAAACCCAAAGGGCGGCAAATAAACTTAACTCCTTAACACTTGAGATCTCCTCTGCCTCCCATTCTGTTGTCTATATGAAAACAAGTTCTATTAACCATAGACTATTTTCAAGTTAAGTACATTATGATCATGGCTGCATGATTAAACTTCTTTATAAGAAATAAAGAAACATATCTGTTCTACACTTAATTATATATCAATTGGATTGGACTTCAGCTTGGATTGTGAGATGAAATGTTTTCCTCATGTAAACTAGAGGCAGTCATAAATCTTTCTTTTATATTAAAATGTGAATTTATGACAAAAGTTAATATTACAAAATTTAATATTACATTACTTACAGCGTGGCTCTCTAGTTCTGCAATTTTTTCAGGAGTTTCAGAGCCAAAATAATATATTCTGATAACATGGTCAGTACTTCCAGTTATTAAAAACATTCCACCTAAAGAAGAAGAAAAAATTGCTTAAAACAATGAAAGGAAACAAATGCAAATGATGGACTGGAATCAAAATAGATTAGATTATTTCTAAAGAAGCTGATAGGTTTGTTAACCAATCTGCCTTGATTGTAATAGGTTCTCTTAGCTATCTTGAACTATAACTAATCTATTTCTACAGATCTGGAAAATACGTGTGTGTGTGTGTATGTGTACACACACACACACACATATATAATATAATATATAGTATTCGCTGAGGTTGAGTAAAAATAAAAGTTACTAGCACAAACACACTTGGCTTTCATAACTCATATACTTACCAACACTAAAAGAAGAACAAAGCATCTGAACTCCAGGTCTAGGTTTTTCTATGAATTTCAATGGCCTGTTACTTCAAAGACAAGAAGAGTTACTTGTATGTATGTAGCACTATGAATTGTATGGAGACTTTACATTAACAGCTCATAAAAATAAATTCCTATTTCCAATCTATCCAGACATCTCCATATTACAAAGAAAATAGCTTTACTTCCTTTTGTAGCAATAAGATTCTCTTTTTATACTCTGGAATAAAAATATATTTTCTTATTGAAACATAAAAAGAAATCTGACAAACTAAACATGCTATTTATCAAAATAATTAATTAGTAACATAGAAAGATACATACTTAAATTTCATGGATGTGGTATCCCACTGCCAAAAGCATACTGTTCCATCTACACCTGTGGAGGCCATATATCTCACTGAACCTTTGACTAATGGGCTGAACTGTAAAATAACCAATTATAGTGTTATAGACAGACAAATGTTTTGAATAAATGTTAGAAATTCCAGCATTTATGTCAGTGTACAAATTTCCAAGTTTAATTTCTTAACTAAATAGTTTGCATACTCCATCTCTAAAAACATTCAAAGGTAAAAATAAAAAATAGCACCAAGTGATATAATTTATTAACACACTACAGCAAATGTGATTTACAATCACATAAACGCTCAGTATGAATATATACAATTGTCAAGGCTTACATATTTTGGAGCTGATTTTAGTTTTGTACGATACTAGACAATTAAATTTGGAGTTCTGACAGTCTGTACTGCTGCAACTGCTTTATTTGTCTAAAACTGCAACATGTTCTTATCTAACAGTGAAATCAATGCTTACTTTCTAATGATACAACGATTTCTATCACCCTAGCTGGGGACTAGGAAAAGGTTTCCTTGTTATCCTATGAAGCATATCTGAGGTATCACAACAGAGTTGCAGTAAGATAATAGAAATTTTCAATAAGATTTTTGTTCTAAAAATGTAATGCAAAAAAAAAAAACAATGTTCAGCACAAAATCAACCAATTCAGATATTCTAAACTGGTATTTATTTGTTTGTTTGTTTGTGTGTGTGCGCGCATATACACATTCTGCCTTTAATATTTTTTTTTATAAAAAAACTCAGGGCAGCAAACATACCTAATCTCTTATTTTCTCCACAATAACCATATTGTGAGGTGAATTGGGCTGAATGAGTGACTGGATATGACACCAGAACTTATGGTCTCCTGCTTTCTAACCCGATATTATAAACTAGACCAAATCTTCTGTCTTATTTTAATGTATTTGGTGGTTTATAAATATAATTTTATAAATTTGCAAATACCATCATCTCAATCAAATTAAACATGCAACAAGAAGAAATCACATCATTTTCACAGACATCATTAATTATACAACTGCAACTTTCTGTTAATTACAAATTCAGAAACACAAACTAAAGATCCCAAAATGTATTACGGTATAAATTTAAAAAGAGTTTGTCAACATGCATTAACATATATAAACAAATGAAGAATTTACTTGCAAAGATGTAATTGATCCTGTGTGACCTTGCAAAACAGCAATTGGGGCACATGTTCTAAGACACCAAACTCTGATAATTTTATCACAACTACCAGCTGCAATCATTGTGTTCTCAAAGTTCACAGCCATATCAGAGATCTCTGCAGAATGGCCTCTTAGGGTAGCTAATAACCGACCATTATGCGTGCACCAAATTTTTACCAAGCAGTCATCTGACCCCTGAATAAAAACAAAAGTTAATTAGCATTTAATCATCACTTAAATTTCCATGTCACAGGAGTATATATAGATTATCAAATGCAGTTCGATATAACAATTTGTAATATTCTACAACTAAGACTGTTTTGAAATAACAGAACACATCTGAGTAATAGATACAATCTATTGATTCACCTACTAATTCGGCCCACACATTCTGCTAAGCCATAATGTGTTTCAGTTCAGGTTGTTTGTGAATACATCACTATGCATTTATAATATAACTTATAGTTTATAATTTAGCTTTATTTAGATGACGGTATAGATTTTTCATGATATAGCTGAAAATGTAAACTTAACCAACAGTCTGTATTAGTCTATCCTGATTAAAATGTAGGTTTAATAGAATGATATACCAAGGAAATAGACAAAAGGGTAACTAATGAATCAACATATTGCTATTGAGTAGTATTTAATTTAGCACAGACTAATTTATTTCCTGATAATATATTTTTAACATTTTTACAATTATTCTCAGTGCTAGTTTCCTTAGCTCTGCCTTATTTTGATTTCTTAGCGTATCTTAACGTAAAAGCAAATGCTTAACAGAAGAAAAGCCTGCAACGATAGAATGTTCTATTTCCAGCTACTTCTATTTTACAGCCATACAAATTAATTATCAGTTTCATAATGAGCTATAAAATAAATGCAGCAAAGTATTTTTAAATAGGACTCGGTGAAATTAACAATCATGTTTTGAATCCTATGGCTCTCTAGCAGCTTAGGTTTGAGAATGGACATAACCTGGCTTTTTGTACCAGGTACAATATATGCAGTAAAACCTCCCTTTTTCAGCAAAATATGTCCAATAAAGCCAAATGTTTATTAAATCTGAAATCTGAAATTGTACAATTGATGTAATTAAATTACAAAACTGATGTTTTTGTAATTTGTATTAACAAAATTACTTATACATATTGACATAAATGCATTATTATTAAATAAAGTCAAGCTATTCTCCAAAGCGTCTGAGGGCAGGACAAGACGCAATGGGTGGAAACTAATCCAGGAGAGAAGCAACCTAGAACTGAGGAGACATTTCCTGAGAGTTAGAACAATGAATCAGTGGAACAACTGGCCTCCAGACGTTGTGAATGCTACAACACTGGACATTTTTAAGAAGAGACTGGATAATGATTTGTCTGAAGTGGTGTAGGGTTTCCTGCCTAAGCAGGGGGTTGGACTAGAAGACCTCTAAGGTCTCCTTCAACTCTGTTATTCTATTCCATTCCATTCCAATTCTAATTCTATGCTGTAAATTGCATCATTTGTCTGGGCTGACTTCAAAATGGAGATAACCTTTGAACCACTATTTCAGAGATGAAGCCTAAATTGAAATTTGGTCCATTAAAAATTCTATTTGTTTAAGTCACTTTACCAGGAAATTTATATATCACCATAATCTGTGTTAAATAAATTGCTAAATCCCATCTAGGCCAGAATTTCAATAGCAGTAATTACTTAATATGGATTGCTATTCACATTTTCCATTTTCTATTAAATTCCAAACATATAACTTTAACAAACTTATTTCCACCTGTTTCCAATTATGTCTGGTCATCCTATGAGGTCCAAAAGGGTGGATATGCTGTAGGCTCCCTCTATGAAACAATGCTCTCTAATCGGATCCAGGAGAAAATCAGTTCCCCCAAGATTTGGATGATATTGACTTATTTGGCCTTTCAGAAGCATTAAAGACCCAGCTTTTTCACCAATTATAGGATCCAGATATTGGGTGAGCTCATTTTGCTCTATGCACATTATGTATGTTTTTGATTATTTTATTGTATTTGTTAGTCATCCAGAACTCTGTATCTATCAGGCAAATCATATACATCTATCAAATAAATAAATAAACTCACCGTGAATATCCTATGTCCAGTCCTATCAAATGCTACACAATAGACGGCAGAAAGATGACCAAGAATCCGTCTATGCATCTTTATATGTTGGTACATATTTTCTGGGAATGAACAACTGTATCGTGTACATCCAGTCAACTGTTTTGCATAATTTAATTCCACTAAAATAGGAAAAAATGTTAAGATTATGTATTTTTTTTCAAGGGAAAGGATAATCATTCAGGTTATGTTATATTTAGGATTTCTGATCAATGGTTATTCATGCTGCAATAACTAATATAGAAAAAATGAAGTTTCCCGGAGGGCGGAGCTGGCGTTGTGACAATATGGCATGCGATCCTGGAGGTCTGAGATCGCTGCCAATATCTTTGCTCCTGGACAGTCCAAACGGATCTAAACCGTCCCGAAGAGACAGTGAATGTAAAGAGCGCATCCTGTCGATCCCAGGGATATCACAAATCCCCTGGTAGATCCAGGAGAAGCTCTTTTTGCCAGCGGGAAAGAGGCAGCCATTAAAGCTGCTGAAGTTGGGACCGCTCCGATACGAAAGAGAATGGAAAGAGAGAGTGTGCCGGTTTGGTGAGAACTTTTTCTTTATTTTAAGACTTGAAAAGACACCCTAAGGGAAAGAAAAAATCTGTAAAATTTTTGACAGAAGTGATTAAACAGCAATTTTAAGCAGGAACATCAAAGTAATATTTTTATTTTTTTTCTCATTGCTGGATTTTCGACACATGATCTTATATTTTGAAACTGGACTGTTTTTTTTTCTTCTTTTTATCTATTCTTTGCTCCTTTTTGATTCTATAATATTTTAAGCTAGAGACTCCCTTTTAGTTATTTTTTTTAAAATATCTTTTCCTTTTTTTAATTAATTCTTATTATATTTTGCTTGGAAAAGGAGGGGGAAAGTGAAAGCTAAAGAAACTTTGTAACACTGCCAACTAGAGGCTTGGAAATATTCTATTTCTCTTTTGATCAAAGCTGAGAAAGAACTGAGACCTTTTTTCAAGGACATTGCCTGTTTGATAAGATAGAGGGGAAGAGTATTATTGCAGGTGCTCTTCAGGGTTTCTATCAACAGCTGGACTCTGGTGTTGAAGTTTAGGAAAAGAAAAGATGATAAGTCTTTGGAGAAGAAAGTTATAACAAGAGCCTTGGATAATTAAACAAAGTGCAGTGTGCTCTTTTTATTCTTCTAAGCTGTGCTACCCCTCCTCATCAGTTTACTTTTTTTTGCAATAGCTATTTGGATTTTTGGTTCTCTGGAACTTGTCTTTTTTTTTTTTTTCCCTTGTTTTGGAAGTTAAATACGCCTGCTTTATATTTTCAAGGAAAAGCTTTAGTATTAACGTTTCCCTTCCTTTTCTTTTTAAGGGAGTAGCCTTTCTCTCTCTCTCTCTCTCCCCCTTCCTGTCTTTCCATCCACCTTTCATATTGGGGTTTTTGGGTTTTTTTTTGGTTTATTTTTATACATCCTTTTATATTTGAGACCTCTTAATTGGATTAAGGTGTTGAAGAACCTGAAGAATTTTTCTTTTCTTTTTTTAGCCTTTTTGTTCACTTTTTCACCTTTTTTAGGATTTTACAACTTTTTTGTGTGTGTGTGTGTTTATGTTGTGTTTATGGTCTTTTCTTTCATTTTTGAATTTTTACTGCCATCTAACTAACCGATTGGATATACAAGGTATACAAGAACCTGAAGAAATTTTCTCTTCTTTTTTATTATTATTACTATTTGGCTTCTTTTTTCCTACTATTTTTATTTGGAACTGCAATTGGTTGTTCCACAATTGGATTAAGGTTTAGAAGAACCTGAAGATTTTGAATTGCTCTAAATGAGTAGGAAATTAACAGCTCTTGATTGTTCAACTTCTACTTCTTCCTCTCCACCATCTGGAGGACAACGTTCAATACAGACAATGTTAAGGCAAGAAAAAGAACAAGAAAAAGTGACCCTGCAGATGATTATGCAAGGAATTCAAAATATTCAAACAAGATCAGAGAATATTGAAAAGAGAATAGAGAACATAGAACAAAGAACAAAGAACAGAGAACATTGAACAAAGAACAGGGAAAACTGATGAAAAAGTGGAGAACATCCAACAAATGATGAAGTATGATGAGAGACTCCAAAAAAATGAAGAAGATAAACAAAGAGACAAGAAGATTGGAGACATTGATAACAGATTAACTGTGGTTGAACAAGATAAAAGTGGTATGCTGAGATGGGAGATGGACAGATCAGAATTTTATCCTAGATTCCAAAACATAGAGGAAGAAAAAGGACAAAATCTAGCTGAGATAATGATAGAAATACTGGCTGAAGCTCTGGAAATAACTGAAGAGAAGATGATGGATGGAATAGATGAGGTTTACCAAGTCTTCACAAGATATGCGATGAGAAATAGCTTACCAAGAGAAGTTCAGATTTACAAAGAAAGCCATTAAAATGCAAATACTGCAAGTGGTAAGAGAGAACACATTGAAATACAAAGACAAGGAGATTGTGGTCTTGAAACAAGTACCCAGAAGAGTGAGAGATGAGAATACCGATTTTTGACCAAATTGCTACTTGAAAAAGAGGTGAATTATAGATGACTGATTCCAGAAGGTTTAATGTTCACATGGCAAGATCAGAGATATAGAATTGACTCAATTGAGAAAGCTGAATCATTTTACACAGAATTTTTCAGAGAGAAAGAGGAAGAGGCAGAAAAAGAAATTTCACTAATTGAATTCCAAGAGGACTCCCAAACGACGACTGAAAAAGAAGAAGGTGCAGTAGGAGGAAAGGAGGAAGCCAAAGAACAACATGAACCAAGATCCACGAGAGCTGTCAAACCTAACTATAAAATATAACCATGGAAAAGAAAAAATTGATTACAATTAATATAAACGGACTTAACTCAGCCGTTAAAAGAAGGAAAACCTTTCATAAATTAGAGAAATTAAAATTTGATATAATTTGTCTATAAGAAGTACATATTAAAAAACAATATGAACAATTGTTGATACAGCCAAAATTAGGGAAAATATTTACTTCCTTGACACAATGTAAGAAAAGAAAAGTAGTTTTATATATTAAAGAGACCATCCCAGCGAAATTGATTTATACTGATGACGATGGAAGAATATTAATGGTGGAAATAATGGACAATAATACGAAAACACTGATTGCAATTTATGCCCCGAATGACAATCAAGAAGAATTATATAAAAAATTACATATGAAAATAATTGAACTGGACTATGTTAATATAGTTACGATGGGAGATTTTAATGGGATTATAGACAATAAACTGGACTATACAGCACAGAAAACAACAAAGCAAAATAGAAAGACTCTCCCTAAATCTTTTTTTAAAATGGTAGATGAAATAAATTTAAAGGATACACGGAGAGAAAGAAATGCTAAAACTAAACAATACACCTTCTACTCAAATAGACACTTATCATGGTCCAGAATAGATATGATATGGATGTCAACAGAATTGTTAACTAATATTCAAGAAATAAATATTGAAACAAGTACTTGGG
The DNA here is from genome assembly GCA_033807585.1 of Hydrophis major. NCBI lineage: Eukaryota > Metazoa > Chordata > Lepidosauria > Squamata > Elapidae > Hydrophis > Hydrophis major. The sequence continues at coordinate 77,917,107 of CM066332.1, read as the reverse complement.
CAGATCACAATCCAATGACAATTAAATTGAAAGGACAAAGAAGAAGATTTAGATGGACGTTAAATCATACTATTTTAAAGGAAAAAGACTTTACACAGTGGATGGAGAAAGAACTGACCTTTTTCTTCTTTACAGAAAAAATGAAGCTTCCTTATGACAGATTACAACTTCCTCTAACTAGCTTGAAACTGTTTATTCTGAGTGACATTATTTCTCGTTTTTATTTGAACTATAAACAGATCTGCATCTAAAGCACATGCACAGCCCTTGAGCCAAAGCCTTATTTCAAAAAGCTGCTTAGTGAGCAATCAAGTCAAAGCAATTACAAGTTAGTTCTTTAATTGGACAAAGGGGATTCTTGAAAGTTTGGCAGCTACTTTCTTTCCTTTCTAGACAGCTATAATAACTGTAAATTTAAAATTTGTTTGTTTTAAAGGTAGGGGATTAATTAAATACAAAATTTTGTTGATGCTGGGTTCAGGTTTCAGAGCAAGAAGTTAACAGAGAAGTTAACAGATAAGGTGAAAGTACAAAACATGCAGCTTTTTGTAAGTTTTTCCAGTAATTTTTAACTTAAGATTATTCGTATCAAGGATACCTCTAATATTTTAATATCTAATCATTGTAATTGAATTATTTAATAATACTTTTCAGTAAGATAAAGAAGTAAAAAAAAATCAATGTGAGCATGAGATATTAATAGAAAAAACGTTCACTTACCTAGACTTGGTTTTCCGCCACAGTTAATAGGTATTTCAGGTGGTCTTCCTCTATGGAGGGCAGCAATACCTGAGCCTTTCCCATTTGTATATTTGCAATCTGCAAAAGTGTATTTTAGTTGTACACAAAGTTAACATTAGGATTCTATGCTAAATCAGCACATTAAAAATATCCTGAAAAATGGCAATGTCAAATATTTACATTATCCTATTAACAAAACTATTCAAGTGCAATCACCAGAGAGATAAGCTTATGTCAAAAATGTGTTGAGAGCTTTGTAGTAATATACTTTTTCATACATAAAATATTCCATATGTCATATGAGAATTTTGTGAATTTAAAAATGTGGGTAACATACAGACTAAATTTAAAATGTATTTCAAATTCAATTTTCTTTAAAAATAGCCCACTTAACACAGTATTTTCATAGACTGTTAGGCTCATGGGAAAGTATTTTATGGTAATCATTATAATTGTGCTTAATGAATTTGTCAAGACATTATGCTACAACTGTAGATATTTACAAGATTTAACTCAATTCCAAGATTTAACTCAATTCTGTTTAGTAGCAAGATCCACTGGAGTAATCTTATGTCTTTTAATGCTCTATATCAATTTTTAAATCATATTTAGCCTCTTACATATTAGTATTTTCCAGTGTGTGAAAACAACTCTGTCAGTCCTTAAGTGCATCTAAGGAGACAGACATGCTCATGAAAACGAATTGAAATAAAAGTTTGGGACAGCTATATTATGTTTCTACATAAGAGAGGCCGAGGAAAGACAGGGTATTTGTAATAGGAATAGCAGTAACAATGGAAAAAAAAACACTCATAAAAAGTATCATCAACGTTTTTTTAGCTATAAATTAACTTGGCTATTGAGAGAGGCTGGCCAAGCCAGAAGGAACAGTTAAAAGGGAAATTAGTTTGGAATTCCTACAAGGGCACAAGAGGGCAAAGTCTTAAATGCTGTTGAACCTTATCTACTCTTTGTGCCTTTGGTGCAAACTGTCAGTCTGACAAGATTCCTGTGTATTAGGCTTGAACAATAAAACAGCTAATTGAACTCTTCACCTGTAGATCTGGTTATCTGCATCTGATATTAATGTTCTCAGACACATCAACTTTTCTCCCAGAGAGTAACAACTACTAGATGGCAACTGATGCCCAAGTGAGAGCAGCAGCAAATGAAGAAGTAATGGATACCGTGCCATGGTGACAGGATAGAATAGAGAATGAAGTATACAATTTGAGAGCAACAGTAGTTTAGCTAGTATAACAAGTGCAAAAACTGGTTGTTCTGGCTCCAGAGTATGAGTTGTTGAGTGGTGGAACTTTCAACTGATTATTCAGGGTATTCTTCATCTTGAAACTGTTAGAGTACTAGCACTTCCCAATCATCAGAAAAGAATGACCCAATTATGGATAATTATCAGAATATGAACAACTTCACAGGTCATTTTGGAGATCCAATAAGAGTGAAAGCTATTGTCCAGATCCACCAGCTTAAACAGTAACAGAAGGGACAGCCTGTATGTAGCTGAATTTGAATTAAATCCGCAGACCTGGGGTAGAATGAAGGAGCCCTAACTGCTCAGTATAGACAAGGGCTAAATGCTAAAATCCCACCAAGCTGATAAAACAAGAAGTTCCTTAGAATTTAGACCAGCTTTACCAGCTTTGTGTGATCATTAATGCATGCCTGGGGGAAATTTGATGCCTAGAAGAAATTCAGAAAGAACTGAGCTCAAAATCTCATTATACAGCTTTTTCCCCCACTCAGGCTAGCAGGACTGAGTTGGGGGAGGAGGAACCCACGCAAATAAAGGTGGCAAAGAGAACAGCTGCAGAAGACAGACAGAGGTGTGGAGACCTAGCACTCTGCTTTTATTTCAGAAATCCTGGACATATAGTAAGACTCAAAGGCCCTCAAAGAGAAGAAAGATCATCTAGCCAGGGTATGAGAGTATACTGCCCTGAGTGCAGAGTCCAAACCTGGGAAATGACATGTGTCAATCACTAAACAGGGCTTGACTCCATATGAATCAAGGTCCCGAGTTTTGTTTTATTAATATAGTATATAAAAATTCAATTTCAATCAAACAGTATGTAGTCTGGATACAACTGTTTTTGAGTGATCATAATCAAGGTGTTTACAATATCATTCATCACCATATTGTAACATTTTGTTTGTCCATTTTAACAAATTCCCATTTTGACATTTATCCTTTTTATGTCCCTAATTTGTTTTTATTGTCTAGCCATTGATAAAATGTCAGTTTAGTTGACTTTGCTTCCATCCTCCCAAATTTGAGAACTCAATGAAGACAACATGGGACAAGGGGAAGGCTATTTTGAGGAGGGGGGGTCATGTAGGAGAGAGGCTGAGCCAAGAGAGGATTCAAGAGAGGAAGCCTGAGAATATTACATGAAACATCCACTCTAGTAATATATTTGATGCATACATATTATTTTTGTATGCTCTTTCTGGTTCTTTTGATAAATGGCTTTTAATTTTGGTTAAGAGACATTCTAGTGATTATGTTAATGTTCACTGAGATCCAACCAAGCCAGACAGCAGAAGAAAAAAATTGCACATGAATATGCTGACGTTTTCAATCTAACCATGGTTTAAAGTCCCATTTTACTGGGCCTTAATAATTCACAAGAAAGCAAAATAATATACTTGATACATTTTTATAGCGAGCTAAAGTAATTCAACTACCATGGTACTGACTTTTTTCATGGCATGCAAATAAAGATGAATGTGTAATTAAAACTATAAGGTGTTATCAAAAGCCTGAGAATGGCAGAATGAGATGTGGCAAAATGGTCCCAAAGTTTAAGATTGTTTTTTTTTTGTTCTTGTCAGCACCAAGACAGTACTGTGTAGACACCTGAAGGCTTCCTCTCTAAAGATATGAGAGCAGCTGCAGCTGCTTTTTGATGGAAATACATAAAATGACAAAAGTGTCAGTCAATGAAGGAGGTCATTGTTGTATACTGGACATTTCTGCTGTTGTCCTTGGGCTGCACAGATTGGACATATTACATATAGTCTTCAATTTACAACAGTTCATTTAGTGACTGTTCAAAATTACCACAGCACTGAAAAAAGTGACTTATGATCATTTTTCCCCATGGTCATGTGATTTACATTTGGATGCCTGACAACTGTGTCACATTTATGACAGTTGCAGTGTCCCAGAGTATTTTGATCCCCTTTTGCGATGTTCTAGCAAGCAAACTCAATGGGGAAACCAGATTCACTTATTAACTGTGTTACTAATTTAAGAATGCATTGATGCACTTAACAAATATGGCAAGAAAAGTCATAAAATGTGGCAAAACTCACTTAACAAATTTCTTACCTAGCAACATAAATTTTGGGCTCAATTATGGTTGTATAGCCAAGGACTAAGAAGTAACAAAGAAGATTAAAAGAAAGATGAAGAATAGAGAGGCTGGTGGAAAATACCACATTTGAAAAGATAGTCAGATATCAACAAGGACAGGTGCTTGAGTTCCAAAAAGCTCTGGGAAAAAAAGTTACTATACCCTGTGCTCAATTTTGTTTCTAAGCTAAAACAAGCCAAGAAGATAATCTCTAAAGGTGTGAAGTTGTTCAAGTTGGGATAAGGAATACCTGTATTAATTGGCAAGGGAGCGAGAGAAGCAGTTAAGAAACTGAAAATCTCTACACTTTTATCGTTTGTTAAGCTAAGGCTATATATATAAGTATATACGTATTATTAATTAAGTTTTATTTAAATGAGCACAAATTCTTTCTCTAAAAAGCACTATAACAAGTAACTATCAGAACAACTAAGGGCAGTCTGGTTATATGGTCTCTGTAATTTTTTCTATGCTTCAACACTATGAAATGTCATAAAGCAATATAAAGAAATGTACTGTATCTTCAAAAGAACTGAGTATATTCGAGTTATGTAGTGCTAACAGTTTTCATTAAATGGGTAAGAACATTCATCCTAATATGGAAAACTAAGATGTATGCACTTTTGCATATACTAATCTGAGGCATATCTGATTATAATTTAATGAAGCATGCAATATACAAAATCTGAATATACCTTTTGCTGTTCGCAGCAGGGACTGTTTCCCAGCACCCAACAATGAATTCACTCTTGGAATGCTGGGTGGAATCTCCTTATCCAGTATAGGACTGATTCGCTTGCAAATTTGTAACAAATGGTCTGGAGCCACATGTCTGTTCGATAATACCTAACATGCAAACAAAATTAAAACTTAAAGTCAATATAACTTAAGATGTTTACATAATCTAAATATTTTAGAAACAATTCTTTATCCTTTCCTTATTGCAAATACTTGATACCACATATTTTAGCCTTTTAAAAAAGCACCATCATTTCACTATTCACATTATTTCACCCTCTTTCCAAAAGGTACTTTCATTTGCCTATAATTAAACAAAATAATAACTTCAAATTCATTAGTTGCCTATCAGAAATAATCAGAATACATAATAAGAACATAATACTAGAAGCCAATAGTTGCTGTTTTTCACTATCATATCTTCATAAAATCAAGACAAATCATACACTCCTATAATTTGCCCTAAATCTGAATCCTAGAGGATACCTCTTCAAGGGCAAGAAACTTTTTTTGCTGTGGCAACCCATCTATTAAATCTCTTTCATCACTTCCTTTAAACACTTTCTGGCCAAATCTATTTTATTTTTAAAAACTTTTTAGTTTAGTAATTTTTATTTCATATGAATATGTTTTCCTCTCTGGCACTACTATCTGAGTATCACTTGCTACAATGAAACACTTTAAAGTATACAGCTTATTTTGATTTTTGCATCAGCATGAAAGTTAAATACATTGATCTGCTTTTGAAATAATGTAAGTGTAAAATACCTAGTCTCCAAAGAATCTTTTGTTATAAAACAAATTAACTACTGAATTTATTATTCCTGAAATTTTCATCTACTATAATATCAGAGAGAGATACAAGAAGAAAATTCAGGATTAAGAAACTACTACAACAATGTAGAACAATGATTTATTTCTGAACCAAATGGAACCAAATGAGAAATCTCACTAATGTCAGATACACATTTTTAATTATAAATTACTAAAACCTGGCAGTTCAATTTTATGTACTGCATGGAAATCCTAGACAAAAAATATTTTATTTTTATTTAGTTTATTTTTATTTAGTTTATTTTTGTTCTTTTATTAAAATCTAATATTTTTAAAATTTCACGATTTAAAAAGGTCTCATAACTTTAAGAAATAAATGAAATTAGTGCTAAGCCACAGCATACAATAACTATATTAGCCTCAAAATATTCAATGAATATTCAATACAATCAATGGCATTTGTTTTAAAAACATGGACTTTGTAAGACAACGCACTATATAGAATATTGAAACTGTGTATCATTTGGAAGAAAGAAATGGAGAGACAGAAAATTTTAAGTAAAGATCTTAGGCTCTAATCAACTCACTAAGAATACCTTGCTACAGAAAGCCCTAAAATCAGCAGAAATATTCAGCAAGACTACTACTAAGCAGCATTCTTAAAACAAAGGAACTTTGAAGATCAACTTCTTCAATACAAACAAAATACAGAATGATCCAGGAAAATATCTTCAAAGGTGCAGAAAAAAGGTACAGAAATTTAAGTTAGCCAGAAACAACAAATTATTTAAGAAATTTCTGAACAAATCAGGGGAAAAATATCTTTTCATATTTTCTCATTTTGAAAATCTGGGAGGCAAAAGCAACAAGGCTGATGTTTTTTCACAACTCATCCTCTGTATGAGTCTCACAAACCCCACCTCCTTTGTGATGACAACATTCTCAGTTTGCAGTCCCATTTATGGTTTTTGTCATCTTGCAAAATAATTAACACATCACAGTAAGTAGGATGATTAATAGAGTAATAATTATCTTAATAAATGCACTTTTATAGTTCATTTCTAAACTAACTATATCTCACCAGGTCTTCATAACGTCTGTAATGCTCCTTTCCTTCCCAATCCAATCGTTTAGGAAGCAACTAAAGTTCATGGAGAAAAAAGGGGGACATAAAAAAGATATTAAAGTTACGATGGATATTTGGACTAATGTCTTGAAAAAGACATGTCAACAAATAAAATCAAGAACTGAGCAAAATCTGAGTGTCACAAAAGAAAAGTAGAATTTTAAAACAAGTCAAGCAGACCTGGTATTGTTCCAGTTCTCGCACCAGCACCTGTAGGGAAAGGAAGAACCACATCTTTAAAATCAAAAAGCGCAACTGCTGGCCAAAGCGAGTTGAGGGGGGGGGGCTCTGACTTTTGACTGGGGGTAGCCGAGAAGTACGGCTCCGATTCGCAACTCACCTCAGCTGCTTTTCTACAAGGCCCAGCGCCCAAGAAGCGAGCTATGAGGAAATACAGTTCTGCGGGGGGGAGAGAGAGAGAGATGAATTCAGAGCTGAGCTCAGTTGGAGGAGGGTGAGAGAGGGGAGGGGAGGGGAGGGGGTGGGAGATCCCCTTAGGTGACTGTAATTCATAATCAGGATCACGAGTAAGATGGCGGTGTCGGAGGTGCTGGGAGCTGAGAGGCTGGGCTCGTCTACCTCGCACATTTACCCGTCCCCTTTCGCGACGGCGCTCACTTTTTGTTTTACCTGATTCAATCAGCGACACAGAGAGACCGCCAGCGACCAAGGCAGAATTGGAGGCCTTCGACAACTCGGCCATTTCCGTAGCGGCCGCTGTCGCCAGATCGAGATTAGGATTCAGAGCTCTGTCTACCGCGACGGCCCAGGCCTAGTTCGACATAAACCTGCTAGCGCTCCCCTCCCCCTCAGTTCTTATGTCTATGTATATCTAAGGAGGGACAGCGATCCGGCGGGCATGCGCGCGCTTTGCTGCGCGCGCCACCCTAGCCGCTGCGTCTCAGATTCATCATCCCTTCCAGTCCCGCTGCTGCCATTATTGCCGAGGAACCGCACATGACTGTGACGTCAGCTGGCCAAGGAGAGGCGGAGAAGACTGACGACAGGAGGGAGGCTTGAGAAAAGTAGTCCATCTTCTGCAACAAATGAAAACGTTGCCTTACAAAAATACAATCCTACCCGGGATTGATTGGTTTTTCTTTGGTTACAGGGTATAAGTGGGACGATCCACTTTGCGTTAGGGGACAAACTGAAAATTAATGAACGCGTGTGGCCTAAGCGCGGAAGGAGATACGATTAGTTGCACCACAGAAAAGTACTTCAAAGAGGGAGAGAGTAAAACGAGGCGTAAAATATATTGGCGGTGAAACATTGTGGCTCGGGGAAGGATAGAGTGGTGTTAAAACGCATTTAAACGTTTTTAAATACGTATGGAAAACATTTGTTACGTGTTCATTTCCAGCGATGCAGGAACTGCTTTGACGGAACATTAATAGTCAATAAAGATCGCTGTCAAAAGTGCGACGCTTATTCAAGTCCCATTTCTAACGAACTGGTTTATACCAAAATTACTTGTATCGCATATTTCAATAATATAATCCCAAGAAAACCTGCTATACAATTTACAGTTACGCAAAAGTGTGGGAGCTTGTTTAGAGATTTTTTTTTAAGAGTACAACGTATTAATATTACAATAATCCTTTAATGATTGATTATAAGAAATGGCCATTTAATGGTCAATTTATCTCATATAAAGATTTTTTTCGAGTAGAAAATAGTACCTTGAAAATTATTTGAAACTAATCAGTCTGGTTTTATTCAAAAGTCAGGGCATACTCTCAAATAGAATTGTTTCACAACATACCATAGTTTCAATATGGAAAATGTGACAATCCTAAACCAACCAAGTTAAAAAAAAATGCCAGGGAATTTCTAGAAGCCTGACATGCTTAACAAATTAGGCATCAATAGACACAGAGACATTAACAACATCTATATACAGTACTTTGCAAAAGAGACAATTAACCAGCCCAAAAGGGAACAAAAAGACCCAAGCACCTTTCCATCAGCAATCAGCACCCAGATCAGCATCGAGGTTATCCAAAGTTATCAGACCAACAATCAAGTGAACAATATCCCAATCAAGAAGCTGTTAAAGAGCCAACAGTGAACAGTCCAATCAAAGAATCTCTAAGATCACCTACCCTGACAACACTGACAGGGCAAGCCACCAGAATATAAACTGACAGCAAACCACACTCCTTACTAGCACTGATGATGTTGCCTGGATGATGATAATTTTTTTAAATGTTGAATTTCAACTTTTGAATTCAGCTTTTTTACTCTCAAAAGGCTCTTCAGTTCCTCTTCAACTTCTGCCATTAGTGGTATCGTGTGGTTATTGATATTTCTCTGGGCAATCTTAATTCATTTGTGATTTATCCAGCCCAGCATTCTGCATGATGTACTCCACATGTAAGTTAAATTAGCACAGGGTCAAACACCTGTTTCCCACAGAAAACAACGAAAACCACAAAACCTGGGTGGGCATGGCCAACTCAGTGTCACTCGCACCCAGTCACATGACCCCCCCCCCCCCCCCCAGCCATGCCTACCCAGGTTTTGTGGCTCCTGGTGTTTTCTGTGGGAAATGGGTCTTTCTCTCTTGCTCCTTCCCTTTCATTTGTTTTTCTCTTTTTCCTGTCCCACTCCCTTTTTCTTTTTCCTCTCCATTCTCTAATTTGTTTTCCTATCTTTTCCCTCTCATTCTCTCTCCCTCTCTTCTCATTTCTCTTTTCTCTCATTCTCTCCATCATATTCTCATCTCTCCCTCCCTCCCATTTTTTTTCTTCTTCTCTCCCTTTTCTCATTTCTTTTCCTTTTCCCTCATTCTCTCCCTCTAGTTCTCATTTCTCTCCCTTTCTCCCCCTTCTCTTTCATGTTTCTTTTTCCTTTCATTTCTCCCTCCATCATTTCATTTCTTTTTCTTCCTTCTCTCTCTCATTTCTCTCTTGAGCAAAGATACCCACGCTTGCACTCGCGGATATACCCTCTGCAAGCAAGTTGGGTGGTGCTGCCGGCGGCATTTATTGAAGTGTCCTCTGGGTGGCTTTAAATCTCACATGGGGGACTTCCACCACCCAGAGGACTCGTTTCAATCAACACTGACCAGGGGGTCACATGAGGATCATCTTGGGGAAGCCATCAACGTGGCTCATGCTCTCCTCAGCTGCAGGCCTGTACCCCTTTCCATTGTACTATCCTCCTGGATCCCATTCTCAACCCACCAGCCCTCATTAGCGAGGTTGGCGTTGGCCACGGCTGGGTTGGACCAGGTCTCGGAGTGGAGAGGTCATGTGACTAGGTCGGCAGGGAGCCACAGAAGGGTCAGCCACATGCTGCTACAGAGCCACCAGTTGCTGACACCCAAATTAGCGGGATGACAATATACAGCCTTGTCACATTCCTTCCCCTATTTTGAACCAATTAGTTGTTCCATGTCTGGTTCTAACTGTTGCTTCTTGACCTGCATGCAGGATATCTCAAGAGACAGGTAAGGTGGACTGGTATTCCCATCACTTTAAAAATTTGCCATAGTTTCCTGTGATCTATATACATACAATGAGCAGCTGTGGAAATGAGAGAGTAGTGAGGAGGGAAGATTTTGCCAGAGCTCAAGGTCAAGTTGCTGGAGTTTGGAGGGGGGTGACTGAACTTGGCAGTTCAAAATTAAGGCAGATTGGAGAATGTGACTTAAGAATCATCAATAGGGTGTGAGTTTTAGTGTAGCAGGGAATTCAGATTTGGGTTTTCCCCAGATGTGCCAATATGACTTCTTCAATAAATGGCTTCTCTAATAAATTGTTTGGATGGACTTTGTCTCCAAGCGATAAATTTGAGATGAAGAGTTTGGTTGGAATGCTAACACCCATGTTCCATCAAGTCTACCATGTTAATGGGGATATATTTGTTTTGGAGGGAGAAATAATAAAAAATCTCAAAGCTCTGTTAATCAATGTTAATTGAGAGAACCAAACAATGCATGGTCAATATCTGAAGGATTTAGAAAGAAAAGCTGATTTAAAAAACCCACATGGAGTTGGTTAAGTTCAATAGGATTAAATAAATTGAAGGCTTTATTTTAGTGGCTCAAAAAGTTTTTGCCAACTAATGACATGAAGGCAAAAATTAAATATCTAACAAACAGCAATTGTCACTTTTCTAGTAAAATTAGTATCATGACTAAGTTGCCAGAATTATTGGAAATTTTGCCAGATGTTTGAAGTTAAATGTAATAAAAAACTACTGGGACCATCAAGTTGAGGATTGGGGAAATGAGTGGAAAAAGACCTTATGGGACTTTTAGATCTTGTTCATAACATGCCTGATATAACAGCTGTTGAAAGAAAGAAAATGTGGTTCATTCCAGGGGATACTAGGATTGAGAGAAAACTGGAAAAAAATAGATTGAATGCTTATGGAAAAATAAATTCATTGTTGTATCAATCATGACAGGAGCTCTTGGAGCAATATCTAAAGCAGGAAATTTTGGTGGGCCACAGAAAAATCTCACCCCCCAGAGCACCCTTCCAAAGCAATTAATCCAGGCTGCACAGAAACACAAGGCTGAGCGCCCACATAGCCCGCAGGAACGCTCCCGCCCATTCACTCCTTACCTGGCAAACTTGCCTGCTAAAATTGCTTTTCCTTTTTCCGACCATCATCTGTTCTGCTGTGCTGGGAGATTTAGATTATCTAGGAAGCAGGAAATGGTTGGATTTCTTGCTTTCTAGCTAGTCTTTAGATCTTCCGTCTGCTTCCTTTAGGATTGAAGGTTTGCTTGCAAGCAAGTTCAGTGCAGACTCACAGCAAACAAATTTGAGAGACTGAGCTAGCCAATGGCAGATAGATCACTGAATGATTCTGTGAGCAACTCAATCTGCCTGCTTTGCCTAATTTTGGGTAAAAGTTGCTTTTTTATAAAAAAAAAAGTCAGTATTTACATGCATGGTGGATTGTGAGTTAATTTTGTGAGTTTGCTTGCTAGGAAATGCTATGAAAAATTTATGTGACAGACTGACCTAGCCAAATTTATGTGACAGACTGAGCTAGCCAATGGCAGATTTCTGAATGAATCTGTGATTCTGTGAACAATTCAATCTGCCTGCCTGCTTTGCCTGATTTTGGATAAAAGTTGCTCTTTTATAAAAAAAAAATCAATATTTATATAAATATTTATATTTACATACAAGTCATGCCCAGCCAGTCACATGACCACCAAACCACACCCACAAATTAGGTCATACTCACAGAACCAGTTAGTGGTCCCCGGGATCTAAAATTATGAGTTTGGTGGTCCCTGAGGTCCAAAGGTTTGTGACCCCTCATCTAAATGACTTCCTTGATACCCGGAAAAAATGATCAAATCTGAACACCCTAATTTTATAAAACACCACCATGCATGGAACTGCCTATATTCTTAAATGGTACCTTAATTGGGTATCATTAACATAGTGATACTAAACAGCAGTTGACTTGCCCAGTGGCTTCATGTGGATACTGAAAACAAAGACAGAATAAAGCCCTGCAGCACCTCACCCAATGTGATTGAAAACAATCTTCTCCCCACCAATCAACACAAATGAACATTAGCAAATATTATCAGAAAATACATGCCTTAATTTATTTAATATTTTAATTGTTTTATCAACAAAACCAATATATTAAATTGAAAAGTAACATGTATTTCTTAAATTTGCCTAGTGGGCCCTGCCTTAGCCACTAAAGCCCATTGGGTAACTTTGGGCAAGTCACTTTCTCAACCCAGCACACCTCATAGGGTTGTTATGGGGAAAACAGGAGGAGGAAGGTATGTTGGATATGTTCACCACCTTGAGTTATCTATAAATAAAGGCAACATACAAATAAATGCATTTAAAAAAATAAAAAATACTGATACAGTAATCAGTATCTTAACATAAGAATGTATTGATCCTATGAAACCCCACTTCTTTTGTATCCTATTTCCCATCAAAGATTTTTTAGAGAATTGTGATTATACCAATTACTCAGGAATAGCCAATGAGACCAAATAAAAAAAAATCAAGTGATTTTGATAAACTAATCACAACCAAAAATAATGTTTCTGCAGCTTTGTAAAGGCAATGATTATGGCAAGAAGAAAAATGGAATACTAATACCACTTGTTTTATTTTCTAATTGTCAATTCAGAACCAGGACAGATAAGTTCTCTTTCAAGGGCAGAGGATCAGATCTTTGCCCTGGTTTTTCTCCTAGAAGTTAAAGCTTTTCTGGTGACTTTATTCCTATAATTGACAACAGTTTTCACTACCACTCCTCTTGCTAGATTGCAAATGTCAAAATCATCAATATAATTCAATACAATGACTACTAAAAGTAGTAGTAGTAACAGCAAGAATTTGTGATCTCGCATTAACAGAAATAAACTTTAATGGTAGCAATTTACAGACCTTAGGGAAAAACAGTTACCATTTAACTTCCAATTATTGTATTAAAACAAGACATAATTGAATTTTGTAAACTATTACATAAAAGCTGATTTAGAGTTAAGTTAAAACTATAAAATTGTCAATATTTTATTAGATCATAGGATAGGATGAATCACAAAGTATGCATATAATTCTTTCAATAATTGAACATAAACTCCATGTTATCATATTTGATAACCCACTCAAATTCAAAAAGTACCAGTGCCTCAAATGCTGCCATGTCAAGTGGTATTTTGTTAAACAGAAATTTTTACAGCACACACTACACACCCAGATCCCCAATCTTTCACAATGTATTAGAAAACTTGAAAAAATAAACTACAGCTATACTACAAAAAAATAACTGTCATAGATTAACTTGAAAGTGAGACCAACCATCAAGGAATCAAAGATGAGACTTGTGAATCCCTCCCACACTTATTTTCCTTAAGGCAATGCTTCTCTTCATAGTTTATTGAACTATGAATTTCAGTCTTCAGAAGGAATAAGGACTTATTTTCTACTAGCATATACTTAAGCATTGTTTTCAATTAAGAGCTTGAAATTTAAAGAATAAATCCTGTATTCATTAAAACTAAAGTCCTACATAGAAGATATACTGTAAGTTGTCCACCCTGGGCTTCTGGAATGTTAAACCTACAATCCTATGTATGTTTATTGAATTAAGTGCCTCTAAATGGACATCCAAAAGATTGCACTGTAAAGTAGTAAAATTTGAAAATATTCCTTCATCTAACATTCCATTAAATTACTGGTTATACAGAGATCACCAGTACATAATTTTAATTTCATTAAAACAAGGCATATACATTCAATTACATTAAAAGAGATATGGGGGAAGATATCCTATTTTAAAAATGTATTTGCTAAAATCACTAAAAAACTTGCATTTAAAAATAGTTGATAAAAATATTCCTCTGGATTGTACAAGGCAGTGGTGAGAAAACCACTGATTAAAGACTGTTACTCAGATTTTTCTTCTTTTTCTCCTGGTGTATCAGACACTGGATCCTGAAATGAGAAAATTTAGTAGTAGTAATACTTTATTTCCAAATTCAAACTTAAAAGCACTTAAACTGTGTCAAATTTGATATATAGGCCAACAAAACTTTTATATCATGAGCCAAGATGTATTAAATAATTTGTTTAAATTTTTGCTTCAGTGTAGCCATTATAGATTCAATCCACAATAGGAAAATATTTGAAATAAACTATGAAACACAATGAACCTAAACAATTAGATGCATTTTGAATTTAGAAGATTTAAGGTATACAATACCGTTCCATAACTAAGAGCTACAGTGTGAGTTATATCCCATCTGTGTTTTCTGTAATTCTATTAAGGAAACCAGGCAATTGCTGAATAATTAAGCTAGAGAATGTTACTTCATTATACTCAAACATAATATAAAATGATACCTGGTTGAAATTTGATGAATTGATTTATATGCTCTGAATATTCAGGCTGAAAGTTGTTTGTTCTCTGTGCTCTTAAATAGGAATATTTATAAGACACTAAGTCAAATCTATTTTTTACATTAGATATTTTATGAAAAGGAAACAGCAAATAGAAGACTAATTTACCAAACCCTGGAACAAGACCCCACTTTTTGAATCCAGAATAAAAGTTGAACTCCAGTGCCATTTTCAACTCTTGAACCCTGTTCTTTTTCCTACTCCCCCTTCTCCCAATAAATAAGTACTGACACTAAATTTTTAAAGTATCCTCACATGAATCCAACAGCAAGGTGTAAGGGTATGGTAGGAGGCATCTACAATGGTTTTCTGTTGAGGTGAAATGAAGCCTATCTTTTGAAACAGACAAATTAACTTAAAAAAAACTCCAGATATCTATGATGATTTGATAGAATTACCTCCTCACTTTTTCTTTCTCCATTTTCTGCAGGGAAGTTATCCTTTATTTCTTTTTTGTTATTATCTTCAGTTTGTTTTTCTTTCAGTCCTTTTTTCCCTTTTGTTGAAGCTCTCTTTTCCTCAGACTTAACCTATAGTAATTCAGAATAGATAATTCATAAAGACAATTGTCAACCATTGATTGGTAACTTTATGTCTAAACCCCTGGGTAAAGCATTCAATAGTTACCCAAATAAAGCTATTTTTATAAGTTACTTACAAATAAGTATTCCTTGATTTAAAATCAGAACTGAGCCCCAAATTTCCATTGTTAAGCAAGGCAGTTATGAGTTTTGCCTGTTTACAATTTTTTTGCTAGTTGTTAAATGAACCATGTGATCATTAACAAAATCTGGCTTCCCCCATTGATTTTACTTGTCAGAAGCCCTCTGGAAATGATACAAATAATGATTACATTACCCTAGGACAATGCATCAGACAAAAATACATTCCAGTTGTCAGGCAGCCTAATTTTGATTGTGTGACCATGGGTGAATATGCATCATATCACTTTTTTCAGTTCCACTGTAAGTTTGAAAATCACTAATGAATGGTTGTAAGTCAAGGACAACCTGTACACTACCGTATTAAATTTCTGTTGAAAAGTTTTACAAAACTAAGTAATCAGATTATAAATTATAATAGAGATACCATGGTAATTAAAAGTGCACATTTTAAAATAATCAGCCAACTTCCAAAGCAGACTTCAAGTAACTGAATATACTTCCCACAAAAAATAAAACCTTACCTTTGAAGTGGGCTTTTTTGGTTTTGTCTCGACTTTGGCAATGGCAGGTTTCTGAAAGGAACACAAATACGTGTTTATTATGTCTCTCTCTCTCTCTACATATTATAGAAGTCAACCGAAATTTCTACTCACAGCCGATAATCGTGCGGATCGCCTCTTCGGCTGTTGCAAAAGAGAAGGACAAAAGCCTGAAGTATTAATAGCCTGCTCAATATCACCTACATAACCTCTTTCCCTCCATTTCTGTAACTGTTCCAGCCACACAACAGACACTCACCTCTTCTTCAGCAGGATTCACCTGTAACGAAACAGTTAATAGCATTAAAAACTGCGGGAAGTGACATCGCATGCGCATAACAGACTGAAACCATACCAGGAGCCGTGACTGCACACCCCCTTTCCTACCGCCGTTTCGGGATCTGTAGGCTGAGGCCGACTTGCGCCAAAAGGCCACGCAAAATGTTAGAGCCGGGAGTGCGCTCGAAGCTCTCGGACTTCCGAATTTCTTTGATGGGATTACTTTGATAATCGCTACTTCCCCCACCCCCTCTTGGCTCCCTCCGTGACCACGGAAATATTGAGCCTCACGCCGAAGTCGTCGCAGAAAACTACTTACAATTTAAAAGAGAACGCCCTCCCGGTCTTATTTTTTAAAAAAATGCAATTTATCAATCATTTAAAAAAACCGGCAAGACGAGGTAACGATGAGAAAGAGACTGTGCGTCCTTGACGCAGGTTGTTAAGCGTGTGCGCGCGCCTGTCGCCAACCTTTCTCTTCGGCATGGCTGAGTAAGCTGCCCTCGCCTTTTCTTGTGCTTTATATTTGGCCTTTAGCGTCAGGCCGCGCGGGCGCTTGTTGTTACAGCCGGAGCGGTGACGACTGCCAGTTCTTACTCCAGCCTACTGGAGCCGGATTCTCACTGCTGCGCACAAACTGTTTCTTGCCTGCTGCCACCCCCCCCCCCCTCCGCCCCCATCCCAGCAGCGCCAGCGGCACTGCAACAAGATCCCGCCGGATTGAAGGGAGGGCGCGCTCTCTCTCTCTCTCTCCTCAGCGCCGCCCTCTATTGACTGGGCGCATTGGTTCCTATTGGCCGCCTGATTTGTAGGACAGCTAATAAACCTCAACGCTGGGCCCCATCTGCGAGGCCAGATTTGCCCTTTTGAATTTGGTATACCTCGGAGACACGGATGCCTTGAGGCGGATCTAAGCGGGGTTCCGCCCACTCGCATACGTCACAGTAGAAGTGTGACAGATGTCTATAGCGTCTGCGCAGTATTGCTAAACGGCTCCTGTGAAGCACCGTCGCGCCACAAAGATGCGCGCTTGCGCATTTTTGACAAGTAGGCGCCCGCCTTAATTGTCCGTTCGCGTAATTATTTGTCCTGAGAAAAGTGTTTCTCTTTCTCCTTTTTCTTTACACATCTCTAAACCAAGACATGACTGAACTACGTGTTGAGGAGAAACATTTGGCGACGGAGGGTGGCGCATGGCTTCTCGTCCTGAGCTCCGTGTTGTTATGCAACCTTCTCAAAATCCTTTTACCCTCCTGTTCTTCCATTGTAAGTGTCATCGGGTTTCCATGGCGACCGCATCTATGCACTTTTCGACCTTTTTTTATTTCTCAGTAGAAGAGAAATTATTGAATTGTCCCCTGAGGTTGGGAGAGAGATGCATGAGAGGAAACATTCTAAGGTCGCTTCCTACCCCATTTTTATTTTCTCCTTCTGTTTTTAGTGTGGCAACAGTTTCCAACCTAGTATTCTACTGCAAGTCCAAGATTTGCTAGCATAGATACAGCGAATTATAGTCCCAACGCATGTTCTTTCTTTCCTTGCCAGATTTCTCAATGCCTTCGACAATGATAGAGCTTCTAATGTACTATCTTCACTGGAAAAATTCTTTAGAATTTTGGGAGATATTTGGAGATGTATCTTGAAAATAACCTGTATAACACAGTTGTATTATACACAGTTAAAAAGCTGTATAACACAGTTAAAAATGGAAATGCCTTGTGATACTTTGTATTATGTCATAAATGATTTATGAACATTTTATGTCATTAAATGCTTTGTAACATTTGCCAGATTTCAGTTCCATGGGCATAATGGATTCCATGTTTGGACACATTATGTAGGTTATGCCCATTTGAGGTATCTTGGCTCAAAAATGGTTGCCCTATGATGCACTGCTTTGCCCAGGTAAAAGATACACACAGTTTTTACTATATAGATTCACAAGGAAATATCCATTGGATCATGATGTTAAAGCTGAACAATCATTTGAAGTTTCTAAATATACCTACAAAGGTTTGAGGAAACTAATGTTGCATCCTCATATAAGAATAAAATTAAGGCAGTCCTCAAAGCTAGCTTGTCTAACTTCTGCTTTTGACCCCACCAAAAATGCAAAAGGGAATCCATGACCCCTAATTAGACCCACATGTAAATTTCTGTTAGTGTTAGAAAGTTGTCTTTCTAATTTTATTGGACTCTGCCTTTCTGTATTTTTTTTTTTTAGTGTAATTTCAGTTTGTAGGCAATTTTATTTCCAAAGGCTCCAAAGGGCTTATAAAGTATTTTACAAAATAGGATTAAAACTGTTAGAAAAGCAACAACAAGCTACTGGTTGTACCAACATTTGGGATAGTATGTTTTCTGTTGTTCTAGAGTGTTTTCCTTGTAAACAGCTCTCCAAAAATGTAATAGAATCCTATTACAGCAAGCCTTCACTCCCAGATTTTACCAGATAAGCTGATTCAGCTTGGAACAGTTCAAGTGTGATGAAATTCTAATTCTGAAAATAAAAACATTTTTTTCCAAATATTGCAAAGAACAGAATAACATTTGTTATGAATGTTGTGATTATTTTATGTAATAACCCTATGTTAGACACTCATTTAAAATTATGAAATGAGACTAAACAGATTTTTAGACTTCCTTTTCTCTTTATCAGATATCTAGGTTGCTACAAAAGGATGCTGAGCAGGAATCTGAAATGCGATCCGATATTCAGAGCATGAAGCAAGAACTTTCTGCCATTAGTATGATGGATGAATTTGCCAGATATGCTCGATTAGAAAGGAAAATTAATAAAATGACAGATAAGCTTAAAACACATGGTACAGATTCATTAAACTATTTTTTGCATAATGTCAATTCATTTTGCCAGCTTTTTTCAAAAGTGTTGCCAGTCTTATGATTTCATAGTTACAAAACAAAATGGCGATATTGAAATGCATTTTCTCTGGGGATTAAGCTGTATGCTAGCTCATCATATATTCCTATGTGTACACTTTAGCATTTGAAGAAAATAAAACTTATATGTGCACTTTTAATTTAAATTAATTGTAGAGTTATTTTTGAAAATAATGCAATTTTTCATTTCATTAATTCATTAATTCATTTAATTAATTGGAATTTCTTAAAGATTTTTTTTACAAGTTTCTGTGTATGTATACATTCATACCAAGATTCAATTTATTTCACATCTAACGTTCTTTAATACAGATTATCAAAACTCAGCATAGATTTTTGAAAGAATCTGATTTTGGTATGACATTTCTAGAGTTGCTGAATTAGTAGAAAAATGTTTTAATAGCAGTATTAAAATTTGGCTTTCACATGCATGCATGCATGCACACACACACAGAGGTATATGTATGTATTATGCAAAATATACACAAACATGGATTTATGTACATGCAGATACACGGGTTTTATATACCTGAAAATATGACCTACCCAGAAAGTAAGTCCTAGCTTGATTTTTTTTACATATGAGCCCAATATAAGCCCTACCCCTAAAATAAGCTCTAATTAACTTGCATGGTTAAAAATTAAGCTAGGGTGGGGATGGGTGAGTGGAGTTGCCCTAATACTTACCTTTGGACAGTTGCAGCCAGGCCTCACACACCCCAACACCTGCCTTGCCAGCGCAGTTCTTCTGCAGCTGGCAAGGCTTTCCTAAAGGCCTCTGCAGCTGATAACAGAGTTATCAGTTACAGAAGCCTTCAGGAAAGCCTTGCCGGCTACAGAAGTTCCTGACACCTCTGACAGCGAAAAGGAGGCCGGGATGGCACCTGCAAGTGAGATGAGTCAGTGGACAAACCCCCACCAAATAAGACCTGGTGCTTTTGGGGGGGGGGGGCAGGGTCTTATTTTCGGGGAAGCACCCACATAGATATAGATATGGATGGATGGATACAGGTAGTCCTTGCTTTACAGCCACCATTCAGCCAAAAATATATGTTGGTAAGCAAGATAGTTGGTAAGTGAGTTTTACCGCATTTTATGACAGTATAGTTGTTAAACGAATCACTGCTGCTAACATGGTTGTTAAGTGAATCTGGTTTCCCCATTGATTTTGCTTATCAGAAGGTTGCTAAAGGTGACCACATGACCCTGGGACATAGCAACTGTCATAAATGAGTCACTTGCTAAGCATATGACCAGTGCTACAACAGTCATAAGTGTGAAAAATGGTCATAAACTATTATTTTCAGTGCTGTTGTAACTTCAAACAACAAATGGTAAGTTGAGGATTACTGATATATGTGTACAGAGGTGTGTGTGCATGTGCATATACACACACACACACACATACACAGTATTCTGGTATGTTCTTTTTGGAATTTCTGTTTTGATTGTTCAAAAAAAAAGTTAAAATAGAGATAAACAAGTAAAACAAGTAAATAGGGATGAAATAAAATTTGCCATAACAATATCACTTTTGTTGATATAAATCACAAATTATTATTATTTTCTATTAACAGTGAAAACACGAACTGCTCAACTAGCCAAAATAAAGTGGGTAATAAATATTGTGTTCTACATTTTGCAAGTAAGTAAATTTGAATTATGTACGCTAAAGATACATGTAAAAATAAATTCTGTATATACGAACTTAAAATGATTAATTAGTAATAAAAATAACTACATAGAAAGTAAGAATAGAACTTCTTTCTATATGTCTGTATCTTTGTTAGTGTTAGCTTTGTATGTGAATGGTACTGTTTCATACAAAGAGCCATTTATTTTTCTGAAATAATTGCAATTTACAATCAAATCAGACAGATTTGTGAATTAAGCCATATGATTTTTCTTTTTTCCTGCCTGTATTTTGAGCAATTAATCATATAATATTGGGTTCAATGATGTGCACCCCGATGTGGCTAGGAAAGAATGCCTCTTCTTAAAATAAAATCAAGAGTGCGACAACATATAATAATGTTTCTCATGTTTTTTTAAATAAAAGTGTCATATGAAATAGAGGGACCTGGATTGATGCAAATGTCCTTTTCACAAAATGGTATAGTTATATGATAGTAAGCTTCAGAAATATATACTATAGTTACCATAGTAAAAATGTAATGGCTTTGTTTGCACCTTTCACACATATCTGAATATTGTTTTTTTAATTTCAGGGTGCCTTAATGATATCATTAATTTGGAAATATTACTCTGAACCAGTTACTGTGCTCCCAAGCAAATGGCTAGTCCCTTTGGAACGTTTAGTAGCTTTTCCGACAGGAGTGGCAGGTAAGGCTATTGCATGTAAAATACTGTACTTCCTGCTCTTTTGTATGAATCTAATACATCTTTCTGGATTTTAAATACATTAAGTGGGTTTTCTTCAAAACTTTGACCCATAATTTATATCCCTGTATTTGTATTCTATAGATGTGTATTTAACAAACAAGCACACAAGTTAAAAAAATTTTCAGAACAAACTTCAGCTCTATGAAATAATTTTTTCATAGAGTTGGAATGTTCCAAATCTAATGATCATCTGCTTGTTATTGTAAATAATATGGGGCTAAATAAATCAGTGTTTCAATTCTAGGACAGTTGTCTGTGTCTGACAGCATGCTTACGAGATAGAGCTACCATAGTTCAAATATTTAAGGAAAAACTGCATATTAAAGAGCCATAATTGTGGCTAAATATTTAAAAGAGTATATTTCACCTATTAATCATATTATATTTGGTTTATTCCTTAATGCATTTGAATATTTCTCATTGTGGGCCAGTTATATATTCCTTTAGAATTAGAATGAAAAGATAATATGCTAAAAGCAGTTTGTTGAGCAATTCCCATTCATTCCAATGAAGATTATAGTAAAGCAGATAATTCTGGGTTATGGGCAGTACTAGGATTCAAAATTTTTTACTACTGGTTCTGTGGATGTGGCTTGGTGAGCATGGCGTGGTGGGTGTGGCAGGAGAAGGATACTGTAAAATCTCCATTCCCACCCCACTTGGGAAGTGTACTGTAAAATCTCCATCCCTATCCCACTCAGGGGAAGGATACTGTAAAATCTCCATTCTCTCCCCACTCCACTAACCTGCTTTCCAGCTCCGTTCTCCTGTGCAGGGCAACAAAAGAAGTCCCAGCCGATCAGCTGGGACTCAGGAGGCAGAGAATAAATGTGGGTGGGGCCAGTCAGAGGTGGTATTTACCGGTTTTCCACTACACAAAATTTCCAATACCGATTCTCCAGAACGGGCTGAATACCACCTCTGGTTATGGCCAATGCGCATAAAATCTCCAGATTTTACATATTAGTTTTACCATATAATCACTTGAATCAATAATCGCTCTTTTCCTAAACTCCCAAGGGCAGATTTAAGTAGTTACTCAGTTTTGCTATGCAAATCCTTTTTTATACATATGCATGAGGTAATGATACTTGGTATTTACAGCATACCTTTTTATCTTTCTTAGGTGGTGTTGGAATTACATGTTGGTTGGTGGTTTGCAACAAAGTTGTTGCCATTATGCTGCACCCATTCAGTTGAGAAACAAACAAGTCTCACTTTCAACAATTTAGAACGCCCTGTCATTTTTTCAGTATTCTTCTATGATGGGAGATAAATCACAAGAACATAAAAGACTAGAAGGGTGCAGCTTTTAAAATAAAATAAAATAAAAATATTTAAAATTCTCTTCACTCTTTTGGAAGTAACAATATTTGTAAATGTGCAACTCCCTAATTCTTGTTCACTTTATAGTTGGATATTCGATTACTGAAATATAACTTCTACTACTATCAGTTACTTTTGTTTCTTATGTAGTTAATTCCCTTCATTATTAGATGATGTGTAGGATATATGGTGAATATAAAATATTACTGTGCTCGATGTTATGTTATAAAAAATAGTCATAAGCATTTCAGGAAATCAAGAGTACTTCAAAATAATCATAGAATAACAGAGTTGGGAAGGATCTTGGGGGTCTTGTAATCCAGGGGTCGCCAACCTTTTGGACCTCAGGGACCACCAAACTCATAATTTTAGATCCCAGGGACCACTAACCGGTTCTGTGGGTGTGGCCTAATTTGTGGGTGTGGCTTGGTGGTCATGTGACTGGCTGGGCATGGCTTGTATGTAAATATAAATATTTAAGTATTGAATTTTTTATAAAAAGGAGCAACTTTTACCCAAAATCAGGCAAAGCAGGCAGGCAGATTGAGTTTCTCACAGAATCACAGATTCATTCAGAAATCTATCTGCCATTGGCTAGCTCAATCTGCCACATAAAATTTGCTTGCAAGCAAACTCACAAAATTCACTCACAATACACCATGTATGTAAATATTGATTTTTTTTTAATAAAGCAATTTTTACCCAAAATCAGGCAAAGCAGGCAGATTGAGTTGCTCACAGAATCATTCAGTGATCTATCTATCTGCCATCGGCTAGTTCAGTCTCTCAAATTTGCTTGCCGTGAGTCTGCACTGAATTTGCTTGCAAGCAAACCTTCAGTCCTAAGGGAAGCAGAGCCGGATCTCTAAAGACTAGCTAGAAAGCAAGAAATCCAACCATTTTCTGCTTCCTAGCTAATCTAAATCTCCCAGCACAGCAGAACAGATGATGGTCGGGAAAAGGAAAAATAGCAAATTTAGCAGGCAAGTTTGCTGGGTAAGGACTGAGTGGGCAGGAGCGTTCCTGCGAGCCATGTGGGCGGTGCAGCCTTGTGTTTTTGTGCAGCCTGGATTAATTGCTTTGGGAGGGTACTCTGGGGGTGAGATTTCTCTGCAGCCAAAATTTTCTCAAGGCCCACCATTGGGCTGCGGCCCACCGGTTGGCAACTGCTGTTTTTTGTCCAACCCCCTGCAGGAAATCCTATAGCATTCAAGCCAAATGGTTGTCCAATTTTTTTTGAAAACCTTCAGTGATGGAGCACTCATAGTTTCTCCTTAATTCTAGGCTGGATCTCTCCTTAGTAATCTTCCATCTGTTACTTTTTGTTCTTCCCTCAGGTGCTTTGGAGAATAGATCAACCCCCAATTCTCTGTGACAAATTACTATTATGTTAACTCTAGTCTTTTTTTTTTTTTTTTTGCCAGACTAGACATGCATAACTCCCTCAACCATTCATCTTTGTCACTCTTCTCTGCGCTCTTTCTAGAGTCTCAACATCTTTTTTGTATTGTGCCCAATATTCCAAATGCAGATGTACTCGTGCACTATAAAGCAATACTGTCACTGCATGAGCTTGATACTATCCTTCTGTTGGTGCAGTCTAAGACTGTATTGGCTTTTTTTGGCAACTGCAGCACACTGCTGCTTCATACTTAAGTAGTTGTCCACTAGGATTCCTAGATCATTCTCACAGTTGCTGCTGTTGAGCCAGGTACCACCTATTCTATACTTAGGCATTTGGCTTTTCTTCCTAATTTCTCACCACTGAATTGCATTTTGTTGGACAGGGCCCAATGTTCAACTCTGTCAAGATCTTTCTCAATTTTGTGTATTTTCTAAAATGTTGGCGGCTTGGTGTCTTCTGCAAATTTGATGAGTTACCCTTCTATCCCATCATTTAAATAATTTATGAAGATATTCAGGAGTAGTGGATTAAGACAGAACCTTGAGGTGTTAATTTAGATGTAGTTCCATTGAAGAATGCATATTGAATGGACTTGGTCAGCCAGTTGCTAATCTATCTGGTGATGAAGCTGTCTATCCCACATTTTTCAAACTTACCAAGAGGTAAGCTATATAGTCTTCTTTGTCAAATACCTTACTAAATAAACTGTGTCCACAACATTTCCCTGATCCACTAATTTTATCATTTTTGTCAAAGAATATAATTAGGTGTAATCAGACATGATCTTTTTTTAACAAACACATAAAGGCTCTTAGTAATAGCTTTGCTTGTTTCTAGTTGTTTGCAGATCTGTTGCTTGATTATCTTTCTGAGAATTTTCCCAGGTATTGATGTCAAGCTGGCTAGCCTCTAGTTTTCCGCTTTTTGAAGACTGGAACCACAACAGCTCTTTTCCAGTCCTCTGGTGCTCCTGGAGCTTTGCAAGATTTAATTCAATAGTTCTGAGGTCACATCTACCAACTCCTTCAGAAACCTGGGATACACTCCAGCTGGGACTGCCGATTTGAACTCTTACTGTGTATAGGTGTTCTCTTACCATTTTATTGCTTATTTTGGCCTGTATTCCTATTCTGATTTTTATGATGCTGCTTTTGATACATTAGTTTTCCTTTTGTGTAAAGATGGATGCAAAGAATAAATTGAACACTTATTTATCTTTGCTATCTGTCACCTCCTTGCCATCTTTCATTAGTGAACCAACCATTTCCTTCAGTTTTTTCTTGTGTACACGTTAAAAGAAATTTTTTATTATTATTAGCATTAGCATTTGTTGCTTGTTCATTCTGAGCCTTAGCTTTTCTGATTTTGTCCTTTAGATTCACACTATTTGGTATAAATTGACTTGACTTATAACAATTCATTTAGTGAATGTTCAAAGTTGCAATGGCACTGAAAAAAAGTGACCCATGACTGTTTTCCATACTTAGAACCTTGTAACATTGACATCAACACATGATCAAAATTCAGACACTTGACAATTGACTCATATTTATGATGGTTGCAATGTGAAAGTTTAGGTAAAGGTTATCTTGACATATATTAGTCTATTTTATACATATCAAGCTCCTGCTTTTTGTAAAGATTGGAATAGAAATTATGAAAAGACATTAGATCATTATCTCTTTGTCAGGGTTCTGACTAATGAACTCAGCCAATTCAGATTATTACCTTTGTGATTCTTTTCCATTATTCTCTTTCCCCAACCCTAATTTATACGCCAGCCATTTTCCTGATTCATTTGCAAACTCAAAATGTCTTTGTTTCACACTTTCTATTTCTTAAATTGTTAGTTAGCATAGACTTTTCTTGCTGTAGCAATTTAATTTGATGTAAAATTTTAGAGTCCAGAGGTGTCTTTTGCAATTCAGTTTCTTTCTGTCTAATTTCATCCAATCTTTTCCTGGGATTTTTTTTCTCTTCTAGGCGATTCTGTTTTACTAGCATTCTAGACAGTCATTGAATTTGTCCCTTTACCCAGATTGTTGTCAAAACATTCATTTAATTTCTTTTAAAAAAAATTTACAATCATTTCCTTTTGTAAAATAGATTCATTTAAACTTCACCTACAGTTCTTTTTTCTAAGTTCTAAAAAACCTTTCAAAGAAAGATTTAGGTAAAATGTCAACTTTTAAAATTTTGTTTACAAGACTTCTAGAAATCCATATCATATCAAATCTACCATCTAATATCTCCTACTTATAATGCTAATATCTACTAATATCTCCTAATTCTAATACTATCAAATATCTCCTAACTAATACCATCTAGTTCTAATACTATCTAATATCTAGTATGTAATATCTATTAGTTCTAAAATCTACAGTTACCCTTTAAAACATTTTTTCAGTAGTTGAAAACACTGGGTATGAGGTGAAAAAAGAAAACAATTAAGATTCTCCAAGAAGGCAATTTTCTGAAAAATACTTATGGGCTTGACTGGAATCATCACACTGAAAGCCATGATTTGTGTTTCAAACCTCATCATAAGGATTTTTTTTTATTCTGCAAAGCTTCCCCCCCCCTACCTTCCATACTTAAATTAGTATTTGAACCATTCTTATTTAAGATGTGGTTTCGACCAAATAGTTTTCCCAAATGAAGCCTTTTCTTTTCTGGATGTATATTGAGACCATTTTCTTCACCGGCAGTTGATCTTTTTGACTATCCTTGGAAAATTTGGCAAATAAGGGCTTATATCTAGTGATTGAATAGCTTATAAAGTAGATTATTTCTGTTGCCTATTCCTTGGTCTTCTACTGCATGGTATCATTGGGTTGACCAAGGGACCTGTTGAAGGATATTCCTGATGCAAATTTTGAACAGCCTCTGAAAATTGAAAATACTGTACATACTGGTTTTTTCTTTACATGTAGATGGTGTTCTATGTCTTTGTATTACCGTTGTTAATTTGTCAAACAGCTTCTTTGACCTTTTTATCTTCTTCATTTTCCTGATTTTCAACTGCAACATCTTTCAAATTGTTTTGTTTTGGGTGAAGATGATGTGTAGGAAAACATGATGGTTCTGTCTTTAATTTATAACACTTTTGTCAATAAGTCCACCCCTTGCCTTTCTCTCCTCTTCTGTCTTTCTATATTTTCATATTGGGTGTTTTTGTAACCTTAGGCAGATCTGTTCACTTTGTAATCCTGCAAAAATGTTATTTCAACTATTTTAAAATATGCATTATTTGTTGGACAAAACAATAGTAACAACCACATTATTCTATCTAGTGTTACAAATTATTTAAACAGGCACCTTCAGTTTACATAAACAGTCCAAAAAACATGCCAAGTTCTGTAATCTGAAGAATAGACATTATTCACAGTAACACTGGGCAGTTATAAATTATACCACTTCAATTTTTGTTTATCCATGTTACATAACTCTTGTACATCTGTTGGTTTTCAGTTCCTAAAAGGTCATAGAAAAAAGCATAATCTAAGTGCATGTTAACTTTCACATCCATGAATGATAGTGTAATTAAATTTCCATTAATAACCACACCTCCATAGACTTGTCTATAGTTATTATCCTTTGTTTCCTTTTACTGAGCATAATAAATTAACTATTTAAACTTTCTGTTGTATTAACATAGATGTAAATTATAATCCAAGTTAGGAAAACATAACTTTATTTCTTGATTAGATTTATATTTCACTTTTTCTTCAAGACTTCCATATTTCCTCCAATATTTCTTTACAATAGAAACTCCATATTGTTTGATTGATAGTCACTAAAGCAAAGTTGCCTATGGTATTGAGAGTAAAGGTGGACTTGAACCCAGAATTACCTTAGGTTATTCAGCGTTTTAATTAATACCAGAGAACCCATGGCCCATTGGGTCATTGTTTCAGAGATTATCACCTTAACATATTCCCATTACAGGTACTTTGGTTAAAAAATGATTGTCCTATGATACACTGTTTTGCGCACTTAAAGTTTACACAGAGACAAACAGGAGAGCTTTGATAGTATATAGATATCACTCTGACTACCTTCATAAATAGAGTCCCAAAGACCTTGTCCAAAAGAAACATAAAGTTATAAAGAAAGGAAAAATGCAACCATTGCTGGCACAACAACCCTATAGGAATCTAAGACAAGGAAGAAAAGAGAAAAAGTACTGCAGGGAAGTTATTAATTTATTTAACATAAAGCTGCCTGTCTCATGCATGTGACTGGGCAACAGACAAAATTCAGTCAAAGCCATTATAAGCCATTAAAAAAAAAGCCTATATAATATAATCAAAGCTTTTGGAGAGTTCAATCAAAATCCTGGATATAATATAGCCATTTGCAGTTGCCTATTTATTTAGAATCACCAAGCCCACCTCAAAAGATGGGAACTATGCCAAAAGCTTCCCTGAACTACACTGGGCATACAAGTTTGCATAAGCAACTTCTCCAGAGAGCTTGGTCTTTGGCATAATGTGTCCCAAGTGGGATAATTTGAGTTTGGTCATTGGTATTTTGAGTGAAAACTCTGGATTGATTTGTTCAATGGTTGACCAATTTGCTTTCTTGGCTGCCCATGGTTTTCTCAGGAATTTTCTCCAATATAAAAAGGTGGGAAGATGCTGGCTAGTATTTGAGCATTTAAACCTTCATTTAACCATAGACTTCAAACAAAAAGTCAGAGGAGGCTGATATAGTGTAGTTTTAAATTGCACTAAGACTTTTCCAAATGGTATTTTAGACAAGCAATAGGAAAATCTTCCTTTTCCATCCAGTTTTTAAGAAAAAAACAACAACCCTGTGGACAAATACAAAAACTATAAAAACTAAAGGATTTTTTATGTGAATGTTGGATTACCATTACCTGTAATATGCTACTAGGAAAAATTGAAGACAAAGTTGCTGCTTTATCTAGTTGTCCCCTTGTACCATAAGTTTACTGTACTCTTCTTATTCCGTCCCTTTGTATCTAGGATTCCAAACTATCCAGGTTTTAACTCTATTTCATGAGAATCAACAACAGCAGCCTGACCTGCATGCAGTCATGGGATTCAAATTTGTTCTGTGGATATTCTGTGGGTACGGCTTAGTTGGTGGGCATGGCTAGATAGCCTTGTGACGGGGTGGCGTGGCCATGTGATTAGGTGGGCATGGCCTGGTGGCCGGCAAACCAAATACAAGTGGTCCTTGCTTAATGGCTGGTTGCTTAGCAAGTGTTCTAATTTACGACTGACCTCCCCAGAGCTATTTGACCTATTTTGGGAGTTTTGAGGGGTCAGCCAATGGCTTGATTTGCCAGTTCTCCAAACTGCAGAATAGTAACAAACGGTTTGCCCAAACTGGTTAAAACTGGTAGAATCCCATCCCTGCCTGCATGGTGCCGAATGAATGGAAATTTATGACCTATCCTTATAAGTTGCAGCTGTGATAGCATCCTTGTGGTCACATGATTACAATCAAAGTCCCTGGTAACTGTTTTGTGCTCATGTTTCAGCATCCTGTGCTCATGATCACCAGTTGTGACCTTCAGTATTGACTTCTGATGAGCAAAGACATGGGGGAAACCAACAGGAGGTTGCAAATGGCAACCATGCAATTTCATGCTTAACAACAGTGCGGGATTCACTTAATGACAGCAATTCGAGCTGTCATTACTAAACAATGCACTCATATAATGTCACACTTAAAATCCTGTTGCTCAGCAACAGAAATTCTAGTGACAATTGCTGTTATTAATCAAGGACTACCTGTGGCCGTGATGGTGAACCTATGGCACACGTGCCAGATGTGGCACCACAAAGCCCTTTCTGGGGACGCATGCCATCATCCCAGCCCAGTTCCAATCACATTTCTCCATTGCATTTCACTCAATTCCAACTTCTCACAAAAGATCTCGTGAAGTTGAAATTGATGAATGAACTTTTTCATTCACGCGCTTCACAATGGGGGAGGCGGGCTCCCATCCTGAAGCCCATTACAATGTGGAGCCACAATGCGACCCATGTGGCTCTTTCACCCCTCTGCCTTGGCTCCCTGTTGCAGCAGAAGGATGAAAGAGCTGTCACCCTGTCATGGCGGTGATGATGGGTGGAGCCTTAGTGCGGAAACAAAGCACCCCTCTACTTGCCACTGTGTGGCAACCCGATTCCGCCTTTGTCATGGTACATTTTCTGTTGCTGCCAGCAAATGGCTGGGAGAGAATGGCGGGGGCGGATCTTGCGGGGTGGGGGCCATCCTTAAGCCTTCCTCCTCCTTGGTCAGCGGGGCCAAGATAAAGGGGTAGTGTGGATATAAAACATTTTGATACAAAATAGTTATGACACTAACAAAATTTACAGTATTAAATATGTATTATAATTCTAAATTTGCTCTTAATTCAGGCCTTGATTAACATGCTTAAAAAGTATATTATTTTTATGTTGGGATACACTTTTCAAGTAGTATCTTTTCCTACAAATGGTAATGTTCAAATGGTCTAACATAAATTAATACATCTCTGCAATCTATAGTTTAGATAGTTACTGGCAGAAAGAGAGTCCCACAGAATAGAATAGGCTTACCTCAAATAAGCATTTAGTGAATAGCACCTTGGATACCTTCTGTAGTAAAATAGTTTTAATATAAACATTTAAATACCTTAAATTATAGCTCCAGTGACTTGATCTCCATTTGTAAATTTGTGGTGATTGACTGAGCTTCAGTTGTCTTTTTCTTTGCAACTGCTAAGTGATGACTAAAGGAAGTAGTATAGAATGACAGCTCTTTTCTGGATCATAAACATGTTAGAAATAAGCCATCAATAAGAATATTGAACATTTACAATCATACAAGTATTGAATTAGAAATCTGAAGTAGGCAACTGAAAGTCTTGCAAATGTTTCCAAAAGATGACAGTCCTCGATGTCAGTTATACTGTTCAGAATTTTTGAAATGGGAATTGGCCTGCTTTGTGAAAGAAAGATACAGAAAATAATCTGTAATCAAAAATAACATGATGTTCACAATCTGATTAAGGAGAAAAGGAATAGACAGAGGACCAGTTATAATATATACTTTTAGTTTCTGTTTACTGGTGGAAGAAATACTTAAAATGCCCTCCTGTGGCTAAATCAAGATCAGTATAGTCCATAAATATGACTAAAAGAACATTAGATTCTATTCATCATAACAATAAAACAAAACAGTATTTAATATACCAACATTACAAGTTATGCTATATCTTTCAGATGATAAACCCAATAGTGATATAAAGAGGTGAGGACAAGGAGGAGAAGACAAAAGTGAAATGTTGTTCATTTCAATTCTGATAAAGTTATAATGTGCTTCATGTTTTTCCTTGGTATGATGCTAAATAAGGTAGGTTTTAGCCATTATATAATTTTCAATGTGATGGCTAGGCCCAAGTTATGAGAGATGGAGTATTTCATCTGACTAGTTAAAGAAGAGTCATTCTTACCAAAATCTCAATTTTCTATAAAACTGAGCATAAATGTGCAAAAAAGAATTGAAGTGGGAAGAGTAGGTAGTTTTGCACAGCATGAACTCAAAACACCCAAGTAGTGTTTTTCAACATTCATCTCTGATCATGTGGTGAAAATAATATTCATAAGAAATTAGCTTAGCTAGCTTGCCCGTATCAATTTTAATACACAATTCCACCTGTCTAACTATAATCTTCTCTTGGTTTTCCTATATTCCTGTTTTCTAATAATGTCTTTTTTATATCTAGATATTTTAATTTTATTGATTAATAAGAAAATCTATCACTAAAACCTTCCTCACTGTATAGTTATGCAGCTTCTTTGTGTTCCAAGACTGATACAAGATAGGTTAGAAGCTGACATTATACATATTTTTCTACAGCTGGGCTGAAGGAAGAAGTCATTGATAAAATGTCATACGGCTCCCAACTGGACAAACTAGATTGTGTCAGGACATTAAACCTAGATGATTTAAATTATTATCTCATCCAGCAAATAACTCACAAAGAACTGAAATATAAAACAAAATGCAGCACATCCATTTCTCTAATTGCTGGATAACAATTTAAGAATCTGAATATGAATGTATTTTCTTGTAAAATAACTTTAAAGAAGTTGTTCTTGTTTCTTCATTTTGTACATGCAAAATTGATGTTGCTGCTTGAGCAGATTTTCTGTTTGTTTCAATATCAAATGAATCTTGGTGACTTGAGGTTGGCTCCTATAGAAAATGGTTTTTACAGCATGCTGAAGCAAGTCAGCTTTAAAATCATGTTTTCCTTTTTTATTTTATAAGGCAATGTAGAATTTTCCATGACTGCCCTCACTGATTTAAGAAGAAACTGTGAAGACGATTACTAACGCTTAAAGAAACAGATTGCCCCTCCTCCTCCACTTGGGTACCTCATTCTCCCCCCACCCCCAGTCTAGCAATCTACAAAGATTGGTGCTTTGTAAGTCCCTGGCCTTTTAAGGGCTCTCAACCAGTCAAACTAAAGCAGTGGTTCCCAACCTTTTTTTCGCCCCGCACCCCTAAAGAAATTTCACTCAAACCTCGCACTGAAATTTAGACTTTAGGAACTACTGAACGTGTTAAATATATGGTAGGATTGAATCTTTTCAGCTATGTATGTGACGGCCACTAAATAACAATACTTAACTCTAAAGTGAAAACAAAGTTAATCCATTGCATAATAAATAAAAATGCCAACATATAGCCAATATCCTATTATTTACCTGGACTTTTCTCGCACCCCCTGGAATATCGTCTCACACCCTCAGGGGGTGCGAGGACCCCAGGTTGGGAACCCCTGATCTAAAGTGATGCAGGTGAGAACCTTGCAACATATACTCTCACAACCCAATTGTCTCTAGGTTCATCTCTCCTGGAAATACCCGAGAGTTGGTGAATGGGCAGGGGAAGGAAGGAACAGCTGAATTTAGCAGAAGTGGAGATGCCCTATCAATTCTTGGCTTGCCAAGCTGCTGCAGGGCCACTAGTACGCACTGAATGTGGCAGCTGCACAGGTTCCAGCAAGTCTCTCTCTAGTGCTGTTATCAAAATGATGATTTAAGTTTTTGTGCCAATGTCTTCAGGGACAATAGCGGTAAGAATATTTGATTTATGCTTCTCTGCAGAAGACTTTGGTAGCTGCTTGCTTGTTTTCTCTATAAGAAAGGAGTGTGAAGCTGTTCCATATTCGGATGTGACTCCATATCACTCTTTCCCCATCTTTCCCTCCCCACTTTTTCTCTCCCCACTTTGAAATTGTCAAAGCTTTCCTATCTTAATATCCTGGATGTACAATATTTCACAGTGAGATGTCTAAATAAACTGGTTGCAGTCACATGTGCTGGCTTTTGTGAGGACAACCTCAAAAAGCTTCTAGAGAAGAACAGTTGGCAAGACTAGATTAAAGAAGTTTTGATGGTGTTTTTTTTAAGCCTGAAGTCCACCAAATAACAGCAGTTGCCTCTCAGAAAGGTGTCTATATTTCCTGGTGTGCTAGAAATGCAGAATTTTAACAGGACAATGGGAGTTTCAATGCAAATAAAGCATTACATACAATAAAGATTACATTCAGAGAAACTTGTGTAAAACATCTCTCCATGGCATATTAGTCCTGTGTTGATTGCTAAAAGGGGCAATACTTTAAAAATGGTTGGAAATGCACCAATCAGGTCAAATCACTTTTCCATTTTATTGCTACAAAAAGAATGCATGTCTGTGTAGTCAAACAGATGATGTCCTTAATTTGGGGAAGGTTTAAATGTGTGAATACTGTCTGTTCTCAGTTAACATGATAAGTATTTGTACATAATTATTATATTTCATTCAATTATAAATAAACTCTAAACAACATCAAGCCCATATAAATTCCCTGACCTCCAAGCTCCCAACTCTGTTATTCAATGATCCCTTTCTAGCTTTGGGTGTTCTACTCTGATCTGTTTGGCTATATTTCCCTATTAAATTAGGCCAGTGTCAAACACATGGGCCGGATGTATTACATGCTGCCACATCAACCCCCCATTTAGCAACGGAAAAAAGTTCCTATATGTCATGACAAAGCACGTTTGACACCCCTGAATTCCACCATCTGAAACAAACAATGGTTTCAAACATTGATTAGCAAATAATGATTGATCACAACTCCCACCTCTGTCTTTATTACTGTTATTCATAGTTTGCTTAGGTCCAAGATGTTTTAGGATAACATCAATGTTTGATCACCAACAATACTGATAAAAGAGAAGATGCAAAATGAATGTCATAGTGATTGTGATTCACTATGTAAGTCAGCAAGGTTAAATTTTGCTGCCTGTCTGGATGGCTCTGTGCCACCCAGTTTATCTATTCATTTATTTTACAGGGGAACACAAAAGTCTTGGCTGCAGTTGCTCACAATTTTTATTTTATTGGCCCCAACATTCTGGGTTCTCATTTTACCGACCTTGGAAGGATGGCAGCCTGAGTCGATCTTGAGCCCCATGAGGATTCAATTCCTGGCTGTGGCCAGAGTTAGCCTGCAATACTGTATTCTAACCATTGGATATTTTTTGTAACCTTCCCGCATGTGGTGAAACAGCACCACTAAATATCAAGAAATATTCTCCTTTATTTGTTTCAAGTAGGAAAGAAAGGGGCTTTAAGGAAATCTTATTTAGAAGTAGAAATTTATAAGCATAAGTCATACAATATCCTTTTTCAAAATTCCTTTAACATTTATATTTTATAAAAACTGCAAAATGTTCACAAAATAGAGGGGGGTTTTTTGTGATGCTTATTACAATAGTAACGACAGAAACTACTAGTTTCTCCTAGTTCTCATATAGTACTGCCTAATATCTACTACCTAATATATCCTAGTTCTAATACACTATCTATTGTCTAATATTGCCTAGTTATAATACTATCCACTATAAACTATCTAATATGCCTTAGTTCTAATACTGTGCGATATCTAGTGTCTAATATGCCCTAGTTCTAATACTACTATCTAAAATCACTTAGTTCTAATACTAGTTAATATCTACTATCCACTATCTACTATCTGATATGTACAAGTTCTCTGAGCTTGGCTGGAATCACACAATGCAAGCCATCATTTTGTATTTAAGATGCGATTTGGGCCAAACAGTTTTTCCAAAAGAAGTCTTTTCTTTTCTGGCGGTATCTTGGGACTGTTTTCTTCGCTGAGCGTTGAAGGGTTGTCTTTTTGTCTTTCCTTGGGAAATTTGGCAAATGAGGGTTCATAACTGGAGACAGAACCTTCTACAAAGTTGCCTGTTTCACCCTGTTGCCAATTCCTTGATCTTCTACTAGATGGTATCTTTGGGTTGACTAAAGGACCTGTTGAAGGATATCCCTGATGTAAATTTTGAATGGCCTCTGAAAATACATACTGTTTCTTAAAGGTAGATGTTGTTCTATGCCTTGTTAATTTGTGACAAACAGCTTCTTTTGCCTCATCTTTGTTCTCCTGTTTTTCAACCGTAACATCTTCCAAATTGTTTTCTTTTGGCTGAACACATGGTGTAAGAAGAAATGATGGCTCTGTCTGTAACTTCTCAAACTCTTCTTTCAATAGGTCCAACCCTTGCCTTTCTCTCCTGTTCTTCTGTCTTTCTGTATTTTCAGGGTGGATATTTTTTTTTACCCTTGGGCAGGTCTCTTCACTTTGTAATCCTGCAAAAAATATTATTTCAGCAGTAAATATACATTATTTGTTAGAGAAAACAATAGTAACAAAAGAACATTGTTCTATCTAGTGTTACAACTATTTAAACTTACACCTTCAGTTTAAATTAATGATCGAAGAAACATGCCAAATTCTGTATTTTTTCTGAAGAACAGACATTATTCAACAGTAACACAGAGCGATTGTAAAATAAAGCATTATACTACTATGTGTGAATCCTTAAGCAAAAGGTATGCCTTGTGATTTTTATGGTTCATTATTTATAGTCATTTACCCATGAATGTCTGGTTTGAAATGTTGTGCGCTGGTAATTTTTCACAGAGATGAACTTCTGTTTCGAGTGTATCATTTTCAGCCATGTTAAAGAATTCTTCCACCCCTATGTTGGCTTTCATTTCCTAAAAGGTCACAGAAAAAAAGCATATATCCGTAAGTGCATGTTACCTTTTAGGTGTATAAGTGATAAAGTGTCATTACATCTCCATTAGTAGCCTCCCTTCCATTTTATTTTTCTCTGTCTAATAAAATATCTGTCTAAACTCTCCCAACATTATATTAACACAGATTTAAATTATAACCCAAGATAGAAAAACAAAAATAAGAGCTTTATTTCATTTCTTTATTAGATTTATATCTCACTTTTTCTTCAAACTTCCATATTTCCTCCAATATTTCTTTAAAATGAAACTCCATATTGTTTGATTGATAGTCACTAAAGCAAAGTTGCCTATGGTATTGTGAATAAAGGTGGACTTGAACCTAGAATGCCCTTGAGGTATTCAGTGTTTTAATTAATACCAGAAGAACCCATGACCCATTGGGTCATTGTTTCAGAGATATCACCTTACCATATTCCTCAATGCCTTCAACATGTACCTTAATGCCTTCAATGCTTCTAATGTACTGCCTTCACTAGAAAAGTTCTTAACAATTCAGGAAGATATTCAGAGTTGTATCTGTCTTGAAAATAGCCGTGTTGAACTGTATACAATGGTCAAAGATTGGCAGCTGACCATAGGAAATATTTTGTGACATTTTGTATGTGTCTTACGATAATTTTATGTCATGAAATTTGCCCAATTTCAATTCCACAGAAGCCATGGGTTCCAGATTTTGGACTATACGCCCATTTCAGGTACCTTGGTTCAAAAATGATTGCACTACAATGCATTCTTTTGCCCAGTTAAAACTTACACAGAGACAAACAGGAGAGCTTTAATAACATATAGATATCACTCTGACTACCTTCATAAACAGAGCCCCCAAGACCTTTTCTAAAAGAAGCACAAAGTTATAAAGAAAGGAAAAAAGGAACCATTCCTAGCACAATAAGCCCTATATGGATCTCAGACAAGTCAGGAAACAGAGAGAAAAAGTACTTGCAGGGATGTTTAATTTATTTCTTTAACATGTTTATAAAGCTGCCTATCTCATGCATGTGACTGGACAACACACAAAATTCAGTCAAAGCTAATACAAGCCATTAAAAACCTAAAAAACTATAAATATTATCAAAGCCTTTGGAGAGTTTGTTTAAAAATCCTACATCTAATATAGCCATTTCTCTATTTATGTAGTATCATCAAGCCCACTGACAAAACTATATTTTTAGGGCTTCCCAAAATTTAATAGAGGTAGAACTGCCAGCCACCTATCTCCTAGAAAAGAAAAAAAGGCAGGTACACGCACAAAAACCAAAAACCATGGACTTCTAAACTTGGGCATGCAAATGGATCGGAAAATAGCTTTGTTTCAAAAATTGCTTCAAGTCTTTTTGTGGTTGGCCTTGTCTTGGCATGTTGGGTGAACTAGCCATTATTTCTTCAGCAAACCACAATTAAACTGAATCAATGTAAGATTATAATCCATACATTGTCCCATGTCTTAACTCGTTCTTATTAAAACATTTTCTTAACTATCCCAAAGATTTCCTACTAGGAAATTTTAAAGTGACATCCCATTTCAGTAGCAGTTATAAAATGTCTGCAAAAAACTCCCTCCAAAAGTCTTACAATAAGATGTGTGTTATAAGCAAACAACTATCAGCAGAAATAAAGCTTACAAATGATCAGAAGTTAAGAATGATAAAAGTATTGTTCAGCTATTCCATACCTCACGGAAGATCATTGGACTTACTTCAGGTTCAGGTTTCTGAAGCTTCATGGCATTTAGGCTGATGTTTACTTGAATTGCTTTGTTGACTTTAACAACTATGAAAAGCCAAAAAATAAATAGAAATTCTGAGTTCCATCACAGTCTCATAAGTTGAGGACTGTCTATTGGATAACAGAAGCATGATAGGAAAATGTTAGACAATCCCTTCAGTGGTAATAGCAAGGGGATTATTTCATACTGCATGGGACCAGTCAACGATAAACCATTGCTGAATTTCTTTCAAAAATAAAGAGATACACAAGGGTGAAAAACACATATGATGGCCATGTATGGTGGAGGCGGGATTGGGGAGAAAATGTGTGTGACTTTAAATTTGAAGGAAGAAACAGCAATAATGTGATCTTGAGCATGTAGTTCTAGCGAGATGGATAGCTATGCTGTATAAGTTTGACAAATATATAAATTAATTTGCCTCTTATTAATACTTTCTGCTTCAAAACACATGATTTAACTCATTTGTATAATGGCAGCATGGCATGAGGAAATAGAGCAATTTCAGTTCCACACGCAAGCTTATATCCCAAATTAAAAGGTTTCAGAAGTCATCAAAATATAAGTCAGACTATGCCTAGGTAATGAGAAGGAAGGACTCACTGGAGGAGAGCCTAATGCTAGGAACTGAGGGCAAAAGAAGAAGGGGACGGCAGAGAATGAGGTGGCTGGATGGAATCACTGATGCAGTTGGAGTGAGCTTAAATGGACTCCTGGGGATGGTAGAAGACACGAAGGCCTGGAGAAACGTTGTCCATGGGGTTGCAACGGGTCGGATACGACTTCACAACTAGCAACAACAGTAGTGCCTAGGTATGATTGAACTCTGATCTAAATAGCACACACATACATTAATATCCTGCAACAAAGGGCTTTTGAATTTAGTGGGATTTCTTAGTAGATATTCCTAAAACTCTTCCCTTATCTCACATCTACAGAGAATGATGAGAATGATCCTGTTTAATGAGGACTCGTGACTACTAAATAATAAGGTCACAAAATGCAGCATTGCTGTTTTTTAAAAAAAATAGAGCAAGGATTTGAAATATTTTTTGAAAAGTCAAAGAATTATCATATTTTTATTTTACAATAAAGTATGAAACAAACTCTGTTCTACCTTTTGGAGAAGAACTTGAATCACCTTTCTCTGGCTGACTTTTATGCATCCGGTGTGCATAAATATTTGTAATGCTTAGTTCTCGTTGTTTTTCCTAAAGAAATGCATTATTAAATTTATGTTGATAATATAGTTGATTGTATTAATGTCAGTTCTTCAGAGATCATACATTTCACTGCGTAACACCCCCCACTCCCCACACTATCTCATTTCATTTATTGCTATTTCAAATATTTGCTTAGCCCTAATTTTGCCAAATACTTCCTTTTCTAAAGATTCTGAAGGATAAATATCCTTTTTTTCTGGAAATGTGAAGTTTTCACCAGGGTTTTTTATTTTTACAATTCATAAACAATTAATTAAATTTGACCTTAAAGTCCTTCCAAAATGTTTTGGTACAAAATAGTTATGATATTAACAAAGTATACGGTAACAGATAACAGATAATCAGAATTGGAAGGAACCTTGTAAGTCATCTAGTCCAACTCCCTGCCCAAGCAGGAGACCCTACACACCATTTCTGATAAATAGCAGTCCAATTTCTTCTTGAAAGTCTCAAGTCATGGTGCTCCCACAACTTCCGAAGGCAAGCTGTTCCATTGCTTGATTGTTCTCACTGTCAGAAAGTTTCTCCTTATTTCCAGGTTAAATCTCTCCTTGTTCAGTTTCCATCCATTATTCCTTGTCTGGCCTACGAGCGCTTTAGAAAATAGCTTGACCCCTTCCTTCCTGTGGCAGCCCCTCAAATATTGGAAGACCACTATCATGTCTCTCTTAGTCCTTCACCAGACTAGCCAAGCCCAGTTCCTGCAACCGTTCTTCATATACCTTAGTTTCTAGTCCCCTAATCATCCTGGTTGCTCTTCTCTGTACTTTTTCTAGAGTCTCAACATCTTTTTTATAATGTGGTGAACAAAACTGGATGCAGTACTCTAGGTGTGGTCTTACTAAGGCTTTCTAGAGTGATATTAGTACTTTCCTTGATCTTGATTGTATCCCTCTGTTAATACAATTTAGGATTGCATTAGCTTTTTTGACTGCTGCTGCACACTGCTGGCTCATATTTAGCTGGTTGTCCACTAGGACTCCAAAATCCCTCTCACAGTTACTGCTATTGCGCCTGGTTTCAACTAGTCTATATGTGTACTTTTGGTTTTTCTTGCCTAAGTGTAGGACTTTACTTTTCTCTACATTGAATTTCATTTTGTTAGATATGGCCCAGTGTTCTAGTCTGTCAAGATCCATCTGGATCTTGAGCCTATCTTCTTGGGTGTTAGCTATTCCTGCCAGCTTAGTATCATCTGCAAATTTGGTAAGTTCCCCTTCTATTCCCTCATCTAAGTTGTTAATGAAGATATTGAAGAGTACTGGGCCTAAGACGGAACCTTGTGGCACCCCACTGCTTACTTCCCTCCATGTAGACTTAGACCCATTAAGGACTACTCGTTGAGTACAGTTTGCCAGCCAGTTGCGAGTCCATCTAGTGGTGGTGCTATCTATTCCATCTTTTTCTAGCTTACTAAGAAGTAGGTTGTGGTCTACTTTGTTGAATGCTTTGCTGAAATCTATGTCCACAGTATTTTGCTGGTCTACTAATTTAGTCACTGTGTTGAAGAATGAAATAAGATTGGTTTGGTATGATCTGTTCTTAACAAACCCGTGCTTATTAAATATATACTATAATTACAATGTAAACATAAACTGCTTTCTCAATTTTCTATCATACAGGCCTTGGTTAACATGTTTTCATGTTGGGACACACTTTTCAAGTAGCATATGTATCTCGAAATGGTAACGTGCAAATGGCCTTATATAAATTAATACCTTTCTGCAATCTACAGTTTAGATAGTTACATGCTGAAAGAAAGACCCACAGTACAAGATAGACTCACCTTAAATAAGCATTTAGTGAATAGCATCTTGGATGCCTTCTGTGGTAAGATAAATGTAATTTAAGCTTCTAAATACCTGGAGTTTTAGCTTCAGCGACTTGATTTCGACTTGTAAATTTGCCCTGATTGACTGAGCTTCAATGATCTTTTTTTTCTCAACTGATAATTGATGACGAAAGGAAACAGTGTTGGATGACAGCTGCTTTTCCAAATCCTAAACACATTAGAAATAAACCGACAATAAGATTATTGAATTTTTACAAACATACAATATTGAATGAGAAATTAGAGGAAGGCAACTGACAGTTTAGTAAATATTTCCAAGAAGATGAAAATTCTCAATCTCAGTTATAATATTCAAATTTTTGAAATGGGAATCAGCCCAAATTTTGAAAGAAAAACTGAGAAAAGAATCTGATCAAAAATAATGTCATGTGATATTCACAATCTATTATGCAGATTAAGGAGAAAGGAAATAGGTAGAAAGCCAGTTACAAGTTACAATATATACTTTTAATTTATATTTATTAGTGAAAGAAATAACCATTCCCAATCCTTAAATTAAGA
The DNA here is from genome assembly GCA_033807585.1 of Hydrophis major. Lineage (NCBI taxonomy): Eukaryota > Metazoa > Chordata > Lepidosauria > Squamata > Elapidae > Hydrophis > Hydrophis major. The sequence continues at coordinate 77,875,483 of CM066332.1, read as the reverse complement.
TCACAAGAGTCAAGAAATATGAATAAAATAACTTTAGATTTTATTCATTGTAACGGTAAAGCAAAATAGTATTTTTTTATTTACTATACCAAGATTAGATGTTTTACTGTACCTTTCAGATGATAAACATAATGCTAACATCTTAAAGAGTCATGGAGGAGGTGAAGGAAGAAAAGACGAGTAAAATTTTGTTCGTTTCAATTCTAAGCCATAATATATTATTTTTTTCCCTTGGTATGATGCTAGATAAAGGTAGGTTTAGCCAATAGGTAGTTTTCAATGTGCTACTTAGGCTGATGTCATCAGCGATGGAATATTTCAACTGTCCAGTTAAAGCAAGCATCATTCTTCCCAAGCTCTCAATTTTCTTTAAAACTGAGTCTAATGTGCAAAAATGAAAGGAGCGTGAAGAGCAATAAGTTTTGCTCAACATTCATTCAAAACACCCAGGAAGTGTTTTTCAACGTTCATCTCTGATCGCAGGGTGAAAATAAGATTCATGAGAAATTACCTTAGCTATGCTGCTTGTATCAATTTTAATAAAACAATTCCATATGTCTTATTATAATCTCCCCCTTGTTTTCCTACAATTCACTTTTCCAATAATGTCTTTCTTATATGTAAAGATTTTGATTTCATTGATTGATACAAAAATTTATCACTAAAATCTTCCTGATTGCAATAGTTGTGTAGCTTCTCTTTGTGTTTCAGGACTGATACAAGGTTTGTAAAAAGCTGGCATTATACAGAAAGTTCCGACTGTATCTATTTTCCTAGAGCTGGGATGAAGGAAGAAGTCATTGATAAAAAATCCCCAGCTGGACAAGCCTGGGACTGTCAGGAAATTAAACCTAGACTGATCACCGCCCGATTATGTTTTATTGGTAAAGGCTGGGAAAAGTATTCTACCAATGACGTTTGAAATTATTATCTCTTCCAGCAAATAACAAGCTCTCAAAGAACTGAAATGTGAAACAAAATGCAGCACATCTATGTCTCTAATCACTCGAGTAACAATTTAAGAATCTGAATATGAATGGATTTCCTTGTAAAATAGAACTTGGAGTAAGCTGTTCTTGTTTCTAAATGTGGTATGTGCTCAATAGATGGTCCCACTTGAGCAGGTTTTCTGTTAATTCCAATATCAAATGAATCTTGCTGACTTGAGGATGGTGCCTGTAGAAAATGGTCCCTACTGCACACTGAAGCAAGTCAGCTTAAAGCATTTCTTTATAGGGGTCTCAAAGAGCCCTGTTATGTAGTTCTAAGCAATGTACATTGCAAATTACCTGGGTTTTCTTATCACAAGCTTCCAATTTTTGAGTAAGTGATGTTAATTTAAACTGAAGTTGTTCTCTCTCTTCAAGTTTCTTGTCTCCGGAAAGTTTCTGCAATGCCCGCAAGGAGTCCGTTGTTTTTAAGAATTGTGCCTGAACGTCTCTCAGCTTCTTGGAAGCCCTGCGCTCTTCTTCCTGAGATATCCTGAGATGTGCTCTCAGAGTCTGCACTTCACTAGACCGCGTGGCCAAAAGATCAGGCAGGTTAATCTCGGCATTTTCATATTTATTGATTGCTTTTAAATGTCGAGACTGAAGACGCTTCAAGATTTTATTTTCTGTAGTAAAGGTCTTCAATTTATTCTGTAGAACAGCCGCTTCATTTTTTAGTTCTTTAATTTTATGGTCTCTTGCTGACAATAGACGGTAAGCCATGTTATTTTTCTCCTGAGCATTGATGGTATGGTTGGTAATAAATGTGGTCTTCTGCGGAGGTTTCTTTTTAGGCAATGTTTTGCCTCCTGCATTAAAAAAAAAATTCCCAAGATGACATATAAGATTGAGCAAAGTAAGAATCACCTAACTTTACATAAGCCTCAGAGCCAAATGCTCAAATATGTATTCACCGCATAGATTCACTTCCTTTTATATAATTTTTGAGTCAATCTCTTATGCAACTATTTGTGAAAAATCATATCTGAATTCTCAAAATATTAGTTTTCTTAAGATAGAACTGCTATATTCACTTAATATGCTAAGAGTATTTAGACAGCTTTAAGATGTGTGGACTCCTGTTCTTCGGTGACAGACCAAAACCTCGTCTCTCCGAGGCTTCAATCCTTGCTTGCTGCTGGAGCGCCCTGAGCTGCCTGCAGGGTTGAGGAGAGCCGCATCTCTCCTCCCCAACTGGCCATTACTCCCTTTCCCAAAGGCAGTTGTAGCGGTGGTCAAAAATGGCCACCACAAAGAAGAACTCGACCGGAAAAGAATGTTCAGGAGGAAGATAAGAAGAGAAAGTTTTGGTTGACTGGGTCAAACAGCAAAAACAACAAATAAAGTACCCTGGAATTTAAACTGAATAACATTGTGCCCAAGGAAGATTTTGAAGCTGCGAAGGAGAGAGAGAAGGGAAAGGATTAGGTTTTTTTTCTTCCCTTTCTTATACTGACAGCTAAGAGACTTAAACAAGAAAAAAAAAAATCCACTTTGACATTAATAGGCATCTAAGCTGAAAATAAAAGTCAAGGGGATAATAAAGATTTCTGGACATTTAAACGTTTTTAAAAGCTGGAAAGGAGAAAAAAAGAATAGAAGGGCAGGATCTGGAAAAATGGAGGAGACTGCCTGGAATTAAGGAATGGAACTGTAATTAAAAGGAACTTATAGTGAAATTTTAACAAGATTCCTCAAAGATACATTTTAATGGAAACTTGGTAACAAAATAATAGAACCCCAGGAAGAGAAAGTGGAAAAAAGAAGCAAGTAGAAACAGCCTTGGATTATTTGGATTACTTGGTGATTTTTGGTTTTTGCATCTAGATGACTAAAATTAACTGGGTGGTTGTTTAAAAGTTTTTAAAATGGTATCACTCTTAGAAGAACTGAAAACGGAACTTAAAAAATGGAAAGAAGACACACAAGAAGGGAGAAGTTCTTTCGGCTTCATGTTTCAATTCTTAGAAATGGAGATCTGGAACTATGAGAAACGACAAGAAATGCTTGCAGAACAAGAAGATTGGGACAAAGAAGAAGCCGTCTTTAATGATCAAATAATTATAAGTGGGGGGGGAAGAAAAGGGGGGAAAGAGAGTAAAAGGTTTAAGACTAGAAAAAACAACCAAAAAGAAGAAGAACAATTTGAAAGATAAGTATAATATTAGAAAGAGGGGATTACAGATGAGAGAGTTAGAAGTAGAGAGACGAGGGGGTAAAAAGGGGAGGGAGAAGAAGAGGGGGAAGAAGGCAAGGAAAAGAAGCTGTAAAAGACAGAAACAAGAAATGGAGAAACAGGGAAAAGATATAAGGATTGTAACCATAAGCTTGTTTAGAGATAATGGGTGAAAATTTAATTGTAAAAGGGATTCTGCAAAGGTACATAAGATAGCTTTGTTATATTACAAATAGAAATAACTTTTGAAAATATGAGGGTGGATAAAATATTTATTGTAATGCAGTGGGATGTTTGTTAATAAATAAATGAATCAAAATGATTGAGAGAATTAAAAGGGAACATTTTTAATTATTAGTAATGATTTATAAAAATATAAGTGAGAAATATGGGGGGAAAAGAATTAACTATGGAAAGTTTATAAGTGTTCCCAAGGAAGTATGATATTTAATTGAAAAGAAATGTTAAAGATGTTAAGATTTTAATGCATATTAATGATAGAATTGAATTGGAATGGAATGTGCTTTATTTACATATACGTATATAATATTTTCTTTTTAAGAATATAGTGTCTATTTTAAGAATGTACCAAGCAGAATTTGATTGGAAGTTATGTATTATATTGAATGCTAGAATCTTAAAGCTATACACTGAAGCTTAAATAAGAGCTTGAATGGATAAAATTAAAGGATATAAAGGTGTCATACTCTAATTGATAACTACAGGGAAAAATTTGCTTAATAAGAAAAGATAATGTGAAATTGTAACAGGACAGACAAAACTATAAATATAAAGATTTCAATTGAGATAATTAAAACAAAGTTGAAAAAAATAAAATGGGGGAAAATCTATGCAGAAAATATAAAATGGTAATAAGATATGGAATAGAATATAAAAATGAGCATGAAATTGAGTTTTGTGTCTGTATGAAGAAGTGATAACCTGGGACCATGCTATTTTCAAAAAAGATGTTTTATTTGTATTTTGTTTTGGTGAAAACCCAAATAAAAGTTTCAAAAAAAAAGGATGTGTGGACTCCTAGATTTCTTCAGTCAGTCTTGCTGAAAGCCAGATTGCTAGGCCAACACCCTAACCACTATACAAAACTGCCTAGACAGACAGATGAATAAATGTATACATACATACACATCATATCCAAATAATGATAAAATAGTGAAAGAATGGAGTCAGAAAGAATGGAAGGAGACCACTCAAATTTGCCGAGTCTTTTTTTAAAATACGTATTCCCTGGCCCTTGGCTTATTTATTAAAACCATGCGACACTGACATTTGTATGACCGTGATATCTGGTGAATATACCCATCACTAATAACTGGTGAACTACACTCATCAACCCAACCCCCACTACCTACAGGAAGGAATTACTGACAGGGTGTTGAAAGCAGTACATTAGTATATTAATCAACTATGTACATTTTAAACATTTTATCAAGATTCATATGTCTTCCAAAATTGTAGTTTACTTTCTACAGTATAGAAGTGTCAGGATAGCTAAGCAAAAGTGCAGTTATAGCACAACTGCTCGCTTTTCAGCAAAAGCTTTGCTGCCATTAGTTGGCTGTAATCTGCCAACTACAGCGAACGCTGTAGTGTTCTGTGTGACTAATAGCATTCTTACCTTTTGTATGGGGATCATTTTTCTTTTTCTTTTCCGGTAAGTTCCACTCTTTAGTTTCTGGTGTCTGGGGCAGTTGGATGGTGCAGCTGCCACTCTCTTCACTCATGGAGGTTTTAGAGGAACCTGAGAGAAAATCTTCGTGATAGTACTTCTGAGAAGTTCCACAGCTGTTCTCTTCTGAACAAATGCTGTCCTTACTGCCATTGACAGCTGTTCTTGAAGCATTATCCCGAAAGTCATTAGAATAGTTAAACTGAGCACTTCTGGACTGGCTGGAACTTTTGCTACCATTACTGTCTTGACTGTTGTTGGAGCTCTTACTAAGCCTACCAGAATTGTTTGAGCTTCTACTTTTCCTGCATTGCCCAGATGTCTTATCCTCTTGGATGGTAGGATGAAGGGCTGTATCATGAGAAGCCATCATTCCACCAATGGCAGGGAAGTTTATCAATTATACTTTAAATTTCCCAAAGGAAATGGCACTGTAGTCAGAAAAAGAAACAACAATGATGTAAACATTTACTTAAGGCTTCATCTAATTTGTTTAAAAGTTGTTTGCTGTGATTCGGTACCAAAAAGATCACAATTTTGGTCCCCTGCATTGTATTATTCACTTCTTGAAGAACTGGTGTGTTTATTCATTAATATGTTATTTTCTTAGCATTCTCACTCACAAAATGCAATGCCTCCAGAGCCCTGACTTCTTTCAATGGGCTAAAAAGACTAAAATAATAATTTTACATTTCATAGAATGGAGCTGGAAGGGACCTTAAAGGTATTCCAGTCCAACCTCCTGCTCACATAGGGATGCAACATTATTTCTTTCACCCAGCTACTTATGGAAATCATCATACAGACAAAGAAAAGGTTTTCCTGATAAATCAAGGTCAAAACAGTAGCAAATTATTCCTTGCTAGTTCAGAACCTCTCCTACATTCAAGGTTGGCCTTATTTCTACATTTGGGGAAAAAAAAAAAAGTACATTTAAACTGTATTAAGGAAAGATTAAAATAGGTGCAGAATGCCTTTTGGTTAGTACTACTACTTGGAAACTATTATTTCAGGTAGTCTGAGTTCTTTTGGTCTGGGAGCTGAACCAGGTTTTGCATATGGCTATACTGAATAAATAGACAAGCAAGAAAAGCCCTCCAGAAATGGGCAGGGTCTGTTTCTCAGAAGAATTTTACTTTGAAGGATAGTTCCTTAAGCCCTACAAGGCTTATAACACTCATTTTGTTCCCAAGCCCCCACTCCAAAAATGAAAAATGAAAACTCTTGTTTTTCTTACTTCTTTCCCTGGAGAAAAGATGGGAGGTTGCAGTACAAATTCTGCCCCTTTTATATCTGCATTGTTGTGTTGCAAACAGACACATACTGTATATAGGAGGAGGAGTTTCCATTGTGATGTGACAATGTACGTTTCAAAATTTTGAAAAACTTTCAGAATCAGTTGGCACCTTGGTTAAACAGTCTGAATTGTTCATCTTTTCAAAAGAAGTCCTATGAAATTCACAGAGATTATTTCCCTGCCTTGTTATCTACTTACCTTGGAATAAGCCCATCAATTTTTAGATGACTTTAAGGAGAGAAAAGCTGCATGTTACATGTATATCATATAATATAACACACACATACACATAATACAGGTGGCTTAAGAAAAAGAGAGGGGCAGAAAAGAGAGTTTTGAAAAATGAAAGTGAATGATACAAGTGGGAACAAAAGCAGGGATAAAGATAGCAGTTTTAAAAAAATAAAGAAAAATAGTCTGAGGTTTTTTGAGGGGAGGGAATGAAAAAGAAGAAAAGATTAGTCCCCATTGCTGAAATAAATTCATTTGCAAATAAAAAAATATGACCAAGAAAATTATGAGAAAGACAAAGGACAAAGTAGTTGGAAAGGTATATATATTTAAATATATATTTAAAAGTAAATTAAAAAGGAAAGAAGTGGAAAAAAAGTTTCACTTCTTTTAAAAGAAATAAAAAAGGAATGTTCAAACATGAAAGGAGAAAAGGAAAAAAAATCAATTGAGGCAGATATTGTGCAGTTAGTGCTCCATTATAATTGATGAGAAATTAACGAAAAACTATTAGCTTCCCCTTCACTGTTGCTATCTTTGCTTACCCACAACCCGAGCCAAGCACTCCTGGATTACCCAAAGAACAGCAGTCGAAGAGCCCATGAAGGGCCCAGGGTTTAAACTCCCCCCCCCCCAATGCCCAGGCAGGGCTTCAACTCAACGTCCGTTGATTCATGGTAACCGGTTCTTGCGCTTTGTTGGCAAAGAAGTAGCTGTTTAGATCTTTGCTACTATGGCAACTAGAGAACTTCTTCTCTGAGCATCATGGGACTTGTTGTTGGGCAATGTTGAATGGAAGGAAAAGGTAAAATGGCAGAAGTTAGGGAGGCGTTTTCATAATTCCATCATCTCCAGTTTGCTTCACACTCCTTACTCCATTCCATAAATCCTGTTTCTCTGCTGAGTATAACACTCCTCAATCCAGGGCTGAAAGAAAAGGAGCTCCTTTTCCTTGATTTAATAAAAATAAATAAACAGAAGCAAACCCACAATTTTTAGAGCATTTTAGAAATTTTACTACATTTTGTGCAGAGAAATGTCAATCCTATTAGGCAAGCCCAAACAGTATGTAAAGATATACATGCCTACGTTAGTATAGGTTCTACCGAGTACAATGAAATTTGTTCTGGGTTAAATTTATGAAGGCTATAAATTTACACAGGATAGAAAGATGTTAAAGGAACACCTTTAATTGGGCAATCTAAGATCACAAAATAAAATTTTTCATATTTTTCAAAATTGTTCATTTGGCAAGGTGATAAATTAGAAGAAGAAAGGATTTTTGGTTGATTACATGGTCAATTTTTAGGAACCACATATATTTTCCTCATGATTATCTGTTTGTAATCTGGTCCTTCTGGTCCTCCAATGATGTACTCTTCACTCCTGCAACTGAGTCTGTCCACCTTGCTGTTGGTCATCCTCTACTTTTCCCTTCCACATTTCCTTGCACTAGAACCTTCTCCAGAGAACTTGGTCTTTGCATAATATGTCCTAGGTGATCATTGGTGCCTTGAGTGAGAACTCTGGATTGATTTGTTTGATGCTTGACTGATTTGCTTTCTTGGCTGACCATGGTTTTCTCAGGAATTTTCTCCAATATCAAAAGGTAGAAAGATGCTGGCTAGTGTTTCAGCTTTTAAACCTGCATTTAACTATAGTTTTCAAAGAAAAAGTCAGAAGAGGCAGATAAAGTATAGTTTAAAATTGAATTAAGAATTTTCCAAACAGTGTATTTTAGACAAGCAATAGGAAAATGTCCCTTTTCCATCCAGTTTTTAAGAAAAGCACAACCCTGTGGACAATAACAAAAACTATAAAAACTAAAGGGTTTTTATTTGAATGATGTTGGATGATGATCATTACCTGTCTGGAAAGTGAACATGGCAATATTCCAGTAGAATAGCTAAGAAAGAATTGGAGAAAATAATTGTAATGGTATTCAAAATTTAAAAGCTGACCATCTACTCTAAATGCTGATGCAATGAGGATGAGTCAGCAGGGTTATTGCCGCTTTAAGAAGCTGTCTATATAAAGGTGGCCATGAGAGGGCGTATCTCTCCTCATGTTCTATCTCCATTGTAGAGTTGAAGATTGATTGATTGCCTTGTATGTGCCTAACACATATATGTATATAGCAGTCTTGTATATAAACCACTGTTAAAAGACAAAGCCTCTGTGTCCTGTGTTTTGCTCCTGGGTTGTCTCATAATAGTAGTCACGCTGCCAACACTCTGACAGGTTATGGGCCCAGCACAGAGAGAAAGCCATAGTGACAGGAGAGCCTAAAGAGAAGAGAAGCCCACTGGGAGCTTGCAGAGCCAGAGGGATTGTGTGACATGGTTTAATCGTGGTTAGTGGTTTGTGGAAGGAAACAGGCAACATGGCCTCTGTCGGCATCATGGGAGGAGTGTCTTGGTGTCTTGATTGAATGAGACAAACTACCTCTCCTGGAATGTGAAGATGGAGATGTAGTGTGGAGGGAGGAGTTGTGGATTATTGTTATTAATCCGCCGGTAGTCCAGGATGATGTGGACCAGAGAAAAAACGAAAAGGCATTAGCCAGTATAATTAGAGGATAGTCAGCTGATACATGTGAAGCAGTGGTGGGATTCAATTTTTTTTACTACCGGTTCTGTGGGTGTGACTTGGTAGATGTAGCAGGGGAAGGATACTGTAAAATCTCCAGTCAGAAGTGGTATTTGCCAGTTCTCTGAACCACTCAAAATTTCCGCTACCGGTTCTCCAGAACTGCTCAGAACCTGCTGAATACCACCTCTGATGTGATGTACAGGAGAAAAGGACAAAAAAACGGCCAGGAAGCTTCGGTTTGTTGGGTATGAGCCAGGATCCAAAGGGTATAGGTTTACAGATGGAATCAGAAAGGTAGTGATTTCAAATCTGCTAGTTTTGCAGAGCAGAACAATTGGAATAGGGTGCAAACAAGAGGTGTTCATGCCAATGCATAGCACTAGTTTACTGGAAGGCAGCTCAATAAAGGAGAGACAAAAAACGGGTCAGAGGTAGATATAGAAGAGGATAGGCCTGTGATAAAAAGCAAAAGCACAGAAACACAGAAACAGATAATACCAAGGACATCTGAAAGGAGTAATAAAAGCATACCTCCTGAGTGATTCATTGCAAATGAGATTAAAGTATATAGTGTTAGGTATGAACCTCATAATTACTAGGAGATGTCATTGCCTAAGGTAGAACAAGAAAAATGGAAGGATGCTATGGACAGGGAGATGAAATCTATGGACGTGCATCAGGTTTTTACTCCCATGAGATTACCAAAAGGGCAAAAAGCAGTAGGGTGCAAATGAGTATATAAAAATAATGTGTTACACAATAATGAACACCAGTATAAGACACAGTTAATTGCACAGGGATTTATGCAAAGAAAAAATGTTCATTATCACGAAGTGTTTGCACCAACTGTGAGAAGTGAGACCATAAGGCATTAGTTTTAGCAGCCTCATATAGATATACCATATATCTCTTTGAGATTTCTACTGCATATTTGAATGCAGAATTAGCAGAAGAGATATATACGGCTCAATCCAGGGGTGGGTTTCTACCAGTTCGGACCGGTTCTATAGAACCAGCTGTTATGATTCTGCGCAGTTCGAAGAATTGGCAAATTGTGCCCCTGGCTAACCCTGCCCCTTTCCATTTTTTGCCTTCCTGGGCCCCAGGAAAGCTTCCAGGGAGCAACCCCCCCCCCAGGAGGCCCCAAATGCAGTCTCCCATCTTCCAGTTTTGCCTTCCTGAGCTCTAGGGAAGCCTCCTGGGAGCAAAAAGGCCCCCCAGAGGCTTCCCTGAGGCCCAGAAGGCCCCAAAATGGAGCGTGGGGAAGGTGCTGCGCGCTCCTCCCAGGCTCCATTTTGTTTTCTTCCTGGGCCCCAGAGAAGCCATCTGGGAGCAAAAATGCCCCTCCAGGAGGCTTTCCTGAGGCCCAGGAAGTCCAAAAAAACTGGGGGGGGGTGCTTCCCCCCAAAAAGAAGCCATGCCCACTCAGTCAGAAATAAAGAGTTAATTAGGTGTAGAGATAAGTAAACACAACAGGGAGGATATATGGTAAGTCAAACAAAGAAAATAAAACAATTACTAGAGAAATACAATATGTTAGACTGCAATGATGTATCAACTCCTATGATATTAGGCTTCCAGAACAATGTGGAAACAGAAAGTGACACAGAATGTAATAAATAGGTGTACTAATCTGTTATAGGTATTTTATTGTATCTATCCCAGTGGTCAAGGCCTGATATAACCAATGCTGTTAGTATATTAAGTCAGCACACAGCAGCACCAAAACAACTGGTTAAGAGTAAAAAGAATATTACAATATGTAAAAGAAACAATGGACCTAAGACCTCTCATTAAAATGCTGTGTAGATAGTGACTGGGCAAATGAAATACAGGATAGAAAAGGAATCAAAGGATTTGTAATATTGTTTGCTGACACTGTCATGGGGTGGAAATCCAGAAAACAACCTTCAGTAGCACTCTCCACTGCTGAAGCAGAATTCATAGCGTTGTCTGAGACTTTAGTATTTTTTAGTATTTAGTATTTATTGATTTGTCAATTGCTTACAAGATACAGATATAAGAATAAACAGTTTTAAATACATGAGATAGATATATAAGAAAAATAAAAATAAGAAAAATTATTTTTCATTATAAGAAAAATAAAAATAAACAATAGGACAGAGACCGTAGGCACAATTGGTGTGCTTATGCACGCCCCCTACAGGCCTCTTAGGAAGAGGGTGAGGTCAATAGTAGACAGTTTAAGGTTAAAGTTTTTGGGGTTTGGGGAAGAAACCACAGAATCAGGTAGAGTATTCCAAACATTGACCACTCTGTTGCTGAAGTTGTATTTCCTGCAATCAAGTTTGGTGCGATTAACCTTGAGTTTTTATGTATGTATTGTTCAGAAATAACCTGGTATGTACAATTGTTAAAGGATGTAAATGTGAATGTATAAGAAACTGTTCCAGTGTTTGAAGGCAATGTAGCATGTATAAAAATGGCAACAGGAGATTGCATTGGCAGGAGTAAACATGTAGACATCAAATACTGTAATGTTAGGGAGGCTGTAAAGGAGAAACTGATAAGATTACAGCAGTGTTCTACTGACCGTAACATAGGTGATATATTAACAAAGCCTGTATCTGTGGACAAACATCAGGAATATGATAAAGCATTTGGATTATCAACTGTTCAGCTTTAAATGGGAGGAGTGTTAAGGTGTTGAAGATTTAATATCTGTCCAGCTACTGTAAATGCTGATGCAATAAGGATGAGTCATCAGGGTTATTGCCACTTTAAGAAGCTGTCTATATAAGGGCGGCCATGAGAGGTCGTATCTCTCTCCTCGTGTTCTATCTCCATTGTAGTCCTCTATGTAGAGTTGAAGATTGATTGATTGCCTGGTATGTGCCTAATACGTGTATGTATGTATATAACAGTCTTATATATAAACCACTGTTAAAAGGCAAAGCCTCTGTGTCCTTCGTTTTGCTCCTGGATCGTCTCACAATACTAGTAATACTGCAGTGGTGGTATTCTACCGGTTCGGCTTGGTTCTGGCAAGCTGGTAGCAGCGATGAGCAGCAGAGACCGAACCAGTTCTCTCTGCCACTCTGCTGTTGGGCGCACCCGGGCTCCCATACTCACCTTTATCTGCTGAATTTGAAGTGTAGCTGCTTTGCACGGCACAGAATAGTGCTGCGCAGCAGCTGCAGAAGCAACCGGGATCATGCAGGCTTGCAGGAGGTGAGTTAGAATGCCTCTGCACCTGCGCAAACACCCCTGCACCTGTGCAAAGTGCGCATTTGGCACACGCGTGCACACAAAGTGCACATGCACTCAAAGTGCACCCACTAAACCACATCCACCCTACCAGGGGCAAAAATATTTGAATCCCACCACAATCATGCTGCATACAAAAAATACAAAAACCATTAAGCAGATTACAATGATTGCCACAAAAAAGAGCCAAATTAATAGGTGGCTTGGATGCAATTCCAAAACAACAATTGGCACTGACAAAAATCAATTTCAGTCAGTTGCAAAAGGCAGCTTTGCTTGGAACAGCTTGTGTTGATACCTTTAACACTATCAAAGACATTGAGGAAGCCAGCAGAAATTTGCAAAGGGCAACCATGTAATTTTGTGTTTCATGATAGTGCAGGATTCACTTAATGACTGCAATTGCAGCTGCCATTACTAAGCAGTGCATTCATTTAATGTCATGCTTAAAATCCTGTTGCTTAGCAATGGAATTTCTGGCACCAACTGCTGTTATTAACCATGGACTAATCCAAAGACGTGTAATCCCATAACCATGGGGACTGCACCAGATAGGCGTCCAGACCTGGCCACGGTGGGGGTAGAACAGAAGTGGTATTCAGCAGATTCTGACCAGTTCTGGAGAACCCGTAGCGGAAAGAACTAGCAAATACCACCTCTGACTGGAGATTTTACAATATCCTTCCCCTGCCACACCCACCAAGCCATGCCCACAGAACCGGTAGTAAAAAAAAAAATTGAATCCCACCACTGGAGTAGAAGCGGCAGCCAACTGGCTGTTTGGTGTCAGGAAGACAGGACCTGGTCTGTTGTTATTGTTGTTGTTATTATTGTTGTTGTTGTTAATCTTTGGTGACATTCACAGCTTTTGGGGCTGGATGGTAGCTCCACAGCTCGAGTCCTAACCAAGGACCTAGGAACTGTTGAGGTAGTGTTGGAGGATATAAGCTGTTCCAAGTAGGGTAGTTTTTTGTAGAATCAGGGTATTTAAGTCTGATAAATTCAGAATTTCCAAATAGCAAGGTAGCCCTTTAGGTATTTCTCCAAGGGCTCCAATTACAATTGGAATAATAACACAATTTCTTTTTCCAAAGTCGCTCAACTTCAATTTGTAAGTCCTAGTACTTTGTGACTTTTTTCTTTCTGCTTGTCTTCAATTCGTGCATCACCAGGTATTGCAATGTCAATGAACCAATTTTTTTTCTTTTCAACTATTGTTATGTCAAGGTGTGTTGTGGGCCAAGTGCCTGGCAGTCTGAATTCTGAAGTCTTACCAGATCTTGACTTTTTCATTCTCCAGAACCTTCTCAACCTGATGCTTCCAGTAGTTGTTACTATACCCAAATCCAAACGTTTGGCACAGTTTCCAGTGAATAATTTTAGCAACTCAGTTATGGCGTTATAGATAGTCAGTTTGTGAAATTTTGCTGCACCCACTGATTAACTGGTCAACTTTCATCTTTCTCATTACAGAGGCAGCATTTGCTGTTGGTGGTGACATGCTGAACCTTTGCTTTCATGCAATTTGTGGCAAAGGCTTGTTCTTGAGCAGCCAAAATAAAGCGTTCAGTTTCCTTTTTCAGTATTCCTGATTTTAGCCAGTTCCAAGTAAGCTTTTAGTCAGCTTTGCCTTCAACACTTTTCAGGTATTGGCCATGCATAGCTTTGCTTTTCCAATTTTCAGTTTGCTTCTCAATTACTTTTTTGTATTCAGCTTTTGACTTGGTTGTCTTATTATTATCATTATCTCTTTTATTCATTAAACATGAAACTCAGTCAACTGAATATTTTAAAATGTATCAGAAATATTTTATTATTATTTAAAATGATAATATTAATATTAAATAATATTAATATTAATGTGGCTGGGCGTGGACGACTATTGGATGCAGTCCCTATCATTATGGGATTGCTGGTTTTTGGATCAGTAGTGGCTTAGCCACCATGAACCAACCCAGGCACCTACCATCACCAAGGATGAGAAGAAATCAATAAAATTCCATACTGGATTGGTCATTGCCTAGGTCAATAAGGACCACTTCGGATGTTATGGCTCCTGGACATCTATCAAAAAATGGGTTGCAGGGCTCAGTTACTACTGCTGAAGAACCAGGGCGTGCAAATGTAAAGTGACTGGGACAAAAGCACAAAACTTGGACAACCGGTTTTCCGGTTTTTGCGTGGCTTCGGGGCAGCAGGACTTCACGACAGCTCGCGATTCCTGCTGTGCTAGCCGCCGAGGTAACCCCGATCCAAATGGGTCAGAGGGATATGGCTGCCCTGTAGGGACAGCCGAAGAGAGAGGGGAGCTGAACAGGGGGTTAGGGGTGTCGCAGACCCCCTCCTCATCCTGAAAAACCCCTTTTTCCCAAGGCAGTGGAGCGGCGGTCAGCAATGGCTGCCACGAAGAAATCTGTAACCGGGTAAGATCATGCTGGAGGAAGCAAGAAAAGTGAAAGTGCTGGCTGAGCCGGGTCAATCAACATCCTTTAAATTCGCTGGAACTGAGCTGTCTGAATTGCTGGAGGATACATTGTATCCCTAAGAAGATCGAAAGCGGCGGAGAAACTGTTAAAGGGAACTTTTTTTTTTCTTCACTCTCCCACCCCATGAAAAAAGCAGAAGAAGATTTGAAATTTGTTTGGGCACTGAAGGTGAAATATTCTGAAAGTTGCTTGGACATTGGACTTAAAAATTTAAGAAATTGGAAAACCTTTATTAGAGGTATGGATTTTTGATTATTTAAAAATTGATGTTGCAAGTGGGAAGGGAGCGGAAAAATATTGGAGCAGAAGTGGAAAAAGGAGGAGATTGCCAAGAATACTAAAAAAAGAAATATGGTAATTGGACCTCTTTGATTAAACAGTAACCCCAGAAAGAGAAATAGAAGAAGGAAGAAAAGTATTAACTTTTGGAAGTTTCTTTTTGAATTACTTTTGACTAAAAATACTTGGGTGGTTGTTTTGGGGAAAGTTTTTCTTTTCAGGATGGCATCGCTTGTGGATGAACTAAAGATTGAATATCAAAAATATAAAAAGGAAGAACAAGATGGAAAAGATACTTTGGGCACCTCATTTCAATTTTTAGAAATGGCGTTATGTACTTATGAAAAGTTGATTACGCAGCAGAATGACTGGGACAAAGAAGAAGAGGAACAAGAAGCCATCTTTGATGAACAATGGATTTTTTCCGGGGAGGAGGAGAAAGAGGATAAGAAAAAGGGGATTTTAAGGTTTGAAAAAACAACCAAAAAAAAGAAAAATGAGAGGAAAGGTGGATGCAAGGTTAGAAAGCAAAGGAAAGGGAGTAAGAAAAGGGAAGAGGAGAGACAAAGGGGTAAAAAGGGCAAGGAGAAGAATAAGCAAGAGAGAAAGGGGGGGAGGAGAAGCCTCAATGGTGGGAAGCAAGATCTAAAGAAAAAAAGCTTATTTAGAGACAATGGGTGAATCTAATTAAGGATAAAAGGGGGATTCTGGAAGGTATATAAGATTGTGTTTTTATATGTGTATTTAGAGTATAAAATTTATTGTGTAAATTTAGAATTTATTAAACAGAATCCCAAGATAAATAAAGTGTTATATGAAGTACTTTTAAGTTAGGGTAAAGGCGTCACTCCAAATAGTGTATAGGAGAAGTATAGTAAAAGAAAAAAGATGAATGGATAGTTGGAAATAGAACAGACAAAGAATGTTATTGAAATGGTTATAAGTTGTTATGCTTTGATTTTTTGTGCACTGTTTTTGTAAAATTAATAAAATTGGTTTATAAAAAAAAGAAAAGAAAATGATAACAAGATATGGAAGGATATATAAAATGAATATGATGTTTGAATTTGTGTCTGTGTGAAGAGTTTTAACCCGGGATCAGGCAGCCTTCAGAAAATATGTTTTAGTTTATGTTTTGTGTATTGTGTTTGTAAAATTAATTTGTTTAAATTTGTTAAAATTTGTTTAAAAAAAAAAAAAACTTGGACAACCAAAGAAAATTGAGAAATCATCAAATGTTACTGTCAGGCCTGAGGAACAAAAGACTGGCTGCTTATTGACAAAATGGTACTAAAAATGCACTTGAAAAACATTGAAGGAAAATGTGATAACGACTTGACATGGGCATGGCTTAAGATGGGAGCCATCAAGAAAGAAACAGAAGGTGTAATACTTACTGCTCAAGAACAAATGCTACGTTCTTCGGCAGCAGACCGAAATCTGCAATCATGCACAGTTTTGATCTGTGCTCACTGCTGGAGCGCTCCGAGCCAGCTGGTTTCGGGGCTAAGCCACCCCGTAGAGGTGGTGAAGAGGGGAGAGGCTGCCGGCAGGGTTAAGGAGAGTTGCATCTCTCCTCCCCAGCTGCTTTTACTCCCTTTCCCAGTGGTGGTTGCAGCGGTGGTCAGAAATGGCCACCTCAAAGAAAACTCGACCGGAAAAGAATGTGTAGGAGGAAGATAAGAAGAGAAAGTTTTGGCTGACCAGGTCAAACTAGAAAAACAACAATACAAGGTACCCTGGAATTTGAATTATAAAGAACAACATTGTTCCCAAAGAAGACTTTGAAGCGGCGAATGAAAGAGGGAAGGGAAAGGATTTGGTTTTTTTTTTTCTTTTCTTCCTTATATTGACAACTAAGAGATTTAAGCAAGAAATTGGCAAAAATCCACTTTGACATTGTTAGGGATACACCCTAGCAGAATCTGCACGGCAGTCAGGCAGGCAGGCAAATGTGTGAGATAAAGGTTTTTGTAGTTTATACTCAGTAAAACAGATACACTGTGCTAGTTAAATAGTTTATTCCAGTAAGAGTTTTAGCATAGTCAAAACAGTCCATATATCATTCACTAGTTCAGTCCGTCCGGGGATTATTCATTTGCAAAGTCCAGTGTCGAAAAAGAGGTCAGTAAACTTACAAATATCAGTCCAGTAATAAATCTTCTCACAGTAGAGATATAAAGAAGTCAAACCTCCTTTCTTCCTTCAGCAGTAGGGAACACGCAGTTAACAATCCATCATAGTCAGCAAGCAATTCAGTAAGCCAACAATACAGTAAGCTCTCTTGCTCCCTCTTATGGCAGTTTTACAGCCGCACCCAAAATTACATGCTTTGCAGTTTTTAAAGTGACACACACTTTAACTTACAATCATAGTTTATATATATGATTTTACCCAAACTAAGTTAGGTAACCTTGTTATTCCTAACAGACATTAACAGGTATTTAAGCTGAAAATAAAATGTCAAAGGGATAATAAAGATTTCTGGATTCTCAAAAACTTTTAAAAGGAAAAAAACAAAAGGGTGTGATCTGGAAAAATGGAGGAGACCATCTGGAAGTGAAAGGAATTAACAGTGAAACTTTAACAAGATTCCTAAAAGATACATTTTAACTGAAACTTTGTAACAAGATAAGAGAACCCCAGGAAGAGAAAGTGGAAAAAAGAAGCAAGAAGAAACAGCTTTGGATTACTTGGTGATTTTTGGATTTTTGGCTATTGGATTTAAAGGACTAAAATTAATCGGGTGGTTATTTAAAAGTTTTTAAAATGGTATCACTCTTGGAAGAATTGAGAATGGAACTTAAAAAACAGAAAAAAGATGCACAAGAAGGAAGAGGTTATTTTGGCTTTGTATTTCAATTTTTAGAAATGGAGATCCTGAACTATGAGAAACAAGAAATGCCTGTAGAACAAGAAGGGTGGAACAAAGAAGAAGCCATCTTCAATGACCAAGTATTTCTATGTGGGGGGAAAGAAAGGAAAGGGGGGGAAAGAGAGTGAAAAATTTAAGATCTGAAAAAACAAACCAAAAAAAAAGAATAGTTTGAAAAGTAATTGCAACATTAGGAAGAAACAGAAGAGAGGATTACAAAAGAGAGAATCAGAATTAGAGAGAGAAGGGGTTAAAAAAGGAAGAGATAAGAAGAGGGAGAAGAGGGAAAGGAAAAGAAATTATAAAGGACAGAAACAGGACATAGAGAAACAGGGAAAACGTGCAAGACACAGAGATAATGGGTGAAAACTTAATTGAAAGGGGGATTCTGCAAGAGTACATAAGATAGTATTGTTATATTAGAAATAGAAATGAACTTTAAAAATATGAAACAAGTGTGATTAAAATGATAGATAAAATACTCATTGTAATGTAATTGAATGTTTAATAAATAAATGAAATAAAGAGAATGAAAGAATGAAATTAGGAAAGGAGGGGAACATTTTAATTATTATAAATGTTTTATAAAAATTTAAGTGAAGAGGAATATGAAAGAACAAGAAAAAAATATGGAAATATTATAAGTGTTCCTAGAAGTATGATAATACCCTATTGAAAAGAAATGTTAAAGATGTCAAAGATTATAACTAACATTAATGATAGAGCTGAATTGGAATAGAATAAATATTTTATTTATTATTGTTATATATATATATATATTCTCTTTAGGAATTTAGTGCGTATTTTAAGAATGTACCAAGCAGAATTCAACTGAAAATTATGTGTTATATTGAATGTTATCATTGTAAAAGCATAAATTGAAGTTTAAATAAGAGCTGAATGGATAAAAATTAAAAGATACAGAGGTGTCATACTCCAATTAGTAACTACAGGGAAAAATTTTGTTTAATGAGAAAAGAAAATATGAAATTTAAACAGTGCAGACAAAAGTATAAATATGATGACTAGAAAGGTATTGAAACTTAGAAAAAGATATATATAATTGAATTTAGAAAGGAATGAGACAATTAAAAGATTGAGAAAACTAAGGGAAGGGAAAAATTATTGAGAAAATGTTAAAATAGTAATAAGATATGGAATAGAACAAAGATGAATATGAAATTGAATTTGTGTCTGTATGGAGAAGCGATAACCCGGGATCATGCTATTCTAAAAAAAAAGAAATTTTACTTGTATTATGTTTGTGAAAACCCAAATAAATTTTTTATATATATAAAAAAAGAACAAACGCTACAAATTAATGCCATGAAAGCGAAGATACAAAAATCTATTGACAATCCAAACTGCCAACTTTGCAATGACAAAGTTGAAACTGTTTCACATTTAATATGTGAGTGCAGCAAAATTGTGCAAACTGGTTACAAAGTTAGATATGACGCTGGTCATTATGTAAAACATATGACTTACCTGTATCTGAAAAGTCAAGGGAACCTAAAGTGGAAAAAGTTGTTGAAAATGAGAAGGTGAAGTTCTTATGGGACTTTCAAATTCAGATGGATCATCATTTGGAACAAAGGTTGCAACCTTCTGGACCTCAGGGACCACCAAACTCATAATTTTAGATCCCAGGGACCACTAACTATGGTGTGGCTTGGTGGTCATGTGACTGGTTGGGCATGGCTTGTATGTAAATATTATAAATATTTATATAAATATTGATTTTTTTTAATATAAAAAGAGCAACTTTTACCCAAAATCAGGCAAAGCAGGCAGGCAGATTGAGTTGCTCACAGAATGACAGATTCATTCAGAGATCTGTCTATCTTGCCATCGGCTAGCTCAGTCTGTCACATAAAATTTGCTTGCAAGCAAACTCACAAAATTAACTCACAACACACCATGCATGTAAATATTGATTTTTTTTTATAAAGAAGAGCAACTTTTACCCTAAATCAAGCAAAGCAGGCAGATTGAGTTGCTCACAGAATCATTCAGTGATCTATCTATCTGCCATTGGCTGGCTCAGTCTCTCAAATTTGCTTGCCATGAGTCTGCACTGAATTTGCTTGCAAGCAAACCTTCAGTCCTAAGGGAGGTTTGGCTGTGCTTAAAAGCAGAGCTGAAGATCTAAAGACTAGCTAGAAAGCAAGAAATCCAACCATTTCCTGCTTCCTAGCTAATCTAAATCTCCCGGCACAACAGAACAGATGATGGTTGGAAAAAGGAAAAAATAGCAATTTAGCAGGCAAGTTTACCGGGTAAGGACTGAGTGGGCGGGGAGGGTTCTCGCAGGCCATGTGGGCTGTGCAGCCTTGTGTTTCTGCACAGCCTGGATTAATTGCTTTGG
The DNA here is from genome assembly GCA_033807585.1 of Hydrophis major. NCBI lineage: Eukaryota > Metazoa > Chordata > Lepidosauria > Squamata > Elapidae > Hydrophis > Hydrophis major. The sequence goes on along the minus strand of CM066332.1, from coordinate 77,855,272 downwards.
GGGTTGCTCTGGGGGTAAGATTTCTCTGCGGCCCACCAAAATTTTCTCACAGCCCACCGGTTGGCGACTGCTGATTTAGAATACAACATGCCAGATATCACAGTTATTCAAAACCAAAACATACAATTTTTTGATATCACTGTACCAGGAGATGCCAGAATTGAAGAAAAAGAACTGGAAAAAATCATGAAATATCAGAACCTGGCCATCGAAACTATGCAATTATGAATTAAACATGTAACAGTTATACCCATTGTCATTGGGGCACTTGGCACTATGTCCAAGAATTTTACAAAATACAAGGAATTGCAGCTTCCTGCAATAACACCAGCAGAAATGCAAAAACCTGCTACTCGGAAGAGCGTACATTTTAAGAAGATACTTGGTTGATACCTAGGATGCTGGCAGCAACCTGTATCAATCATCAACACCAGTCAATGATATTTGTGATACATTTTAAAATGTTCAGTTGACTGATTTTCATGAATAAAAGAAATAGTAGTAGTAGTAAGTAGTAGTAAAATGGAGCTTATTAACTTGTTAAGGAGCTCCATGAAATAATAATGATTGATGTCTGGTTTGGTGTTGTTGTGGAACGATCGTGGATAGTGAGGCCCCATGAACTCAGGCCAAATCCTCAATGTTGAAGGGCCCTAAGGGGCTAAAGTCATTCTGAAGGGGTGATTAAGAAAGGAGAAGTGCCTTGCAGATTGTGGAGAGAGGTGGCTTTCTGCTTGATCTGAGGCTCCCTCCCATCTAACAACAAAGAGGAGAAGAGGCCATTATGGCTGCTGTAAAACTAGGACAACAAAGAAATGTGCTAGAGCAGTTAGTGAACAGTGGATTGGAACTGGGTGAGGTGATTTTCAACTTCTATATCAGAGATTTAATCCCAAAGACAAGAAATTCTGAAACAAAGACTCTAAAGCGAGGAGAAAGCAGCTAATAAACATGAAGATAAAGATTACAGACCTGAAAGAAAGGTGGAGAATGCAAAGTTTTAAAAGATAGAAAGACTGGACTGGAATATTTTATTGGTAATATTTTCAAAGGGTATTTTAAAATGCTGGGAATATTTGGTTGATTATTGGAAGAAATTGCTTGAAGAAAATCAGCTGCTAGATTTGGGTAACGTTGAAATCTTAGGTGAAGGTGCTATCTATTGGTGGAAGAATATATATTATATTTTTACCAGGCTGCGAATAACCTTGGAATAACCTGAGGATTGGTAAGGCAGAAAAGAAAGCGAAGACAAGCAACACCTGGATGACTCCTTTCTACATATTGTTTTATACTTATTTACTTCACAACTGATGGGTAACAAATTGTGAGACTTGAAAATTTCTAAATAGAATGGATTACAAATAACAGGAATTTTCACTGAAACTGAAGAGTTGACTATGTAGCTTAAGAAGACAGAGGGAAACCTGATGGAGCATCTAGGATCATAAATGTTGTCTGATGACTGCTTAAGTATTCTGAGGAATAATTTTGAACTGAGTAAACTGTACCAATATTGGCTTTTTGGTGTTAAAGATAACTGAAATTTTGGTATTTTGGTAGATTATTGAGTAACTTTTTGATCCATTAAAACAAAGCAAAATGCTTCAATGGGGAACAATAAGCATATTTCCAAAAAATATATTAATGACATTTCAAAGCATGCATGAAACTATAACAAGAAACCATAGGAAGATAAAGGATCTGATACATGATATAGTTATGAGACCAGAAAATTCTCAGTCTACGATAATGAAAAATGAACAAGAAACTCAGGAAATAGAGGAGAAAATCGAAAGAACAGAGGAAAGGATAGATCAGATAAAACAACAAATGAAACAAGAAGACAAGGAGAAGAAAGCAATAATAAAAACTTATGAAACAGATCAGGCAGCGTATACATTAAGAGATCAAAAAATAGAACTGGATAAACAGAAAGATATTCCTGAAGTGTGGATAGAGTCACTGATAGTTGTATGGAAGGTTTGGCAGCAAGAGGTAGATGTAGAAATAGTATTTGGAAATTGTTTCTGTTTGGTGAGGCTGTAAGTGCAATGCAAGAGAGAGAGATTGAGAGATTGAGAGATAAAGTATGGAGTTTTATGCCTGTCAAGAATGAAAGATGAAAACTTTGATATTTTATTTTGTGTGAAAGACTTGATGAGTTAAATTTATAGTTGATCTATAGAAAGTCATAAAAAGCTATCTATTTAGGTAGGAGGGTGAGAAGAGAGGGAAAAGCTTTTTTGATCATTATCCCACTCCAGGAAGAAACAAAACCATTCAGTCACAGTGCCCCCAATCTTTTCTAAATGGAATGTGTGAGAAGACAAAGGACAATTGAAAGTGAATGTAAGAAATCTGTTATTGGTGCAAAATTTTGTTTTGAACATTTTGTGTGTGTTTATCTGTAATTTTATTATTGTTGGACTAATTCATTGGTTACATAGTATTTGAGATCTTTTCTGAAGGGATTATTTCCTACTCTCCCTTTCTTAAATTAAGAAACATTTGCATTATATTTGTGGGTGATTCTTTTGGAGAATTCTCTTCCCCTATACCTTGTTAACATCTGAATGTGGTTTCTTTCTTTCTGCAAAAGACCCAAGGGATGTAGTTAAGATTAACTGCTGGACAGAATATTTAAGTAGCGCAAATCTCATTCTGCCTTTGAAATTGTATCTGAGTACAAAAGGGAGTGGGCTGCAGGGTTTTTTTCTGTTTCTTTTAACCATTTTTTTCCCTGCTTACAACTTTTGCCTGAGAAGGAGGCCACAATCTTTTGTCTTCCCAGCTATCATTTTGCTTTCTTGCTGTGCTGCCCCCAAGAGTGATTTTTACATCACCTGTCTAACACAAAAGACAATCCAGAAATGTTGGCTCACTGCTGATCAGTGAAGTCTGTGAGCTTTATTTTTTAAATGTGTAATTTACTACAAGTTTACTGAGTTATATTTTTCCCTTAACATAGCATCTAATCAGGGTGAAAGGGGAGGGGAGGAAATAAAATTTGACAATCTTTGATAGAGCCTCTTTTCCCCCCATCAACCTCTGTTGAAGCAATCCAGAAGATGTTAAATACAGTCTCATATAGCTTCCCAGATTTTATTCTGTGAATTATCAAGAAATTGGAAAGTATTGAATACTTTTGCAACTCAGGTAATGGCTGCTCCCAGTCTTGCCTTAGCTAGCTGGCTGCATATAGTCCTATCACAATATGGGAGCCTGCCCTGCAGATGTGCTGATATGCCAGTCTCTCCTGATTTGTCTTTCTAAGAGGAGAGGAAAAGTCTGTCTGGCAGCTTTGTCTTACATTGCATGATTATGTACTGAAGTCAAACAAGTTTCAAGGGCCAACTATTGCTAGTTAAGTTCAACTAAGTTTGGGATTTTTTTTTTCATCCCTAACATTTTGAATTAATCTGTTTGGACTTTAATATTGAACCATTTATAGGCATTTTGCCAAAAAGGTAAAAGGAATATGAGGAATCATGGCAAAAGGAAGCTGGACACTTCAGGTTCTGGTGAGCTGTGGCTTGCACTCACTGTACCTGTGACTTCTATGGCACCTGTGGCAACAGGCTGATGATCAGGCGATTTACCAGATTAAGAGGCTGGAAATAGACCAAGTCAGTTATGGCATTTATTATTTTCTCTGGGTTTTTTTAACAGCTGATTTGTCTCCTGTCCGACCATGGGTCATTCAATCAAGAGAAGCCGTGCACCTCACCTAGTCTATGCAAGTGAAACCCCCAGAGGAAAAGGTTTGCATATCCCATGTGTGGAAGGAAGAATCTGTTTGAGTGAATGAATGAATGAATTCTTTATTGGCCAAGTGTGATTAGACACACAAGGACTTTGTTTTTGTGCATATGCTCTCAGTGTACATAAAAAGAAAAGATATATTCATCAAGAATCATAAGGGACAACACTTAATATAGTCACAGGGTATAAATAAGTAATCAAATCATACTAGGAAACTAGTTTTCCTGCTGGTGGACACAAAACGGAGAGCTATAGCAACAGAACAGAAAAGGCCCGCTAACATCAAAATGGATCTTGAGTAGAAATACCAATAGTGTGGTGAGTGCTAATAGAACCCTACAGCCAGTGGAGCTTTTTTGAGAAGTTCTCCACACTACTGAAAATGATACAACAATGGATCTGGTTAAGAATGGATCTGGTTTTTCCTACTGATCTCTACAGATACTGAATAGACTGATCACCATTTCAGCTACAACAAGATTGGCATCGCTGCATTGCCATATAATTATTCACTTTGTCCTAGGACTGATGCTATATTAGCTTCACGAAACAGTGGGATGGGGGACATTTGGGTATTTGTATGTGTGAAACTACTTGTATGATTTCATTGCTTATGTGTATTTATTGTCAATCTTCCATGTATTTAAAATGTATGTATAGGCAAGATACATCTTAGAGAAACCCCATCAAGTGAATCTCCAGGGAATACTTGTGAAAGACTGGGTGTTGCAGATTGGGAGGTAGTAATTTATGGGATAATTAACCTTGTATTTACAGTTTCTTTCTACAAAAGGATTTCTTGCTCCATAACACAGTGGAATAGCATGGCATAGGGACAACTAGACAGCTGATACTATACCAAGGTCACCTATTCAAATGCCCTCCAACCTTGTTGCATGTTTAAAATTGGCAGATTTCTGAGTGTCTCCTTTTGGAGGGTCTCCTTTTTTGTTGGGAATTCTTTAACTTTTCATTTTTTCATTTTCATTTTTTTCTTGTTGCATCTTATTACTTAGTCATTAGAATGTCTCAGAAAGATCTATACTTCTTGTGTATATCACAAGTCCCCCCCCCTCCCCAAATGATCATTTTTTGTTGGACATGTATATTAACACTGGAATTTTAACATCTCTGCTGCATTAAAAAAACAGAACAGCTCCAAAGGATGGTTAATTTTGGACATGGTCCTGTTGCTTATACGGTGTTACCTCATACATGGTATTTGCTTAATTTGAAGTTGTTCAATTGCCATTGTACTTCTCTTTATTTCTTCATTGCTTGTAATCTATGCCCATGCTATTGTTAATGCCATTAGGATAATACCAACTGAGGTCTCCTCTGTGTCTTTAATTGCTATTTGGAATCACGTGGCCCTAGATTTTTTATGGGCACATTTAGATTAAATACTTCTAATTGTTATGCCAATTACCAGAGTTCATTGTTTTTGTAAATTTTAACTTACGGTAAGTTTTATATTGTAGTAAGTGTTGATGCCTCTTTTCGCTTCATTTTTTAAAATGAAATTTATTCCTTTCTGGTTATCTAGCTTGGCATAGTTGGCATCATTTTAATGTTTTAATTGAATTTGAATTTTGATTGATACATTAGGGATTTTGCTTTGTTTCTTTTTTCTCCCACTTTGTCAGACTCAATTGTGGCAGTACATCTCAATATGGCTTCCAAAACTGACAGGCATCCCCCCTTGAAAAAAAATCACATCCTAGAAGATACAATAAACAAAACACAACCAGTGGTTAATACGATGCCCTTAACCCCCTCTCCCCCCTCCAAGGGGACCTTTTGGCTTGTCAGGAAATTTTTCATGGAATTGGTTAACCACTCTATCTGCATGTATATCCCAACTTTTCACTCAAGTAGCTTCTGACAAAGGGTAGCCTTTCCACAGCACCAAATATTGTAATTGTCCTCAATGTAATCTAGAATCAAGGATCTTCTTTATTTCATAATGTGTCTCACCCGTACAATCAGACGCTTAAGGGGAGCTGCTGGTATCGACCTTAGATTTGACCCTACAGCAGGTTTCAACAAACTACTGTGGAACACTGGGTATATTTTCCCCAACAGCTGTGGGAGACTTAATTGGACTGTCACTGGATTGATTATCTTAGATAGAGGGAATGGACCCAAGAATTTAGGGTCAAACTTCCTACTGGAAAGTTTCAACCTGAGAAATTTAGTTGACAAAAACACTTTGTCCCCTACTTTAAACGGTCATCTATGTTTGTCTGCTTGTTATTTATATTCCTCAGCAGCTTCAGTTAAAGCTTTTTTCATATCCTCCCAACCTTTCTTTAATGATTCCATTCACTCCATTAAAGACATGGATGTTGGGGGTTTCCTAGGTAACTCCAGCATAGGGACAAAATCCATGTGGGTGTTGATTTGGAACAGAGTCAAGCCTGTGCTGCTATGTACTGCATTATTGTAAGCAACTTCTGCAAATGGTAACAATTCCTCCCTGTTCTCTTATTGATAATTTACATAGCATCTAATATATTGTTCCACTATGGCATTCACTCTCTCCACTGCACCATTGCACGCAGGATGGAACACTGAGGAAATCCCTTGGGACGACCCAATGGACTTCAAAAACTCCCTTCTGAACTTAGCAGTAAACTGTACACCTTGATCTGAGATTACTCTATGAGGTACTCTGTGGAGCCTATAAATATGCTTCACGAACAGTTCATAAGTTTCTTAGCTTAGTAGTCCATTACATGCTGTAAAGTGGGCTTGCTTAGAAAATAAGTCAATAACAGTCCAAATTATGGTACTTTCTACACTCTCTGGTAACTCTACGATAAAGTCAATCGCGATTTCTTCCAACAGCTTTGTTGGTTCAGCTACTCGTTCGAGGAGGCCAAGGTTTTTTCCAGTTCTGTGTTTCATTGTGGCATAAATTGAGCAGCTTTTCACATTGTCCTTGACATCAGTTTTTATTTTCAGCTTGGTTCCTTTCCAAGCCAATCCTTTGTTCATTGTCAAATCGGTTTGATGATCAACAAACCATGGATCGGTTAAAAGTGCCGCTTTCAACTCAGTTGTTAGTTTCTCTTCTAGGCATCTGGGACTGCGTTTGGCTTGGCCTCGGGTGATAATTTGGCCTGTGGGTTGGGCTTCTGATATCATGGTTTGCACTACCTCTTCCTGGCAATTGTCAAATTGGGGTTTTCTCAACAAGGCATCCGCCAATATGTTTTCCCCCCAGGATATATTTCATGTTAAAGTTGAATCTCTTGAAGAATTGAGCCCAGCGGATTTGTTTAGGCAATAGCTTCCAAAATGTCTTTAGAGCCTCGAGGTTCTTATGGTCAGTCCACACCTTGAAAGGCTCCTTCCAGGAAATGCCTCCAAGATGGTAAAACATACCAGAAGGCAAACACCTCTTTTTCCCAAACTGCCCACCTACACTCTGTGTCTGTCAGCTTTTTGGACACATAAGTGCAAGGCATTAAATGGTATTGAGAATTCTTCTGTAGAATAATTGCTGCGACATCACTAGCATCAGCTTGGGCTATAAAAGGGTTGGTCGGTTCCAGATTCTGGAAGATAGGCTCAGTGGCAAATATTGTAACAATTGTAATTGTTTCTAAACATTTTTTGGCCATACTACCATAGAGCCAAGTAGTAAATCCATCAACTGCATAACAAGAGCAATGGTTAGGGACCAGAAAAAGGGTCAGCCAAGATGACTTTGACAAAGCCAGTAGGAGTCACAAGATTGCTAACTCCAAACACATTATTGCAGGTGCCTCCTCTGCATCAACGCAACTCACTTTGTCTGCATGGCGTGACTGAAGATGTGATCAGGAAACCATAAAAACACCCATAAAATGGAAGATTATCTACCCATCCTTGGCTGCCTTAGCCCCTGACTGACTCAAGGTTCAGGTGAGGACAGATAGACACATGCTTCAAGAAGATTTACTGGAATGTCTTCACATCAGGAGAGCAATCATTGTTATTATTATTTCATCCAATCATGTCCATTCCTCAGAGATTGCCTGGAGAATCCCTGCAGTTTTCTTGGTTTTCCATTGCCTCTTTCTTAGTACTGAGAGAAATGACTGGCTCAAGGTCATCCAGCAAGCTTCATATCCAAAGCAAAACTAGAACCTATAGATGGTGGTTTGCTTATGGATGCCTTAACCAGTACACCAAACTAGCTCTCGGTGTGTTAATTAGATATCATCAAACAGGGTTTGATTTGTGCTGACAGAATTAAGGGCAATGCTTACTATCCCAACTGTAATGACGAATGTTATCCTCCAAGAAATCCCGTAAAGCCTGTGATGTTATCTTCTATATTTCTGTTCTACTACCACTTCAGCTTTGTCAAGCAAGAAAAGAGTAGTCATCCTTTCTTTGGTCCCAGAGTGAATGATTGCGAGTACTAGTAATTGTTCATTTAACAAACACCACAAAAAAGGGTGTAATATAAAGTTGGTCATATGGTGTTACATATTCCATAGGACAAGGCAATGATAACCACTCCTGTATTTCATCCAGAAATACAGAGGTACACAAAAGGGTGAGAATCACACTCTCCTTATTAATTCAAGGCTATATGTTGAATACATACAAGGGAGGAGGAAGGAGGAAAAATGAGTGTGGCTTTAAATTTGGAGGATGAAACAACAATAATGTGATCTCGAACATGTATAGTGCTAGTGAGATGAGCAACAACATTATATACATTTGACAAATAGATATATAAACAAATGTGCCTGATATCAGCATAATTTGCTTCAAAATACCCTTAAGGAATGATTCCCCTCCTCCTTCAGTTGAGCACCCCTTTCTCCACTCACAACTGGTGACAAGCAGATGAAGTCCCTCGCCACAGATACTCCCACAAACAGATCGCCTCTTGGTTCATCTTTTCTGGAAATACCCCAGAGCCAATGAACTGGGGTAGGGGAAGGAAGAGGGCCTGCTGAGTTTAGCAGAAGTGGAGATGCCTTGGGGATTTTCTCTGCTTGCCAGGTCACTAACATTCTGCTTTTGGACACTGCTACCATGCCAATTCCGGCACCAAATCTCTCTCTAGTGCCGTTGTCAAAGTGGTGATTACATGTTTTGGCACTGTCCTCGGAGTTGACGGTGATAGGTATATGCATGTGATTTATGCTTTTCTGTAGAAGAGTCTTCCAAAGCTTCTTGCTTGCTGTTCAAAAAAGAAGCATGATGCTGTTCCAATTCTCTTTCCTTCCCTCTCTCCCCCCCACAACTTTGAAATTCTCCAAGCGTTGAGCCTTGTTAGTCCATTTCTGCATCCAAAAATAATGCCCTGACTACTAGAGAAATATTTTCTCTCTCGCTTGTCAGTTCTTGTACTCCAAACTAGTCATGTAGCAAAAATACAAAATATGTATTTCATTCAGATGGAAAATGAACAACATGTCAGTGTTTTATTTTCATCAACCTTGGTAAGGATTGGTTAAAGTATACCAGTTACATGATTGGAAAAGATTAACAGTCTTGATTGATTACCTTAGTGGAGAAAGCACTTTTGGTTAATAGAAATATGCAGTGGATATATTAGGGGTTCCTTTCTACACCTTTCTACACCTATTACCTCCAACATGGTTGTGTCGGTGGGCCTAGGGAACCCAGAGCAGGATGGAGCCTATTCAATGGTTTGTCGTTCGGGGGGGGGGGGGGGGCGTGGCGTTATTACTTTACTAAATTATTATTTTCTTATTTAGTTTCTTCTTCTTCTTCTTCTTCTTCTTCTTCTTCTTCTTCTTCTTCTTCTTCTTCTTCTTCTTCTTCTTCTTCTTCTTCTTCTTCTTCTTCTTCTTCTTCTTCTTTCTTTTATATGGTTTTTATATCCATGTAAGCCATCTTGGGTTAGCATATGCAAATAAGCAGCAATATTCTAAAATAAATAAATAAATAAACAAACAAACAAACAAATAAATAAATAAATAAATAAATGTCTTTTAAGGTTATTTTAAACTTTTCTATCTCAATATCTTAATCACAATCAAATAATGGTGTCATACTCTAATTAGCAAATAATGATGTATCGCAATTCCCACCTATACCTTTTATTACTGTTATTTATAGTTTGCTGATGTCCAAGATGGCTTTAGGATAACATCAATAAGTTTGAAAAAACAACAATATTGGTAAAAGGAGATGATGGCATGTTGCCCTGAGGAGTGAGTATGGACACTAGTGCTCAAGGAAATGGCTCCTTTATTCACCGGCTTCCCTTTGCTCTTAGCATTCTTTCAAGAGGAGAGTTGCTGCCTGTCTGGATGGCTCAGTTTATCTATTTCTTCTTTTATAGGGGAATGCATAAAAGTCCCTGTTGCAGATGCTCACAGTTTTTATTTTCTAACTTTCATTGGTTCCACTCTATCCTTTATCTGTCGAACACTTCCAGTTAAGTGTTATATTTCCTCATGGAGTTCCTTTGAAAGTGTGTCAAGTTTTAGCAATAGCATTTATATACTGCTTCATAGTGCTTTTTAGCCTTCTCTAAGTGGTTTACAGAGTCAGCATATTGCCCTCAACCATCTGGATCCTCATTTTACCCACCTTGGAAGGAGGGAAGGCTGAGTCAACCTTGAGCCGCTTCTGGATTGAACTGGCTGTGGGAAGAGTCAGCCTGCCATATGCCACCATGGCTCAGTGGTTAGAATGCAGTTCAAGCTTTGTTTCCATTGCCTGAATTACTTCATGTGTTTTTTCTGTATATTTATCCAAAAAAATCTTGAAGATTCAGTTTCACCTGATAATCTTCTTTCAGTTGTATCAATTATCTTACGTGTAACCATTGTCCAAAAACATAACTAAAATTAATGTCTATAACTAATTCCACATGGTCTAGTATAGATATATAGATATATAGCTGACAAGTTAAAAGATTCGTCTTTTGCTCCCTTGTGTGGTGAAACAACACTTCTGAATATAAGCTGCAAAGAAATATTCTCCTTTATTCGTTTCAAATCGGAACAATAGAGACTTCAAGGAAATCTTATTTATAGATAGAAGGGAGAAATCTTATTTATAGATATGCAAAGTCATAAAATATATTTTTCAAAATCCTTTTTTATTTATGATTTATAAAAGTGTGCAAAAAGTTCACAAAATAGAGGTTTTTGTGATGGTTAATTTCAATAGTAACTACAGAAACTTACTAATATCTCCTAGTTCTCATACTATCTAAAATCTATTATCTAAAAGTCCTAGTTTTAATACTACCATAATACCTATCTAAGATCTCCTAGTTTTAATACTATCTAGTATTAATCTACAATCTATTGTACCACATCCTAGTTTTAATACCTATTATCTAATACTGCTTAATTCTAATACTATCTATTAACTAATTCTAATACTATCTCATATCTATCTAATATCACAATTCTAAAACTATACAATATCTACTCAATCACACAATGCAAGCCATCATTTGGTATTTAAGATGCAGTTTGGACCAAATAATTTTTCTAGAAGTCTTTTTTTTCCAGGCGGTATCTTGGGACTGTTTTCTTTACTGGGAGTTGAAGAGGAGTCTTTTTGTCTTTCCTTTGGAAATCTGGCAAATGAGGGCTCATAATTGGTGACAGAATCTCCTGCAAAGTCAGCTATTTCACCACGTTGCCTGTTCCTTGGTCTTCTGCTGCATGGTATCTTGGGGTTGACCAAGGGACCTGCTGAACGATAACCCTGATGTAATTTTTTTCACATATTTCTCCCATATAGTTTCACATATTCCTCACTTAACCAACAGTTGCTTTGCATTCAGAGTTCTGATGCTCCTCCCCAAATATTTATGACCCAGTTCCAGAGTTCTGATGCCCTTCCCCCCCACACACACTGTCACATGACCCTTTATAGCGATTTGCTGTGTTTTTCTGCTTGTAGCTTTTGAGCTGGTTTCTGGAAAACAGGGCCATAAAAATTCATGGTCTTGCTCAACAACCACAATGTTTCCGTAATGATCCTTTTAATCTTAATAATCATTTGCTTTACAATTGAAACGTTCATTTAACAAACACCACAAAAAAGGTTTTAAAATCAGGTTGGTTATGTGGGTGCCTTCATTTACTACCATCATAACACGACGAAACTTCTGAGCTCCATTACGATCATAATTTGAGGGTGTGTATATTGGATAGAAGCAGCATGATAGGAAGATGTTAGACAATCCCTTCAGTGGCAATAGCAAGGGGATTATTTTATACTATATGGGACAAGGCAATGATAAACTACTGTATTTCATTCAAAAATAAAGAGATACACAAAGGGGTGGGAAACATACTCTCCTTTTTTTTTTAACAAATTTTATTCAGTTTTTCACATTAAAAACAAAAATCTCTTTTTAGTGGACAACATATTTCTGGGTCATCACCTTTACATACAAATATGACAGCAATTATACATTCATATATGCATACTGAATTATATTATTACCTTTTCCATTCCAAATTTTCAGTAAGGAGAGAAACAAACACATTAATTCTAGCCTCTTTCATTAATCTCAATCGAAACATCTTTTTGTTTCATTTCAATTATTTCAAATATAATCCTTTAATATTTATTTTAAAAATAAAGATAAACAATATGTGTTTGCCTAATAATAATAATTATGATAATAATAAAAAAATTACCAATGTCTCTCTTTGCCTTTAATAGTCTATATTAACTTATTAATTTAGTTGGTTCTTTAGTCTGTCATATTCCCTTTCCATTACACATTCTTTTTATAAATTCTAGATTAATACAAATTTTAACACTAAAAAAAAAAAACAAGTATAGGTTTCCCCCTTTTACTGTTTTGAGTGTGACACCTCAATGATTAAAATATACCTTTATTCCCTCATCTTGATTCCCAATAAACCATTATTTTTAAGAAGTTACAATAATAATCATTACATCTTTTCATTTGGATTCCGCAGCATATTTTCCCCGCTTGATTTTTAATAAGAGTTATCAGTATCTATATTACCCTATTTTCTAAATATTTTTAATTGCAGAAATATTCTTATTACCCCTTGTTACCCTGCAGAATCCCCTTTTTAATTCATCAACCATTATTTCTGAAAAAACAATTTTTCAACATTTTACTATTTCCGTATTTCTTTATTTCATGCACCTGTTTCTTACTGCTTCTCCACCCTCTCTTTTCCCCATATCTTTTCTCATTCCAGTTTATATCCCTCTCTTTCTTAATATCTTCCTTTCCCCTTTTCTTCTGGGTCTTTCTGCCTTTCCTGACTTCACAGGTATTCCCCCTTTTGATTGCCTTAATTAAATTTGAACTTTTTATCCTTCCTTCTTTCCCCACTTCTTTGTAGTGTTCTTTGTGTTAATTGTCTATTTAAAATGTCTTCTCCTTGAATCGACTCCTCCTCCTCTGAAGCCCTTTTTTCTTGTTCTTCAATCGCCATTTCCATTTTTTCTAACACAGAGCAAAGTGATTCGCCTCTTTCCCGTAGTAATTCTCTCATATTTTTAAGTTCCATTTTTAATTCCCAAAGAGATATTATTACATACTCTTATATTTTATGACCGTTAAAGTCCAAAAAAAAAAACACAACACTTTTACTTTCCTTCTTTCTTCTTTCAATTTTCTAAAGTTCTCAGTTATTCCAGCCAAGGGTCTATACCCAAAACATCAATCAATCCCACAGTCAGTCTTTCCTTGCTTTTTCCTTTATTCTGGTTCTGCTTTCACTTTCCAAGATTCTTACTTTGTTTCAATATTTCTTTCGTGTTATATCCACACAAGTTCATTCAGAAACACGATGCTTTCCCTTTTGTTTGAGCTCAAGTTTTTTTTAAAAGATGGCACTCTCCATTATACAAAGTCTTCCCCCTTTTCCCCCTATTTTTTTATTTAGGGTTTTTCGAACCTCAATATTCCAGCACAGTCCAGTCTCCAATTTGTAAACTTTATTATTATTATATTTTGACAATCTTAAATCCAGCTTTATTTTATGCCTGCTTATTCCCAAAATATTTGAGTCCAATTTAGTTAAATCTTTAGTTCCAGCTTCTTCCTTTCCCGGTTTGAAGCCCTGCTTAGCTATCAAAAATATTTTCTTTTTTTCCCCCTGCCCCTTTGTAATTTCGCCGCTCATTTTCTTTTCTTAAAAATTCCATGTTACCTTAATCCTGGGGTACTTTTATTTAGTTGTATTGCCCAGTTGTCCCGGTTCAGATGTCATCCACCTCTTTCTTCCCCCTTGCACAAATCTTAATCCAGCAGAGTCCTCCTCTTCAGGGTGGCCATTTTAAACCACTGCTGTAGTCGTCTTCGGGGGGAAAAAGACCAAGCCCAGGGGGGAAGATGCAGCTCCCCACAACCTGGCTTGTGGCTTCCCCTTACTCCAACGCCCCTCCAAGGCAGCTTTAGCCCCTAATCGTAATGATCGGGGCTCTCCAACAAAAGAGCACGGACTATAGCCACAGAGAGTCATCATCTGTGGTCTGTCAGCGAGGAGGCTCCACCTTCTTCCCAAACATTCCCCAAATTCGTGGTCTTGCTTAACAACCATAATGTTTCCTTAATGATCCTTTTAATCTTAATCATTTGCTTTACAATTGAAATGTTCATTTAACAAACACCACAAAAAAGGTTTTAAAATCAGGTTGGTTATGTGGGTGCCTTCATTTACTGCCATCATAACATGACGAAACTTCTGAGCTCCATTACGGCCATAATTTGAGGATGTGTATATTGGATAGGAGCAGCATGATAGGAAGATGTTAGACAATCCCTTCAGTGGCAATAGCAAGGGGACTATTTTATACTGCATTAGACAAGGCAATGATAAACCAGTCCTGTATTTCATTCAAAGTGAAGAGATACACAAAGGGATGAGGAACACCCTCTCCTTGTGAATTCCACCTCTATATTGAAGGTGTATGAGGGACGCAGGATTGGGAAAAATGTGTGTGGCTTTATAATTTGGAGCAAGAAACAGCAATAATATGAATTTGAGCTATATGTAGCTCTAGTGAAATGGGCAGCTACGCTATATAAATTTGGCAAATCTATAAATAAATTAGACTTTTATTCATACTTTTTGCTTCAAAATATATGATTTAACTCATTTGTAAAATGGCAACATGGCACGAGGGAATAAAACAATTTCAGCTGCTGATGCAGGGGTGGGTTTCTACCAGTTCGCACCTATTTGCTAGAACCGGTTGTCAACATTCTAAGCAGTACAGAGAACCGGTTGTTAAGAGAAATTACTGGCCTAATCCTGCAAGGAAGGCAGGAAGGAAACATTCTGGTGTTGCTTACAGAAACTGCTTCTCCGTCAACCCTTATTACATTCTTGGCAGGGATAGTCTTCCTATCTCAGGAACATCTCTGGAGTTTTTCCCCCCTCTTTTTTCCCCCCTCCTTTGCTGGTACTATGCTTGTG
Source organism: Hydrophis major (assembly GCA_033807585.1). Classification (NCBI taxonomy): domain Eukaryota; kingdom Metazoa; phylum Chordata; class Lepidosauria; order Squamata; family Elapidae; genus Hydrophis; species Hydrophis major. The sequence goes on along the minus strand of CM066332.1, from coordinate 77,840,090 downwards.
TGGAGTGACCATTCAAAATTACAATGGCACTGAAAAAAGTGACTTATGACCATTTTTCACATTTATGACTGTTGCAGCATCCCCACAGTCTTGAGAGGCCAGGCGAGGAGATGCGTGCCTCAATTTGAGTGATATTGAGTTGGCCACACCCAGCCAATAACATGATTACCAAGCCATGCCCACCGACTAAGCCGCACCCACAGAACCGGTTGTTAAAAAATTTGAATCCCACCCCTGTATAGAAGTCATCAAAATATAAGTCAGATTGATTGATAGGTATGATTTCAACAATGATCTATACAGCAGAATATACACTAAAATCCTGTAACACTTTTGAATTTAGTGGGATTTCTTAGGAATTATACACAAAACTCTTCTCTTCTTTTAACCCTTATCTCTTGATTCAGGAGGGAATAATGAGAATGATCTTTCTTAATCAGCACTGATGACTATTAAATAATGAGCTCACAAAATGCAGCATTGCCAGTTTTAAAAGAGAAAATAGAACAAGCATTTGAAATATTTTTGACAAGGCACAGAATTATTGTATTTCTTATTTCACAATAAAGTATGAAACAAAGTCGGTGCTACCTTTTGGAGAAGAACAGGAATCACTTTTCTCTGGCTGACTTTTACGTATCCGATGTGCATAAATATTTGTTATGCTTAGTTCTCGTTCTCTTTCCTAAAGAAATGCGTTATTAAATGTATGTTGATAATATAGTTTATTGTATTAATCTCAATCCTTCAGAGATCATACATTTCACTGCATAACTCCTCCTAGTATCTCATTGTATTTATCTCTATTTTAAATATTTGCTTAGGCATAATTTGGCCAAATAGTTCCTTTTCTAAAGATTCTGATGGATAAATATCTTTTTTTTCCTGGAACTGTGAATGTTTTGACCAGTTGCAATCCACACACACACACACACACACCAATTTTCTATCAATACAGGCCTTCATTAACATGTTTGAAAAGCATATTATATTGGGAGACGCTTTTCAAGTAGTATCCATTCCTAGAAATGCTAATGTGGAAATGGCCTTACATAAATTAATGCATTTCTCCAATCTACAGTTTAGTTACAGGCTGAAAGAAAGACCCACAGTAAAAGATAGGCTCACTTCAAATGAGCGTTTAGTGAATAGCACCTTGGATGCCTTCTGTGGTAAGAAAAATGTAATTTAAGCTTCTGAATACCTGAAGTTTTAGCTTCAACGACTTGACTTCTACTTGTAAATTTTCCGTGATTGACTGAGCTTCAATGATCTTTTTTTTCTCAACTGCTAACTGATGCCTAAAGGAAGCAGTGTTCAACGACAGCTGCTTTTCCAAACCCTAAACACATTAGAAATAAACCAATAAGATTATTCAATATTTACAATCATACAATATTGAATTAGAAATTAAAGGAAGTCACCTGAATTTTATCAAGTGTTTCCAAAAGGATGAAAATCCTCAATCTCAGTTATAATACTCACAAGTTTTGAAGTGGGAATCGACGCACATTGTGAAATAAAAATGTCGAAAATAATATGCATAACCAGAAATAATGGCCCTCGCCCTATGTCCCTGCCCATTTTCCCCAAATACCACTTTTCCCCAGGTCTTTGGCTTCATGGGACAAGTAACAGCTAGCCAATTGGATGACAGGCAGAAGTAATGGCAATGCAGGGGATGTGTGCGATGCAACATTGTTTTTTTTTAATGTCTGCTCCACAAGTTTTGGGGCCTTGCAACTCTGTCACCAGGACCAGAGGGAGGGGGAGTAGCAGCCGCCGGGACCACTGGGTGACAATCAGGTGTGAGTGTGTTTGGGGACCAGGAAGGGTACACTATGTAGTTCTAAGCAATGTACGTTGTTGTTACCTGGGTTCTCTTATCACTGGCTTCCAATTTTTGGGTAAGTGAAGTTAATTTACGCTGAAGTTGTTCTCTCTCTTCAAGTTTCTTGTCTCCACACAGTTTCTGCAATGCCCGCAAGGAGTCCGTTGTTTTTAAGAGTTGTACCTCAATGTCTCTCAGCTTCTTGGAAGCCCTGCGCTCTTCTTCCTGAGATTTCTTGAGAAGTGCTCTCAGAGTCTGCACTTCATTAGAGCGCGTGGCCAAAAGATCAGGCAGGTTAATCTCGGCATTTTCATATTTTTTGATTGCTTTTAAATGCTGCCACTGAAGACCCTTCAACATTTTATTTTCCAAGGTAGACGTCTCCAATTTATTCTGGAGAACAGCCACTTTGTTTTTCAGTTCTTTAATTTTATGGTCTCTTGCTGACAATAGATGGTAAGCCATGTTATTTTTCTCCTGAGCATTGATGGTATGGTCTTCTGCAGAGGTCTTCGGCAGAGGTTTCTTTTTAGGCAACTTTTTGCCTCCTGCGTTCAAAGAAATATGAAGATGGCATATAAGATTGAGCAAAGTAAGAATCACCGAACTTTACATAAGCCTCAGAGCCAAATGCTCAAATATGTATTCACCGTATCGATTCACTTCCTTTTATATCATTTCTTGAGTCAATCTCTGATGCAACTATTTGTTGATTGGCCTATTGTGAGAAATCCTACATGAACTCTCATAATATTAGCTATCGTAAGACATAACTGCTATGCACACATTATATATTAAGACAGTATTTAGACAATTGTAAAATGCATTAACTTCAACTCCTAGAATTCCTCAGCCAATCTTGCCTAAGGCAGGATTGGTAGCCCAGCACCCTAGCCACTATACAAAACTGCCTAGATAGTCAGATGGATACACACACACATATACACACACAGAAATTTGAACACCATATCCAAATAATGATAAAATAGTGGAAGTAATGGCCTCAAAAAGAATGAAGGAATGAACAACTCAAATTTGCCAAATCTTTTTTTATATACTGGACCATACTTCCTATCCCTCAGCTTATTGATTGAAATCATGCTCCACTGACATCTGTATGACTAGTGAACTATACCCATCAAGACGACCGCCATTACACAGAGGGAGGAATTACTGACTGAGGGTGTTGAAAGCAGTACATTAATATATCAATGAACTACATAGTGTTTAAATATGTTTAACAACATTCATATGACTTCTCAAAGTATAGTGTATTTTCTAGGGTATAGAAGTGTCAGGGTAGCTCAGCAAAAGTGCAATTATGGCACTACGGTTTGATTTTTAGGAAAGGCTTAGGTGCCAGTAGTTCAGTTGAAATCTGCCAACTGCAATGAACCGCAGTGTTCCAAGTGACCAACTGCCTTCTTACCTTTTGTATGGAGATCATTTTCCTTTTTCTCTGCTGGAAAGTTCCACTCTTTGGTTTCTAGTGGCTTCAGCAATGGGATAGTGAAGCTGCCACACTCTTCGCTTGAAGAGGTTGCAGAGGAATCTGAGTGAAAATCTTTGTGATAGTACTTCTGAGAAGTTCCACAGTTGTTCTCTTCTGAACCAATGCTGTTCTTGCTGCCTTTGACAGCTGTTCTTGAAGTGTTATCTTGAAAGCGACTGGAATAGTTAAATTGAGCACTTCCAGACTGCCTGAAACTTTCGCTACAGCTGCTGTCTTGACTGATGTTGATGCTCGTACTAAGAGTACCTGTAGAATAGTTTGAGCTTTCACTTTTTCTACATTGTCCACATGATTTATCCTCTTGGACAGTAGGATGAAGGGAGGTATCATCAGAAGCCATCATTCCACCAATGGCAGGGAAGATGGTCAATTTCTTTAAATTTCCCAAAGGAAAAGGCACTGTAGTCAGACAAAGAAACAATGCATGATGTAAACATTGATTAAACCTTGAACACATGCGTTTAAATGTTGTTTGTTCTGATTCTCCACCAAAAAAGCTCACCACAGTTTTGGTCCCTTGCATTATATTATTAGAGAGGAAATATTTTCCTGATAAATCAAAAAAGTAGCAAGTTATTCCTTGCTAGTTCAGAAACCCTCCAAGATTCAAGATTGCCTTTATTTCTACATATTTTTAAAACACGTCCATTTTAGAATGGGTTAAGGAAAGATTAAAAGAGGTCCAAATTGCCTTTTGGTTAGTCCAAAAGGATTTTTCTAAATGACCATCAGAGCATTAGTATTTCGTATATTATTATTAACACGCTCTGATGCTAAGGAGTTCTATTCCCCTCCCTACCTGAAAAGAAATCTGTTGCAAATGCAAAAAACAAGGAGAGGAGTTTCAGTTTCACAGCAACAACCAGCTTTAGTACAGAACATTGAGCTTAGCCATATAAATATATATGAGGGGCAGTTACCATTGCGATGTTTAAGATTTTGAAAAACTTCCAGATTCAGTGGGCACCTTGGTTAAACAGTCTTAACTGCCAGGATGTGAGAGGAACACTTGCGGTTTATTCATCTTTTCAAAAGAAGCCCTATGGAATTCACAGAGATTATTCCCCCAGTCTTGTTATCCACTTGCCCTGGGATAAGTGCATCAATTTTTTTTTTTTTTTAAAAATTATTTATTTATTTTTGTCAATTGTTGACAAGATAATAGGTATAAGTAAAAACATAGTGATGAATACATGGATACATATAAGAAAAATAAAAGAAATAAATGAAACAATAAGACAGGGATGTTTTGTATGCTCTAGTTGTTAGTGTAATATTACCAGAGAAAAAGCCACATAAGGTTAGGTTAACAACTCTTAACACCATTTTGGCTATGTAGTTATAGTGGGCTCTAGCACTTAGGTCATTAGAGATGAGTACTCCAAGATCTTTGACAGAGTTTGGATGATCAACAAGGTCTTGACTATTCAGCCTGTATTTTATTTTCTGAATTTTTTTTTGCCATTATGTAGGAGAGAGCATTTATTTGTTGAGATTTGAAGTTGCCATTTGTTTGACCATTCTGATACGTGGTCAAGGTCTTTTTGAAGGGTAGCAGAAAGATTAACATAGTTTCTGACTTCAGTTCTTTAGTCATTTAATTAAATATATGTGACATAGGAAAAGGTATTATTAGAATCACACGGATTCAGTGAGCCGTGTAATTATGTCCAGAGATAATGTTTCAGTGGCACCAAGGCCTACTTTGCTGCCTGTCAGTGGGACCTAATGGAAGTTGGCAACACAATTCAACTTGGAAGGGAAAAGTAGCTGCTTCGTTTTCCGTGTCCCTTTGAGGAGCTCTTCTATCAGGCCTTTATCCTGCATGTGTTTTTGCTTCCCTTTTACTGTTGCTATCTTTACTTACCGCCAACCCGAGCCAAGCACTCCTCGATTGGCCAAAGAACAAGAGTCAAGAGACCATGAAGCACCCAGGGTTTAAACTTCCTCCCCACGATGCCCAGGCAGGGCTTCAATGCGACGTCCGTTTATTACCCGGTTCTTGGGCTTCGTTTGCAAAAAAGTGGCCGTTTAGATCTTTGCTACTACGGCAACTAGAGAACTTTTTCTCTGAGCATCATGGGACTTGGTGGGCAAAGTTGAATGGAAGGAAAAGGTAAAATGGCAGAACTTTCATAATTCCATCATTTCCACTTTCCTTCACACTCCTTACTCCATTCCATAAGTCCTGTTTTTCTTCTGAGCACAATACTCCTCAATCCAGGGCTATGAAAGAGGAGGAGCTCCTTTTCCCTGATTTAATCAAATAGCAACCTACTAAACCCACAATTTTTAGAGCATTTTGTAAATATTATATTTTGCACAGGGTAACTATCAATCCTACCAGGCAAGCCCAAAAATAGAGTAAAGATATGCATTCCTACATTAGTGTAGGTTCCACGGAGTATAATGAAATTTGGTCTGGGATAAATTTATGGAGGGTGTAAATTTATGCAGGATAGAAGGGATTGTAAAATGCATGTTCAGTGAACATCTTTAGTTGGCCAATCGAAGATGGCAAATAGAGTTTCTCATATTATTCAGAACTGTTCATTTCGCAAGGTGTTAAATTAGGATTTTTGAGTGATTACATTATTGATTATTAGCAACCACACAGATAGATTTTCCTCCTCATTTTCTGTTCATAATCTGGTCCTTCATGTCCACCAATCATGCACTCTTAACTCCTGCAACCAAGTTCATCCACCTTGCTGCTGGTCTCCCTCTACTTTTCCCTTTCACATTTCCATGCACTAGAACCTCCTCCAGAGAGCTTGGTCTTTTCATAATTTCTCCCAAGTGGGATAATTTAAGTCTGGCTATTGCTGCTTTGAGTGAGAACTCTGAGTTGATTTGTTCAATGATTGACCGATTTGCTTTCTTGGCTGTCTTTGTTTTTCTCAGGAATTTCCTCCAATACCAAAAATATCATTCTCTTAGGAAGATGCTGGCTACTATCTAATAATAGTTTCTAATTGGGTGGCTAATAATATTAATAATGATAATAGCAGCAAATTTGGTATTCAATAATCTGATGGGAACAGCTTTTATCCAGTAGAACAAAAAGGAAATTTTAAAAAATCAAGAGGAACAAAAGATTAGCTGCTCATTGACAAAATGGTACTAAAAAATTTAAGATGAAAAAAAAATGAATTTGAATATGGCATGGATTGATTACAAGAAGAAATTTGACTCACTACCCCAGAGCTGGATTAACGCCTGCCTGAAAAACTTTGGAATCAGCAAAAATATACATTTTTGAAAGCAAACGTTGAAAAATGAAAGTTCTAACAGCAAATGGACCGAACATTGGGGAAATTTACATCAGAAGAGGAATCTTTCAAAGGGACTCACTTTCGCCAGTACTGTTCAACATCACATTAATTCCACTGAGAATAATCCAATGAAACATAAAACGGGGCTACCAAATCTCAAGCCAACATGGCAAGATCAACCAGCAACTATATATGGATGACTTAAACTGTACGTCAAAGTCCCACAGAACCTGAATCAATATTCAATACATTTCGTTCAGCAGCGACATCAGAATGAACTTTGGACTTGAAGCACGTGTCCTATTATCCACGCAGCAAGGAAATATGGAAAAAATAGAAGGAATAGAAGGAATAGAACAGGGAAATGGAAGCATCGTGAAAGCATTAGCAAAGAATGACTGTTACAAATATGTGGCATATTGGAAGCAGATAACATCTTGAATGGAAAAGTCAAAGAGTCAACGCCAAAGGAATACATCAGGAGGGTCCACAAAATATTAAAATCAAATCTAAATCCTGGAAACATAATTAAAGCCATTAATACATGTGCAGTTCCAGTGTTATGCTACCCTGCTGAAATCATCAACTGGACTTTGGCTGAACTGGAAAATGTAGACCGGAAATTTATTATTTTATGATTTAGTCTTCTCTTTATTATTATTATTTCTTTTATATGGTTTTTATATCCATGTAAGCCACCTTGGGTCAGCATGTGCAAATAAGCAGCAATATTCTAAAATAAATAAATAAATAAATAAATGTCTTTTAAGGTTATTGTAAGCTTTTCTATCTCAATATCTTAACAATCAAACAATGGTGACATAGCAAATAATGATGCATCGCAATTCCTACCTGTACCTTTTATTACTGTTATTTATACTTTGCTTATGTCCAAGATGGTTTTAGGATAACATCAATAAGTTTGAAAAACCAACAATATTGGTAAAAGGAGATGATGGCATGTTGCCCTGCGGAGTGAGTATGGACACCAGTGCTCAAGGAAATGGCTCCTTTATTCACCGGCTTCCCTTTGCTCTTAGCATTCTTTCAAGAGGAGAGTTGCTGCCTGTCTGGATGGCTCAGTTTATCTATTTCTTCTTTTATAGGGGAATGCATAAAAGTCTCGGTTGCAGATGCTCACAGTTTTTATTCTCTAAACTTTCATTTATTCCACTCTATCCTTTATCTGTCGAGCACCTCCAGTTAAGTGTTGTATCTCCTCATGGAGTTCCTTTGAAAGTGTGTCAAGTTTTAGGAATAGCACTTATATACTGCTTCACAGTGCTTTTCAGCCCTCTTGAAGCGGTTTACAGAGTCAGCATGTTGCCCCCAACCATATGGATCCTCATTTAACCGACCTTGGAAGGATGGAAGGCTGAGTCAACCTTGAGCCCCTTCAGGACTGAACTCCTGGCTGTGGGCAGAGTCAGCCTGCAATACTGCATTCTAACCACTGTGCTAACATGGCTTAGTGGTTAGAATGCAGTTCAAGCTTTGTTTCCATTGCCTGAATTACTTCTGTATATTTATCCAAAAAAACATTGGAACATTCAGTTTCACCTGACAATTTCAGTTGTATCAATTCTTATGTGTAACCATTGTCCAAAGCCATAACTCAAATTTAAAAATTAAAAGCCTATAACATTAATTCCACACGGTCTAGTAAATATAACTACAGATATTTTGCTGACAAATTAAAAGATTAGTCTTTGGCTCCCTCGTGTGGTGAAACAACACTTCTGAATATAAGCTGCAAAGAAATATTCTTTATTTGTTTCAAGTAGAGACTTCTAGGAAATCTTATTTGGAGGTAGAAATCGATAAGCATAAGTCAAAAAATATCTCTTCCAAAATTCCTTTTATATTTATGATTTATAAAAGTGTGCAAAAAGATCATAAAATAGATTTTTTTGGTGACGGTTATTTCAATAGTAACTACAGAAACTCCTAGTTCTCATACTATCTAAAATCTATCACCTAATGCATCCTAATACTACCGTAATTACTACTATCTAATATCTCCTAGCTTTAATACTATCTGGTATCTACTATCTACTCTACTATATCCCAGTTCTAATACCAATATCTATTATCTAATATTGCTTAGTTCTAATGCTATCTGATACCTATGTAATATCACCTAATTCTAATACTATCCACTATCTACTCTCTAATATGCCCTGGTTTTAATACTATCTGATATCTATTATCTAACCTATCATATTTCCAACACTAATATCTACTATCTAACATTGCTTAGTTCTAATACAGATATCTAATATCGCTTAGTACTAATAACATCTAATATCTATGATCTACCATGTAATATCTATGATCTACCATCTAATATCTATGCTCTACCATTTCTAATACCAATATTGATGATCTAATATGTCCTAGTTCTAACACTATCTGATATCTATTAGTTCTATGACCTTGACTGGAGTCACAAAATCAAGCCATCATTTGGTATTTAAGATGCAGTTTGGACCAAACAGTTTTTCCAAAAGAAGTCTTTTTTTTCCAGGCGGTATCTTGGGACTGTTTTCTTCACTGGGAGTTGAAGAGGAGTCTTTTTGTCTTTCCTTTGGAAATCTGGCAAATGAGGGCTCATAATTGGTGACAGAATCTCCTACGAAGCCAGCTATTTCACCACGTTGCCTGTTCCTTGGTCTTCTGCTGCATGGTATCTTGGGGTTAACCAAAGGACCTGTTGAAGGATAACCCTGATGTAAATTTTTTCACATATTTTTCGCACATATTCCTCACTTAACCAACAGTTGCTTTGCATTCAGAGTTCTGATGCTCCTCTCCAAATATTTATGACCCAGTTCCAGAGTTCTGATGCTGTACCCCGCCCCACTGTCACATGACCCTCTTTATGGCGAATTGCTGTGTTTTTCTGCTTTTGAGCCGGTTGCTGGCAAAAAGGGCCATAAAAATGCATGGTCTTTCTTAACAACCACAATGTGTCCTTAATGATCCTTTTAATCTTAATAATCATTTGCTTTACAATTGAAACATTCATTTAACAAACACCACCAAAAAGGTTTTAAAATCAGGTTGGTTATGTGGGTGCCTTCATTTACTACCATCATAACATGATGAAACTTCTGAGCTCCATTACGGCCATAATTTGAGGACTGTGTATATTGGATAGGAGCATGTTAAGCCTGGTTTCCCCAACCAGGGTTAGGGAGACAAGCTAAACAGAATGTGCAGCATTAGTCAGATAGGCACACAGATAAATGAGTGAGCTAAGCTTGTATGTTTATTAACATACAGTAAAAATAACAGATACACTTGTGCTATCAAAAATATAGTTTATTCCATTATGATTTCATAGCATAGTCAAAATAACAGTACAATATTCATGTATCATTTAGTCAGTCCATTCAGGGATATTCAGTTAGCAAAGTCCGTTTAGAATATCCTATGTCAGTTCACTTACAAGTCAGTCCTTTGTTTTCTCTCCCGTTCGAGCAATGCAGTCTTGAGTCCTTGCAGTAATCAGGGATCATCAAAGCCAGAGAGAGAGCAAGCTGCAGCCTTGCTTCTTTTAAAGTGCTTTCACAACTACTCCCTTAATTACTGTCCCACAGTTAAAGTTGCAGACACTCCAACATACAAACTATGATTACTTAGTTATTATTTTACCTAAACCAGTTAGGGTAAACAATGTTATCCCTAACAGAGCAGCATGATAGGAAGATGTTAGACAATCCCTTCAGTGGCAATAGCAAGGGGACTATTTTATACTGCATTAGACAAGGCAATGATAAACCAGTCCTGTATTTCATTCAAAGTAAAGAGATACACAAAGGGATGAGGAACAATCTCTCCTTGTGAATTCCACCTATATATTGAAGGTGTATGAGGGACGCAGGATTGGGAATAATGTGTGTGGCTTTATGATTTGGAGCAAGAAACAGCAATAATATGAATTTGAGCTATATGTAGCTCTAGTGAAATGGGCAGCTACGCTATATAAATTTGGCAAATCTATAAATAAATTAGACTTTTATTAATACTTTTTGCTTCAAAATATATGATTTAACTCATTTGTAAAATGGCAACATGGCACGAGGGAATAAAGCAATTTCAGCTGCTAATGCAGGGGTGGGTTTCTACCAGTTTGCACCTATTTGCTAGAACCAGTTGTCAACATTCTAAGCAGTACAGAGAACCGGTTGTTAGGAGAAATTACTGGCCTAATCCTGCAAGGAAGGCAGGAAGGAGACATTCTGGTGTTGCTTACAGAAACTGCCTCTCCGTCAACCCTTATTACATTCTTGGCAGGGCTAGTCTTCCTATCTCAGGAACATCTCTGGAGTTTTTCCCCCCTCTTCTTTCCCCCCTCCTTTGCTGGTACTATGCTTGTGTGGAGTGACCATTCAAAATTACAATGGCACTGAAAAAAGTGACTTATGACCATTTTCACATTTACGACTGTTGCAGCATCCCCACAGTCCTGAGAGGCCAGGCGAGGAGATGCGTGTCTCAATTTGAGTGATATTGAGTTGGCCACACCCAGCCAATAACATGATTACCAAGCCATGCCCACCGACTAAGCCGCACCCACAGAACCGGTTGTTAAAAAATTTGAATCCCACCCCTGTATAGAAGTCATCAAAATATGTCAGATTGATTGATAGGTATGATTTCAACAATGATCTATATAGCAGAATATACACTAAAATCCTGTAACACTTTTGAATTTAGTGGGATTTCTTAGGAATTATACACAAAACTCTTCCCTTCTTTTAACCCTTATCTCTTGATTCTAGAGGGAGTGATGAGAATGATCTTTCTTAATCAGCACTAATGACTATTAAATAATGAGCTCACAAAATGCAGCATTGCCAGTTTTAAAAGAGAAAATAGAACAAGCATTTGAAATATTTTTGACAAGGCACAGAATTATTGTATTTCTTATTTCACAATAAAGTATGAAACAAAGTCGGTGCTACCTTTTGGAGAAGAACAGGAATCACTTTTCTCTGGCTGACTTTTACGTATCCGATGTGCATAAATATTTGTTATGCTTAGTTCTCGTTCTCTTTCCTAAAGAAATGCGTTATTAAATGTATGTTGATAATATAGTTTATTGTATTAATCTCAATCCTTCAGAGATCATACATTTCACTGCATAACTCCTCCTAGTATCTCATTGTATTTATCTCTATTTTAAATATTTGCTTAGGCATAATTTGGCCAAATAGTTCCTTTTCTAAAGATTCTGATGGATAAATATCTTTTTGTTCCTGGAACTGTGAATGTTTTGACCAGTTGCAATCCACACACACACACACACACACCAATTTTCTATCAATACAGGCCTTCATTAACATGTTTGAAAAGCATATTATATTGGGAGACGCTTTTCAAGTAGTATCCATTCCTAGAAATGCTAATGTGGAAATGGCCTTACATAAATTAATGCATTTCTCCAATCTACAGTTTAGTTACAGGCTGAAAGAAAGACCCACAGTAAAAGATAGGCTCACTTCAAATGAGCGTTTAGTGAATAGCATCTTGGATGCCTTCTGTGGTAAGAAAAATGTAATTTAAGCTTCTGAATACCTGAAGTTTTAGCTTCAACGACTTGACTTCTACTTGTAAATTTTCCGTGATTGACTGAGCTTCAATGATCTTTTTTTTCTCAACTGCTAACTGATGCCTAAAGGAAGCAGTGTTCAACGACAGCTGCTTTTCCAAATCCTAAACACATTAGAAATAAACCAATAAGATTATTCAATATTTACAATCATACAATATTGAATTAGAAATTAAAGGAAGTCACCTGAAATTTTATCAAGTGTTTCCAAAAGGATGAAAATCCTCAATCTCAGTTATAATACTCACAAGTTTTGAAGTGGGAATCGACGCTCATTGTGAAAGAAAAATGTCGAAAATAATATGCATAGCCAGAAATAATGGCCCTCGCCCTATGTCCCTGCCCATTTTCCCCAAATACCATTTTCCCCAGGTCTTTGGCTTCATGGGACAAGTAACAGCTAGCCAATTGGATGACAGGCAGAAGTAATGGCAATGCAGGGGATGTGTGCGATGCAACATTGTTTTTTTTTAATGTCTGCTCCACAAGTTTTGGGGCCTTGCAACTCTGTCACCAGGACCAGAGGGAGGGGGAGTAGCAGCCGCCGGGACGACTGGGTGACAGTCAGGTGTGAGTGTGTTTGGGGACCAGGAAGGGTACACTATGTAGTTCTAAGCAATGTACGTTGTTGTTACCTGGGTTCTCTTATCACTGGCTTCCAATTTTTGGGTAAGTGATGTTAATTTACGCTGAAGTTGTTCTCTCTCTTCAAGTTTCTTGTCTCCACAAAGTTTCTGCAATGCCCGCAAGGAGTCCGTTGTTTTTAAGAGTTGTACCTCAATGTCTCTCAGCTTCTTGGAAGCCCTGCGCTCTTCTTCCTGAGATTTCTTGAGAAGTGCTCTCAGAGTCTGCACTTCATTAGAGCGCGTGGCCAAAAGATCAGGCAGGTTAATCTCGGCATTTTCATATTTTTTGATTGCTTTTAAATGCTGCCACTGAAGACCCTTCAACATTTTATTTTCCAAGGTAGACGTCTCCAATTTATTCTGGAGAACAGCCACTTTGTTTTTCAGTTCTTTAATTTTATGGTCTCTTGCTGACAATAGATGGTAAGCCATGTTATTTTTCTCCTGAGCATTGATGGTATGGTTTTCTGCAGAGGTCTTCTGCGGAGGTTTCTTTTTAGGCAACTTTTTGCCTCCTGTGTTAAAAGAAATATGAAGATGGCATATAAGATTGAGCAAAGTAAGAATCACTGAACTTTACATAAGCCTCAGAGCCAAATGCTCAAATATGTATTCACCGTATCGATTCACTTCCTTTTATATCATTTCTTGAGTCAATCTCTGATGCAACTATTTGTTGATTGGCCTATTGTGAGAAATCCTACATGAACTCTCATAATATTAGCTATCGTAAGACATAACTGCTATGCACACATTATATATTAAGACAGTATTTAGACAATTGTAAAATGCATTAACTTCAACTCCTAGAATTCCTCAGCCAATCTTGCCTAAGGCAGGATTGGTAGCCCAGCACCCTAGCCACTATGCAAAACTGCCTAGATAGTCAGATGGATACACACACACATATACACACACAGAAATTTGAACACCATATCCAAATAATGATAAAATAGTGGAAGTAATGGCCTCAAAAAGAATGAAGGAATGAACAACTCAAATTTGCCAAATTTTTTTTTCTATACTGGACCATACTTCCTATCCCTCAGCTTATTGATTGAAATCATGCTCCACTGACATCTGTATGACTAGTGAACTATACCCATCAAGACGACCGCCATTACACAGAGGGAGGAATTACTGACTGAGGGTGTTGAAAGCAGTACATTAATATATCAATGAACTACATAGTGTTTAAATATGTTTAACAACATTCATATGACTTCTCAAAGTATAGTGTATTTTCTAGGGTATAGAAGTGTCAGGGTAGCTCAGCAAAAGTGCAATTATGGCACTACGGTTTGATTTTTAGGAAAGGCTTAGGTGCCAGTAGTTCAGTTGAAATCTGCCAACTGCAATGAACCGCAGTGTTCCAAGTGACCAACTGCCTTCTTACCTTTTGTATGGAGATCATTTTCCTTTTTCTCTGCTGGAAAGTTCCACTCTTTGGTTTCTAGTGGCTTCAGCAATGGGATAGTGAAGCTGCCACACTCTTCGCTTGAAGAGGTTGCAGAGGAATCTGAGTGAAAATCTTTGTGATAGTACTTCTGAGAAGTTCCACAGTTGTTCTCTTCTGAACCAATGCTGTTCTTGCTGCCTTTGACAGCTGTTCTTGAAGTGTTACCTTGAAATCGACAGGAATAGTTAAATTGAGCACTTCCAGACTGCCTGGAACTTTTGCTACAGCTGCTGTCTTGACTGATGTTGATGCTCGTACTAAGAGTACCTGTAGAATAGTTTGAGCTTTCACTTTTTCTACATTGTCCACATGATTTATCCTCTTGGACAGTAGGATGAAGGGAGGTATCATCAGAAGCCATCATTCCACCAATGGCAGGGAAGATGGTCAATTTCTTTAAATTTCCCAAAGGAAAAGGCACTGTAGTCAGACAAAGAAACAATGCATGATGTAAACATTGATTAAACCTTGAACACATGCGTTTAAATGTTGTTTGTTCTGATTCTCCACCAAAAAAGCTCACCACAGTTTTGGTCCCTTGCATTATATTATTAGAGAGGAAATATTTTCCTGATAAATCAAAAAAGTAGCAAGTTATTCCTTGCTAGTTCAGAAACCCTCCAAGATTCAAGATTGCCTTTATTTCTACATATTTTTAAAACACGTCCATTTTAGAATGGGTTAAGGAAAGATTAAAAGAGGTCCAAATTGCCTTTTGGTTAGTCCAAAAGGATTTTTCTAAATGACCATCAGAGCATTAGTATTTCGTATATTATTATTAACACGCTCTGATGCTAAGGAGTTCTATTCCCCTCCCTACCTGAAAAGAAATCTGTTGCAAATGCAAAAAACAAGGAGAGGAGTTTCAGTTTCACAGCAACAACCAGCTTTAGTACAGAACAGTTGAGCTTAGCCATATAAATATATATGAGGGGCAGTTACCATTGCGATGTTTAAGATTTTGAAAAACTTCCAGATTCAGTGGGCACCTTGGTTAAACAGTCTTAACTGCCAGGATGTGAGAAACACTTGCGGTTTATTCATCTTTTCAAAAGAAGCCCTATGGAATTCACAGAGATTTTCCCCCTTGTCTTGTTATCCACTTGCCCTGGGATAAGCGCATCAATCTTTTTTTTTAAAAAAAAAAATGTATTTATTTATTTTTGTCAATTGTTGACAAGATAATAGGTATAAGTAAAAACATAGTGATGAATACATGGATATATATATAAGAAAAATAAAAGAAACAATAAGACAGGGATGTTTTGTATGCTCTAGTTATTAGTGTAATATTACCAGAGAAAAAGCCACATAAGGTTAGGTTAACAACTCTTAACACCTTTTTGGCTATGTAGTTATAGTGGGCTCTAGCACTTAGGTCATTAGAGATGAGTACTCCAAGATCCTTGACAGAGTTTGGATGATCAACAAGGTCTTGACTATTCAGCCTGTATTTTATTTGCTGAATTTTTTTTTGCCATTATGTAGGAGAGAGCATTTATTTGTTGAGATTTGAAGTTGCCATTTGTTTGACCATTCTGATACGTGGTCAAGGTCTTTTTGAAGGGTAGCAGAAAGATTAACATAGTTTCTGACTTCAGTTCTTTAGTCATTTAATTAAATATATGTGACATAGGAAAAGGTATTATTAGAATCACACGGATTCAGCGAGCCGTGTAATTATGTCCAGAGATAATGTTTCAGTGGCACCAAGGCCTACTTTGCTGCCTGTCAGTGGGACCTAATGGAAGTTGGCAACACAATTCAACTTGGAAGGGAAAAGTAGCTGCTTCGTTTTCCGTGTCCCTTTGAGGAGCTCTTCTAACAGGCCTTTATCTTGCATGTGTTTTTGCTTCCCTTTTACTGTTGCTATCTTTACTTACCGCCAACCCGAGCCAAGCACTCCTCGATTGGCCAAAGAACAAGAGTCAAGAGGCCACGAAGCACCCAGGGTTTAAACTTCCTCCCCACGATGCCCAGGCAGGGCTTCAATGCAACGTCCGTTTATTACCCGGTTCTTGGGCTTCGTTTGCAAAGAAGTGGCCGTTTAGATCTTTGCTACTATGGCAACTAGAGAACTTTTTCTCTGAGAATCATGGGACTTGGTGGGCAAAGTTGAATGGAAGGAAAAGGTAAAATGGCAGAACTTTCATAATTCCATCGTTTCCACTTTCCTTCACACTCCTTACTCCATTCCATAAGTCCTGTTTTTCTTCTGAGCACAATACTCCTCAATCCAGGGCTATGAAAGAGGAGGAGCTCCTTTTCCCTGATTTAATCAAATAGCAACCTACTAAACCCACAATTTTTAGAGCATTTTGTAAATATTATATTTTGCACAGGGTAACTATCAATCCTACCAGGCAAGCCAAAAAAAAGAGTAAAGATATGCATTCCTACATTAGTGTAGGTTCCACGGAGTATAATGAAATTTGGTCTGGGATAAATTTCTGGAGGGTGTAAATTTATGCAGGATAGAAGGGATTGTAAAATGCATGTTCAGTGAACATCTTTAGTTGGCCAATCGAAGATGACAAATAGAGTTTCTCATATTATTAAGAACTGTTCATTTAGCAAGGTGTTAAATTAGGATTTTTGAGTGATTACATTATTGATTATTAGCAACCACACAGATAGATTTTCCTCCTCATTTTCTGTTCATAATCTGGTCCTTCATGTCCACCAATCATGCACTCTTAACTCCTGCAACCAAGTTCATCCACCTTGCTGCTGGTCTCCCTCTACTTTTCCCTTTCACATTTCCATGCACTAGAACCTTCTCCAGAGAGCTTGGTCTTTTCATAATTTCTCCCAAGTGGGATAATTTAAGTCTGGCTATTGCTGCTTTGAGTGAGAACTCTGAGTTGATTTGTTCAATGATTGACGATTTGCTTTCTTGGCTGTCTTTGGTTTTCTAAGGAATTTCCTCCAATACCAAAAATATCATTCTCTTAGGAAGATGCTGGCTACTGTCTAATAATAGTTTCTAATTGGGTGGCTAATAATATTAATAATGATAATAGCAGCAAATTTGGTATTCAATAATCTGATGGGAAACAGCTTGTATCCAGTAGAACAAAAAGGAAATTTTAAAAAATCAAGAGGAACAAAAGATTAGCTGCTCATTGACAAAATGGTACTAAAAAATTTAAGATGAAAAAAAAATGAATTTGAATATAGCATGGATTGATTACAAGAAGAAATTTGACTCACTACCCCAGAGCTGGATTAACGCCTGTCTGAAAAACTTTGGAATCAGCAAAAATATTTATACATTTTTGAAAGCAAACGTTGAAAAATGAAAGTTGTAACAGCAAATGGGCAGAACATTGGGGAAATTTACATCAGAAGAGGAATCTTTCAAAGGGACTCACTTTCGCCAGTACTGTTCAACATCACATTAATTCCACTGAGAATAATCCAATGAAACACAAAACGGGGCTACCAAATCTCAAGCCAACATGGCAAGATCAATCAGCTACTATATATGGATGACTTAAACTGTACGTCAAAGTCCCACAGAACATGAATCAATACTCAATACATTTCGTTCAGCAGCGACATCAGAATGAACTTTGGACTTGAAGCATGTGTCCTACAAGTAGAAGGAGCAAGGAAATATGGAAAAAATAGAAGGAATAGAACAAGGAAATGGAAGCATCGTGAAAGCATTAGCAAAGAATGACTGTTACAAATATGTGGCATATTGGAAGCAGATAACATCTTGAATGGAAAAGTCAGAGTCAACGCCAAAGGAATACATCAGGAGGGTCCACAAAATATTAAAATCAAATCTAACTCCTGGAAACATAATTAAAGCCATTAATACATGTGCAGTTCCAGTGTTATGCTACCCTGCTGAAATCATCAACTGGACTTTGGCTGAACTGGAAAATGTAGACCGGAAATTTATTATTTTATGATTTAGTCTTCTCTTTATTATTATTATTTCTTTTATATGGTTTTTATATCCATGTAAGCCACCTTGGGTCAGCATGTGCAAATAAGCAGCAATATTCTAAAATAAATAAACAAACAAACAAACAAATAAATAAATAAATAAATAAATAAATAAATAAATAATAAATAAATAAATAAATAAATAAATAAATGTCTTTTAAGGTTATTGTAAGCTTTTCTATCTCAATATCTTAACAATCAAACAATGGTGACATAGCAAATAATGATGCATCGCAATTCCCACCTATACCTTTTATTACGGTTATTTATAGTTTGCTTATGCCCAAGATGGTTTTAGGATAACATCAATAAGTTTGAAAAACCAACAATATTGGTAAAAGGAGATGATGGCATGTTGCCCTGAGGAGTGAGTATGGACACTAGTGCTCAAGGAAATGGCTCCTTTATTCACCGGCTTCCCTTTGCTCTTAGCATTCTTTCAAGAGGAGAGTCGCTGCCTGTCTGGATGGCTCAGTTTATCTATTTCTTCTTTTATAGGGCAATGCATAAAAGTCTCGGTTGCAGATGCTCACAGTTTTTATTTTCTAAACTTTCATTTATTCCACTCTATCCTTTATCTGTCGAACACTTCCAGTTAAGTGTTGTATCTCCTCATGGAGTTCCTTTGAAAGTGTGTCGAATTTTAGGAATAGCACTTATATACTGCTTCACAGTGCCTTTCAGCCCTCTCTAAGCGGTTTACAGAGTCAGCATGTTGCCCCCAACCATCTGGATCCTCATTTTACTGACCTTGGAAGGATGGAAGGCTGAGTCAACCTTGAGCCCCTTCAGGACTGAACTCCTGGCTGTGGGCAGAGTCAGCCTGCAATACTGCATTCTAACCACTGTGCTAACATGGCTTAGTGGTTAGAATGCAGTTCAAGCTTTGTTTCCATTGCCTGAATTATTTCTGTATATTTATCCAAAAAAACATTGGAACATTCAGTTTCACCTGACAATTTCAGTTGTATCTATTCTTATGTGTAACCATTGTCCAAAACCATAACTCAAATTTAAAAATAAAAAGCCTATAACATTAATTCCACACGGTCTAGTAAATATAACTACAGATATATAGCTGACAAATTAAAAGATTAGTCTTTGGCTCCCTCATGTGGTGAAACAACACTTCTGAATATAAGCTGCAAAGAAATATTCTTTATTTGTTTCAAGTAGGAACAAAAAAGACTTCTAGGAAATCTAATTTGGAGGTAGAAATCGATAAGCATAAGTCATAAAATATCTCTTCCAAAATTCCTTTTATATTGATGATTTATAAAAGTGTGCAAAAAGATCATAAAATAGATTTTTTTGTGACAGTTATTTCAATAGTAACTACAGAAACTCCTAGTTCTCATACTATCTAAAATCTATTATCTAATACATCCTAATACTACCGTAATTACTACTATCTAATATCTCCTAGCTTTAATACTATCTGGTATGTACTATCTACTCTACTATATCCCAGTTCTAATACCAATATCTATTATCTAATATTGCTTAGTTCTAATACTCATACCTATGTAATATCACCTAATTATATCTACCGTACCTTGAACTAAAGATGGCATATTTATATCTAGGAAACCCTTACAAGCCAAAGCCTCTGAGTTCCTAAGAGGCTGAGCAGAAGCCTATTCCTCCTCATCCAGAGACCCACAATTTAGCAGAATAAAATATGCAATTTATATTTGCTAAAGAGAGATCAGCCACTACTGTATACAAACAACTATGCAATAATTATGTCTATATTCTTAAAGCTAGATCTAGACTTCTCTCATACTGTCTGTTCATTAATTTCTGTATGTTTCAAATCTTTTGTTTTCCTCTAAAATAAGCATAAACCAAATTTATCTTTTATAATTAATGCTAAAATATCATTCTAAGTCTTGTTTATTATATGCCATGATTATTTTAATATTATTTTAATACTATTTACTCTCTAATATGCCCTGGTTTTAATACTGTCTGATATCTATTATCTAACATATAATATTTCTAACACTAATATCTACTATCTAACATTGTGTCAGGCTGCGAAAGACGGGATGAATTGGCGGTAAAAATTTGCAAATCCCAGAAAACTTTGAAGCTGTTTACGAGTTTTCGGTGGGGCCCAGTCCAAAACGGCTCGCACCTTTTCTGGGTCCATTTCAATGCCTTCGGGGGAGATACGATATCCCAAGTAGTCGATTTTTTCTTGATGGAACTCACATTTGGATAATTTGGCGTATAGTTTGGCGGCCCTCAGCTTGTGTAACACAGAGCGTACCAACTTCACGTGGTCGTCTCTTGTCTCCGTGTAGATAAGAATATCATCAAGGTATACCAGAACACCTTTGTACAAGTGTTCGTGAAGCACTTGATTGATCAATTGCATGAAAACAGCAGGCGCCCCCTGTAGGCCAAAAGGGAGAACATTGAACTGGAAACACCCCATTGGGCAGTTGAACGCAGTCTTCCACTCGTCTCCCTCCTTTATCCGGATCCGGTAGTATGCCTCTCTCAAGTCCAGCTTTGTGAAAATTTTCCCCTTTGCCAAGTGGGCTAACATGTCCTTCATCAGAGGGAGGGGGTACATGTTCTCTACGGATACTGCGTTCAGGTTTCTATAATCAACTACCAGACGTTTGGAGCCATCTTTCTTCTCGCGGAACATCACAGGGGCCGCTACTTGAGGTCTGGCAGGCGTGATGAAACCTCGTTCCAAGTTTTTGTCAATAAACGCCCTCAATTCCTCCAACTCCCCCGGTGTCATCGGATACATCTTCGGTTTCGGGAGCGTCACCCCCGGCAGGAATTCAATGCTACAATCGGTCGACCGATGGGGGGGGAGTTCGTCGGAAGCCTCTTCACTAAACACCTCTCTTAAGTCCCAATACTCCTTCGGGATTTTCTCCTCTCCTTCCATGTGTTCGGTACCCGCAGAAGCTATCTCGGCGAGTGCCTGGGACTTCGAATGGGATTCCTCCTCCCTTTCCGGATAGGGTTGCTCCTCCCCTTCCGGTGGCCAATCGGTGCGGATGCGTATCTACCCCTCTCTCCAATTTACATGGGGATTCCACTTCCGAAGCCATGGTAATCCCAATATTAGAGATTGTTCCATCCCAGGGGCCACAATAAAACACAGGGTCTCATGATGGTTTCCCATGGTCATCTCTAGGGGTTCGGTTACAAAACATGCGGGGCAACCTCCCGCCACCGACCCATCCAGTTGGCAAAAGGATATGGGCGTTTTTAGAGTTCTCAGTCCAATGCCCATCCCCTTAACCACTTTCATGTTAATTACACACCTCGTGCACCCCGAGTCCAGTAAGGCCATCATCACTCCCTCAGTCCCCGAGGTGGGCTGCCTTAACTTTATTGGGATGGTCATGGGCCCTTGATTAGGACTTACCAGGACGTCATCTTCCGAATCTGTCTTGTTCTCGTCGAGTGGGGTTGGAGGTCCCAGCTCCTCTCCCGCCGAAAGGGCGACCTCTACAACCTCTCCTGTCTTCAGCCCGGTCTCGCGGGGTTTGGTTGAGGGGGTTTTTGGCCTTCTTCCGGGGTCCCGCGCTTTCGGTGGGTTCACCTTTACTCGGCAATCCACCATCCGGTGGCCCTCCTTTCCACAACGGAAACATGCCGTGGTTTTTGCTCCTGCCGCCATCCCTCTCGGTTGGGGCCCTGAGGTCTCCCGGAGACGGGGGGGAAGCGATCTTCTCCAGGCGGGACCTCCTCTGCGTCTGTTTCTGGCTAGATCAATGTCCACCTCTTCTGCCAGCAAGTACCATGACTGTAATTCACGTGGATCCCTTCTGGAGATGCACGTGTGGTATACATCTTCATTTAAGCCATCTTTATATGCTTCCACCAGGGCCCCCTGGGACCAACCTCGGATGTGGTGTGCCAGCTGCCTGAATTCTTGGGTGTAGTCTGCCACCGATCTCCCCCCTTGAACTAGGGTCTTCATTCTGATTCTGGCCTTTCTCTCTGCCAGAGGATCCTCAAACCTTCTCCTCAATGCAGTCATGAAAACATCGAGGGTTTGTAGTTGGGGGGAGTTATCATTGTACAAAGTCACCACCCAATCTGCTGCCATCCCTTCCAGGGTTCTGGTAACGCATCTCACTTTGGCTGCTTCAGAGGTGAACTCCCGCTCAAATTCTGCCATATAACTCCCAACTTGTACCAGGAAAAATCCCAATTCCCTTGGATTTCCTCCAAACTTTACATCTAGGGGGGGCAGGGGGCGTCTTCTAGGAGCCACTCCTATTGCTGGGGCTCCCCGGGCGTCAGCGGGCGGTTGCGCCGGCGGAAGCTGGGCAAGGGGGGTTGAGGTAGCTTGGCTCCCCCGGGCTGATCTCGCTCCCTCTTCCCCCTCATACCTTTGAGTTGTGATGGTCTCTCCAGGAACATCCATAGAGATTTTCTTGGCTTCATCCAGCTTGCCTTCCATCTCTTCCCCCTCCTGCCAAAGCCGTCCCCTCGCACCTTTTCGTCTTACAGTGATCTTGGGAGGAGGGGGGTCTTCAGGGTCTCTCCAACCAACCCCCAACGACCATCTGGGCATCTCGGCTGGGGTTTCTTCCAGAGCCAATTCGGTCAGCAGGTCAGCCACCGACCCTTCCGGCAGCGGCACGGGCTGCCCCCCCACAGCTCCCTGATCCTCTTCATCGCCGGTTGGAGACGACATGGGATGAAACCCCCTCGGAAGAAAAGTTGCTGTTTTCTCCGGGTGGGCTGATGTGTGCAGTTTCGGAATTATGTCAGGCTGCGCTCCTTTTAGATCCCAAGAAAGAAATACTCAGACTCCATGGGTAGAGCAAAGTTATCCTTTTACTGGGAAATAAAGTGGTAGCTACAAAGCAATTCCGAAACTGAGAAATTGGCGGGTAGAATGCATATACAAAGAAATAGATTTGTTCCCACCCCCCAAAGTTCAAATGGTTCTTCCAATTAAAACTTTTGAGACAGCTCATGTGGTCATCTTCAGATGGTGATGAGACGTCTTGTCAAATGACCTTGACATATTTTGATAAAAGTTTGCAGTTGCGCAAAAGAGGAAAAGATAGCCAGGAAACAGAAAGTTAAAGACAAGAATCCCCCTTCCCCTTGCTAGCCCAGCAAGGAATGCAAACACCTCCAGCTCTCTTCCCATATAAAATCCCCCCTCCCACCGTTGCCATGACAGCCGAGAGAAATAATGAAATAATAGCAGATAGTTAGGAAGGGGAAGGTATCTTGAGGCTGACACATTGCTTAGTTCTAATACAAATATCTAATATCGCTTAGTACTAATAATATCTAATATCTATGATTTAGCATGTCCCATTTCTAATACCAATATTGATGATCTAATATGTCCTAGCCATCATTTGGTATTTAAGATGGAGTTTGGACCAAACAGTTTTTCCAAAAGAAGTCTTTTTTTTCCAGGCGGTATCTTGGCACTGTTTTCTTCACTGGGAATTGAAGAAGAGTCTTTTTGTCTTTCCTTTCGAAATCTGGCAAATGAGGGCTCATAATTGGTGACAGAATCTCCTACAAAGCCAGCTATTTCACCACGTTGCCTGTTCCTTGGTCTTTTGCTGCATGGTATCTTGGGGTTGACCAAGGGACCTGTTGAAGGATAACCCTGATGTAAATTTTTTCACATATTTCTCCCATATAGTTTCACATATTCCTCACTTAACCAACAGTTGCTTTGCATTCAGAGTTATGATGCTCCTCTCCAAATATTTGTTCCAGAGTTCTGATGCTATTCCACCGCCCACTGTCACATGACTCTCTTTATGGCAAATTGCTGTGTTTTTCTGCTTTTGAGCCGGTTGCTGGCAAAAAGGGCCATAAAAATGAATTGTCTTGCTTAACAACCACAATGTTTCCTTAATGATCCTTTTAATCTTAATAATCATTTGCTTTACAATTGAAACGTTCATTTAACAAACACCACCAAAAAGGTTTTAAAATCAGGTTGGTTATGTGGGTGCCTTCATTTACTACCATCATAACATGATGAAACTTCTGAGCTCCATTACGGTCATAATTTGAGGACTGTGTATATTGGATAGGAGCAGCATGATAGGAAGATGTTAGACAATCCCTTCAGTGGCAATAGCAAGGGGACTATTTTATACTGCATTAGACAAGGCAATGATAAACCAGTCCTGTATTTCATTCAAAGTAAAGAGATACACAAAGGGATGAGGAACACCCTCTTCTTGTGAATTCCACCTATATATTTAAGGTGTATGAGGGACGCTGGATTGGGAAAAATGTGTGTGGCTTTATAATTTGGAGCAAGAAACAGCAATAATATGAATTTGAGCTATATGTAGCTCTAGTGAAATGGGCAGCTACACTATATAAATTTGACAAATATATAAATAAATTAGACTATTATTAATACTTTTTACTTCAAAATACATGATTTAACTCATTTGTCAAATGGCAACATGGCACAAGGGAATAAAGGAATTTCAGTTCCACAGCCAGGCTTATATCTCCAGTTAAAAGGCTCTAGAAGTCATCAAAAAAAAGTTTGATTGATTGATTGATAGGTAAGATTGAACAATGATCTTTATCGCAGAACATATACTAAAATCCTGTGACACTTTTGAATTTAGTGGGATTTCTTAGGAAATATCCATAAAACTTTTCTCTTCTTCTAACCCTTATCTATTGCTTCTAGAGCATGATGAGAATGATCTTTTGCTTAATCAGCACTGATGACTATTAAATAATGAGCTCACAAAATGCAGTATTGCCATTTTAAAAGAGAAAATAGAACAAGGATTTGAAATATTTTTGACAAGGCACAGAATTATCATATTTTTTATTTCACAATAAAGTATGAAACAAAGTCGGTGCTACCTTTTGGAGAAGAACAGGAATCACTTTTCTCTGGCTGAACTTTACGTATCCGATGTGCATAAATATTTGTTATGCTTAGTTCTCGTTCTCTTTCCTAAAGAAATGCGTTATTAAATGTATGTTGATAATATAGTTTATTGTATTAATGTTAGTTCTTCAGAGACTATACATTTCACTGCATAACTCCCCTCTAGTATCTCATAGTATTTATCTCTATTTTAAATATTTGCTTAGGCATAATTTGGCCAAATAGTTCCTTTTCGAAAGATTCCAGTGGGTAAATATCCTTTTTGCTTCTGGAACTGTGAATGTTTTGACTAATTTCTTTTTTCTTTTTAACCAATTTTATTAATTTTTGAAGACAAACAAAACATAGGACATAAAAACATAAAACCTCCTTTCTAAATATTACTTATAAGTTTTAACAAGGTAAATAGAACATCATTTTTAAGGCATAGTTCCACATTGTCACATTTCCATTTAAGCACATATATATCTTTTCCAAATTTCTCATTATTTCTCCCTTCAATTTTATTCAATTATATTTCTTTCTTTCAAGGTTTTATTAATTCTCAATCGAATATAGACATTTATACAGCATAGTTCCAAATTGTCACATTTCCATTTAAACACCTATATATCTTTTCCAAGTTTCTCATTATTTCTCCCTTCAATTTTATTCAATTATATTTCTTTCTATCAAAGTTTTATTAATTCTCAGTCAAACATAAACACCCAAAATACAAAACATAAAACAAGTTTCCCCTGTAATCACTTTTAAAGTATGACGCCTTTCTATCTTTCCCCTAAAGTAACACTTAAAATAATACATAATTTCCATCCTGATTCTGCTTAGTACATTCTATATGTTGCATTTAAAATAAAAAAATAATAAACTTATAGTATAGTTAAGTATATAATTTCCATTCTAGTTCTATTTCTAATTAATACATTATTTTAAAATAAGAAAATAGTAAATTTATAATAACATTAAAACAATAACGAATTAAACAATAACTAAACATTAATCATTTTACACATTCTCTTTAATATTTTATTAAATATTGAGATCTATCATTATTAAACATTTTAATATTTTAATATTTTGTTAAATCTTATAATATTCCAATAGACTATTTCAAATGCAAATACTATACTACTATCTTACGTACTCTTGCAGAATCTTTCTTTAATTATACACTATCTTTTATCCTCTATCTCTAAAAAAAATTTTCTTTTTGGCATCTTGTTTCAGACTGTGGCTTTTTTTCTCTTTTTGCCTCCCTTTCTTCTCCAGTCTGGTCTTTTTGGGCCCCCCTCCTAACCTCCACCTTTTTAAACTCCCCTCTCCGTTGTAGTTCTCTTTTCAATTGCTTTCTAACATTGTACCTTTTTTTTCACCTTATTTTTTCTTTTTCTTGGTTGTTTTATTGAATCTTAAATTCTCATTTTTCTTTCCTCTCTTCCTATTTTCTTTCTTAATCAAACCTTTTTGTCCATTAAAGATGGCTTCTTCCTCTTCTTCTTCTTCTTCTCCTTCTCCTTCCTCAAGTATTTGCTGGTACGTAGAAACCGCTATTTCTAAAAAGTGGAAGGCAGCTCCCCAAAAATCCTTGCCATTGTGTTCTCTCTCTTTTAATTTTTCATATTCCATTTTTAATCCATCCACAGATAGTGCCATTGTAAATTTTTAACAACAACCCAGATGTTTTTAGTCTTAAAGTAATTTCCAAATGTCAAAGTTATCAAACAATCCAAACAGACAAAAATTATTTCCTCTTCTTCTCTTTGCAATTTTTCCTCCTGGGGCAAAATCCCAAATATATTTTAAAGCTGTATTACAGTTAGTTGCTGGTCTTATAATCTTCAAGGTGTCTCCTCCAACAAATTTTTAAAGATTTTTTTTAGTCCTCTCCTTCCCACTTATAACAAAGAGCTTGTTTTTACCTTAAAGAAGCAGGTTTTTCTGTGCTCATTAGTTTTCTCCGTAAGGAAGGGGAGTGAACTTTCCTTCAGCACTTTCGCCGCTGTAACAATCTTTTGGAAACAAATGTATCAATCACAAGTCAGGTTTCCAGGGTGTTTTAAAAGTATCTTAATGTCCCGGTTCAGCCAAGAAAATTTCTCCTTCTAAAAAACTTCCTCCTGCAGTCTTATCCGGTTGAAGATTCCTTTGAGGCTGCCATTTCTGACAGCCGCTGCACCGCCTCAGGAAAAAGGAATCTAGCCGGCTGGGGAAGGGGGGTGCGATATCTCCAGACCCCTGCCCGGATCTCCTCTGTTTTCCACTGCCTCTTCGGGGCAGCGACAACCCCCAAATCCAATTGGATTGGGGGTACCTCAGCGGCGAGCGCAGCAGGGACCCGCAGAGAAGCGGATTCCTGCCGCCGCCGAAGCCTTGCAACCGGAAGTTTTTGTTTTGACTAATTTCAACCCACCCACCCCGCCTCAATTTTTTATCAATACAGGCCTTCATTAACATGTTTGAAAAGCATGTTATATTGGGGGACGCTTTTCAAGTAGTATCCATTCCTAGAAATGGTAAGGTGGAAATGGCCTTATATAAATTAATACATTTCTCTAATCTACAGTTTAGTTACAGGCTGAAAAAAAAGATCCACAGTACAAGATAGCAGTCTTCCAATATTTGATGGGCTGCCACAGAGAGGAAGGGGTCAATCTATTTTCTAAAGCGCCTGTAGGCCAGACAAGGAAAACTGGATGGAAACTGAACAAGTAGAGATTTAACCTGGAAATAAGGAGAAACTTTCTGACAGTGAGAACAATCAACCAATGGAACAGCCTGCCCTTGGAAGTTGTGGAAGCGCCATCACTTGAGACCTTCAAGAAGAGATTGGACTGCCATTTGTCAGACATGGTGTAGGGTCTCCTGCTTGGGTGGGAGAGTTGGACTAGATGACCTATAAGGTCCCTTCCAACTCTGATTATCTGTTAAATCTGTTAAAATAGGCTCAGCTCAAATTAGCATTTAGTGAATAACATCTTGGATGCCTTCTTTGGTAAGAAAAATGTAATTTAAGCTTCTAAATACCTGAAGTTTTAGCTTCAGCGACTTGACTTCGACTTGTAAATTTTCTGTGATTGACTGAGCTTCAATGATCTTTTTTTTCTCAACTGCTAACTGATGCCTAAAGGAAGCAGTGTTCAACGATAGCTGCTTTTCCAAATCCTAAATACATTAGAAATAAACCAATAAGATTATTCAATATTTACAATCATACAAGATTGAATTAGAAATTAAAGGAAGTCACCTGAAATTTTATCAAGTGTTTCCAAAAGGATGAAAATCCTCAATCTCAAGTTATAACACTCACAATTTCTGAAGTGGGAATCGACGCACATTGTGAAAGAAAAATATCAAAAATAATACGTGTAGCCAAAAATAATGTCATATGATGGTCACAATCTATTATGCAGATGAAGGATAAAAGAAATAGATAGAGATCCAGTTACAATATATACTTTTAATTTCTCTTTATTGGTGGAAGAAATAACCGTCCCCAATCCTTAAATCAAGATCAGTATAGTTGAGAAATAGAATAAAAGAACATTAGATTTTATTCATCATAACATTAAAAGAGTATTATTTAATATACCAACATTACAAGTTATACTGTACCGAGGAGGAGGAGAAAAGACTAAAATTGTGTTCATTTCGATTATAATAAAACCATAATATGCTTCATTGATGGCAAGTAAGCTAGGTTTAGTCAATATACAGTTCTAAATGTGCTGGTTAGGCTCATGTCATCAGAGACTGATTTTTTCATTTGATTAGTTAAAGCAAGAGTCATTCTTTTCAAAATCTTAATTTTGAGGTTTTGATTTCATTGATTGATTAGAAAATGTATCAGAAAAACCTCCTCATTGCATAGTTGTGCAGCTTCTCTTTGTGTTTCAGGACTGATAGAAGGTTTGTAACAAGTTGGCGTTATACAAAAAGGTCCTACTGTGTCTGTTTTCCTAGAGCTGGGATGAAGGAAGAAGTCATTAGTAAAAAGTCATGCAGTTCCCAGCTAGACAAGCTAGACCCATGATGGTGAACCTACAGCACGCGTGCCACAGGTGGCACATAGAACCATTTGTGTGGGCACGTGAACCCCAACCAAAGTTACCTGCACTGTGCATGAGTGCACCTCCTAGCTCATTTTCAGCCCATTTGAGGCCGTTTTTGCCCTCCCGGAGGCTCGAGGGAAGCCTCTGCAGTCTCAGGAGGCTGAAAAACGGGCATTCCAGAAATACCAGAAGTGCCTAAACGAGCCCGGTTTCAGCCTCCCAAGGCTGCAGAGGCTTGCCTTGAGCCTCCGGGAGGGCAGCTCCAGAGGCCCTTCTGAGGCTGAAAATGGACACTTCCAGTATTTCCAGAAGGCCCATTTTTTGGCCTCCCGAGGCTGCAGAGGCTTCCCTCAAGTCTCCAGGAGGGTGAAAATGGCCTCATACAGAACGAAAATCAGCTGGGAGGCGCATGGATGTGCAGTGCAGGTAAGGGGATAGGGCGGATGTGTTGCGCAGGCATGCACGGGGGGATGCATTGCATTGTGGGTGCCAGCATCTGCGCCTGCTTTTGCCACACCACAACAAAAAGTTTCGCTAGACTGTGTCAGTAAAGTAAACCTAAACTGGTCACCGCCTAGGACGATTATGTTTTATTGGTAAAGGCTGGGAAAAATATTCTACCAATGACGTTTGAAATTACTATCCCTTCCAGCAAATAACAAACTCCCAAAGAACTGAAGTGTGAAACAAAATGCAGCACATCTATGTCTCTAATCACTCGGGTAACAATTTAAAAATCTGAATGGATTTCCTTGTAAAATAGAACTTGGAGGAAGCTGTTCTTGTTTCTAAATTTTGTATGTGCACAATAGATGATCCCGCTTAAGCAGGTTTTCTGTTAATTTCAATATCAAATGAATCTTGGTGTATTGAGGATGGTGCCGGTAGAAAATGGTCCCTACTGCCTGCCGAAGCAAGTCAACTTACAGAATTTCTTTCCAAAGTTCTCACAGAGGGGTTTTGGAAGTTTAGGCACAGACATTTGGCCATGCATACTTCGCCCCCAACCATCCGCATCAGCCCATTTACAGCCAGCTTTCCTCCTCTGCTATCCCTCTCCCAACATTCTCCATGGCCAATGGGACAATGGCCCTCCACCACTTGCCCTACATCCATGCCCATTCGCCCAAACACCATTTTACAGAGGTCTTTGGTTTCATGGGACAAATAACCGCCAGCCAATTGGGTGTCAGGCAGAAGCAATGGCAATGCAGTGGCAGTGTGCGATGCAGTGTTGTTGTTTTTAAAGTACTGTGTTTGCTCCACAGGTTTTGGGGCCTTGGAACTCTGTCATCAGGACCAGAGGGAAGGGGAGTAGCAGCGGCAGGGCCACTGGGTGACAGATGTGAGTGCATTTGGGGCACCAGGAAGCAGAGTTGGTATTCAGCTGGTTTGCGGCAGTTCTGGGGACCCAGCAGCAAGAATTTGGCATGGGTCACGGAACTGGAAGCCACTTCTGGCTGGCCATGCCCCTGAACCAGTTCCCGGTCGCCAGTCACTCAGTTGCCATGCCCACCCAATGCTTGCTCGCACAGCTCGCCCTGCCCAGTCACTCCTCCGTTCCTATGTGGCACTCTCGTGACTTCCCCACATGGTGCCTGTGCCCCAACTGAGCAGCTCTGATCTGCCTGCTGCTCACAGATAAGCCTGCGAATCTCATTAGCCCTCCCATTCCTGGATCTTGGAATGGGGGCACTGTTCCTGGGCTCAGCTGGCAACCAGGGAGCATGATGCTATGTTGCCCACATTGCCCCTTCCTCTCCCACCCATTGATCTGCGTGCTTTGGGCGAGTGCAGGCAGCCACTGTGAGAATGCTGTGATTCAGCCTTAATGGTGGGGAAGGAAGATCCACACCGTGTTTGCTGCGATGAGCCAAAGGGCTGCCTGGTGGGGGAGGCATGATGAGATGAGACTGCCTTTTGGGCCCAGCTTCGGCTTCCGTGGGGCCTTCCATGTGGGAAGCCTGAGAGAAAATGCCTCTCCTGAGGATGGTCTGCTTGCCCATCCACCAGCCTGGAAGCGGCATATCCCCTTTTCATGGGCTGATGCAGGTCCTGAGGCGGTCGAGCAGGCGGCAGCCCCAAACAGCACCCAAAAGGTAGTCAAGCCTCGCCATCGCCTGTACCTTCCAGCCCATGGGCCTCTTTTAGTGGTGGCCTGCACTCTGCCTATACACTCTGCCTGGCGAGGGAGGGGTGGCTGGCCGAGAGGCAATGCAGGCAGAATCACCTCGTACTTCCTGGTCATCCCCCCGGCAGACGAGACCCAGCAGCTGCTGGAGAATCCAGGCAGGGGATGAGATGCAGCCTGGCAAGAAGGGCCGTACGTGTTTCACAGAAGAGTAGGATTGCTCAACTAGAACGTCGGGCTAATGGGACTAGGCAATAGGTGCTCGCAGGCATGGGTGAGTGCTAGGAGAAAGGGTGAGTGTGGCAACCTTTTCCCACCTCATTGCCCAAAGAGGCTGTAACTAAACAGCTCACTGGTGGGGGTCATGTGGGGGAAGTTTGTGTGAAAAAAAGGTTGGGAAACCAAGGAAACGCTTAGTGGCACTGAAGCGGTGGGATGAAGGGCAGGGCCGAGCACGTGGGGTAGGTGAGGGGCTTTGTGTGGGAATTTGGACTTGGCTTCGCTCCTCGCATCTTCCCTGCTACTCTTGTTTCTTGTCAGGCCGTATTAGCCTTCTCCTTTTTTTGTGGTGCCTAATGGTGGGATAGGGAGAAGTTGAACAAATGAAGCTCCCCCCCAACAACTGCCAAAACACTTGTTCGGCGAGGGAGGGTTGCCTGCCCTGGGCAATGCAGGCAGAGTAGCCTCATGCTACCTGGTCCCTGTGCCTCCCAGCAGCCGATCCCCAGAAACTGCTGGAGAATCCAGGCAGGGGATGAGATGTGGGCTGGCATGGAGCCGAGTGCTGACAGCTCTAGTAGTAGTAAATAAATAGAGAGGGAAATTGTATCTCTGAGGTAAGGAGAGGCCAGGCAAGACACCCTTGACGTGAGTGATGTCAAGTTGGCCACTCCCACCCAGTCACATGACCACCCAGCATGCCCACCCAGCCACATGACCACCAAGCCACGCCTTACTCAGTCACATGACCACCAAGCCATGCCCACCAAATAAGCCGCATCTACAAAACCAGTGGTAAAATTTTGGAATCCCACCACTGCCAGGAAGGGTACGCTATGTAGTTCTTAGCAATGTACGTTGCATGTTACCTGGGTTCTCTTATCACTAGCTTCCAATTTTGGGGTAAGTGATGTTAATTTACGCTGAAGTTGTTCTCTCTCTTCAAGTTTCTTGTCTTCACAAAGTTTCTGCAATGCCCGCAAGAAGTCCGTTGTTTTTAAGAGTTGTACCTC
Source organism: Hydrophis major (assembly GCA_033807585.1). Lineage (NCBI taxonomy): Eukaryota > Metazoa > Chordata > Lepidosauria > Squamata > Elapidae > Hydrophis > Hydrophis major. The sequence continues at coordinate 77,807,508 of CM066332.1, read as the reverse complement.
AATGTCTCTCAGCTTCTTGGAAGCCCTGTGCTCTTCTTCCTGAGATTTCTTGAGAAGTGCTCTCAGAGTCTGCACTTCATTAGAGCGCGTGGCCAAAAGTTCAGGCAGGTTAATCTCGGCATTTTCATATTTCTTGATTGTTTTTAAATGCTGGCACTGAAGACCCTTCAACATTTTATTTTCCATAGTAGATGTCTCCAATTTATTCTGGACAACAGCCACTTCTACTTGTAAATTTTCTGTGATTGACTGAGCTTCAATGATCTTTTTTTTCTCAACTGCTAACTGATGCCTAAAGGAAGCAGTGTTCAACGACAGCTGCTTTTCCAAATCCTAAACACATTAGAAATAAACCAATAAGATTATTCAATATTTACAATCATACAATATTGAATTAGAAATTAAAGGAAGTCACCTGAAATTTTATCAAGTGTTTCCAAAAGGATGAAAATCCTCAATCTCAGTTATAATACTCACAAGTTTTGAAGTGGGAATCGACGCACATTGTGAAAGAAAAATGTCGAAAATAATATGCATAACCAGAAATAATGGCCCTCGCCCTATGTCCCTGCCCATTTTCCCCAAATACCATTTTCCCCAGGTCTTTGGCTTCATGGGACAAGTAACAGCTAGCCAATTGGATGACAGGCAGAAGTAATGGCAATGCAGGGAATGTGTGCGATGCAACGTTGTTTTTTTTTAAGTATTGTGTCTGCTCCACAAGTTTTGGGGCCTTGCAACTCTGTCACCAGGACCAGAGGGAGGGGGAGTAGCAGCCGCCGGGACGACTGGGTGACAATCAGGTGTGAGTGTGTCTGGGGACCAGGAAGTGTACATTATGTAGTTCTAAGCAATGTACGTTGTTGTTACCTGGGTTCTCTTATCACTGGCTTCCAATTTTTGGGTAAGTGATGTTAATTTACGCTGAAGTTGTTCTCTCTCTTCAAGTTTCTTGTCTCCACAAAGTTTCTGCAATGCCCGCAAGAAGTCCGTTGTTTTTAAGAGTTGTACCTCAACGCCTCTCAGCTTCTTGGAAGCCCTGCGCTCTTCTTCCTGAGATTTTTTGAGAAGTGCTCTCAGAGTCTGCACTTCATTAGAGCGCGTGGCCAAAAGATCAGGCAGGTTAATCTCGGCATTTTCATATTTTTTGATTGCTTTTAAATGCTGGCACTGAAGACCCTTCAACATTTTATTTTCCAAGTTAGACGTCTCCAATTTATTCTGGAGAACAGCCACTTTGTTTTTCAGTTCTTTAATTTTATGGTCTCTTGCTGACAATAGATGGTAAGCCATGTTATTTTTCTCCTGAGCATTGATGGTATGGTCTTCTGCAGAGGTCTTCTGCGGAGGTTTCTTTTTAGGCAACTTTTTGCCTCCTGCGTTCAAAGAAATATGAAGACGGCATATAAGATTGAGCAAAGTAAGAATCACCGAACTTTACATAAGCCTCAGAGCCAAATGCTCAAATATGTATTCACCGTATCGATTCACTTCCTTTTATATCATTTCTTGAGTCAATCTCTGATGCAACTATTTGTTGATTGGCCTATTGTGAGAAATCCTACATGAACTCTCATAATATTAGCTATCGTAAGACATAACTGCTGTACACACATTATATATTACGACAGTATTTAGACAATTTTAAAATGCATTGACTTCAACTCCTAGAATTCCTCAGCCAGTCTTGCCTAAGGCAGGATTGGTAGCCCAGCACCCTAGCCACTATACAAGACCGCCTAGACAGTCAGATGGATACCCACACACACACACACACACACACACACAAACTTGCACACCATATCCAAATAATGATAAAACAGTGAAAGTAATTGCCTCAAAAAGAATGAAGGAATGAACAACTCAAATTTGCCAAATCTTTTTTATATACTAGACCATACTTCCTATCCCTCAGTTTATTTATTGAAACCATGTTACACTGACATCTGTATGACTAGTGAACTATACCCATCAAGACGACCGCCATTACACAGAGGGAGGAATTACTGATTGAGGGTATTAAAAGCAGTACATTAATTTATCAATGAACTACATAGAATTTAAATTTGTTTAACAACATTCATATGATTTCCCAAAGTATAGTTTATATTCTACAGTGTAGAAGTGTCAGGGTAGCTTAGCAAAAATGCAATTATAGCACTACAGCTTGATTTTCAGGAAAGGCTTAGCTTAGTTTGGCTGAGATCTGCCAACCACAATGCACCGCAACGTTCTAGGTGACCAGTTGCCTTCTTAACTTTTATGTGGAGATTATTTTCCTTTTTTTTTCCTGGTAAGTTCCACTGTTGGGTTTCTAGTGGCTGCAGCAATGGGATAGTAAAGCTGCTACACTCTTCCCATTTTGAGGTTGCAGAGGAACCTGAGTGAAAATCTTTGTGATAGTAGTTCTGAGTAGTTCCACCGTTGTTCTCTTCAAAACAAATGCTGTTCCTGCTGCCTTTGACCGCTGTTCTTGAAGTGTTGTCATAAAAGTCAGTGGAATACTTAAACTGAACATGTCCAGACTGCCTGGAACTTTTGCTACAGCTACTGTCTTGACTCATGTTGATGCTTGTACTAAGAGTACCTGGAGAAACGTTTGAGCTTTCAATTTTTCTACATTGTCCACATGACTTATCCTCTTGGATAGTAGGATGAAGGGATGTATCATCAGAAGCCATCATTCCATCAATGGCAGGAAAGATGGTCAGTTTCCTGAAATTTCCCAAAGGAAAAAAGCATTGTAGTCAGACAAAGAAACAATGCATGGTGTCCACATTGACTTAAGCCTTGATCTCATGGGTTTAAATGTTGTTTGTTCTGATTCTGTATCAAAAAAGCTCACCACAGTTTTAGTCTCTTACATTATATTATTACAGAGAAAATGTTTTCCTAATAAATCAAGGTCAATAAAGTAGTTCTCGTTCTCTTTCCTAAAGAAATGCGTTATTAAATGTATGTTGATAATATAGTTTATTGTATTAATCTCAATCCTTCAGAGATCATACATTTCACTGCATAACTCCTCCTAGTATCTCATTGTATTTATCTCTATTTTAAATATTTGCTTAGGCATAATTTGGCCAAATAGTTCCTTTTCTAAAGATTCTGATGGATAAATATCCTTTTTTTTCTGGAACTGTGAATGTTTTGACCAGTTGCAATCCACACACACACACACACCCCAATTTTCCATCAATACAGGCCTTCATTAACATGTTTGAAAAGCATATTATATTGGGAGACGCTTTTCAAGTAGTATCCATTCCTAGAAATGCTAACGTGGAAATGGCCTTACATAAATTAATACATTTCTCCAATCTACAGTTTAGTTACAGGCTGAAAGAAAGACTCACAGTAAAAGGTAGGCTCACTTCAAATGAGCATTTAGTGAATAGCATCTTGGATGCCTTCTGTGGTAAGAAAAATGTAATTTAAGCTTCTGAATACCTAAAGTTTTAGCTTCAACGACTTGACTTCTACTTGTAAATTTTCCATGATTGACTGAGCTTCAATGATCTTTTTTTTCTCAACTGCTAACTGATGCCTAAAGGAAGCAGTGTTCAACGACAGCTGCTTTTCCAAATCCTAAACACATTAGAAATAAACCAATAAGATTACTCAATATTTACAATCATACAATATTGAATTAGAAATTAAAGGAAGTCACCTGAAATTTTATCAAGTGTTTCCAAAAGGATGAAAATCCTCAATCTCAGTTATAATACTCACAAGTTTTGAAGTGGGAATCGACGCACATTGTGAAAGAAAAATGTCGAAAATAATATGCATAACCAGAAATAATGGCCCTCGCCCTATGTCCCTGCCCATTTTCCCCAAATACCATTTTCCCCAGGTCTTTGGCTTCATGGGACAAGTAACAGCTAGCCAATTGGATGACAGGCAGAAGTAATGGCAATGCAGGGGATGTGTGCGATGCAACGTTGTTGTTTTTTAAGTATTGTGTCTGCTCCACAAGTTTTGGGGCCTTGCAACTCTGTCACCAGGACCAGAGGGAGGGGGAGTAGCAGCCGCCAGGACCACTGGGTGACAATCAGGTGTGAGTGTGTCTGGGGACCAGGAAGTGTACATTATGTAGTTCTAAGCAATGTACGTTGTTGTTACCTGGGTTCTCTTATCACTGGCTTCCAATTTTTGGGTAAGTGATGTTAATTTACGCTGAAGTTGTTCTCTCTCTTCAAGTTTCTTGTCTCCACAAAGTTTCTGCAATGCCCGCAAGAAGTCCGTTGTTTGTTTTTCAGCCACTTTGTTTTTCAGTTCTTTAATTTTATGGTCTCTTGCTGACAATAGATGGTAAGCCATGTTATTTTTCTCCTGAGCATTGATGGTATGGTCTTCTGCAGAGGTCTTCGGCAGAGGTTTCTTTTAAGGCAACTTGTTGTACCTCAACGTCTCTCAGCTTCTTGGAAGCCCTGCGCTCTTCTTCCTGAGATTTTTTGAGAAGTGCTCTCAGAGTCTGCACTTCATTAGAGCGCGTGGCCAAAAGATCAGGCAGGTTAATCTTGGCATTTTCATATTTTTTGATTGCTTTTAAATGCTGGCACTGAAGACCCTTCAACATTTTATTTTCCAAGGTAGACGTCTCCAATTTATTCTGGAGAACAACCACTTTGTTTTTCAGTTCTTTAATTTTATGGTCTCTTGCTGACAATAGATGGTAAGCCATGTTATTTTTCTCCTGAGCATTGATGGTATGGTCTTCTGCAGAGGTCTTCGGCAGAGGTTTCTTTTTAGGCAACTTTTTGCCTCCTGCGTTCAAAGAAATATGAAGATGGCATATAAGATTGAGCAAAGTAAGAATCACCGAACTTTACATAAGCCTCAGAGCCAAATGCTCAAATATGTATTCACCGTATCGATTCACTTCCTTTTATATCATTTCTTGAGTCAATCTCTGATGCAACTATTTGTTGATTGGCCTATTGTGAGAAATCCTACATGAACTCTCATAATATTAGCTATCGTAAGACATAACTGCTATGAACACATTATATATTAAGACAGTATTTAGACAATTGTAAAATGCATTAACTTCAACTCCTAGAATTCCTCAGCCAATCTTGCCTAAGGCAGGATTGGTAGCCCAGCACCCTAGCCACTCTGCAAAACTGCCTAGATAGTCAGATGGATACACACACACATATACACACACAGAAATTTGAACACCATATCCAAATAATGATAAAATAGTGGAAATAATGGCCTCAAAAAGAATGAAGGAATGAACAACTCAAATTTGCCAAATTTTTTTTTCTATACTGGACCATACTTCCTATCCCTCAGCTTATTGATTGAAATCATGCTCCACTGACATCTGTATGACTAGTGAACTATACCCATCAAGACGACCGCCATTACACAGAGGGAGGAATTACTGACTGAGGGTGTTGAAAGCAGTACATTAATATATCAATGAACTACATAGTGTTTAAATATGTTTAACAACATTCATATGACTTCCATAGTATAGTGTATTTTCTAGGGTATAGAAGTGTCAGGGTAGCTCAGCAAAAGTGCAATTATGGCACTACGGTTTGATTTTTAGGAAAGGCTTAGGTGCCAGTAGTTCAGTTGAAATCTGCCAACTGCAATGAACCGCAGTGTTCCAAGTGACCAACTGCCTTCTTACCTTTTGTATGGAGATCATTTTCCTTTTTCTCTGCTGGAAAGTTCCACTCTTTGGTTTCTAGTGGCTTCAGCAATGGGATAGTGAAGCTGCCACACTCTTCGCTTGAAGAGGTTGCAGAGGAATCTGAGTGAAAATCTTTGTGATAGTACTTCTGAGAAGTTCCACAGTTGTTCTCTTCTGAACCAATGCTGTTCTTGCTGCCTTTGACAGCTGTTCTTGAAGTGTTACCTTGAAATCGACTGGAATAGTTAAATTGAGCACTTCCAGACTGCCTGAAACTTTTGCTACAGCTGCTGTCTTGACTGATGTTGATGCTCGTACTAAGAGTACCTGTAGAATAGTTTGAGCTTTCACTTTTTCTACATTGTCCACATGATTTATCCTCTTGGACAGTAGGATGAAGGTATGTATCATCAGAAGCCATCATTCCACCAATGGCAGGGAAGATGGTCAATTTCTTTAAATTTCCCAAAGGAAAAGGCACTGTAGTCAGACAAAGAAACAATGCATGATGTAAACATTGACTTAAACCTTGAACACATGGGTTTAAATGTTGTTTGTTCTGATTCTCCACCAAAAAAGCTCACCACAGTTTTGGTCCCTTGCATTATATTATTAGAGAGAAAATATTTTCTTGATAAATCAAAAAAGTAGCAAGTTATTCCTTGCTAGTTCAGAAACCCTCCAAGATTCAAGATTGCCTTTATTTCTACATATTTTTAAAACACGCACATTTTAGAATGTGTTAAAGAAAGATTAAAATAGGTGCACATTGCCTTTTGGTTAGTCCTGCCTACTTGGAACTCTTTCAGGCTGTTTGAGTCCTTTTGATGTGGAAGCTTTCCCAGGTTTTGCATTTGGCGATATTGAATAAACAGAGTCAAAAGAGAAGCACTCCAGAAACAGGCGGGGTCTATTTTTCGGAGGCATTTTACTTTGAATGATAGTTCCTTAAACCCTACAAGGGTTAGAACATTCATTTTGTCCCTAGGCAAAAATGAAAAATGAAGTTTGTATTTTTCTTATATCATTCACTGGAGATGAGACTATGTTGTAAAAGTCCAAAAAAGAGACTGGAAAGCTACATATAGCTCAAGATGACATTTTTTCAACATCTTGTTTTATCCGGAAGCAACAAAAAGTTATATATATAAAGTAAAACCTAGAAACTTGAAATTTGGCACATATGTTCCTCTTGGCTTCTAGGTGATCACTAAGAAAGGATTTTTCAAAATGGTCATCAGAGCATTAGTATTTCATATATTATTATTAACAGGCTCTGATGCTAAGGAGTTCTATTCCCCTCCCTACCTGAAAAGAAATCTGTTTCAAATGCAAAACACAAGCAAAGGAGAGGAGTTTCAGTTTCAGTTTCACAGAAGCAACCAGCATTAGTACAGAAAAGTTGAGCTTAGCCATATCTATCTATCTATCTATCTATCTATCTAATTTCAAGATTTTGACAAACTTCCAGATTCAGTGGGCACCTTGGTTAAATGGTCTTAACTGTCCATTCATCTTTTCAAAAAAAAAGCCCTATGGAATTTACAGAGATTATTCCCCTTGTTATCCACTTGCCTTGGAATGAGCGCATCCATTTTTAGAAGAATTTAAGGAGAGAAAAGCTGCATAATATGTATCTATACATGTACACCTGGCTTAAGGAAAAGAGGGGCAGAAAAGAAAGACAGTATTGAAAAATAACAATGGATAATAAAAGTTGGAACAAAAGCAGATAAATATAGATAATAAATATAGATAAATATAGCAGGTTTAAAAATAAAATAATAGTCTGAGGTTTTTAGAGGGAGGGAATGAAAAAGTCCCCATTGCTTTAATAAATTCACACACAGATAAAAAAGTATGAGTAAGGAAATTATGAAAAAGACAAATGACAATGCAATTGGAAGGAAGGTTCTCGGCCCAACATATATTTAAATATATATTGAAAAGTAAATTAAAAAGGAAAGAACTGAAAAAGAAGTTTCACTGAAGAGAAATAAAAAAGGAATAAACAAATGAAAGGAGAAAAGAAAAAAAACTGAGGCAGAGATCGTGCAGTTAGTGCTCCGTTATCATTGATAGGAAATTAACTATAAAAAACAGTACCTTGAATAATTTTAACAATATGGAAAAAGATCTGAGCTTAGTGCCATATTTAAAAATGCAGATATCAAACACACACACACACACACACACACAAAAATAGAAAGAAGGAAAAAAACAAACATTAGTTTCCAACTATTCCTTTGTTGCATAATATTTATAAACATTAACTTTGTATTTCTGACTTCAGTTCTTCAGTCATTTAATTAAATACATGTGACATAGCAACATATAACTCAAGGTGACATTCTAATAATAGCATTATAAGAATCACACAGTTTCAGCAAGCCGCGTAATGATGACCACAGATAATGTTTCAGTGGCATTAATGCGTACTTTGCTGCCTGGCAGTGGGACCTAATGGAAGTTGGCAACACAATTCAACTTGGAAGGGAAAAGTAGCTGCTTCCTTTTCCGTGTCCCTTGGAGGAGCTCTTCTATCAGGCCTTTATCTTCCACATGTTTTCGCTTTCCCTTCACTGTCGCTATCTTTGCTTATCCACAACCTGAGCCAAGCACTCCTCGATTGCCCAAAGAACAGGAGTCGAAGAGTCCACAAAGGGCCCAGGGTTTAAACTTCCTTCCCCACTATGCCCAGGCAGGGCTTCAACCCAACGTCCGTTTATTCACGATACTCGGTTCTTGGGCTTCGTTGACAAGGAAGTGGCTGTTCAGATCTTTGCTGCTATGGCAACTAGAGAACTTCTTCTCTGAGCATCATGGGACTTGGTGGGCAATGTTGAATAACATTGTAATGTAAAATGGCAGAAGTTAGGGAGGTATTTTCATAATTCCATCATTTCCACTTTCCTTCACACTCCTTACTCCATTCCATAAATCCTGTTTTTCTGCTGAGCACAATACTCCTCAATCCAAGGCTATGGAAGAGGAGCTCCTTTTTACTGATTTAATCAAATAGCAACCCACTAAATCCACAGTTTCTAGAGCATCTTATAAATATTATATTTTGTGCAGGGTAAATATTAATCCTACCAGGCAAGCCAAAAAATAGTAAAGATATGCATTCCTACATTAGCGTAGGTTCCACTCAGTACAATGATATTTGGTCTGGGGTAAATTTATGGGAGGGTGTAAATTTATACAGGATAGAAAGAATTGTAAAATGCATGTTCAGTGAACATCTTTAGTTCACCAATTTTAACTTAAAACTGTATGTGAAAAGTCCCACAGAACATGAATCAATACTCAATACAATTTGTTCAGCAGCAGTGGTGGGATTCAAATTATTTTACTTCTAGTTCTGCAGGCATGGCTTGGTGGGCATGGCAGGGGAAGAATACTGTAAAATCTCTAGTCAGAGGTGGTATGTGCTGGTTCTCCAAACGACTCAAAATTTCCACTACCGGTTCTCCAGAACTAGTCAGAACCTGCTGAATACCACCTCTGTTCAGCCCGTGATATCAGAATGAACTCTGGACTTCAGGTAAAATTCCCAATAAAAGTATCTCTGGTTTCAAGTCTATATGCTTTTTTGTCATTTTTTCCAACCATGTGTGGATTTTAGTCCAATATTTTTTGGCATCCGCACAAGTCCACCCCATATGGTAATATGAGCCAGGCAGCTGATGACATTTCCAACATTTTTCAAATTTGTTCTTGAACATTCTTGCTATTCTTGTTGGGGGGAAATGCCACTTGTAAAACATCTTATACAAATTTGCTTTATATGCAGTTGACATTGTCATTTTATAATTTTGAGACCACAATTTTTGCCATTTCTCTAGATCAATCCCATATCCAAAATTCTTTCCCGAAGCAATCATTTTTTTCTTTAACTTGTTCTTCTTCTAATTTAATTTCTTGTAAATATCCATACAATTTTTGAATCACCTTTTCATCAGTACCTGTCAGAATCTTAATAAGTCAATTTATCATAGAAACCTTTTGTTTTAGAATCTTTACCATACCTTGAATGTATTTGCGCATATGAAAACCAATTCATCTTTATACCTTGTTCCTCTAGTTTTAAGCATAGATTTAAGTTCACCCTTTTCATTCAATATTTCACCATATCTAACTGTTTGTTCCTTTTTGTGTAATATAGGATGAGAAAATGCTTCATTAGTTGATAGCCAGACTGGAATTTTCAAATAACATTGCCTTTTAATCTTCTCCCAGTTTCACCACAGAGACTCCCATATTTAATGTCTTCTAAAATACCCCTGTGTTTTAGTTCCTTTATACCATAAAAAAGCATGCCACACCCCAACAACAGATCATGTCCTTCTAATGTCAACAATCTAGCATTTCTTAATTTTATCTATTCCTTAACCCACATCAGATTTGTAACTTGATAGTACAACTCCCAATTAGGCAAACCAAATCCTCCTCTTATTCTTGCATCTTGCAAAAGTTTTAATTTTATTCTTGCTTTCTTACCTTGCCATATATATTTCAACACAATTTTATTTAAATCTTCAAAATAATCTTTTCCAAGCCTAATTGGAATTGTTTGGAACAAATATAAAATTCTGGGTCATGTATTCATCTTGATTGTTGATATTCTCCCTGTTAATGATAGTTGTAAATTTTCCCATTTCACCAAATCTAGCACTATCTGCTGCTTAAGTTTAATATAGTTATTCTCTTTTAGTGTACTACATCTTGCTGTCAAATGTATCCCCAAGTACTTGATCTTATTCGTAACCCGGATTTTTAATACATCCGCCAGTTCCTCCTTTTGTCTTGATAACATATTCTTTGTCAAAATCTTTGTTTTGTCTTTATTTATTTTCAAACCAGCCGCATTTCCATATACCTCTATCTTTTCTATCAATTTTAATGCTGTTTCTAGTGGGTCTTCTACGATGAAAACCAGATCATCTGCAAATGCTAGTAAAGAGTTGAAATATTTGATTTTAAATGTATTAACAGCAGCTAGGATTGTATTTGCCAAAAACTGGAAAAATGAGAAAATACCGTTACAGGAGGAAATCATTAAGAAAATATTGGAATGTGCTGAAATGAGTATATTGACATCCGAAATCAGAGAACAAGAAGTTAAACAATTTTATAAAATTTGGGATCTATTCTATCAATGGTTAGACAATAAAACATGGTCATGAAATATGTAGATTTTTAGAACATAATGAATATATAAAGATGTATTTTTTTAGTATATCTACAAAATGATTATAGGATAGATTTGAGATGATAACATGAACTGTCATAAAACACATGAAGTAAAATATGGATTATCTTGTAAAACATGAATGAATAATAGTATAGTCCAATGATTAACAATGATATTAATGTATTTAGGAATATTTGAATGACAATATGAGAACATATACAATGTAATTGTAATTGAAGACTACAAAGTGGAAGCACAAAACCATTTGTAAACCAACCAACATACTGTATGTATATATATGGAAGATGGCTTGATGTTTTTATGTTGTGTTTGTCTATGTTTGTCTTAAAAAACAATAAAACTTTAAAAAAAAAAGAATGAACTCTGGACTTGAAGAATGTGTCATATTATCCATGCAGTGAGGAGAAATGGAAAAAATAGAAGGAATAGAACTTGGAAATGGAAGCATCGTGAAAGCATTAGAATTTTCTCCAATACCAAATGTATCATTCTCTTTGGAAGATGCTGGCTAGTGTCTAATAATAGTTTCTAATTGGGTGGCTAATAAATATAAATATAAAATAAAAAACTTAATAAAAAAGAAAGAAAATCTTTGTGATAGTACTTCTGAGATGTTCCACTGCCATTGACAGCTGAGAGAATTTTGTATAAAAAAAACAGACTTGACAAGCAAAGAAGCTATTTTTATTCAGGATATTTGCAAATAGGTGAATAGGACCCCATCTCCCAAACGAGTAGAGGAAGGAGACACTGCCCTTAAAATGGTTGCAATCTTTTATAGGCTATCATATTGAAAAGATTACATAATCCTTCCTGTTTTTCTTACATAGGAGTTTTATGGACTTCCCTGGGTAGGCCTGGGTAATTTTCCATCTTTAACTCCTCCCAAACTCCTCGCAAACCATCATCTCTGGGAAATCTTGTCCCCATCACCATGTTTTCCTGTTATGTTCATTTAACACAATAAGTCATGAACAGGCTTCCATTAATGTCAAGCTGACCAAGCATCTCTTACATTGATTCTCAAGCCAAAATACAAACCCCCACTCCAGCCAAGGACATAATATTTTCACTTTAGAAAATAATGTTACAAAACATGATGTGCTGGTTAAATACTGTTATATAAGTGTCCAGTAATCATTCAAGAAGGTCACATCTTGAACAAAGATGGAGTCCCTTCTGTTCTATATTTCCTCAGGTGTAACTTGCAATACATATGATATTGCCACAACAGCTGTTCTTGAAGCGTTATTATAAAAATCATTGGAATAGTTAAATTGAGCATTTCCATAGTGGCTGGAACTACAGTTACTGCCTTGACTATTTTTGCTATTCTTACTAAGCCTACCTGGAGAATTGCTTGAACTTCCACTTTTTCTATATTGCCCATATATCTTATCCTCTTGGACCATAGGAGGAAGGGATGTATCATCAGAAGCCATCAGTCCACCAATGGCAGGGAAGATGGTCAATTTTACTTTAAATTTCCCAAAGGAAAAGGCACTGTAGTCAGACAAAGAAATAATGTATTATGTCAACATTTACTTAAGGCTTAGTCTTACAGATTTAAAAGTTGTTTCTTCTGATTCTGTACCCAAAAAGATCAACACAATTTTGGTCCCCTGCATTATATTATTCACTTCTTGAAGAACTAATGTGTTTGTTAATTAATATGCTATTTTCTTAATTTTCTTAATTCTCATTCACAGAAGGCAATGCCTCCAGAGCCTTGGGTTCTTTCAAGGAGCCAAAAAGACTAAAATAATAGTATTACATTTCACAGAATACCTGAACTGACATTCCAATAACAGAATAAACGGAGTTGGAAAGGACCTTAGAGGTCTTCTAATCCAACCTCCTGCTCAAGCAGAGATGCAACATTATTTCTTTCACCCAGCTACTTACAGAAAACATTATAAAGAGAACATATTTTCCTGATAAATCAAGGTAAAAAAATATCAAGTTATTCATTTCTAGTTCAGAACCCCACCAACATTCAAGATTGCCATTATTTCTAAACATTTTAAAAACACGAATATTTTAAAATGTGATAAGGGAAAATTAAACTAGGTCCACTTACCAAATGCCTTTTGGTAAGCTTTTACGCATGCAAGTGATAAAGTGTCATTAAATCCCCAATAATAGCCTCCCTTCAACATCAGTTGCAAACTCTACAGTCATTATCCTTTGTTTTGTTTTACTCTGTTGAATAAAATATCTATCTAACATCTCCCAATATTGTATTGACATAGATTTAAATTATAATCCAAGTTAGGAAAACATAAAAAAGGCTTTATTTTATTCATTTGTTAAATTTATATCTCACTTTTTCTCCAAGAGTTCAATATTCCCTCGAATATTTCTTTACAATAGAAACTCCATTTTTATTTGATTCATAGTCACTGAAGCAAAGTTGCCTATGGTATTGCAAGTAAAGGAGGACTTGAACCTAGAATTCCCTTGAGGTGTTCAGCATTTTAGTGGATACCAGAGACCCCAGGAGCCACTGGGTCATTGTTTCAGAGGTATCACCTTACCAGAAAACTCAACACCTAATAAACTGTCTTCACTATAAAACTTCTTTAAAATTCTGGGAGATATTTAGAGATGTATCTGCCTTGAACTGTACAGCATAGTCAAACATCAGCAGTTGACCAGATTTTGCATTATGTCCTAAAATATCATCTGATAATTTTATGTCATTAAAAGTTCAATTCCACAGAAGCTGTTGGTTCTGGATTTTGGACTGTAACTAAACCCATTTCAGGTACCATGGTTCAAAAATGATTGCCCTACGATGTACTTTTTTTCCCATTTAAAACTTACAGAGACCAACAGGAGAGATTTAATAATACTTAGATATCCCTTTGACTGCCTTCATAAACAATGTCCCCAAAACCTTGTTCAAAACAAACACAATGATATACAGGAAGTAAAAAAGCAACCATTCTCAGCAAAATAATAGCAATAGCCCTCTCAAAGCAGTTTACAGAGTCAGCGCATATTGTCCCCAACAATTTGGGTCCTCATTTTACCCACCTTTGAAGGATGGAAGGCTGAGTCAACCTGGAGCCTGGTGGGATTTGAACTGCCAAACTGGAGGTAGTTGGCTGCAGAAGTCGTTTGCAGTACTGCACTCTAACCACTGCACCACAAAGGCTCCAATATAAGCCTATATGGATCAGACAAACCAGGAAAGAGAGACAAAGAGTACCATTTCTAGCTCCCTATGTCTGTAGAAACACTAATGCCATTGAGAAAACCATATTTTAAGGGCTTGTTAATCGAGTTAGAACTGTCAGCCTGCTACCTCCACAAAAAGATGGCACCTACACCAGAACTCTCCCTGAACTTCTACACTGGGCATGAAAGTGAATCGGAAATAGCGTTGTTTGGAGAATTGCAATTTCTTTCTTTTTTACAGTTGGGTGAAGTAGACATTATTTTTTCAGCAAACTCTAATTTAACCATGGATCAGTTTGAAATATTATCATGAACCATATATTTCCTATGTCTTAACTAGTTCTTATTAAACCATTTTCTAAACTGGGGTGTCAAACATGATTTCATTGAAGGTCGCATCAGGGTTGGGTTTGACCTTGGGGAGGGGCAAAGTGGGCATGGACAGGGTGGGTGTGGCCACCTCAACATCACTCATGTTTGGGGTGCCTGTGGAGACCCAAGCACTCTGCCAGAGAAAACGGTCTCTTGAGCTCTGTTTTTGGCTGCGACGGCCTCCTGCAACCCTCTGCCAGCAAAAATGGAGCTGAACTATCCCAAGGATTTCCTACTAATACAATAAGAAAATTTAAAGTTGCATCCTTTAGCTTCCAGGTTTATGAAACAAACCTTTTCAGTAACTAAGTAATGTTGATAACCTAGTTATAAATTGTCTGCGAAAAAAAAGCACCCCAAAAATCTTACTATAAGCTGCATGTTGTACAAGAAGGCAATTATCAGCAGAATCAAAACTTACCAATGATCAGAAGTTCAGAATGATAAAAGAATTGTCCAGCTGTTCCATTCCTCATGGAAGGTCATTGGGCTTCCTTCAGACTCACGCTTCCAAAGAGTTGTGGCTTTTAGACTGATATGTACTTGTATTGCTTTGCTCATTTTAACAACTATGAAAAGCCCAAAAATAAAAAATAAATAAACATGACACATTCATGACTGACATTAGTGATAGGCAAGTGGTATTTTAATTACATGTTTTAAGTCTTATGCTGTCATGTCGCTTTTATTACATTTTATTGGTTAGTGATGCAAATAGCCAGTTTGATTTGGTGAATGAGGATCAGACTTTGGCACAAAAACAGACTGGGGGATTTTGAGCTAGTCTTTCCCTCTCCACTCTCAGAAGGAGGCATGGGGTAGGGTAGGGAAAGGCTGTTCCTGGGAGGGATGAGGGGGGAAAACCAAGAGTCTATACTTCCAACAAGTTTATCTGAGGCATGATGATCATCTCAGCTGCTCAGTGAAAGCAAGGAGGAACCTACAAGTATTTGTCACACGAGTGATCTCAGGCTCAGGTGATGGTCACTCTCACACTCACAGCCCTGGAAAAATTCAACTTAACACTGAGGCACAAGCGATTCCTTAAAGTACACAGAGACCCAGTGAATGAAAAAGAAAAGTACCCTTTTACTGATTATAAAGTAGTTCTATTTATTCTTCCAAACAAAAACAACCACACACACATACACACAAACATGTCAACACGTACTCAAGGCCCACAACTAGGTTGTCAGACACTAGCCAGAGGGATGGAAGCTGCCATGTCTGAGATCCAAACACTGGGATCCAAAGGCTGGGCAGGCTTCAGGACCCTTTTCTCATCCCCCAGCGTGTTGGTGGGGGGGGACTTCCCGTGCAACTGTTGATGAGACTTGGGGAGGGGTTTGCCAGGGCTCAGGGCCAACTTTTGTCCTTTCCTTTCTTTAATGACTTGGTTCCTTTCCCAGGCTTTTCTTCACATGGCTCACAAGCCTTCACCACTGTTAGTTCGGTGGCTTCGGCCTAGTCTCACATGTTCCTCGCTTAAAAAACAGTTGCTTTGCCTTCAGAGTTATGATGCTCCTCCCAAAGTACTTATGACCCAGTTCCAGAGTGTGAAATATGAAGTAGATGTAGCTCTAGCGAAATGGGCAGCTGTGCGGTATAAATTTGACAAATATATAAATAAATTAGACTCTTATTAACACTTTTTACTTCAAAATGCAGGATTTAGCTTATTTGTATAATGGCAGCATGGCATGAGGGAGTAAAGCAGTTTCATTTCCACAGCCAGGCTTATATCTCCAGTTAAAAAGCTTTAGAAGTCACAACTTTTTAATTTATTGGGATTTCTTAATAAATATCCATAAAACTTTGAAGCTTTATTTAGTTGTCACCTTGAAACATAAATTGGGTGGCAAATAAGTTTAATAATAGTGTTAAAGTTTGGAAAGTGGATATATAGACAGCAGAATAGCAGAGAAAGAGTTGGAGAAAATAACAAAATACAAAAATCCAACAGATTAGAATGATTGCCACAAAAAAGAGCAAAATTAATAAGTGGCTTGGATGCTATCCCGAAACAACTAGAGCACCACTTAAACACCATTGGCACTGACAATATCACCTTCAGTCTGCTGCAAAATGCAGCTTTGCTTGGGACAGCTTACATCCTGTGATGATACCTTTAACACAGGGGTGTCAAATTCAAGGCCCCTGGGATGCTTGGATCTGGCCCATGGGGCTGCTCTGGAGACAGCGAAGGACCGGCTCATGGTGCCTCTGCCAGCAAAAACATGGCCTTCCTGAGCTCCGTTTTTGCTGGCAGAGGTTGCAGTAGGCCGTCCCAGCCGAAAACAAACCTGGAAGCCAATTTTCTCCAGCACAGCACTCAGGTCACCACAGGCACCCCCCGACACAAGTCACGTCAAGCTGGTCACACCCACCCCTGCAGCCCCCCACCTCCCCACAGGTCAAACACAACCCTGATGCAGCCCTCAATTAAATTGAGTTTGACAGCCCTTTTTAACACTATCAAACATCCACACTTGCCTACCCCAGGCCCTTCAGAAGGACTTGACAGGCGACACATTTCCAAATCCAGTATGGAAGTCTGCCTGACAGTACGATGAACCATAATAATATAATTGTAACTGGAGGAATGTGAAATTTCATCAACATTAAAATTAATGAACAATTAGTAGAATTGCTGTTATTTTACAGCATGTGGATTCTAAGCCCCAGCTATCATCAGCCACCTCGTTCAAGGCCTTTATCAGCCTGTATACTGTCAGTTTTTTAGAATTGTTTTGTAATTGTTTCTGAACATTCTTTGGCCATACTACCCATAGAGCCAAGTAGTAAATCCATCAGCTGCACAACAAGAGCAATGGTTAGGGACCAGAAAAGGGGCCAGCCAAGATGACTTTGACAAAGCCAGTAGGAGTCACAAGATTGCTAACTCCAAACACATTATTGCAGGTGCCTCCTCTGCATCAACGCAACTCACTTTGTCTGCATGGGGTGACTAAGAAGTGATCAGGAAACCATAAAAACACCCATAAAATGGAAGATTACCTACCCATCCTTGGCTGCCTTAGCCCCTGACTGACTCAAGGTTCAGGTGAGGACAGGTAGACACATGCTTCAAGAAGATTTACTGGAATGTCTTCACATCAGGAGAGCAATCATTGTTATTTTTATTTCATCTAATCATGTCCATTCCTCAGAGATTGCCTGGAGAATCCCCGCAGTTTTCTTGGTTTGCCATTGCCTCTTTATTAGTACTGAGAGAAATGACTGGCTCAGGGTCATCCAGCAAGCTTCATATCCAAAGCAAAACTAGAACCTATAGATGGTGGTTTGCTTATGGATGCCTTAACCAGTACACCAAACTAGCTCTCGGTGTGTTAATTAGATATCATCAAACAGGGTTTAATTTGTGCTGACAGAATTAAGGGCAATGCTTACTATCCCAACTTTAATGACGAATGTTATCCTCCAAGAAATCCCGTAAAGCCTGTGATGTTATCTTCTATATTTCTGTTCTACTGCCACTTCAGCTTTGTCAAGCAAGAAAAGAGTAGTCATCCTTTCTTTGGTCCCAGAGTGAATGATTGCAAGTACTAGTAATTGTTCACTTAACAAAAACCACAAAAAAGGGTGTAATATAAAGTTGGTCATATGGTGTTACATATTCCATAGGACAAGGCAATGATAACCACTCCTGTATTTCATTCAGAAACACAGAGGTACACAAAAGGGTGAGAATCACACTCTCCTTATTAATTCAAGGCTATATGTTGAATACATACAAGGGAGGAGGGAGGAGGAAAAAATGAGTGTGGCTTTAAATTTGGAGGGTGAAATAACAATAATGAGATCTCAATCTTGTATAGTGCTAGTGAGATGAGCAACAACATTATATACATTTGACAAATAGATATATAAACAAATATGCCTGATATTAGCACATTTTGATTCAAAATACCCTTAAGGAACGATTCCACTCCTCCTCCAGTTGAGCACCCCTTTCTCCCCTCACAACCTGTCAATTTAAAATGACAAGCAGGTGAAGTCCCTCGCCACAGATCCTCCCACAAACCGATCGCCTCTTGGTTCATCTCTTCTGGAAATATCCAAGAGCCAATGAACTGGGGTAGGGAAAGGAGGAGGCCCTGCTGAGTTTAGCAGAAGTGGAGATGCTTGCCTCTTTGCTTGCCAAGCTGTTGCCAGGTCGCTAACACTCTTGCATTTTTGTGTGCATTGGATGCTGAGCCCACGCTGATTCTGGCACCAAGTCTCTCTCTAGTGCCGTTGTCAAAGTGGTGATTACATGTTTTGGCACTGTCCTCGGAGTTGACGGTGATAAGTATATGCATGTGATTTATGCTTTTCTATAGAAGAGTCTTCCAAAGCTTCTTGCTTGCTGTTCAAAAAAGAAGCATGATGCTGTTCCAATTCTCTCTCCTTCCCTCTCTCCCCCCCACAACTTTGAAATTTTCCAAGCGTTGAGCCTTGTTAGTTATTTCTGCATCCCAACATAATGCCTTGAGTACTAGAGAAATATTTTCTTTCTGGCTTGTCAGTTCTTGTACTCCAAACTAGTCATGTAGCAAAAGTACAAAATATTTATTTCATACAGATGGGAAATGAACAACTTTTAGTGTTTATTTTTATCAACCTTGGTAAGGATTGGTTAAAGTATGCCAGTTACATGATTAGAAGAGAATAACAGTCTTGATTGATTACCTTAGTGGAGAAAGCACTTTTGGTTCATAGAAATATGCAGTGGATATATTAGGGGTTACTTTCTACACCTTTCTATACTTATTACCTCCAACATGGTTGTGTCGGTGGGCCTGGGGAACCCAGAGCAGGATGGAACCCATTCAATGGTTTGTCGTCAGAGTGTGTGGGGGGTATTATTTTACTAAATTATTATTTTATGATTTAGTCTATTATTATTATTATTATTATTATTATTATTATTATTATTATTATTATTATTATTATTATTATTATTCCTGTTATATGGTTTTTATATCCATGTAAGCCACCTTGGGTCAGCATGTGCAAATAGGCAGCAATATCAATTTTCTAAAATAAATACATAAATCTTTTTTAAGATTATTTTAAGCTTTTCTATCTCAATATTTTAATAACAATCAAACAATAATGTCATACTCTAATTAGCAAATAATGATGCATCGCAATGCCCACCTATGCCTTTTATTACTATTATTTATAGTTTGGTTATGTCCAAGATTGTTTTAGGATAACATCAATAAGTTTGAAAATCCAACAATATTGATAAAAGAAGATGATGGCATGTTGCCCTGAGAAGTGATTATGGACACTAGTTCTCAGCTTGTCTTTGAAAACTTGCAGATTTGCACCCAAACCACAAACCACCATGCAGAGCAGGAAGCAGATTTCAAGGGTTTTTAATGTCACACAACAAATTTTCCATCCGACAAGAACGGTATCCCAACCGGTCTAGATTAGCTCTGGAAGCTTCTGCCTTACCGTGTTATTTAAAGGTATTTGAAATACCCATCTAAATGCTTCTATCTCCTATCCACGACCCTAGTTATTCCCTTAATCACCCCTTATTCCCATCATCCAGTTTACCTAATAAGTCCACTATTTCCTTCCCTATCACCTATCTCTCGCTCATGATTCCTATCTCCTTGCGAGTAAACTAAATCATTAAACTCCCCCCCCCCATCGCCTGTTCTTTCATCACAGTTGATTCAACAGCCGCACTCTCAGTTCAGCTTTGGCAGAATCATTAAATTAAGTCCAACAATCCATCAAACACAGATAGGGGTTTCCTTTCAAGTTATGGACTACTACGGATCCCTTTGCATGTCACGACGCTGCAGTTGTCACAATTACCCGGGGGTATCTATCATCAACAGAGTGCAATGGCTCCTGCAAATGTGCTGTTGGGTTCAGATCATCTATCATCCCCAACGGAGCCTGACAGGCTGCCCAGTCTACCAGAGGTCCACCTGGGAAAAGAGAATGAACAGATGAAATGTTATGCAAAGTATCCCCCCCTTCCTTGGCAGGATATTTGAGGTGGAACTGTCTGCACAGTCGAGGGGTGCACACATCAGAATAAACAACCCAGGATGCTCCTGATAGGAGATACCCTTTCCATTTAACTAAATATTGCAAGGTTCCCCTACATCTATGGGAATAAAGTATTTCACTTATTTCATAGTGACCATCCTGTATAGGACCGGGCTGCTAAAATTGGTTTTCAGAAATAAGAATGTTTGCTGGTTTAATGAGGCTAATATGAAAAATTGGATGCACCTTTCTAAATCTTGAGGGTAACTTTAATTGTATTGCGACAGGGTTGATCATTTTAGTCACTGGAAATGGACCAATATATTTAGGACCCAGTTTCTTGGATGGCAACCCGAAATTTAGCTATTTTGTGAAGAGGTACACAACTTCTCCAATTCTGAACATTTTATGATCAGCTCTTTTTTTATCAGCCTGTTTTTGGTCAGCCATAAAAGCATGATGCAATGCTTGGTGCACATTTGCCCATGTTTCCTTTGTTTTTTCAGACCATGTACTGGTAGTCATTGGTTCCTGGCTTTATCTCTCCCATTCAGGAATTGATACAAACTCCATACCATGTACTATAAAGAAAGGTTTTTTTTCCAATACTATGGTGTATGGTGTTATTATATGCTACCTCCACAAAGGGTAATAATTCCGACCAATCTGTTTGTTGATAAGATACATAATAATGGAGGCATCGTTCTATGGTTGCATTAGTACATTCTGAAGCACTGTTGGTGCTTGGATGATAAGCCATGCTTAACTGTGGTGAAGACCCTATTAAACGTATAAACTCTCACCAAAAATGTGCTGTGAAGTAATCTTAACGACGCAATATATTACATTCATATAGTCACACAATGAAATATAATATTGATCTAGAGAGCTCTAAAATTGTTAAATAACTAATGCTTAATATTCTGTCTCTCCTATATTCCCGTTCAAAATATAACAATCTCTATTATTAATAACTTAACTAAATTAATTAATCCAATATTTTAACACTCTAATATTTCTTTACTAAATATACATATTTATCGAGAGGAAATAAAAAAAAAGCAAGCATATTTCCACATAACATAACATCAACTGATAGAAAAGAAGAGAAGCTATTTTTAGTAAATATGTACACAGAGAAAAGAGTAGAAGGAAAGAAAAAGGAAGGTTCTAGAGATAGGAATTTTTAGTTTCCGCTTTTCAATTTGGGAGCTTTCACTTCGAGCACACCGGAAATGGCAAATGAAAAATTGCTGAGTAACAGCTACCAGTAAGCAATGTTCCCGCTCGTTCAAAGGCTTCCGATTTTACTTGTGTTTAAATGTTCCTTAAATCAATTGTTCTGATTTCCTTCAAATAGAAAAAGGAACTGTCTCCTCCGATAGAACACGTTCTCAAGTTTCCCGGAGTTTGTAGAATAAATTGAGTCCATTCAGTCAATTGAATCTGTTACTCTGTTTTTTGTTTTTTTGTAAAAGTTTTATTGATTTTAACAACAGACAAAAAACATATAAGACATAAAACATGACATAAAAAAATAAAAAATAAAAATAAAAAATTTAAACATTCTTCATAAATTTACAGTGTATCGGTTGGTTTACCACTCCCTTTTGTGCATCCATTTCATAGTCATCAGAATAATTATATTACATAATAACTCACATTATCAATCATCAATAAACTATCCCAATATCATTATTGAACAATCATTTGACTATAATTTTACTAATTCATACTTAAGCGAGATAACTATAATTAGGTTAAATTATTTTATGACAAATCATGAAATCATATCAAATCTATCATAATAAAATATTTTTAAGAATTATCAAAACCAAGAAAAATTATATATTCATTATTTCCTAAATTTCTAAATATTCTATTATCATATTGTATTATCTAACCATTGACAAAAAAGATCCCAAACTTCATAAAATTGTTTATCTTCTTGTTCTCTAATTTCAAATGTCAATCTACTCATTTCAGCACATTCCAATATTTTCTTAATAATTTCTTCCTCTATTGGTATTTTCTCACTCTTCCAATGTTCAGCAAATACAATCTTAGCTGCTGTTAATACATTTACAATCAAATATTTTAAATCTTTATTATATATATCAGGTACGATTCCCAATAAAAAAATCTCTGGTTTCAAATCTATGTGTTTCTTTATCATTTTTTCCAGCCATATGCGAATTCTAGTCCAGTATTTCCTGGCCTCCTCACAAGTCCACCACATATGGTAATATGAGCCAGGTATCTGATGACATTTCCAGCACTTTTCAGATTTATTCTTGAACATTCTTGCTATTCTTGTCGGAGGAAAGTGCCACCTGTAAAACATCTTATACAAGTTTTCTTTATATGCTGTTGACATTGTCATTTTATAATTTTGTGACCACAGTTTTTGCCATTTCTCTAAATCAATCCCATATCCAAAATTCTTCCCCCAAGCAATCATTGTTTCTTTAACTTGTTCTTCCTCTAATTTAATTTCCAACAAATAACTATATAATTTTTAAATCACTTTTTCATCAGTACCTGTCAAAATCCTATCTAAGTCAGTCAATTTATCATAAAATCCTTCTATTTTAGAATCTTTAAGATACCTTGCATGTATTTGCGCATATGAAAACCAATTCATCTTTATACCTTGTTCTTCTAAATTTTGCATCGTTTTAAGTTCACCCTTTTCATCCAATATTTCCTCATATCTGTTTGTTCCTTCTTATAAGTTATAGGATACGAAAAAGCTTCAATAGTTGATAACCAAACTGGAATTTTCAAATAACATTGTTTCTTAATTTTCTCCCAATTCAACCATAACAATTCCTGTATATAATGCCTTCTGAAATAACCCTGTGATTTAGTTCCCTTATACCATAAAAAAAGCATGCCAACCCAATAATAAATCATGACCTTCTAATGCCAACAATCTAGTCTTTCTTAACGTTATCCATTCTTTAACCCACATTAAGTTTGCAGCTTGATAATACAACTCCCAATTAGGAAGGCCAAATCCTCCTCTAATTCTAGCATCCTGTAAAAGTTTTAATTTTATTCTCGCTTTCTTGCCTTGCCATATATACTTCAACACAATTTTATTTAGTTCTTCGAAGTAATCCTTACTTAACCTAATTGGTATTGTTTGAAACAAATATAAAATTCTGGGTAAAATATTCATCTTGATTGTTGAAATTCTACCTATCAATGATAATTGTAGGTTTTCCCATTTTTTCAGGTCGGATGCTATCTGCTGTTTAAGCTTAATATAATTATTCTCTTTCAATGTAGTACACCTTGACGTCAAATATATCCCCAATATTTAACTTTATTCGTAACTTGAATTTTCAATAAATCTGCCAGCTCTTCTCTTTGCCTTAATAACATGTTCTTTGTCAAAATCTTTGTTTTGTCTTTATTTATTTTTAAACCAGCCATCTCACCATACATCTCTATCTTTTCCAATAGTTTTAAAGCTGTCTCTAAAGGGTCTTCCAAAATAAAGACCAAATCATCCGCAAAGGCTTGCAATTTGAATTCCTCCTTTTTGACTTTCATTCCTTTTATGTTTATATCCTCTCTAATATTTCTATTTAAGACTTCCAAGGTCAATACAAATAACAAAGGAGATAATGGGCATCCTTGTCTTGTACCTTTTTTAATATTAATAGAGTCTGTGAATTCTCCATCTATCATTACTTTTGCCGTTTGCTTATAATATATGGCTTCTATTGCTTGGATAAATTTTCTAGCAAAGCCCATCTGTTCCAATAGTAATAACATAAATCTCCAGTTCACATTATCAAATGCCTTTTGGGCATCTAAGAATATCAAAGCCATTTGTTTTTCGGAGTGCGCCTCATAATATTCCAATGTGTCGAGGATTACCCTCATATTGTCTTTAATCTGTCTCTTTGGTAAAAATCCATTCTGATCAGAGTGAATAAAGTTATTTAGGTATTTTTTAAGCCTTTCTGCCAAGATTGAAGCAAAGATTTTATAGTCTGCATTTAATAAAGAAATAGGTCTATAGTTCTTAATTTGTAATGGGTCAACCCCTTCTTTTGGAATAAGTGTAATATAAGCTTCTGACCATGTTTCAGGTATTTTCTTATTTATCATAACTTCATTCATGACTTCTAACAGTGGAATGCTCAACGATTCTTGTAGTGTTTTTTAAAATTCTGCCGGGAAACCATCTGATCCTGGTGCTTTTCCATTGTTCTGTCTGTTAAGTGCTTCAGTTAATTCCATCATTATTACAGCACTTTCTAACATTTTCCGAGTTTCATCAGGGATCTTAGGTAGGTTAGCATTTTGTAAATACTGTTTAATTTTTTCCTCATCAAGATCCTCTTGTTTATATAATTGTCCATAAAAATCTCGAATGATTGCCTTTTTCTCCTTATTACCATAACAAATTTGACCGTGATCATCTATTAACTGTGATATTTTCCTTGATTCTTTCCCTTTTCTCAGCTTATATGCTAACCATCTACCTGGCCTATTTGCATCTTCAAAATAGTTCTGTTTAGCACTCCTAATTTTTTGTGCCAATTCTTCTTTCTCTGCTTGATCCATTTTATGTTTAATTATGTCCATTTTAAGTTTGATATCTTTTTTCTGTGGCATCTTCTGTAATTCTTTTTCCAGTTTTTATGGTCATCTTCTAGAGCTTTAATCATTTGCCTCTTCCTAATGTTCTTTTTCTTTATATAGTCAATTATTAATCCTCTTGCATATGCCTTCATTGTATCCCAAACATTCTGTATTGAAGTATCTTCTTTTTTGTTTTCATTGAAGAAGAAGGCCAATTCTTTTTCCATCCATTGTGTAAAATCTTTTTCCTTCAGAATACTATTGTTTAATGTCCATCTAGATCTTCTTTTTTGTCCTTTCCATTTAATTGTCATTGGATTATGGTCTGCCCACGTACTTGTTTCAATATTCATTTCTTGAATATTAGATAATAATTCTGTTGATGTCCAAATCATATCTATTCTGGACCACGATAAATGCCTGTTTGAATAAAAAGTATATTGTTGAGTTTTAGTATTTCTTTCTCTCCATATATCTTTTAAATTTAGTTCATCTGTCATTTTGAAAAAGGATTTAGGGAGAGTTTTCCTATTTTGTCGTGTTGTTTTTGCTGTATAGTCCAGTTTATTGTCTACAATTCCATTAAAGTCCCCCATCATAAGTATGTTAACATAGTCCAGTTCAATTATTTTCATATGTAGTTTTTTATGGAATTCTTCTTGCTTATCATTTGGGGCATAAATTGCAACCAAGAGAGTTTTTATATTATTATCCACTATTTCAACTATTAATACTCTTCCATCTTCATCCATATAAATCAATTTGGCTGGAGTGGTTTCTTTAACGTACAAAACCACTCCTCTTTTCTTACAATGGGTCAGAGAAGTAAATATTTTCCCTAACTTTGGTCGTATCAATAATTGTTCATGTTGTTTTTTAATGTGTACTTCTTGTAAGCAAATTATATCAAATTTTAGCTTCTCTAATTTATAAAAAGTTTTCCTTCTTTTGATAGCTGAGTTCAGTCCATTTATATTAATGGAAATCAGTTTTTTCTCCCCCATAGTTATGCTTTATATTTAGGTCTAACAGCTCTCGTGGATCTTATTTCACGTTGTTCTTTGATCTCCATTTGTCCACCTATTGCGCCTTCTTCTTTTTCCATCTCCATTTGGTCCTCTTCAAATTCAATTAAAATCTTTTCTTTTTCCGTCTCCATTTCTCTTCTTTTGAAAAATTCCTTGTAAAACATTTCTGCTTTCGCAATTGAATCAATTCTGTATCTCTGTTCTTGCCATGTAAACATTAATCCTTCTGGAATCAGCCATCTATAGTTCACCTCTTTTTTCAATAGCATTTTAGTCAAAAATCGATACTCTCTTCTAATCTCTCTCATTTTTCTAGGTACTTGTTTTAAGACCAGAATCTCTTTGCCTTTATATTTCAACTCCTTCTCTCTTACCACTTGTAATATTTGGTTTTTAATAGTTTTTTTAGTAAATCTAACATGGACCTCTCTTGGTAATTGATTCCTCATCGCATATCTTGTGAAGACTCGATATATCTCATCTACTCCATCCATCATCTTTTCCTCTGTTATTTCCAAGACTCCAGCCAAAATTTCAATCATTACTGCCGCCAAGTTTTGTCCTTTTTCTTCCTCAATATTTTGGAATCTAAGATAAAATTCTGACCTGTCCATCTCCCACTTCAACATCCCTCTTTTTTCTTGTTCGACCATTGTCAATCTGTTATCAATATTCCCAATTGTATCATCTCTTTGCTTGTCTTTCTCTTCTATTTTTTGGATGCTCTCATCATGTTTCACCATCATTTGTTGAAAATTTTCAATTTTCTCATCCATCTTTCCAATTCTTTGGTCAATACTCTCCATTCTTTGTTCCATACTCATTTTAAGATCTTGTATTCCTTGCATAACCATCGTTAAATCCACTTGTGCTTTGTCTTGCTTCACCATTGTTGAGAGTCGTCCTCCAGAGGATGGGAAAACAGGAGCAGAAGTTGAGATGCCCGAAGGTAAAATTTTCTTACTCATTTCGATAACTCAGGGTCTTCCGGATCTTTTAATCCAATTTGTGAGGTGGCCAATTATAATCCAATTTTAAAAAAGAGGAAAACACCACAAAAAACAAAGACAAAACCAGTAATAAGTAAAAAGCCCAAAATTAAAAAGAAAAAGATTCTTCAGGTTCTTCAATACCTTAATCCAATTGTAGAATACGCAAATATAATTCAAAAGTAAAAATTAAAAGATGAAGAGAAAAAAAAGAAGCAAATAATAAAGCCCAATAATTTCAAAAAATAATAAGCAAAGAAAAAGGAAAAAAAGAAAAAAGAAAAGGGGAGTTCTTCAAATTCTTCCCACCTTAATCCAATTGAAAAACCTCAGAAAATGAAAAAAAGCCATAAAAATAAATCAAAAATAGAAATCAAAAAGGCAGACATCCCTATAAAAAAGAGAAAAGAAGCAAAAAAAGAGTATTCTGAGACTTCCCCTTTAAAAAAAAATAACTAAAAATAAAATATAATAAAAGATAAAAAATAAAAAATAAATATATCAATATTACAAAATAGTGTGGGGTTGGAGGGGAGGGATGAAACAATTAATAAGGAGTTTAAAAAAAAAAAAAAGACACACACTGCATTTTATTTATCCAAGGCTCTTATTTGACTTCTCTACCAGTTTCAAAGCCAAACTTCAAATATTCATTTAATAATAGAAGTTCCAAAGAGCACCTGTATAAACATCCTCCAGTACTCTTCCCTCTATCTTATCATTTCCAGTAGCCTTGAGAAAAGTTTTTCAAATAAAAGTTTTTCAACTTCAAACAGAATATTTCCAAGCCTCTAGTTGGCAGTGTTACAAAGTTTCTTCAATCCACTCCCCCTTCTTCCCCCCAGAGAAAAGCCTAAAAAGAGGAAAAAAAATATGTATGTATATTTATGTATATTAAAAAAAGATATTAAAGGGGGCCTCTATTTTAAAAAATACAAACAGTCAGAAAAGCAAAGAGAAAACAAGTAAATATAAAAATATAAAAGAAAAAAGCCAATCTGGTTAACTATATCGCAATAGAAATTCAGTAAAGAAAAAAAAAGTAAAAATAAAAAGCCAAGCCTCACTTTGACGTTACTAAAAAAGATCGCTGCTAAGTCAAATTCTGTCAATAATTTTACAGATTTCTTCTAATATTAGAGTGTTCTTAAGTCCCAAGCAAAAAAAAAAAAAGATCCTCACCAGCCGATACACTTCTTTCTATCCCGTTCTTCCGGAGCTGTCCCAGCTTCAGCAGCCTAATGGCTGCCTCTCTGCCGTTGGCAAAGATCGACCAGGGACTTGCGATGTCCCCGGAATCTACAGAATGCGGCCCTTACTGTCACCGTCACTACGAGACGGTTTAGGTCCGTTGGGACCGACCAGGGGCGAAGATATCAGCTGTGATCTCGGAACCCCGAGATCGCAGTTGTATCGCAGTGACAAAGCTCCGCCTTCTCCCTGAATGTGTTACTTTGTTGTAGCCACTTCAGCACTCTAAATACCGCCTATGGCGCCACTCTGTCTTTTTTCTTTCCCCGATCAACTTCGTTCTGCTTCTGGCTCCAGTTTAATAGCGTCTATCTAAATGTAAGTGGTGACAAAATCTATTCAATCACTCCCTAATGCTGATCTTCCAAATTCCTCTTTAATTCTTTGTTATTTCCATCTCTTTTCTGCCTGCCGAGCCCCTTCACTTTCACTTGGCCGATTCTCTTATAGCCGCTTTCTCTTAGGGCTCAAGGCAGACATTCGCTCAGTATATAACAGCCTAAAATCAATCTGTATTCTTCCAACTTTCCTCTCCGCCATTAACTTTTACCACCACTCTCTTTCCCAATGAGTTAAACCAGAGAAATACATATATACTTTACTAATCAGTTAAGAATATAATTATTTAACAGATTGATAGATCTTGGTCAATTTTGGTAATAGAATTAAGAACACTGAATGCCAATTTGGAATAATATGTTTAGCATTGTACAACAACAAAAACAAATCTTAAAGGAAATGACTACTACAACTACCACAGCATTGAAATCCACAAGAACAACTCCACAAGAACAACCACCCTGGCAACAACTTCACCTATGGCACAAAAAACAATAGAGGAAACACTACCAATAGAGAAGCAAACTAGCATCTCGAATGCGAACATTCAAGCAATGATTCTAACCCTACAGGACTCACTGACAAGATTGCAAGAAACAATGACTAAAAACCACAGTGAAACAAGGGCAGATATTAACGAACTGAAGGAAGAGATGGGGAAACTAAAGACAGAAATGAAAGCGGACATTTCCAAAGTAGAGGATAAAGTGGGAGTATTGCAGCAGGCCTTGGAGAAAAATGAAGTTATAATAAAAGAGGTAGAGAAAAGAACTAAACGAATGGAAAGGGAATTAGAAAGGGTGGATGAAGATCTTAAAAGCGTGAGCAAAGAAATGGAGGACTCATTGGTCCTCCTAGAAATGGACAAGGCAGCAACTTACCTAAAATTCCAAAATGTGGCAGAATCAAAAGAAGAAGACCTGGAATACTTAATGGCAGAAATACTGGCCGATCTATTGAAGATGGATAAAGATGACATTCAAAAAGAGTTCGATGAAGTCTACCGGGTCAATACAAACTATGCAAGACACCACAAATGCTCTAGGGAAGTCCACATACGATTCACCAGAAGATGTGTCCAAGACATGATATATAGAACCTCAAGAGATAAAACAATAACGTATAAAAATTGTGATCCTTAAACAGATACCAAGGAGAATAAGGGAACAAAGGTGTGATTATAAATTTCTGGCAGCACATTTAAATCAAAAAAGAATTACATTTAAATGGCTTATTCCAGAAGGGATGTTAGTGTCGTGGAAAGAGAGGAAAATTAAAATAGACACTATGGAGAAAGCTCAGGACTATTTCGAACGGATGGTGGGCCCACAGGAGCAAGGTAGTAGGGAGGAATTGGACACAAATTCTCAAGAAGAATATGGTGGACATAAAAATAGAATTGGAACTGTAGGGAACCAAGAGAACACTTATCCACAACAAAAGACAGAAGAAACCACATTAACACAAGCGCAAGAAGAGAGAGGAATTGTTACACGACAAAGAGTGAAACAAAACTAAATAGATAGGAGAAGAGAAAAAAATACTATCAATAAACATAAATGGTTTAAATTCGACAAATAAAAGAAAAAGGATATTAACTAAACTAATCAAACAAAATGCAGATATAATATGCCTACAAGAAACCCATATAAAGAAGGATGAAAAATATTTGGAATGCCCGAGATTAGGAAAGTTATTTACCACACCAGCGGATGAGGAGAAAAAGAAGGGAATCGCAATATATGTGAAAGAGGATTTGAAATCAGAGCTAATATGGTCGGACTCGGAAGGAAGGACTCTGGGTTTGCAGATCTGGATTAATGATATTCCAATTCTTTTAGTAGTAATTTATGCCCCAAATGGAGACCAAAAAGAGTTTTTTAAACATCTATAGAGAAAATTGGTTGAATTGCAAAGAAGAAACATTTGTATTATAGGAGATTTCAACTCCATTGCTGATTTTCAAAAAGATCACAGTAATGGCGGAAAGAATAAAAAGGGGAAGAGAGAGCTCTCTAAGATCTGTAGGGAAATGATGAAAGAGCTAAATCTGATAAATATATGGAGAAGACTACATCCTGAAAAAAGACAATTTACATTCTATTCAATCCCCACCAAACATGGACATGGATTGACATGGCATGGATGTATGGGGAATTAGCAAACGAGACAGAAGAAGTGGAAATTTTGCCTAATGAATGGGCAGACCATAACCCAATACAGGTAATATGGAAGGGAAGGGCAAAACCAAAGAAAAGATGGACTTTAAATACTCAATTAATAAGAGAGAAAGAATACATTAATAAATTAAAGGAGGAATTAGATTTTTTTTATAAAAGAAAACGATAACGGAGAAACCACGAAACAAAATATTTGTGATACGATGAAGGCGGTAATAAGAGGTATAACAATCTCTTATAACGCCAAGAGAAACAAGGAAAAATATTCCCAACAAAACAAATTACAACAAAGAATTAAGGAGCTAGAAACCCTTCTACAAAATACCCCAAAAGAATCCAAGCTGCAAAATCAGATAAGAATAACTAAACACAAA
Source organism: Hydrophis major (assembly GCA_033807585.1). NCBI lineage: Eukaryota > Metazoa > Chordata > Lepidosauria > Squamata > Elapidae > Hydrophis > Hydrophis major. The sequence goes on along the minus strand of CM066332.1, from coordinate 77,776,298 downwards.
CTGAATTTAATTGAACAAGAGAAAATGACCATGAATTTGAATTTGACTAGACAAACCTATTTTGAACATGCCAACAAGCCAGGAAGATGGCTATCTTATAAATTAAAAAAAAGAAAGAGAAGAGATTGATATATCAGTTAATAGATAGTAAGGGAGATACATACCAGGAAATAGAACAGAAAAAAGAAATCATCCATAAATACTTTGAAGATCTATATAAAAAAGAAGATGTCAGTGAAGATAGAATAAGGAATTATTTAGATGAAGTGACGGATAAGGCAATTGGGGAAGAAATGGTTGAACTACTAAATAAAGACATTACTGAATTGGAATTGAAATCAGCAATAGAGAACCAGAAAAATAATAAAACCCCAGGCCCAGATGGGATCCCAGGGGAGCTGTACAAGGCAATAGCAGAACAAATTGGACCACTTATGATGGAAGTCTTCAATGATGTTTTACTGGCAGCCAGGATGCCGGACTCATGGAGGGGGGCGTTGATTTCGCTGATCCCGAAGGAGGATATGGATCCTAGATATATAAATAACTACAGGCCGATTTCACTCTTAAATACTGATTACAAAATATTCACTTCTATTATTGCAAACAGATTAAAAAGAATGTTAAATTTGTATATACACGAAGATCAAAACGGATTTCTCCCAACTAGGCAAATAAAGAACAATTTAAGAACAGTATTAGATGTACTAGAATTTTACGAAGCCCACCCTGAGAAACAAGTAGCACTTATGTTCCTAGTTTATAATTTGAATTTGGGCATCAAATTTGAAAAGATTATAACAACCATATATGACACATAACAAGCTAACATAATAGTAAATGGGGAATGTACTCACCCAATAAAGATAGAAAAAGGAGTGAGACAGGGTTGCCCACTCTCTCCCCTGCTCTTCATACTAGCATTAGAGACATTATTAACGCGAATTAGGTGGAATTCAGATATAAAGGGATTAACGGTTAAGAAAGAGGAATATAAATTGCAAGCATTTGCGGACGATATGATTTTCTTTATCGAAGAACCAAAAGACGGGACCAAAATTGATGAGTGAATTAGAGAAATTCAGAGCAGTAGCAGGACTCAAAATAAATAGAAAAAAAAACCAAATTAATGACTAAAAACCTAACAGAAAAACAGAACTAGAAGAAACAATGCATATACAAGTGACAAAGAAAGTGAAATACTTAGGAATCTGGCTAACACCATACTGTAAAACACTTAAAGAAAATGAACTTCCGGTTTGTCGGCTTCGCCAACGGCAGGGTTTCGTGATCCTGCGCGATCCCTGCCGTGCTAGCCGTTTTGGTGCCTCCGATCCAGATGAGTTTGGAGGCTAAGGCTGCCTTGCAGAGGCAGCTGAAGATAGGGGGGAGCTGGTGAGGGGTTTGGGGGTGTTGCAGACCCCCTCCCCAACCGGCAAAACCGCCTTTTCCCAAGGCGGTCGAGTGGCAGTCTGCAATGGCCACCACAAAGAAGCCGGCAGCTGGGTAAGACTGAGCAGGAGGAAGAGGGGAGAAAGTTTACAAGAGAAAGTTTTTTGGCTGATCCAGGACTTTAAGAGGCGTTTAATTCTGAGAACTATGACTTTTTTAAAAATACTTTGTTTCCAGAGGAGGATTTCAAGCGGCAAAATTGAGGTGCTGAAAGGAAAGTTTACTCTCCTTCCCTATGGAATCAACAAATGGCCATTGAGAAACCTGTTGTTTTTTTTATAAAAGGTAAAAACTTGGCTTCTTTTTATAAGTGGGAAGGGAGAGGACAAGAAAAAAAAAATTAAGATCTTACTGGAGGAGATGCCTTGAAGATCTTGAGACTAGAAATTGATTGTAACAAGGCTGTAAAATACAGATTGGGTTTTTTTTCTTTTCCCTTTTACTGATACCACCCCAGGAAGAGAAAGCGAGAACTTTATGCATTGTTTGGACTGATTGATGTCTCTGGGACTTTGAGGAATTGTTTTAACTTTTGAAATATTTTGGTTGCTCTAAGAAGAACAAAGAATGGCTTTATCTGATGATGAACTTAGAAAGGAATATCAAGAAAGTAAGGACGCTGTGAAAGAAGCTTTCTTTTCTTTAGAAATGGCGCTTGCTATTTATCAGCAAACACAACAACAGATGGAGGAAATAGAAGAAGAAGAAGAAGAAGAAGAAGAAGAAGAAGAAGAAGAAGAAGAAGAAGAAGAAGAAGAAGAAGAAGAAGAAGAAGAAGAAGAAGAAGAAGAAGAAGACGCCATCTTCAGTGAATCTAAAACATTAATTAAGAGAGAAAGGAAAAAGAAAGGAAGGAAAATGAAGGACTTAAGGCTTAAAAAAACACTTAAGAAAGGAAAAAATAAGATGCAAAACCAACTTAATGTTACTGAGCAAAAGGAGAAAGGATTACAACAGAGAGGGAAAGCTAAAAAGGCGGAGGTTAGTTGAGGGGGGGGGGGAAAAGGCCAGGGGGGATAAGAAAGGAAGGGAAAAGGGAGGGAAAAGCCATAAAGGTATGAAACAAGATGGGAAAAAAGGATTTTTTTTAGGGATAAAGGGTAAGGTATAATTTTTTTAAAAAAGAAGATTCTGCAAGGTACATAAGATGGTACTATGTATTAAAAATAGAAAACTAGAATGTTATAAGAATTAATAAAAGATTAAAATACTGAAATGTTTAGTAATGACAGATTTTAAAATTTAATAAAATTGTAGCACTTGTTTTTTGAAATAGACAATCAGAATGTTATAAGAGTTAATATTTAGATTTATTATCTGATTATATTAATTATTATGAATTTATTATTTTTTCTCTTTGAAGGTTAGTAGGTAGAATGTACTAAGCAGAATCAGATTGGGTATCAGGCGTTATTTTAAATATTAATTTAGGGGGAGGATAGAAAGGCATCATACTCTGATCAGTGATTTCAGGAGAAATTCTTTTATTTTTCTTACTATAGGGAATGAGATAAATGGATAATTTGGAAAGAATGGACAAAAAATATAAATACAATGATTTAAATTAAAATGAATTAAATAAAATAGAAATAAGAAGAATGAAAAGCGGGGAGAAGTCATATAGAAGATATAGAATGGTAAATAAGATAGGTAAATGGTATATAAGATGAGCACAAATTTAATTAAAGTCCATACAAAGAGAGGTAATCTGGGGCCAAACTACTTTCTTAACAGAAGTTTTATATTTTTGTGTGTTGTGTATTTATGTTTTGTTTGAGAATTAATAAAACCTCGGAGGAATGTTGGATGAGAATAATGGTAATCAAGTCAGAGAGGAATGAAGATGATGACCATAAACTGGATAAATATAGAAAATAATAATAGTAACAATGAAATTGAATACGAAAAGAGAAATAATGAGAAATTTGTTAAGAGATATTAATATGTTTATATTGAAATGGTGTAAAACAGAATTATGTTGCATAAAGTAATATTCTACTTGACTTGTAAAATTAATAATGGAAAGAGGTTTTATGTATTTAATGGTTAATGATGGTTTGTCTTTAAAATTAATAAAATTTGTTCCAAAAAAAAAAAAAAAGACACTTAAAGAAAACAATTATGATATATTGATATACCAGGTAAAGAAAGATTTAGAATCATGGGGGAAACTTCAAATTTCACTACTAGGTCGAATCGCCACTATTAAAATGAACATTCTCCCCAAATTCTTGTACCTATTCCAAACGATCCCAATTAAATTACATAAAAAGTTTTTTGAAGAACTCAATAGAATAACCTTGAAATTTATTTGGCAAGGAAAAAACCCAGAATAAATGTAAAAGCAATGCAGGATATGAAGAGCAGGGGAGGGTTAGCATTTCCAAACTGGGAGTTATATCATATGGCCACCTCATTAGTTTGGCTGAAGGATTGGGTGAATTTAACCAACAAAAGAATACTATTTCTAGAAGGCCACGATTTACAAATGGGGTGGCACACTTTTTTATGGGATGTAGGGAAAACCAGTCAAAAATATTTCCATAGACATTTAATCAGAGACGCACTATTAACAAATTGGAGGCAAATACGGAAAAAACATTATACAAAAGTACCAGTATGGATTTCAATAATGGAGGCAATGATTCACCCAAACAATCTGGAGATTATCAAAATGATTAAATACAAAGACTTACTGGACCCACAAGGAAATTTGAAACCGAGGTTGGAACATCAGGAGCAAGGACAAAAAATTGATTAATGGGTTTACCTTCAGATTCAAAGCAGATACAAACAAGACAAAAAAGGATTCGGAATTAACAATAAACTGCAACAATTAGATAAAATTTTATTAGGATCAAATAAAAAAAATAACAAAATTGTATAATTACTTATTAGAAACAGAATTAGAAGAAGAAATCGTAAAAGGAAATATGATCGCTTGGAGTAAGAACGTAGGGCGCAGCATTACATTAGCGGAATGGGAGAAAGTTTGGGGCAGAAATAATAAGATCACCAAATTGGCAGCATATAAGGAAAATCTTTATAAAATGTTTTATAGATGGCACCTCCCCCCTTTGAGTTTAGCAAAGATGCACCCTAACAGGAGTCCGTATTGTTGGAAGTGTAGGAAAAAAGAAGGAACCTTTTTCCATATGTGGTGGTCTTGTACAGAAACCCAAGTTTTGATTGGAAGAAAATCAAAACTTGGTTGGAAGAAATTACAAAAGAGCAGATCAAATACAAACCAGAGTCCTTCCTGTTAGGGATTTTTTATAAGCAAATTTCCAAAAAAGCTAAATACATAACAATACACATTTTAACAGTGGCCAGACTAGCCTTCGTTCAACACTGGAAACATCAAACTCCATCAGATGAAATAATCATTGAAAAAATTTCAAAATGTGCAGAAATTGATAAATTGACTTTGGCGCTAAAAAACAAAGACACTTCACTATATTATGATAGCTGGAATTGTTGGTATAATTGGATTGACCAAAGATAAATTATATATCTTAAGGCATAAGAGAAAAGTATTAACCTATAATAATGAGGTAGCGATATAAGTAAAGAACAGGTGTGGGTACATGACATAAATTAAGGTTATGAAAAAAAAAAGATCTTGCAAACTGTAAAAGTAAGAATGCTTTTAACTTTCTCTCTCTTTTTTTTCTTTTTTCCTTTTTCCTTTTTCTTTCTTTTTTCTAAATTCTTTACTTTTCTATTTCTTCTCTTTCCTTTCCTTTCTTTTGTCTATTTGTGTATGTATTGTTGGTTGGTTTTAATTGTAAAAACTAATAAACTATATTTTTTTAAAAAAATGTGCAGTGAACTGCACTCCTCGATCAGAGATGATTCTTCGCAGTAGCCCATGTAGTCGATAGATGTTTTGAATAAACAGGAGAACTAATTTTTGAGCAGATGGCAGCCCAGCACATGGGATAAAGTGCACCTGTTTCAAAAATAAATCTATAAACGTTCAGATCACTGTATATCCCTGACTATTAGGTAAGTCTACTATAAAGTCCATGGCAATGTCTTGCCATGGTTTAGTGGGGTTTGATACTGTTTGTAATAATCCCAAAGGTTTTCCAGGTTGGGACTTACTGATAACACAAACCATATACTTCTTTACATAATGTTCAATATCTGACCTCATTGAAGGCCACCAAAATTGCCTTTTGGCTAAATGTAATGTTTTTAAGAATCTATCATGTCCAGCTTGCTGAACATCATGGCAACAGTATAATACTTCAGATCTCAAGACTACAGGTATATACAACTTTGTCCCTTTCCATGCAATCCGATTGCGGATATCACATTGCATTCGGTTTTTTGATATCCACGTGTCCCCTTTTAGAGCATTGGGTAGATCCAGAGCCAATAATTGTACCCTCAATGACTGTAATCTCCCCATCCCCTGGATAATCGTCTATACTATCACCTCTCATCTGCTGTAATATTGTGGTAACTGTGACAAAACGTCAGCGGAAAAATTATTTCCTGCTGATATGTACTTTAGGATTAAATTAAACCGACAAAAATATAAAGTCTATCGGACCTGCTTAAGAGATAACCATCGAGGTGATTGGAGTGCTTACAGATCCTTATGATCCTTCCATACTTGAAACAGACGCTGGGACCCTTCAAGGAATCATCTCCATGTCAATAACACTATTAACCTTCTTGCAGCCAGTTTACCTAATAAGCCCACTATTTCCTTCCCTATCACCTATCCATCGGTCATGATTCCTATCTCCTCATGAGTAAACTAAATAGTAAAACTCCCCCCCCCATTGCCTATTCCTTCATCACAGTTGATTCAACAACTGCACTGGCTGTTTTTATCTCTCTCAACTCAGCTTCAGCAGAATCATTAAGTCCAACAATCCATCAAACACAGGGTTTCCTTTCAAGTTACAGACGACTGAGGATCCCCTCGCACAACATTTATGTCATGATTCTCCGACGCTGCAGCTGTCGCAATTACCTGGGAGTATCTATCATCAGCAGGGTGCGACGGCTCCTGAAAATGTGCTGACAGGCTCAGATCATCTATCATCCCTAACGGAGCCCGACACTAGTGTTGAAGGAGATGGCTACTTTATCCACTGGCTTCCTTTTGCTCTTAGCACTCTTTTAAGAGAAGAGTTGCTGCCTGTCTGGATGGCTATGCATCACTCAGTTTATCTATTTCTTCTTTTATAGGGGATTGCATAAAAGTCTCGGCTGCAGATGCTCACAATTCTTATTTTCTAAACTTTCATTTATTCCACTCTATCCTTTATCTGTCTAGCACCTCCAGTTAAGTGTTGTATCTCCTCATGGAGTTCCTTTGAAAGTATGTCAAGTTTTAGCAATAGCATTTATATACTGCTTCATAGTGCTTTTCAGCCCTCTCTAAGCAGTTTACAGAGTCAGCATATTGCTCCCAACCATCTGGATCCTCATTTAACCGACCTCGGAAGGATGGAAGGCTGAGTCAACCTTGAGCCTCTTCAAGATTGAATTCCTCGCTATGGGCAGAGTCAGCCTGCAATACTGCATTCTAACCACTGTGCCACCATGGCTCAGTGGTTAGAATGCAGTTCAAGCTTTATTTCCATTGCCCGAATTACTTCATGTGTTTTTTCTTATATTTATCCAATAAACTCTTGAAGATTCAGTTTCACCTGATCATCTTCTTTCAGTTGTATTAATTATCTTATGTGTAATATTTGTCCAAGAATATAACGAAAATTTAAAAATTAAAAGTATATAACATTAATTCCACATGGTCTAGTACAGTGGCCAGGGACCACTGGTGGTCCGTGAGAAAATTTTGGTGGTCCCAAAGAAATGTCACCCCCAAAGCAATTAATTCAGGCTGCGCGGGAACACAAGGCTGTGCCACCCACATGACCCGTGGGGACACAAGGCTTGCGTTGCTTGCATTGCGAACAACACAAAGTAGTGAGGGGAGAGGGTAAGGGCGGAGATGGATAACTTGCCCCGCTTGCCCCATGCGCCTGGCCTGGCCACTGGGCTGCTTCTTTCCATTTCTTCTGCTTTTGGCTGCATGCAAGGAAAACAGCACAAGTCTTTCCCTCCCACAAACTCCACCAGAAATGAGTCTTTGGGATCCTGCAAGGCATCTTGCTCCAAGAGTCTGCACCATCACGACAAATCTCACAAAGACTCATTTCTGGCGGAGGTTGGGGGAGAGAAAGAAAGACTTTTGCGGCTTTGGCTGCTTTCCTTGCATGAAGCAAAAAGTCTCTTTCCCCCCACCCCCTTAGAATGGAGCTGGAGACATTATCCTGTGATCCCAAGTAAAGAATGATCGATCGGTAGGAAAACAGGGTGAGGAATTTTCCTGCAGATTTTTGGGGGATTTTCCCAGGGTCTGCTGCTTTCTGCAGAGACCCTGGGAAAACATCAACAAGCCACTGTCAGTCAAAATTCATATTAGTGTGTTTAAAGTGGATTTAAAGCTATGAATGTGGTGGTCCATGAGGTCCAAAAGGTTGGCGACCCCTGATCTAGTAAATATAACTATATAGCTGACAAGTTAAAAGATTAGTCTTTGGCTCCCTCGTGTGGTGAAACAACATTTCTGAACATAAGCTGCAAAGAAATATTCTCCTTTATTCGTTTCAAATAGGAACGAAAGAAGCTTCAAGGAAATCTTATTTAGAGGTAGAAATTGATAAGCATAAGTCATAAAACATCTTTTTCAAAATTCCTTTTATATTTATGATTCATAAAAGTGTGCAAAAAGTTCATAGAGTTTCCATAATAACTACAGAAACTTACTAATATTTCCTAATTCTCATACTATCTAAACTCTATTATCTAATACGTCCTAGTTCTAATACTGTCTTAATATCTACTATCTAATATCTCCTAGTTTTAATATTATTTGGTATCTACTATCTATTGTACTATATCCTAGTTCTAACACTAATATCTATTATATAATATTGCTTAGTTTTAATACTAATTCATATCTATCTAATGCACCCAATTCTAATACTAGCCACCATCTACTCTCTAATAAACCCTAGCTTTAATACTATTTGATATCTATTATCTAATATTGCTTAGTTTTAATACTAATTCATATCTTTCTAATACATCTAATTCTAATACTATCCACTATCTACTCTCTATCTGATATCTATTATCTAATATATCCTACTTCTAATACTATCTGCCATCTAACATCGCTTAGTGCTAATACTAATATCTAATATCACTTAATTCTAATATGATCTAATATCTATGATTTAATATAATCTCATTTCTAATACCAATACTGATGATCTAATATGTCCTAGTTCTAATACTGTTATCTATTAGTTCTATGACCTTGACTGGAATCACACAATGCAAGCCATCATTTGGTATTTAAGATGGAGTTTGGACCAAACAGTTTTTCCAAAAGAAGTCTTTTTTTTCCAGGCGGTATCTTGGCACTGTTTTCTTCACTGGGAATTGAAGAGGAGTCTTTTTGTCTTTCCTTTGGAAATCTGGCAAATGAGGGCTCATAATTGGTGACAGAATCTCCTACAAAGCCAGCTATTTCACCACGTTGCCTGTTCCTTGGTCTTCTGCTGCATGGTATCTTGGGGTTGACCAAGGGACCTGTTGAATGATAACCCTGATGTAAAATTTTTCACATATTTCTCCCATATAATTTCACATATTCCTCACTTAACCAACAGTTGCTTTGCATTCAGAGTTATGATGCTCCTCTCCAAATATTTGTTCCAGAGTTCTGATGCTGTTCCACTGCCCCACTGTCACATGACTCTCTTTATGGCAAATTGCTGTGTTTTTCTGCTTGTGGGAAGCCTTTTGAGCCGGTTGCTGGCAAAAAAGGCCATAAAAATGAATTGTCTTGCTTAACAACCACAATGTTTCCTTAATGATCCTTTTAATCTTAATAATCATTTGCTTTACAATTGAAACGTTCATTTAACAAACACCACAAAAAAGGTTTTAAAATCAGGTTGGTTATGTGGGTGCCTTCATTTACTACCATCATAACATGATGAAACTTCTGAGCTCCATTTCAGTCATAATTTGAGGACTGTGTATATTGGATAGGAGTAGCATGATAGGAAGATGTTAGACAATCCCTTCAGTGGCAATAGCAAGGGGACTATTTTATATATATTAGACAAGGCAATGATAAACCAGTCCTGTATTTCATTCAAAGTGAAGAGATACACAAAGGGATGAGGAACACCCTCTCCTTGTGAATTCCACCTCTATATTGAAGGTATATGAGGGAGGCAGGATTGGGAAAAATGTGTGTGGCTTTATAATTTGGAGGAAGAAACAGCAATAATATGAATTTGAGCTATATGTAGCTCTAGTGAAATGGGCAGCTAAGCTATATAAATTTGACAAATCTATAAATAAATTAGACTTTTATTAATACTTTTTGCTTCAAAATACATGATTTAACTTATTTGTAAAATGGCAACATGGCACAAGGGAATAAAGGAATTTCAGTTCCACAGCCAGGCTTATATCTCCAATTAAAAGGCTCTAGAAGTCATCAAAATATAAGTTTGATTGATTGATTGATTGATTGATAGGTAAGATTGAACAATGATCTTTATAGCAGAACATACACTAAAATCCTGTAACACTTTTGAATTTCTTAGGAAATATCCATAAAACTCTTCTCTTCTTCTAACCCTTATCTATTGCTTCTAGAGCATGATGAGAATGATCTTTTGCTTAATCAGCACTGATGACTATTAAATAATGAGCTCACAAAATGCAGCATTGCCAGTTTTAAAAGAGAAAATAGAACAAGCATTTGAAATATTTTTGACAAGGCACAGAATTATTGTATTTCTTATTTCACAATAAAGTATGAAACAAAGTCGGTGCTACCTTTTGGAGAAGAACAGGAATCACTTTTCTCTGGCTGACTTTTACGTATCCGATGTGCATAAATATTTGTTATGCTTAGTTCTCGTTCTCTTTCCTAAAGAAATGCGTTATTAAATGTATGTTGATAATATAGTTTATTGTATTAATGTTAGTTCTTCAGAGATCTTACATTTCACTGCATAACTCCCCCCTAGTAAATCATTGGATTTATCTCTTTAAAAATTTTACTTAATAATTTGGCCAAATAGTTCCTTTTCTAAAGATTCTGGAGAATAAATATCCTTTTTTTCTGGAACTGTGAAGGTTTTGACCAGTTTCAAACACCCCCCCTCCCCCCCGATTTTCTATCAATACAGGCCTTCATTAACATGTCTGAAAAGCATATAATCTTGGGAGACACTTTTCAAGTAGTATCCATTCCTATAAATAGTATCGTGGAAATGGCCTTACATAAATTAAAGCATTTGTCCAATCTACAGTTTAGTTACAGGCTGAAAAAAAGAACCACAGTACAATATAGCAGTCTTCCACAGAGAGGAAGGGGTCAATCTATTTTCTAAAGCGCCTGTAGGCCAGACAAGGAAAACTGGATGGAAACTGAACAAGTAGAGATTTAACCTGGAAATAAGGAGAAACTTTCTGACAGTGAGAACAATCAACCAATGGAACAGCTTGCCCTTGGAAGTTGTGGAAGCGCCATCACTTGAGACCTTCAAGAAGAGATTGGACTGCCATTTGTCAGACATGGTGTAGGGTCTCCTGCTTGGGTGGGAGAGTTGGACTAGATGACCTATAAGGTCCCTTCCAACTCTGATTATCTGTTAAATCTGTTAAGATAGGCTCAGCTCAAATTAGCATTTAGTGAATAACATCTTGGATGCCTTCTGTGGTAAGAAAAATGTAATTTAAGCTTCTAAATACCTGAAGTTTTAGCTTCAGCGACTTGACTTCGACTTGTAAATTTTCTGTGATTGACTGAGCTTCAATGATCTTCTTTTTTTCAACTGCTAATTGATGTCTAAAAGAAGCAGTGTTCAACGATAGCTGCTTTTCCAAATCCTAAACACATTAGAAATAAACCAATAAGATTATTCAATATTTACAATCATACAATATTGAATTAGAAATTAAAGGAAGTCACCTGAAATTTTATCAAGTGTTTCCAAAAGGATGAAAATCCTCAATCTCAAGTTATAACACTCACAATTTCTGAAGTGGGAATCGACGCACATTGTGAAAGAAAAATATCAAAAATAATATGTATAGCCATGTCATATGATGGTCACAATCTATTATGCAGATGAAGGATAAAAGAAATAGATAGAGATCCAATTACAATATATACTTTTAATTTCTCTTTATTGGTGGAAGAAATAACCGTCCCCAATCCTTAAATCAAGATCAGTATAGTTGAGAAATAGAATAAAAGAACATTAGATTTTATTCATCATAACATTAAGAGTATTATTTAATATACCAACATTACAAATTATACTGTACCGAGGAGGAGGAGAAAAGATTAAAATTGTGTTCATTTCGATTATAATAAAACCATAATATGCTTCATTGATGGCAAGTAAGATAGGTTTAGTCAATATACAGTTCTAAATGTGCTGGTTAGGCTCATGTCATCAGAGATTGACTTTTTCATCTGATTAGTTAAAGCAAGAGTCATTCTTTTCAAAATCTTAATTTTGAGGTTTTGATTTCACTGATTGATTAGAAAATGTATCAGAAAAACCTCCTCATTGCATAGTTGTGCAGCTTCTCTTTGTGTTTCAGGACTGATAGAAGGTTTGTAACAAGTTGGCGTTATACAAAAAAGTCCTACTGTGTCTGTTTTCCTAGAGCTGGGTTGAAGGAAGAAGTCATTAGTAAAAAGTCATACAGTTCCCAGCTGGACAAGCTAGACCCATGATGGTGAACCTACGGCATGCGTGCTACAGGTGGCACACAGAGCCATTTGTGCGGGCACGTGAACCCCAACGAAAGTTACCTGCACTACGCCTGAGTGCACCTCCCAGCTGATTTTCAGCCCATTTGAGGCCGTTTTTGCCCTCCCGGAGGCTCGAGGGAAGCCTCTGCAGTCTCGGGAGGCTGAAAAACGGGTGTTCCGGAAATACCAGAAGTGCCTAAACGGGCCCGGTTTCAGCCTCCCAAGGCTGCAGAGGCTTTCCTCGAGCCTCCCGGAGGGCAAAAACAGTCTTCCCCAGGCTCCAGAGGCCCTTCCGAGGCTGAAAACGGATACTTCCAGTATTTCCGGAAGGCCCATTTTTTAGCCTCCCGAGGCTGCAGAGGCTTCCCTCAAGTCTCCGGGATGGTGAAAATGGCCTCATATCAAATCAGCTGGGAGGTACATGCATGTGCAGTGCAGGTAAGGGGATAGGGCGGATATGTTGCGCATGCATGCACAGGGGGATGCATTGCATTGTGGGTGCCAGCATCTGCGCCCACTTTTGGCAGCACAACAAAAAGGTTCACTAGACTGTGTCAGTAAAGTAAATCTAGACTGATCACTGCCAACGACGATTATGTTTTATTGGTAAAGGCTGGGAAAAATATCGTACCAATGACATTTGAAATTACTATCCTTTCCAGCAAATAACAAACTCCCAAAGAACTGAAGTGTGAAACAAAATGCAGCACATCTATGTCTCTAATCACTCGAGTAACAATTTAAGAATCTGAGTACTGTGTTTGCTCCACAGCTTTTGGGGCCTTGCAACTCTGTCACCAGGACCAGAGGGAGGGGGAGTAGCAGCGGCGGGGCCACTGGGTGACAGGTGTGAGTGCGTTTGGGGGACCAGGAAGCAGAAGTGGTATTCAGCTGGTTCACGGCAGTTCTGGGGACCCGGTAGCAAGAATTTGGCATGGGTTACGGAACTGGAAGTCACTTCTGGTTGGCCACACCCCTGAACCGGTTCCCAGTCACCAGTCACTCAATTGCCATGCCCACCCAATGCTTGCTCGCGCAGCTCACCCTGCTGTCACTCCTCCCTTCCTATGTAGCACGCTGGGCCCTCGTGACTTCCCCACATGGTGCCTGCGCACCAACTGAGCAGCCCTGATTTGCCTGCTGCTCACAGATAAGCCTGCGAGTCTCATTAACACCCCCATTCCTGGATCTTGGAAGGGGGGCACTGTTCCTGGGCTCAGCTGGCAACCAGGGAGCATGATGCAATGTTGCCCATATGGCCCTTTCCTCTCCCACCCATTGATCTGCGTGCTTTGGGCGAGTGCAGGCAGCCACTGTGATTCAGCCCTAATGGCGAGGAAGGAAGATCCACACCGGGTTTGCTGCGATCAGCCAAAGGGCTGCCTGGTGGGGGGGGGCATGATGAGGCGAGACTGCCTTTTGGGCCCAGCTTCAGTTTCCGTGGGGCCTTCCATGTGGAAGGCCTGAGAGAAAATGCCTCTCCTGAAGATGGTCTGCTTGCCCATCCACCAGCCTGGAAGCGGCATATCCCCTTTTCATGGGCTGATGCGGGACCCGAGGCAGGGCAGTGGTCAGGCAGTCGGCAGCCCCGAACAGCACCCAAAAGGTAGTCAAGCTTCGCCATCGCCTGTACCTTCCAGCTCAAGGGCCTCTTTTAGCAGTGACATGCACTCTGCCTAAACACTCGGCCTGGCGAGGGAGGGGTGGCTGGCCGAGAGGCAATGCAGGCAGAATCGCCTCGTACTTCCTGGTCATCCCCCCGGCAGACGAGACCCAGCAGCTGCTGGAGAATCCAGGCAGGGGATGAGATGCAGCCTGGCAAGGAGGGGCACACGTGTTTCACAGAAGAGTAGGATTGCTCAACTAGAACGTCGGGCTAATGGGACTAGGTGCTCGCAGGCATGGGTGAGTGCTAAGAGAAAGGGTGAGTGTGGCAACCTTTTTCTACCTCATTGCCCAAAGAGGCTGTAACTAAACAGCTAACTGGTGGGGGTCACGTGGGGGAAATTTGTGTGGAAAAAAGGTTGGAAAACCAAGGAAATGCTTAGCGGGAGTGAAGCAGTGGGGTGAAGGGCAGGGCTGAGTGTGTGGGGCCGGTGAGGGGCTTTGTGTGGGAGTGTGGACTTGGCTTCACTTCTCGCATCTTCCCCGCTACTCTTGTTTCTTGTCAGGCCGTATTTGCCTCCACCTTTTTTTGTGGTGCCTGATGGTGGGATAGGTAGAAGTTGAACAAATGAAGCTCCCCCCCCAACAACTGCCAAAACACTTGTTCGGCGAGGGAGGGTTGCCTGCCCTGAGCAATGCAGGCAGAGTAGCCTCGTGCTACCTGGTCCCTGTGCCTCCCAGCAGGCGATACCCAGAAACTGCTGGAGAATCCAGGCAGGGGATGAGATGTGGGCTGGCATGGAGCCGAGTGCTAACAGCTCTAGTAGTAGTTAATAAATAGAGAGGGAAATTGTATCTCTGAGGTAAGGAGAGGCCAGGCAAGACACCCTTGATGTGAGTGATGTCAAGTTGGCCACTCCCACCCAGCCACATAACCACCAAGCCACGCCTTACTCAGTCACATGACCACCAAGCCATGCCCACCAAATAAGCCGCATCTACAGAACCAGTAGTAAAATTTTTTGAATCCCACCACTGCCAGGAAGGGTACACTATGTAGTTCTAAGCAATGTATGTTGCATGTTACCCGGGTTCTCTTATCACTGGCTTCCAACTTTTGGGTAAGTGATGTTAATTTATGCTGAAGTTGTTCTCTCTCTTCAAGTTTCTTGTCTTCACAAAGTTTCTGCAATGCCCGCAAGGAGTCTGTTGTTTTTAAGAGTTGTACCTCAACGTCTCTCAGCTTCTTGGAAGCCCTGCGCTCTTCTTCCTGAGATTTCTTGAGAAGTGCTCTCAGAGTCTGTACTTCATTAGAGCGTGTGGCCAAAAGATCAGGCAGGTTAATCTCGGCATTTTCATATTTTTTGATTGTTTTTAAATGCTGGCACTGAAGACCCTTCAACATTTTATTTTCCAAGGTAGACGTCTCCAATTTATTCTGGAGAACAGCCACTTTGTTTTTCAGTTCTTTAATTTTATGGTCTCTTGCTGACAATAGATGGTAAGCCATGTTATTTTTCTCCTGAGCATTGATGGTACCATCGGTAATAAATGTGGTCTTCTGCGGAGGTTTCTTTTTAAGCAACGTTTTGCCTCCTGCATTAAAATAAATATGAAGATGGCATATAAGATTGAGCAAAGTAAGAATCACCGAACTTTACATAAGCCTCAGAGCCAAATGCTCAAATATGTATTCACCGCATCGATTCACTTCCTTTTATATCATTTCTTGATCTCAATCTCTGATGCAACTATTTGTTGATTGGCCTATTGTGAGAAATCCTACATGAACTCTCATAATATTAGCTATCGTAAGACATAACTGCTATACACACATTAGATATTACGACAGTATTTAGACAATTTTAAAATGCATTAACTTCAACTCCTAGAATTTCTAAGCCAGTCTTGCCTGAAGCAGGATTGGTAGCCCAGCACCCTAGCCACTATACAAGACCGCCTAGACAGTCAGATGGATACACACACACACATACACACACACACACACACAAACTTGCACACCATATCCAAATAATGATAAAACAGTGAAAGTAATTGCCTCAAAAAGAATGAAGGAATGAACAACTCAAATTTGCCAAATCTTTTTTATATACTGGACCATACTTCCTATCCCTCAGTTTATTTATTGAAATCATGTTACACTGACATCTGTGTGACTGGTGAACTATACCCATCAACACGACCACCATTACACAGAGGGAGGAATTACTGACTGAGGGTGTTAAAAGCAGTACATTAATTTATCAAGGAACTACATAGAGTTTAAATATGTTTAACAACATTCATATGACTTCCAAAGTATAGTGTATTTTCTAGAGTATAGAAGTGTCAGGGTAGCTTAGCAAAAGTGCAATTATAGCATTACAGCTTGATTTTTAGGAAAGGCTTAGCTAGCATTAGTTTGGCTGAGATCTGCTAACCACAATGCACCGCAGTGTTCTAGGTGACCAATTGCCTTCTTACCTTTTATATGGAGATTATTTTCCTTTTTCTTTCCTGGTAAGTTCCACTTTTGGGTTTCTAGTGGCTGCAGCAATGGGATAGTAAAGCTGCTCCACTCTTCCCATTTTGAGGTTGCAGAGGAACCTGTGTGAAAATCTTTGTGAAAGTACTTCTGAGTAGTTCCACTGTTGTTGTCTTTTGAAGAAGTGCTGTTCCTGCTACCTTTGACAGCTGTTCTTGAAGTATTATTATGAAAGTCACTGGAATAGTTAAACTGAGCACTTCCACACTGCCTGGAACTTTGGCTACAACTACTGTCTTGACTGATGTTGATGCTCGTACTAAGAGTACCTGAAGAATAGTTTGAGCTTTCACTTTTTCTACATTGTCCACATGACTTATCCTCTTGGATAGTAGGATGAAGGGATGTATCATTAGAAGTCATCATTCCACCAATGGCAGGAAAGATGGTCAATTTCTTTAAATTTCCCAAAGGAAATGGCGCTGTAGTCAGACAAAGAAACAATGCATGATGTAAACATTGATTTAAGCCTTGATCTCATGGGTTTAAATGTTGTTTGTTCTGATTCTGTACCAAAAAAGCTCACCACAGTTTTGGTCCCTTACATTATATTATTACAGAGAAAATATTTTCCTGATAAATCAAGGTCAAAAAAAGCAGCAAGTTATTCCTTGCTAGTTCAGAAACTCTCCAAGATTCAAGATTGCCCTTATTTCTACATATTTTTAAAACACGTACATTTTAGAATGTGTTAAGGAAAGATTAAAATAGGTGCACATTGCCTTTTGGTTAGACCTACCTACTTGGAAACTCTTTCAGGTTATTTGAGTTATTTTGATGTGGGAGCTTTCGCAGGCTTTGCATTTGGCGATATTGAATAAACAGAGTCAAAAGAGAAGCACTCCAGAAATGGGCGGGGTCTATTTTTCGGAGGCATTTTACTTTGAATGATACTACCTTAAACCCTACAAGGCTTATAACACTCATTTTGTCCCGAGGCAAAAATGAAAAATGAAGTTTGTATTTTTCTTACATCATTCACTGGAGATGAGACTATGTTGTAAAAGTCCAAAAAAGAGACTGGAAAGCTACATATAGCTCAAGATGACATTTTTTTAACATTCTGTTTTATCTGGAAGCAACAAAAGATATGTATATAAAGTAAAACCTAGAAACTTGAAATTTGGCACGTATGTTCCTCTTGGCTTCTAGGTGATCACTAAGAAAGGATTTTTCAAAATGGCCATCAGAGCATTAGTATTTCATATATTATTAATATGCTCAGATGCTAAGGTGTTCTACTCCCTCTCCCCATCTGAAAAGAAATCTGTTCCAATTGCAGAACACAAGCAGAGAGGAGTTTCAGTTTCATACTTGCCTTGGAATAAGCGCATCAATTTTTAGAAGAATTTAAGGAGAGAAAAGCTGCATAATACATTTGTATCATATATACATGTACAGCTGGCTTAAGGAAAAGAGGGGCAGAAAAGAGAGACAGTATTGAAAAATAACAATGGATAATAAGAGTAGGAACAAAAGCAGAGATAAATATAGCAGGTTTAAAAATAAAATAATAGGCTGAAGTTTTAGAGAGGAGGGAATGAAAAAGAAGAAAAGATTAGTCCCCATTGCTGAAATAAATTCACATGTAGATAAAAAAGTATGACCAAGGAAATTATGAAAAAGACAAATGACAATGCAATTGGAAAGAAGCTTCTCAGCCCAACATATATTGAAATATATATTTAAAAGAAAATTAAAAAGAAAAGAACTGAAAAAGTTTCACTTCTTTTATAAGAAATAAAAAAGGAATAAACATATGGGGGGGAAAAACTGAGGCTGAGATCGTGCAGTTAGTGCTCTGTTACCATTGATGAGAAATTAACTATAAAAAACAGTACGTTAAATAATTTTAAAAATATGGAAAAAGATTTGAGTCTCTGAGCTAGGGGCCATATTTAAAAATCGAGATATCACATGCACACACACACAAATAGAAGGAAAAAACACAAAAATTAGTTTCCAACTATTCCTTTGTTGTATAATATTTATAAATATTTCACATAGTATTTCATAAGATTTCAGTTCTTTAGTCATTTAATTAAATACATATGACATAGGGAAATATATTATTAGAATCGCATTAGTTTCAGCAAGCTGTGTAATTATGACCACAGATAATGCTTCGGTGGCACCAAGGCCTAATTTGCTGCCTGGCAGTGGGACCTAATGGAAGTTGGCAACACAATTCAACTTGGAAGGGAAAAGTAGCTGCTTCCTTTTCCGTGTCCCTTGGAGGAGTTCTTCTATCAGGTCTTTATCTTCCACATGTTTTTGCTTTCCCTTCACTGTCACAATCTTTGCTTACCCACAACCTGAGCCAAGCACTCCTCCCCACTATGCCCAGGCAAGGCTTCAACCCAACATCCGTTTATTCACGATACTCGGTTCTTGGGCTTCGTTGACAAGGAAGTGGCTGTTCAGATCTTTGCTGCTATGGCAACTAGAGAACTTCTTCTCTGAGCATCATGGGACTTGGTGGGCAATGTTGAATAACATTGTAATGTAAAATGGCAGAAGTTAGGGAGGTATTTTCATAATTCCATCATTTCCACTTTCCTTCACACTCTTTACTCCATTCCATAAATCCTGTTTTTCTGCTGAGCACAACACTCCTCAATCCAAGGCTATGGAAGAGGAGCTCCTTTTTACTGATTTAATCAAATAGCAACCCACTAAATCCACAATTTCTAGAGCATTTTATAAATATTATATTTTGTGCAGGGTAAATAACAATCCCAACAGGCAAGCCAAAAAAAAGTAAAGATATGCATTCCTACATTAGTGTAGGTTCCACTGAGTATAATGAAGTTTGGTCTGAAGTAAATTTATGGAGGGTTTAAATTTATATAGGATAGAAAGAATTGTAAAATGCATGTTCAGTAAACATCTTTAGTTGGCCAATCTTAACTTAAAACTGTATGTGAAAAGTCCCACAGAACATGAATCAATACTCAATACAATTCGTTCAGCATCAGTGGTGGGATTCAAATTATTTTACTTCTAGTTCTGTAGGCATGGCTTGGTGAGCGTGGCAGGGGAAGGATACTGTAAAATCTCTAGTCAGAGGTGGTATGTGCTGGTTCTCCGAAC
Organism: Hydrophis major; assembly: GCA_033807585.1. NCBI lineage: Eukaryota > Metazoa > Chordata > Lepidosauria > Squamata > Elapidae > Hydrophis > Hydrophis major. Next base: position 77,756,775 of record CM066332.1, on the reverse strand, counting down.
GACTCAAAATTTCCACTATCGGCTCTCCAGAACTGGTCAGAACCTCCTAAAAATCATCTCTGTTTAGCCTGCAATATCAGAATGAACTCTGGACTTCAGATAAAATTCCCAATAAAAATATCTCTGGTTTCAAGTCTATATGCTTTTTTGTCATTTTTTCCAACCATGTGTGGATTTTAGTCCAATATTTTTTGGCATCCGCACAAGTCCACCACATATGGTAATATGAGCCAGGTAGCTGATGACATTTCCAACATTTTTCAGATTTGTTCTTGAACATTCTTGCTATTCTTGTTGGGGAAATGCCACCTATAAAACATCTTATACAAATTTTCTTTATATGCAGTTGACATTGTCATTTTATAATTTTGAGACCACAATTTTTGCCATTTCTCTAGACCAATCCCATATCCAAAATCCTTTCCTGAAGCAATCATTGTTTCTTTAACTTGTTCTTCTTCTAGTTTAATTTCTAGTAAATATCCATACAATTTTTGAATCATCTTTTCATTAGTACCTGTCAAAATCTTATCTAAATCAGTCAATTTATCATAGAAACCTTTTGTTTTAGAATCTTTATCATACCTTGAATGTATTTGCACTTATGAAAACCAATTCATTTTTATACCTTGTTCCTCTAGTTTTTGCATAGATTTAAGTTCACCCTTTTCATTCAATATTTCACCAAATCTAACTGTTCCTTTTTGTAAATTATAGGATAAGAAAATGCTTCAATAGTCGATAGCCAGACTGGAATTTTCAAATAACATTGCCTTTTAGTCTTCTCCCAGTTTAACCACAGAGACTCCCGTATATAATGTCTCCTAAAATACCCCTGTGTTTTAATTCCTTTATACCATAAAAAAGCATGCCACCCCAACAACAGATCATGTCCTTCTAATGTCAACAATCTAGCATTTCTTAATTTTATCTATTCCTTAACCCACATCAGATTTGTAACTTGATAGTAAAACTCCCAATTAGGCAAACCAAATCCTCCTCTTATTCTTGCATCTTGCAAAAGTTTTAACTTTATTCTCGCTTTCTTACCTTGCCATATATATTTCAACACAATTTTATTTAAATCTTCAAAATAATCTTTTCCAAGCCTAATTGGAATTGTTTGGAACAAATATAAAATTCTGGGTAATATATTCATCTTGATTGTTGATATTCTCCCTATTAATGACAGTTGTAAATTTTCCCATTTCACCAATTCTAGCGCTATCTGCTGCTTAAGTTTAATACAGTTATTCTCTTTTAGTGTACTACATCTTACTGTCAAATCTATCCCCAAGTATTTGATCTTATTCGTGAGCTGGATTTTCAATACATCTGCCAGTTCTTCCATTTGTCTTGATAAGATATTCTTTGTCAAAATCTTTGTTTTAAATTTAAAGTTGCATCCTTTAGCTTCCAGATTTATGAAACAAACCTTTTCAGTAACTAAGTGATGTTGATAACCTAGTTATAAATTGTCTGCAAAAAAAAAAAACACCTCAAAAATCTTACTATAGGCTGCATGTTACAAGAAGGCAATTATCAGCAGAAACAAAACTTACCAATGATCAGAAGTTCAGAATGATAAAAGAATTGTCCAGCTGTTCCATTCCTCATGGAAGGTCATTGGGCTTCCTTCAGACTCACGCTTCCAAAGAGTTGTGGCTTTTAGACTGATATGTACTTGTATTGCTTTGCTCATTTTAGCAACTATGAAAAGCCAAAAAAATAAATAAACAAACATGACACATTCATGTCTGACATTAGTGATAGGCAAGTGGTATTTTAATTACATGTTTTAAGTGATTTAAGTCTTATGCTGTCATGTCGCTTTTATTACATTTTATTGGTCAGTCATGCACATAGCCAGTTTGACTTGGTGAACAAGGATCAGAGTTTGGCACAGAAACGTACTGGGGGATTTTGGACTAGTTCTTCCCTCTCCACTCTTGGAAGAAGGCATGGGATAGGGTAGGGAAAGGCTGTTCCTGGGAGGGATGAGGGGAAAAAAAACCAGAGTCTGTACTTCCAACAATTTCATCTGAGGCAGTGGTCGCCAACTGGTGGGCCGTGAGAAAATTTTGGTAGGCCGCAGAGAAATCTCACCCCCAGAGCACCCCACCCCAAAGCAATTAATCCAGGCTGCACAGAAACACACGGCTGCGCCACCCACATGGCCCACGGGAACCCTCCCCGCCCACTCACTCCTTATCCAGCAAACTTGCCTGCTAAATTGCTATTTTTCCTTTTTCCGACCATCATCTGTTCTGCTGTGCTGAGAGATTTAGATTAGCTCGGAAGCAGAAAATGGCCGGATTTCTTGCTTTCTAGCTAGTCTTTAGATCTTTGGCTCTGCTTCCCTTAGGACTGAAGGTTTGCTTGCAAGTAAATTCAGTGCAGACTCACGGCAAGCAAATTTGAGAGACTGAGCTAGCTGATGGCAGATAGATAGATCACTGAATGATTCTGTGAGCAACTCAATCTGCCTGCTTTGCCTGATTTTGGGTAAAAGTTTCTCTTTTTTAATAAAAAATTCAATATTTATATAAATATTTATAATATTTACATACAAGCCATGCCCAGCCAGTCACATGACCACCAAGCCACACCCACAAATTAGGCCATGCCCACAGAACCGGTTAATGGTCCCTGGGATCTAAAATTATGAGTTTGATGGTCCTGAGGTCCAAAAGGTTGGCGACCCCTGATCTGAGCTCATACTTGGGCTGCCTTAGTCCTGACTGACTCAAGGTTCATGTAAGGATAGGTAGACACATGCTTAAAAAAGATTTACTGGAATGTCTTCACATCAGAAGAGCCATAATTTTTATTTTTATTTCATCTAATCATGTCCATTCCTCAGAGATTGCATGGAGAATCCCTGCAGTTTTCTTGACAAAGATTTTCAGAAATGGTTTGCCATTGCCTTCATCTTAGGACTGAGATAAATGACTGGCTCAAGGTCACCCAGCTTGCTTCATGCCCAAAGCAGATCTAGAAAGTACAGTATGTGGTTTCATTATGGAGGTCTTAATCAGTACACCAAACTGGCTCTCAGTTAGTTAATTAGGTGCCATCAAGTGAGGTTTCATTCGTGCTGATGGAATTATGGGCAATGCTTGCCATCACTTTAATGACTAATGTTATTTCTCCAAAAATTCCTGTAAAGTCTGTTATGTTATCCTCTATATTTCTTTTCTTCTACCACTTCAACTGTATCAAGCAAGGAAAGAGTAGTCATCTTTTATTTGGTCCCAGAGTGATTGATTACTAGTACCAGACTCTGAAAAGTATCAATCATCTGTAGAATTTGAAGGTATCTATATTTTTACAAGCCATTTAGCGAGCAAGAATTTGGAACTGGATTGAAACCTTCTTTCTATCTTGACTTCCATATTTAGCCATTAGAAAAATTTAAAAAAAAAAAACTATAATCAAAGCCTTTGGAGTGTTCATTAAAAATCCTATATATCATGTAGCCATTTCCAGTTCCCTATTTCTGTAGGATCACCAAGCTCAAACCATATTTTAAGGCTTTTTCAAAAGCGAATAGAGTTAAAACTGCCAGCCTCCCACCTCCTCAAAAAATTGGCAGCTACACCAGAAACCCTTCCTGAACTTCTACACTGGGCATGCAAGTGGATCGGAAATACCTTTGTTTGGAGAATTGCAGTGACTTTTTTTATGGTTGGCATGTTGGGTAAACTAGCCATTATTTCTTCAGCAAAACATATCTAAACCATGAATCAGTATAAAATATTATCACAGTCCATACATTGTCCCATGTCTTCACTAGTTCTTCTTAAAACTTTTTCTTAAATGTCCCAAGGATTTTCTTTTCAGTAATAAAATTATGTTTATAACATAGTTACAGTATAAAATAGTCTGTGAAAGCCCTTCCAAAAATCTTACTATAAGATGCATGTTAGAAGAAGGCAGTTATCAGCAGAAACAAAACTTATAAATGATCAGAAGTTAAGAATGATAAAAGAATTGTCCAGCTGTTCCATTTCTCATGGAAGGTCATTGAACTTCCTTCAAACTCACACTTCCGAAGAGTTGTGGCTTTTAGACAGATATTTACTTGTATTGCTTTGCTGATTTTAAGAACTATGAAAAGCCAAAAAAATAAATACATAAACATGACACATTTATTATTGACAAATTATTGATAGGCAAGTGGTATTTCACTTATATGTTTAAAGCGATTTAATTTTTATGCTGTCACATCACTTTAATTATTTTATTGGTGGGAGAAGGCGGAGCTTCGTTTCTGCAATACAGCTGCGATCTTGGGGCTCTGAGATCGCAGCCGATATTTTCACCCCTGGTCGGTCCCAACAGACCTAAACCGTCCCATAGAGACGGGGATTGGGAAGGGCACTGTCCCAGGATCCCAGAGATATCGCAAAATCTCTGGTTTGATCCGGGAGAAGCCCTTTTGCTGGCGGCGGAGAGGCAGCCTCCATAGCTGCTGAAGTCGGGACAGCTCCGGAAAGAAAGTGGCTGGAGTGAAAGTGTGTCGGCAGGGTGAGAAACTTCTTTTGTGTTGTAAATTCGCTGAGATTTGAAAGGGCATCCAGAATAGAGAAGAAACCTGTGAGATTTTTTTTTGACAAAAACTGTTTGAGCGGTGTTTTTTAAAGTGACGTCAAATTGAGGCTTGGATTTTTTTTTTCTTGCTTTTTTTTGGGGACTTTAGTGTGACTTTGTAGGTAACTGGATTGAATTTTCTCTTAGATATATTCTTATGCTCCTTTTGATTTTTTAATTTTCTTTTAGGATAGAGGCTCCCTTTGGCTATTTTCTTTTTTTTTTTTTTTGCATAAATTATTTCTTTTTTCTGGCTGGGGGGGGAGAGCATTAAGAAACTTTGAAACACTGCCAACTGGAGGCTTGAAAATATTTTATTTGAATTGGAGAGAACTGTAAGAAGACTCCTTCTCAAGGACATTTCAATGTGATAAGATAGAGGGAGAGCACAGCAAAATATTATTACAGGTGTTTTCCTGGACTCTTATCAATATTTCAACACTTGAGGTTTGGCTTTGAAGCTGCTGGAGAAGAGAGTCATAATAAGTGTTATGTTTGGAGCATGAGCGAGAAAGAATGGAGACAAGCCTCTGGAACGGTGAACTTCAACTCTTTATTTACATGGTGACTTCTCAACTCAATGGCA